>BTHU01000004.1:46296268-46896268 GCA_036184795.1 Tokudaia tokunoshimensis | reverse complement strand
AAGGATTTATGGACAACTAACAATTGCTGAGGGAGTTTGTTTTTCCTTTTTCTCCAGTAGTGTAGCTGCTCATAATTAGCTTAGGAGCCCATAAGTAGCCCTCAGTAACGTGGTTCCCAGCATTGGGGTGACACAGCTATGAAAAGGAGACCAGACAATGAATAAGTGGATTCAATGTCTTGGAAAGAAAAGATGGCTGGCTGTCTCAGATCAAGACGGCACGGTATCTCAGATGAGTGGTGGGGAAAATCCCACTTCTCTTTAGCCCCAGATAATTATACAAGATATCCACACCAATAGTCTCAAGGCTGTGTCCTGTGTAGATCACCAGTGTTTCCTCGGGCTGCCTGGAAGTGCTACCATACTTGCTGTCTGCAAAGGCACCAACTTGCTTGAACCCTCAAGGCTCTGCCTAGGACCTCTACATCTCTAGGGGGAGGAACCTGTGCTCCTACTCCAAACCCTGCAGGAGACCTGAACTGGTTCTGAGTTTGTCTCCAGAAAAGAAAACAGAAAAGAAAAGAAAAGAAAAGAAGAGAAGAGAAAGGGAGAGAGATTGATTTTTAAATTCTGCTTCCTTTTTAACAAGATTTATTATTAATTTTATGTGCATGGATATTTTACTCACATGCTTGTCTGAACATCACGTGCGTGCCTAGCGTCCTAGGACACCTAGGATCTCCCTAGAACCAGAGAAGCAGATGGATGGGAGCCACCATGTTGGTGCTGGTAGTCCAGTGCCCTTAACTGCTGAGCCATCTCTCCCGCCCCTCTATCTCCTGGTAAAATGCCTCTAAAAAGAACCTTTTTTGGAACAAACTCACAAGGATTATTAGGAGCTCCACAGTGAGCTCAGAACTTCTCACTCCCTTGGAGAACTGCCTAAAACCAGTACCAGTAGGTTTAGCCTGCTCCTGAGGGGGAACAGAAATAACGAATACTCAAGTGACCTGCCTTGCTCCTGGAGTCAGTTCACCACCTCCCTCCCTATAGGCAAACCCAAGTGTGTTAACATGGCCATCTGGAGCATTGCTCTCGTACCTTCCATGGGCCACTTATTCTCCTGACCTTATTCCACCTCTGCTTCATGTTTATTTCTCTGGCACTTGTGTAGTGTGCTGTGAACAGTGGGTGCCCCGCAAGCATACAGTTGTGAGGTCACTCAGACCCTGGACTCAGCTGCCCAGACGTAAACCTGCTGCCTAACGCTAGCATCTCTCTAGTACCCAGCAGGTTTCCCCATTTCTCTCTGCCTCCATCATGCCATCTATAAAATGGGGATGAGTTCTTCATAGGATTGACTTTAGATTGCAGTGGAATGCCACAGAGTTGACAGCCCTGTTGCACAGTGGGTTTATGAGAAGAGGAAGTAAAGATTTAAGATTAGAGAAAGATAAGGTTTAAGATCAGAGAAATGCAGTCTTGCTGATAACAATCAATGCTAGCCTGGATTACTAAAACATGGAATTAACTCAGAAGTGTTTCTTGAGCTATTTTATTGGTAAGGATTCCCAGAACAAATGGCCGTTCACATCTCTTTTCTCTTCTATCTTTTGTCAGCTTAAAATTTACTATTCTCCTGCCTTGGCCTTCAAGAGCTGAGGTTAGACATGCCACCGCTCTCACATACTCATCTATCTACGTGACCCAGGGGCTGTCTCTCGGGGGTGGGGTGGGGGGGGTGGCCACAAAAATCTCAAAGTCCCGCCTTCTTGACTGAGGGAGCAGCACTTTGGAGAGCGAACTTTCCAGAATGTGCCCTCTACTGTGGACTGAGGGGAAGGTGCAAGGATCCAGCCTGGGAACCACGCCCCTCTGCTGCTCCTTATGTTTCTGTTGCACAAATGCAGCAAAATGAGTAGCAATATTTTCATTGAAAACATGCCTCATGCAAATCAGTTTGGTAAATATGGAATTTAGCCTTTATAAAAGAGCACCTGTTCCCCCCCAACCCCCGCCCAGTTCCTCCATTTAATTTTTTTGCATTCAGATGCGCTCCACTCCGCCATAAGCCTAGGCCCATACACTGTCACAAGAACAGACTGGCTGGTTTTGAATCTAGTCAAACACCCACTCCTCTTTTCCAAGAAAAATCTCAAAAAAAGAAAAAAATTAGAGGCACCTGCGTGCTGATTTTCTAGTGCCTCTGAAGAACATTTCTGTAGTAGCAAAATACACTGATGTTTTTAAAATGAGAAAATCCTTCAGAGTTGGCAGGGTCTTGGTTCCTGAGGCCGGGATGTTGGACAGGGAGGAGGGTGGCTCTCAGCCTAGCCCTGCCTGGTACCCCACAAGGGGTCCAGTCCTCCCCTCAGTGCTGTGGTGATGGTTGGGTTACTGGCTCTCGACTCAGGAGCTGGATTTTAATTCAGTTGCATCTTGCTCGGGGTGTTTTGCTTCCCCTCTCGCCATCAGAAGGATATTTTAAAACCATAGGCAGAACCTGGGGAGAGGAGACCCAATTTGACACCTTTGAACCTCGCTGGGGCCACTTCATAGGCTGAGATTTGGAGGGATTGCTGGGTGGGGACTGGCTGTCCAGGAGAGTCTTTCAGAGCTTTTCATGGAGGGACACAGATTCAGTTTCCCGAAATGGAGTTTTTGTGTGTGTGAGACCTATCAATAGAACTATCAAACTGTGAATATACAATTGAACTTTATTATCCCTTTGATTTTGTAACTACATAGGTATGACAGACAGAGGCCGAGTTTGAAAGAAACTTACAATTGCCCACACGTCCTCTGTGTGAATCCCCCGGCTGGAAGTTTCTCTGTACATTGGCATCTTCAGGTCGGGGCTGTGCAGGGGCCTCCCACCGACTCCTGGGCTCCGTTTTAATTAAGGAACATAACATCTCTTGGCTTTCTGTAACAGGCAGGCAGTGGCCTGTGTTCTCAATTGCAGCTCTGGGTGTATTGTGTGCCTCCATATTTACTGCCTGCACAACTTTCATTTCAAAGATTCTTACTTTGTGAGCCAAAGGGTTTTTTTTTCTCTTCTTCATCTTTCTTGTTTCCTTTTCTTTTCTCTTTGCTTATTTCTGAAATGGTCCTGCACCTGAAATTCAAGAGGCAAGCTGTGCTCTTTCTGCCTCTGACATCATAAGAAAAGTAAAAGGTGGGCGCTGACCTTCAAATGCTCAGCCTTAAATGAAAGCCTTGCTCACTGAGGAGTCCTGAGAGGTAAAGCAGAAGGCTCATCTCACCTGAAGAATCCCGAGGTCAAACCCAAGGCTTGCTCTCTTCCTCCATCTGGCTCCTTCCATGTTCCTGCTTGGCTTAGGTGTTCTAAAGCTTTTCTCCCAAAGCCAAAATCTTGGTGAAAGAGACTGTCAGAGATTGTCCATGAACAAAGTTGCTATTAGGAATGCTTTTGGTTTAAGTCATTTGCAAGGATTTTTCTGGAAGCTATTTGGAAACGATCACCCCTAACAAAGGATCACACAAACCAAACCCAAGGTGGTAGGTAAGACCTGAGATCAGACCTCTGATCTATTTTCAGACCCAATACAATAAGTGGGCTGTGCCAGAGAGTCAACAGGAAACCTTTCTGGCTCTCAGACTCTCTGGTAACATTCAATATTGAAGAAACAGTGGAGATGCAGAGGGGATACAAATCCGCACTGCTGGAGATGCTCTTCCCTTCAAACTATGAAAGAACAAGGCTCCAGAAAGTGCAGTGAACTCCTACTGGAATGACTAACAAGGAACTTATATTTGACTAGAAATTTAGATTTATCTCTATTTTAAATATTTTAATATGCCCCCCCACCAGAAAGTTACAAGACAATGCATACACTATGGTATATATATATATACAAGTGTGGCCACACTGATTATTATATTACACATTTTATTCAGGCATGTACATGGATGTAAATATAAGGCAGACTCTATGGAAGTGTACACAGCAAGTTGTTAGCATAGGAAGAAAAGGTACAGTAGGCGGTAATGATTAAAGATAATTTTATGATTGTCTACAGGTCTCAAGATTCTCCAGGAAGGAAGTCAAGCATTTCTTGTCTAATGAAATCATATAGTTTGCACAGATGATATTTAGGATGTGGCCTGTGTTATAAACACATGAGCACATGTACAAATTCCTATGCCTAAAATAAGAACTGTCAATAATTGTCAGTATAATTGCAGAGATTTAAATGTGTGGAAACTGAAAACTCAAACAATCCTTAGGTAGCCAGCCAGCAAGCTTGGTTCAACATCTTTGGAGCCCTGTTCCCTTTGACCTACCCTTCTAAAATCCTTCTTCAACATCTCTGTCTTCATTAACCTCCTCTCTCTCCCCAGGCTCTTTAGGGAGAAGCTTGGTGGATTAAGGAAGCTGACATGATTCCCCTACTCCCAGCCTTTGTCTCAGAGGATAAACCCTACCCTGAGTGCTAACCCTCCCCTCCTGCTGTGTGCTCGCAATCTCCATAGGCACCTAGTCTAGGCACCTAGTCTGCTTTGCTTTGCTTTGCTGCTTCTTCTTCTTCTTCTTCTTCTTCTTCTTCTTCTTCTTCTTCTTCTTCTTCTTCTTCTTCTTCTTCCTCCTCCTCCTCCTCCTCCTCCTCCTCCTCCTCCTCCTCCTCCTCCTCTTCTTCTTCTTCTTCTTCTGGCTAGGAGCATCCCTGGAGTATCTGCTAGTGTCCTGAGATTGAATCCCAGCATTCCTTAGAGTCCTTAGACAGGGACACCACATTTCCAAAACTATAGCAGACACAGCTGGGACACAGGACCCGGAGATGTACAATGGTTTCCACATTATCTCTGAGGGAAAAGGAAACACTTTTCTCTGTCATGTGGCTCAGCCACT
This sequence comes from Tokudaia tokunoshimensis, assembly GCA_036184795.1. Lineage (NCBI taxonomy): Eukaryota > Metazoa > Chordata > Mammalia > Rodentia > Muridae > Tokudaia > Tokudaia tokunoshimensis. Next base: position 46,891,455 of record BTHU01000004.1, on the reverse strand, counting down.
AAAAATGGCTTAGACTGCCATATATGCATAGATCTTAAAAGGAAAGCTATTTGGAACTATTCATGAGAAGCCTTAGAAAGTAGATAGCCTTTTTGTCAGCAAGGCCACTTACAGTCTTCCTGATGAAAATAGTCAAAAAGGAAGATAGGGATATGTGCAGAGATATTCATTGTACCATTGCTTATGGCTAAGTCCAAAAATGGTTGAATGAAGGCAGGGTCCATCCATGTAGGGATACTATACAGCCATCAACAAAGAACAAAAAGGAGGAGAAGTGGGGGAAGAGAAGGGTGCCGTGAACTATAGAATTATGCTTATGACTAGATTTTAAGGAAATTACCAGCACTCAGAATTGTCTCGTGCACGTGATCTTTCTATAAAAAGGGAAAGGAAAAAGAAGACACTGGGGAAGTACAGGGGAGGAAGGATAAGAGGAGCCTAGAAGAGAGCGAGCCAGAGAAACACAGTTAAGTGGCAGAAACCATCCCCAGCCGTGGCATCATTCTATCCCTGCAGCCGGGACAACTGGGGGGCAGAGAGGGGGAGGGGATGACCAGACAATTTGGCTGACGAAGTGGGAGGCAGAATATCACACAGCTGCCTTCCCCACAGCTGGATTGCCTTTGCAGTGTTGACAGTTTGAAAAAAAAGGAGAGAGAGAGAGAGAGAGAAAGAGAGAGAGAGAGAGGAAATAAAGCCTCAGCTAAGGCTGGGAGCCAAGCAACAGGGCTGGGACCCTTACAGGGAGCCCTGGTTTGACCAGTAGAAGTTACTGATTTATCTTGAATTGTAGAGCTATAATTTTTAGCTCTGAGGAAGTTTCCATTATATTATGTTGAATTTTTATTTTTTTCTTCTCCCCAGGGCTTCTATGCATTAAAAAACAAAACAAAACAAAACAAAACAAAAAACAGTAATTCTATGTATTTTATTCCATGCTTTGAAAACTCTCCAAAAACAAAATCACTGTGATACACATTTTCCTTACTCCTGATCTGTTACTGGCTTTCTACCACTCCCAAACAGTAAGTAAACTGTTGAAAACCTAAGCTGACAAAAGAAGGAGGAGGAGGAAGAGGAAGAGGAGAGGAGGAGGGGGAGGAAGGACGGGGGTGGGGTGGGGGGGGAGAGAGAGAGAGGGAGAGAGAGAGAGAGAGAGTCTAAGTGTGTCTAAGCTGCCCACACAGAAAAAGTGAACCCAGAGATTAGCTAATTACTCAATGAACGTCAGCTGTGTAGACAATCGCCAAACTGATACCATTTTTTTAAAAAAAAAAAATCTGTAGTTGTTTCTCACCCGCCCCACCACTTCTCAGTCGTGGCCCAAAATATATGAAGGACAGCTCCAATTCTTTTACTGTGGCTTGAGTCAGCTTGCTACTGCAACTTAGGTCAGAGGTCAAGTAGTTACGAGCATGATATTAACACATCACTTCTGAGAGTTCTCTGTTTGCTGGAAGCATCTCTTTTCGAACTCCTGCAGGTGGCTGCCTCTCACAAAGCATGTCAGATGTTGCAGGATGCATAAAGGTTCAAGGGCCTGTAGATTTCAGATGCTTCTGTGGGGCCTTCTCACGGGTCCCTGCTACCGTTCAACATAATTCTCATGCCTCTTCGGGATTTAAATGCAAGTGAGCAGTTTTAAAGAAATCAAAATATGACAAAAGGACTAAAGGCCTGCTGTTCTGAAGCACTCCCCTCTCATCCGTCCTCCACCTCCCAGTCCCCCTAGCTGGTGGCTACAGCCAATATTTGAGAAGGGCTTAAAACTTTTTTTAAAGGGTTTAACTGGACCAAATTAATAGAGAACCCAGGGCACACATTAGATTACCATAAATTAAAGGATTGAAGAAAAAAAAGTAAGAACATGACATTGAAATCTACTGTATGGCTGGCGGGCCAGACTCATTTGATTGGCTTAGTACCAACTTGATCGTAATTACAATTGTTGTAAAGTGGGGCCTTCAGGGAACTGGGTGGTTAGCCTTTGGTGCACAGCTGAGGAAGACTTCAGAGTTTGAAATGAACTGTAGATTTTAGTAAACAAAGCCATGCATACACTTCTCCCCTCTTACTCTTACTCCAGTGTTTGCTTGTCCTAGATATTCACCACAACTTTAAGAAATCCTTTCTTTTTTCTTTCTTGTTTCTGAATTTCTACTTCATTTTTTCCCTCCCTGTATAAAATAACAGTGCTATTGCTGCTGATATTTATTAAGTAATGGCTACATTCGAGGTTTGGGTATATGTATCAATTCATTTCAAACTCACAAGCTCCCTGTGAGGTCAGACTGGCTCTTTTCTTCTCTCTCCAGATGAGGACACTGTTCAAGGTCTATGGTTAATAATTAGCAGAGCCCAGTTTATAACCTAAAGTTTTAACACTTGACACCACCCTCTTAACACAGTGCAATGTATTCCATGCTTACATTTTTCCCGCTGAGAGAGAACATTCTGTTTTCACATTTGTCCAAAAAGAAAACCATTTACATAAGAGGGAAGCTGTTCTGCCAATACTCATCCAACTCAACAGTGTTTTTTTTTTAAAAAAGATCCCATTACAGATGGTTGTGAGCCACCATGTAGCTGGGAATTGAACCCAGGACCTCTGGAAGAGCAGTCAGTGCTCTTAATCACTGAACCATCTCTCCAGCCCCTCAAAAGTGTTTTTGATTCATAATATTTGACACAATGCCACTTAGGTACTTGATTTTGGCTTTGAGTGTATAGCATTTCTGTGTGTTTGTTCACTGATTTATGAGCTTTTTAAGAGTTACCTAACTTGGTTCATAGTCAGCCTTTCACAGCAGAGAGAGCCAAGGAGGATGGTTGCACAGGCAACCAAATCCAAGTGCAGCACACTCATCAAGAGAGCTTCATGGAGAAAAGGAAGATTTCCCTGCAGACAAAGCTCACCCAAGATGTTTGTTCTAGGAACAAGGAGACAAGGAAACAGAAATGCTGCATTGTCTCTTCAATCTTCTCCATGAGCACTTCCACCACGTTCCATGATGTTAGAAGTGGCTGTCAGTAGAGAGAGCACTGATTTCTCTGGTGTTCTCTGGCAGCCATGAAGGGATTCCCTAAAATCATGGGTATGAGATCTCTGACAAGGCTCTTTCATACATGCAACTCATCCCTTCTCTCTTCCTCCTCTTCTTCCTATAAAAGTGATATTTTAAAAAGTAGCCAGTTATGAAAATCTCCCAGATACTGGACTGTCCCTTTATCCTCACCATAGCACATCAGGCAAATCAGATAAAAAGCTCATTATTTGGTTTCTTACAGAGACCACCAGAACACCCCTACTGCTCTAATATCTGACGACATGGCAATAACCACCTCATTCGCTGTGGGAATTAGTTAATGATTTCCTGTTCTCGTGTTGGATAAGAAATATCACTATTTAAATTTAAATACTATTTACTTAAAACTTTGCTCTCCTTTTAGGAGGTGACGTTTACAAGGCCAGGTTCACCTTTGCTCAGTCATAGAGAACTCCTCAAAGCATAGACAAAATCCTACCAAATGAACTTGGATTGAGACTGGTGTTTCCCTGAGACAGAGCCGAGTCAAGGCTTTCGGCATGCTTGTGCCAAGGCTGCTGCTGCCTGAGGGAAGGCTTGACTGAACAGCGCTCCCCCATGTCACCTAAAGCCACATCCTGGGTGCAACAAAACACACTCAAATGCCAGCTCTCAGAAGTGGACCAGCCCTGAGGGACTTCAGGTTCAACAGCCACTATCTGAAGTTAGGAAAACAGAAGTGTGAAAAGGGCAGGTGACTTGTCCAGTGTCACATACCCTGAAAGAAAAAGAGGACCAGGTCAGTTTCCCCTCCCGCTCAATCATAGAATGTTAGAGATTCTATGACGAGGATGAAAGCTGAGCATGGTCTTGTCTAGGATGTCCTCTCCCACCTTTGGAACACTGAGATCTCCTAGGCCTGACCCAGGCCTCTTGCTTCCAAAATACTAGTCAGCTCTGACTGGGGAAGTGAAAGCAGTACGGGGGGGTCAAAGAAACCTGGTTGATCCCTCTAAGTCTTCAAGAGCACAGACACGTCCAAAGTCCCTGCCAGTCTTGGGTGGAGGCTACTAAGTCTACCTCATTAGTCCATCAATCCCTGTGTTCAAATCCTTTCTATTGGGCAGGAAGGCCTGCCTGCCCTCTTGCCTAGGGACCATGTCTATGTCCTCTCAACTCCAGCTCAGAGAACCTTCCCTGGTGTGCTGGATGGTCCCCCAGTGCCAATACTAATATGGCTTTCAATTCAAGAGGATACCCTAGGTCAAGGTTAGCTCTCTGATTTGCAGATCTCTGTGCAAAATGAAAACATCCTTGAACACACTAAAACAAGAAAATTTTTTCCTTTCACCCATGGTCTTTCTCATCTCGTTATGGTAGCTTTTAGTTAAATATCATTCTAGAGAAAGAAAAAAAATTAAACTTCAAATTGTTGACATAAATCTTACCATTCATCTTTATACTGTGCGATATCACTTTTAAAAGCAAATATCAGAATGTTTACCATGGATATGGAATCTTTGAAATGACACGATTTGTATTTTGCAGCTATGACATGCATATGGAATTTGTTCTTACCTCAAGATGAAACCTACATATAGCACACAAAACCACTGCAAGTCTTGCTTTTGCTTCTTGCTTGGTAAGTATGCATTCTACCAACTTTCTCTCTTCAGCTTGTTAATGAGTGGGGACAGACAGAAAGGATAAGGAACTGTGTTTGTCCTGCCTTTTTCTTTCCTTTGATGCCATCATTTTCAGCAGACATGGCTGGATAACATATATGACGTGGGTAAGAAAGAATATGGTGCTGTTCCTTGGTCATTTATGTTGTGAAAGAGTCCATTCTCCCTTCGCTGCACCTCTCTTTTTCTGTGTTGGAAGCCAAGTCTGGCTCAAATAGAAAGTATGGCCTCTTGGAAACATTAACACCTTCACCAAACAGAGATACCACAGGTGTAATGCTCTTTCCTAGGACTGATGAACACCTGCACATTAAGGGTCCATGGGGACGTGGTGTTCATGATCATGGCAATGGTAGCTTTGAGTAGGGACAACCAACAGAGAACATGCATAACCATACATCTCCCCTGATCACACAGGCTTCACTCCTACACTGAAATAGCCAGAACAATGAATCCAGTCTGACTTGGGCAGCCAGTTGGCCCAGAGTCTTCCCCTTCGCCTCTCTTCTATTTCTGCTTTCACCTTTCTTCTTCTTGAACTAGATTCTCCCTCTCTGCAACTTTATGAAATGAAGACTACAACTCTGAGGCTCATGGGAATGGGCATAACAAAAATTCCCGTTTGTCTTCCTAGTAGGGAGATAGAGGGAAAGATGGTGGAAAATGCTGGAAATGCCTCCCATTTCACTCAGAAGTTTCCTCCTCCTCTTTCTCCTCCTCCTCCTCTTCCTCCTTCTCCTCCCCCCGTTTCTCTTCTATTTCCCCTCTACCTCTCTATTCTTCCTCCTTTTTGTGTGTCTCTGTCTCTTCTTTTTCTCCTCTTTCTTCCCCCAATTCTTAATCTATCTATCTATCTATCTATCTATCTATCTATCTATCTATCTATCTATCTATCTATCATCCATCATCTATCACCCATCTCCCCACTTTTCTTTAGACAAGACTCCCTGTATAGCACAGGCTGGCCTTGAGTTTATAATACTTGTGAGAAAAGCTGTGACTAGCCATGGTAGGAACTCACATCCATCTAATCCTGTAGAGGATCAGTCCCACTCTAAAACTCATTAACTAAGGAGAGCCCCAGACGAAGCTTCTAGAATAGTTTACATTGGTCACAAACACATACCATGTCCACATTTGTATAATCATTTAACATTTTATTTATTTCTGAGACAGGGTCTCATGTAACCCAGGCTTATGTCAAACTCAGTATGTAGTTGAGGATGACCTTGAATGTCAGGTCTTCCCATTCTGCATCCTGGTGTTGAGATTATAGGCATAAGCCACTTTCCTAGGCTTGTGTGGTATGAGCCACATTACTTGGTGTATGTAGTATTAGAGACCAATCCCAGGACTCTGTATTACACTTGATGGGCATCCTACCAACTGAGCTACATCCCTAACTACAATTTAAACTATTTTTTTTTACTCTGAAAATGGATTTACTATGTGCCTGATGGCATCCCAAGAGTTTTACAATGTATCTGTCCTTAAAATTAGATGAAGCAAGAATCAAAGAGTGATTCTGCATTCTACAAATAGCATCGAACAGAGAATACAGTGCCAGCTAGGGGCACCTCACTGGACACCAGCACAGGCAGGGGTAAGCCCAAGCAATGGGACACATGTAGAACCTACTCCTGAACACTCACTGTAAGTCAGGACGCCCCCAGGCTAGGCTGAGCAGAGGCACCACGGCCACCAGTCCAGTCATTCTCAGCCTCCTGACTTATGCAGTCACCCTCCTAGAGTGTTCAGCAATGCCACAGGCTGCTGCTGACCCTGCTGACCTTGCTCTTGTCCCTCCTTAGCTGCTGGGTCAGTGGTGGTCTAGAGAGCTCCCGCATGTACTCCTTATCAGCGTGACAGGGTTACCTGTGCTAACTGCTGCCACTTACATTTGTTCTGTTAAAGTCTCTTCACCTCAGTAACGTTTTCCATTTTCTAATGACACTTTAAATTTCATTTCTATTACCTGAACATCAAGCACAATTATGCCATTCTGAGTTTCTTCTTGGCAATTAATGCAATCATATGATGCATCACTAATGCCAGCCAGGATCCTTACCACAAAATAGTACAAATTATCATATTTCTATATACATTTGCAAATCTCTTATTAACATTCCAATCCTGTGTATATTTTTCTTCTGAAAGAAAAAACAACAACAACAACAACAACAAAAACACTCCGTCAGTTTTCTGGAGCTGCTGCTATCAGTGAAACTAGACCACTGTCCATGACTGCTGTTGCAGAGGGGAACAGAGGCAGTGATAAATCCATTCAGGTTCTATGCGATTTCTTATCTAGTCAAAGGTTCATGAACTGCCAAAGTTGTTCATGAGACCACATGATCGTCTCCTCAAAAAGACAAGTAGATACAGGCCATCAACACACACAGATTATATACAGAGATACATGATAGTTCTCTGCTGTGAGGCCATTTTATATGGGCAATATTAAATTTCAATATTTGGATATGTATACAATTAACAATATATCCATATACATATAACCACCAGTATTTACCAGTAAGAACATTGGGTTAATTCTTTAGATGCATGTTGCCTAAGTACCTCAGATCATTGGTTGTATTGAGTTACATAACAATAAATAATAGTCATAACATTTGTCCCAGACTGTGAAATGTAAACATTGTGAAGTCATAATTCCTCTGCCTCAGATGTACTCTCTGTTTAATAAACACACACATACAAACACATACACACCACACACACACACACCAGGTCATCAGGTGGTTAAGAATACAACACGAAGCTGTAGGCTCCTGGTTTTTAGCTGAAAGGACAAGAAGGCTCAGAGGCTTATCGCTGGAACATTTGTATCTTTTGTTGTGTCCACCAGAAGGACTTCCCAGATATAATTTCTCAGGCATAATCAAATTTAAGGTCTCCATAGTTTATGTCTTAAGTTTAAAGCAAGAGAAGAAGAAGAAGAAGAAGAAGAAGAAGAAGAAGAAGAAGGAGGAGGAGGAGGAGGAGGAGGAGGAGGAGGAGGAGGAGGAGGGGGAGGAGGAGGAGGGAGAGGAGGAGGAGGAGAAGAAGAAGAAGAAGAAGAAGAAGAAGAAGAAGAAGAAGAAGAAGAAGAAGAAGAAGAAGAAGAAAGAAGAAAGAAAAACATTTTAAAAACTTGCCAAAGAAAGCAAGTTTGTTTAACCCACAGTTCTGGAGGAAGGAAGGGCCTGTGCTGAGTTGCAGGGTCCTGGGGCACCACAGGAGATCACATGGTTTATAGCTATCCTTTTTAAAATTGCTAATTAAAAATCACTAATGTCAAGTATAAAGTCTGGTGTTGCAATGAATGCATATAATCATGTAAGTACTACTTTAATCATAGTATATAGGTTCTAGCACCTGAGAATTGTCCTTCTCCTCTGTAGCCTACCTCCTCTCTCTTGGCCCAGGCAAGCACCGTTTTTCATCCTATGGCTTTGCTCCTCACATCTGAAAACTTTAGGCATGCTGTTCCCTCCAGCCACATTTCTGCAACAAACCAGAAAATGCTGAAGCTCTGCTTCCAGCCGCTGGAGCATTTGCTAGCCTGCTTCTCCCAACACTTCCAAATTCCTTCTAAAAAACAAGTTCCAAGGCTTAAGAATCAGATTCAGTCACAGCAATGACCTTTCCTCTCTGTCATCAATTTTCCGTCTTAGTTACTTTTGGGATCCCCTTACTTGGTCCAAAATACCAAACACAAACAATTTAAAGGAGAAAGGGTCTCTTTTATCTCTCACTCTCAGGGTTCAAGCTATGGTTTCTTGACTTCATGTGAACATCATGGCTGTGGGGACATTAGTGGAGGAGCACCTTTATTTCATGGTGGACAGATAGCGGGGGGGGGGGGGGCGGGGTAGGACCAAGGACCAGGTATGCCCTTCAAAGACACACTTCCATGACCCATTTCCTTCAATTAGGCCATTCCTCCTGATGTTCCTCTAAAAATAGCCCACCAGAAAACCAAGCATTCGAGATTCAAGCCTACGAATGCCATTTCAGGATATCAACTTTATCACGTACATGGTTTGCATATATTTTCTTCCAGCTTGTAGTTTTGCTCCTCTCTCTAATTTTTCCTTTGCTCTGCATAAGCTTTTATACTTTTGTGACATTTCGTGGGGTGTTGTGTACATGTTTTTCTTTTTGCTTTGGTTACCTATGCTCTGGATATCACATGCAAGATAACTTTGCATCATGGAGCATTTACCATATCTTCGAGTCAAGTAATCTTGCAATTTCAGAATCTGCATGAAAGCATTTGATTTATTTCAAATTAATTTTTTAAAGTGCTATAAAAATCGAATTTCATTCTTGCACACATGGATGTTTGGTTTTTTAATAGTACTTGTTGGAGCTAGAGAATGTTTGTAGCAATTTTGTTGGAAACCAGTTGCCTATAGATACTTGTGTTTCTTTCTGAACTTTTGACTTGTTCCATTGGTTAGCATGTTTTACGCCAATACATGCTACTTAGATCACACTAGGCAGTGTGATTGCTGTCTTTGTTCCTTTTACTCAAGACTGATTTGGGTCCTTGGTGTCTTTTGTGGTTTCATATTAATTTTAAAGTATTTTTCTCCTTCCTATGAAAACAGCTGAACTAACTTTAGGGACTGAGATACAAGGTCATGCAGAAACAGCACTGGAACATCATCATAAGCTGATGTTAAAGAACAACAATTGTATGTGCGAGCTACAAACCAAAGACTGTGCACAGAAAACCAGTCCCAAAACTCCATCACCTGCCCCCTTTCATTCCAGTTTGAGGAGGCTGTTTTTCCTGTGACCCTGCTAGAACTGGTGCTGAAGAATAATCACGACATGCTTTCTGTGGAGTGAGGGGCCGTTGGGGAGAACCTGTGATTGCTGAAGCCCTCAGGTGATGGCTTCGAAAGGCATATATGCACACCATCTCACCTGAGTCTCTCAGGTGTCCTATTAAACCACCTGGCAATTCTGGGTTCAGAGGAGAAGGCGCAGAGGTCCAGAGGAATCAATTAATTTTCCCAGAGGAGCAGAGCTAGAATTTTATTTCAAATTGATCCAACTTTTAGTTTCAAGCCTTTTGGCAGGGCGGGGGGGGGGGGAGTTGTGTTCAGGGTTATACACTTGAAAATACACATGTGATAGCTCTCTCTAAATTAACAACAATAAGTAAATCTTTTTAAAAAAATACATTAAAATTGAGCTGGAGAGATGTCTCAGTGCTTAAGAGCACTAGAAGGTCTTACAGAAAGGAATCTGAAGATGATAGGGCCTCCTGATGTCCTCCTCACCAGACTATAGGCTGTAAGGCTACCCTTTTGACATCCTCCTGATTTCTTAATAGGCCATTGGGAAACCATTTGCAGAACTGCTAGACTATGGCCCACAAAATGGTTATGTTGGTGGGATGGGTGACTGGTATTCTCAGATGTGACCACTCCAACCCTCTCTTTCTCTTCCATGTCAGCAGATGAAGCCCAGTGACCACTGCTAGGGAAGGTCTCGCTGGGGCAGGAAACAAAATGAACCTTCGCTTCTGGTTTCTGTTACCCAAACCCCACATCCTTGGAGGAAATCAGGAAAAAAGAGTTTGAGGAAAAGGGAAAGGAAAGGAGAGATGAAAGAAGGGGAGGGAAGCAGGGAAGGGGAGGGAGGGTCAGGAAGAGGTGGGGTGGGGAGTAGACAGGAGTAGAGAGGCAGTTCTTTTACAGAGAACCCAGATTTGGTTCCCAGCATCTACATGGTGGCTCACAACTGTCTGTAACTCCAGTTCTAGAGGCTCTATATATTTCTTCTTCTGGCTCCTGAGAGCACCAGGCATAAAGTCACTCACACACATAAAATAAGTCATCGTCATTTTCTCCTCTTCCTCCTTCTCCTTCGTCTTCATCTTTGTCTTCTTCTTCTAAGTCTTCTTCTTAAGTCTTCTTCTAAGTCTTCTTCATCTTCTAAACCTTCTTCTTAAGTCTTATTATTATTATTACCTTAAATTACCCACAACACATTCAGAAAATGTAAATAGCTTTGTGACAATAAACTCAAAGCAAATCAGTCTCCACTCTCTTCTAGTCTGACTAGTAAGCCAAGGTCAACAAATGTGAAGATTTCCTTTAGAGAGAGTACAGGACATGACTGAACTTGGAAGCTGAGGAATTTCACTTGTACAATGATCAAAGTGAGAGGCTGCTGTTGGTTCATCTGGGTTCAATCTAACAACTTTCTTATCGTCACGAGAGCCCTGGGGAGCCTCCACATGCAAGTCATCTCTCCCTACACCCTAGTCCCATTGCACTTGATTAGGAATATGCTTCTTGCATTTAATAGAAGCTAGCTGGATCGGGTGAGTTGGCAGAATTGTCCAAGCTAGAACAGCATTAGGAAATAGTATTTTTTTTAACAGATGCCAGTGTATAACAACTTACTGAGAAATCTCAACTCTGGCCTTTGAGCATTAAGGAATAGTCTTCCTAAGGACAGTCCAACTGCATTCAGCCCACCCATCTCCCTCTTACTGTTAGGAGGGATTTCCTCTCTGACTGGTGAGTCTTGTGCCTTGCTGGGTTAAGACACAGCCAAGGTTCCCATTGTGTTGGGCCCAGGTGCACAGGCGCCAGACACTACAGTTCTTTGGCAAGCTGAATGGGCTTGAGTGGCTCCCTGTCTAGCCTCATCTACCAACAGGGAATCCCAAGCTCATTTTCCCTGGTTTGAGTACCTCCTTGTCCTCTATGCAGCAACTTTTCTGGCAAAGCATAGCTCTAAGACTCATCTACAATTCCTGATAAGCTTTTAGGCCTCAGACAAACAGGACACAGTTTCCACATCCTTTTGGAAGCAAGGACGACTCACTATTTCTTTCTCCTTCTGCTCTGGTGCTATTCAGGGAAGAGCAACAAATCTGCTAGCAAGGTAGTCATTTGGGCAATGTGTAAGTGCTGCAGACACCTTCTGTCTTACAGACATTCCTGGTCTTTTCAAGACTCTGTTGGATGCCTCTTTTCTGTTGACTTTGAAGAAGGAAGGAAACATTCCTTCTTTTCTCACTGCTTACAAAGATTAAAGGCCCCAAATCTCTCTCCTCCAGATGGTATCCCTCATTCTTCTGAAGCCCTACCCACAGAGAGCTGTCTACCCAGTATAGAAATAGATTATCCTTAGGATGAATTAAAGGATAGAAACAAGATTTTCTGTTATATATGTCAGTTGCCAATTGTCCTAGCTTGCTTTCTGCTGCTGTAATAGAATGGGGACCAAAACCCAACTTGGCAAGGAAAGGGTTTATTTGGCTTACATTTCCACACCACAGTCCATCACTGAGGGAAGTCAGGGCAGGAACTCAAACAGGAACCTGGAAGCAGGAACTGAGATAGAGACAGTGGGGAGATGCTGGTTACTGGCCTGCTTTTGGTCATGTTCAGCCAGCTACCCTTTCTGCCCCAACAAAATACTTTTACTGATTATTTGGGGACCTCACATCATGCACCTATGACCTTCACTTCCTAGTCCTCCCACATCCACTCCCTTTCCTTGTGATGCCCATATACACACTGGAGCATTCTAAAATTGCCCAGTGACCAGCCTCATAAGGAAAGCTGAGTCCTTCCCCACGGCACCCCCACTAGAAGCCATCAATTGTGGAGAGCTACACTTCAACATCCCTATTACAAATTTTAAGAGTTCTCTTTGATGGTTTCCTTTTGGCTGTTGGAGGTGGAGATAGGGGGTTATCTCAGAAGCTTTCCATGTCTCTCTTTTTCAACTGTGCATCTGCAGTCATCGATATCACTGCAGAAGTAGCTGTCTTGCCCCTTACAGTCAGCAGGAGCATGTATCCTGGGCTTCTACATGGTTTCTGGCAACAGTTCGACTATGAATATCCACATGGTCTCCAGCATCAGCACACGTCAAGGACCTCCGGTTGGTCTTCAATGGCAATACAGCCCATGGACATCTACATGACCCTCTGCCAAAGCACTGGCCAAAGACCTGCATGGCCTCCATGGAGGTCTTTTGAGGAAATCCTGTGAAGTAAATGAACCATTCTTCATTTGGAACATCCTTCCCCTGTTCAGAGCCATAACTTATTGTGTGGCTGGACAGCTTGTTTAAGGTCTGAGTCTGTACAAGCCGGGGCTGCTGCAACCATCCTGCTAACCATACTGGGTAAAGGTCTGTTCCTGCATCAACATTATGTTTCTGAAAAGCAGAACTAATGTTAATAAAAGAGGAGAGTAGATATAAGAAGTAAGCCTGACTGCTTTATCACTTCCTTCCTATTCTCTAGCTCCTTCCTCTCCCTTCTCCCTTCCTGGCCCCCTTTCTTCTTTCCTTCTTCCTCCTCCTTCCCACTTTAATTCTTTTTCTTCCTTTCTTCTTCTCTACACTCATGGTTTCCTTTTCCTGAACGTGAGGCACCAGGACCAGCTGACTTTAGAGAGCCACAGGACCAGGGCGGTGGAATCTCTCAGTGGGGAGGAATCTCTCAGGGTGGAGGAAAATCTCAGGGTGAGACATATGTAGTTGTAGGGCTGGAGTGGAGGAGAGTGAGTGAGGAGGCTGGGCAAGGCCAGGATAAGAAGTGACAAAATGCTGCTCATGGTGGAGCGTGCCTTTAATCCCAGCACTCAGAATGCAGAGGCAGAGGATCTCTGAGTTCAAGGTCAGCCTGGTCTACAGAGAGTTCCAGGACAGGCAAGACTACACAGAGAAATCCTGTCTTAAAAAAAAAAACACAATACAACAGATGATAGATAGATAGATAGATAGATAGATAGATAGATAGATAGATAGATAGATAGATTAGATAGATAGAGGATAGAGATATAGGATAGATAGATGATGGATAGATAGATAGATAGATAGATAGATAGCTGGATAGGTGACAAGCTGAAGGAGATCAGGAGCCTTCTTACAGCTGGAGAAGGGAGTTATGGATTCAGAAGGAGCAATGATTTAAATGAATGTGTTATTGAACTAGAATAGAGAGTATTGGGTCAAATTCACAATCTTTTATATTTAGGCAGATACTCACATATATGCAGATATCTATGCAATGTCTGAATATACAAATATTTCCTAGTTTTATCCAGTGCAACACCCCAGAAGCCATGAGCACACCTAGTGTTGCAGATTGTCACTTTTAATCCTTTCTCCACTGACAGGACTGATGACAGACTGAGGAAAAGTACAAGACGGACGCAGAACATCCTGTTACAGAAAGTACGGAGCGACTGAAAATGAGGATGTGGATGTCCAAAACAAAACAGCAAACAACAACAACAAAGATCCACCACACAGAAATCACTTTGAAATCATTTGAAATTGACAAATATGAGACAATTTGAGTGTGAAAATGAGCAGTGATGTCATAGGTCACAGCCTGCTGGATACATTTGAAATGTATGAACCTTGTTGCTAGGAATTAAAAAAAAAGAAAGAAAGAAAGAAAGAAATGGGAGAAAAGGAAAAATCACTTGCTTCCAGCAAAAAGTCAAGTAACAAAGGCAGAATACGGGTAAAATTAGAAATAGCAAAATGTGGCAGCTATCATGGCGATTTCCTATTCATGCGAGAATCATCCAAGGATGATGAACAAAGTTGATTTCAAAGGGTAAGATACCCAATTTCAAGGTCACCCTCCCCAAGATATTTATTAATTACACAGAAAATCAAACAATGGTTTCAGAGTGAAGAACCCTGGCACGTACCACCTTGACCAAGTGAACACGGTGAGCCTCACCAGCCACAAGACATTGACATCGTATCCTCTATGCCATGAGACTGAGGAAGATATCTTGACTTCGATGGTTTGGTAAACATACACATCCTCATTGTCATAGAAGAAAGCATCAGAGAAGGCCAGATGCACATAGACCACAGGATTACAGTCTGGTGCTTTTAAACCTATCCAGGTTACAAAAGACAGGCAACGAGTGAGGAAGGATGGCCCAGAGTTAGGAGACTAAAGAGATGAACAAAAAATACGATCAATAAACACATGTTATCCTAGGTTGAATCAAAAGAACGTGGGAGGGGGTGTTTAGCTGCTATGACCATTATTGGAAAATTAGTGAAATGTGAATGGAGTCCTGTGTTAGGAGAGAAAAGCTATCAATATTTAGGAGTTTTCAACTAGCTTTGAGTTGATTCATATACATATACATATTCTATAGAATGAATGCAACACATGTGTGGGGAGAAAAAAAGAGTGCTAAAGCAATTTACCATGCACATCTAGGTAAAAAGTATAAGGTATATTTTTCTTCCCCGTTTCCCATAAGTTTAAAATGATTTCACAATGAAAAGTGACAAAAGGAATTGCAGTGATTAATCCCTCAAGGGCAGAGAGTTAAAGGGTGATGGGATCTCCAGCAATACCTCCCAAATTTTGAGAGTCCCCAAGGCCTTTGCTCTAAAGAGAACATTGAGCTGGAGAGATGGCTCAGTGGTGAAAAGCACTGTCTGTTTTTCCAGAGGTCCTGAGTTCAAATCCCAGCAACCACATGGTGGCTCACAACCATGTATAATGGGATCTTACACCCTGTACTAACTTTCAGGAGTACATGCAGACAGAGCATTCAAACAAATAAATAAGTAAGTAAATATTTTTAAAAGGGGAGGGGGACAGACTGGGAGGGGGATGAAGACCAGACTGAAAAAAAGGATTAAAGAAATAAATAAATGAAAAATAAATAAGTAAATAAAAGAGAAAGTTGTGCCAGGCAGGGTGGTACACGCCTTTAATTCCAGCACTTGGGAGGCAGAAATAGATGGATCTCTATGAATTCTAGACCAGCCTGGTCTACAGAGCGAGTTCTAGGACAGCCAAGGGCTACACAGAGAAACCCTGTCTTGAAAGACTGAGAGAGAAGGAAAAACTATCTAGTAATAATCCTCAGCACACGTCATTGTGTGCACATTGACAAGCTCTAGGCACTCTGCATGGCTGTATCCTTGCCTCCTGCACTCCTGTGGGAAGAGTCTGCCTGCTCCTGTTGAGAACTGAAGACACTTGCCTTCCCTGGGTTGGTCCCTTTGGGGGCACAGAGGAAAAGCTGGTGAAAATAACTTGTCTTAGCTCTTTATCAGATGGTAAATCACTAGAGGGCTTCGACCGTCGCTTACCATTCTCAGTTACTGTGCACAGAATGAAATGCTGCTGTTCTTCAGATGCTATTATCGTAGCTGGGGTGGGGATCCCCTGTTCTGGCCAGAGGAAAGTTGCAGCATTTTGCAACTCAGTGTCTACAACTGGCCCTCTGAAAGCCTGGGTCCAGGTTAAGCCCCTTGGTGGGGCTGCCTTCTCTTGGACAACCATGTGGCTCTCCACCAACTAACCTTTGGCAGAGAGCCTTTCTTTTTTTTTTTTTTTGGTGGGCCACCGCCACCCTGATAAAGTACAGCTGGTCGTTTGAACAATGCCATTCGCACTCAAGTGACCGCTGCCCTTCAAAAGGAGCAGTCCCCTCACCCGCTACAGCAGCGTTCCCAGGCCAGACACTGGCCCTGGTAGTTTTTCATCTGGATGGGTTGAGGCCCCACAGGGAGTTACAAGCAGCAGCTGCAATCCACGGTGCTGTTGACAGAGAATGTGCCAGTTCGAAGAAGTAAAAACCCTGCCCATTCTGACAGTCAAGACCTATATGGGTTTCAATTCACTGATGCATTTTTTGGAAAAACTATACTTAAGCGGATCTCGACACCGATTTCTACCACAGCTGTCCTGTGTCCTTCTGGCTCAATTAGACACAGAGTGTGCTAGAAGTCAGCTTTCAGTGACATGAACACAGTGCAGCTCTGAGCAAGTGATGGAATCTCCCACGAGACTCACCAAAGCATGTTGTTGCCCAAGACTTTCACTCTACTAGAAATGCTGAGTTTTCTCCTAGGTAAGCCTTTGAACCACTCGCTATGCTAGAGTTAATAAAGATAGAAAAGTGTTATCTAGTAATAGCATCACACAACACTGTGTGTGCTCTGCCAAATGCTCCCATTTGACCCTGCTGTCCTCTGGGGAAGTATCTGTCTACTGCTGTGAGAACTAAAGACACCTAAGGATTGATGAGAATCATGAAAGAAGTGGAGTAGCCTGGATTTGAACCCTGAGACTCAGATGATGATGTTAACGACTTTGGTCCAATCTCTCAGAGATGAGTAGTTATCAAAGAAACTTTGGATTGTCAAATATAAATGAGATTGTGTGAGGCTGGTTTTGTGTGTCAACTTGACATAGGCTGGAGTTATCACAGAGAAAGGAGCTTCAGGTGAGGAAATGCCTCCATGAGATCCAGCTGTGGGGCATTTTCTCAATTAGCGATCAAGGTGGGAGGGCCCATTGTGGGTGGTGCCATCCCTAGGCTGGTGGTCCTGGGTTCTATAAGAAAGCAAGCTGAGCAAGCCAGGGGAAGCAAGCCAGTAAGGAACATCCCTCCATGGCCTCTGCATCAGCTCCTGCTTCCTGACCTGCTTGAGTTCCAGTCCTGACTTCCTTTGGTGTTGAACAGCAATGTGGAAAGTGTAAGCTGAATGAACCCTTTCCTCCCCAACTTGCTTCTTAGTTATGAAGTTTTGTGCAGGAATAGAAACCCTGACTAAGACAGTACTGAAGCTTGTTTTGAAAACACACACACACACACACACACACACACACAGTGCTTTGGACATAGAGAAGTATGAAACAACATTGGTGATATAGCAGAGAAAGATCAGAAATGTGTATTTTGGCTGCTTGGGATGCCAGCAGGAATGGAAACCAATGGTAAAGGTACAGAATGGGACACAGTTGATGTCATTCTGGAGTAAAGGGCTGACAAAGTGTCCTAGGCGGTTTGCCTGGGAACACATGCTCTGTCCAGACCATGGACCTGGAATGCAGTATGACAGTATACGTTAAGGAACAAACCCAGAGCAGCCCGGTGGCTCTCACTGAGCTGTGGACAGACCAATCTAGTAGGAGAGCACACTGATGTAGAAATGGATGCCTGGCTTGGACCCAAGCTGTGATCCAGGAACCACATTGACAAGCATGCTGAGGAAGGGTGGGGCTCCCTAATGCTGTGCTGAAGAGGAGGGGCAGATCAGAGATTTTAAAAGTGGACAGGAAAAAGGTATTGCCAACTAATGTGAGTCGGGGAGGAGAAGGGTAGACGCTCCCTAGGCAACGACACTGCCTCATTCATAAGGCATCTGCCCCACTGGTCATTAACCAGACACGTGAAGGAGCAAACCACAGGTTATCATGAATCTAGGCATCATGCATTTCTTTGACTATGTCATTGGCGAGCTGCTTGGAACAGGTCAGTAGCACAAATGGGCAAGTGAACCCTGCCCAAGAATGCTCTATTGACTCAGTTGGCTCAGAGCCCCAGGCGCCACCCTGTGATGCTTGGGCCATGGTACCTGTAAGAGGAAAGAAATAGCTTTGGCTTCTTGATTCTTCATGGAGACGCTGTGGGATCACTTCTCTCACTTAAGAATAGCTGCAAAGACTACCTCGAGCATATGAGCTGTGTCATAACAACCTGGACCGTTGCTGCGCAGACCACACTTGGCTTCTGAATTCAAGTCTTTTCACTTTAGAAAATAGGAAGAAAGTATCAAGAAAATGGGTAAGAACTCCTTTAATGAATAGAAATTTAAGTAAGACTATAGAAACAAAGCCATCTGGGGAAACTTAGTCTTTACTTTAGACTATGTGACTAACTTACTAACTAGAAACCACATGTAGTCACCAAGTTTGGAACTAGCGATATCCTAAGTAAGAAGAAATTTCCAAAAACTTTAAGACTACTTTAACTTTGAAATGAGGTACCTGCATTTTATTAAAGACAGGGTTCTACTTCTATTTTCTATTGTTCTGACATAAAGACCTCTTAGGTCAACAGTCACCACACAAAAGAGCATCAGGGTTGCCTTGGGCTAAAGGGATAACCAAAGAGTCAACATGGCAGAGACAAGGGAGATGTATTTATTTACCTCCTATGAATTGGGCCAATTGAAAGTGTGCCTGGTCACCAAAAACGTTCAGTATTGAAAACCTTGTGATTCAGGCTCTACTGGGGGTATAGCCACAATTCCTCAGAGGAGTTATTTTAGCCCCTCCCATACTTTTTATCTGAAGAACTATGGAGGATGCTTTATCTGTTTAATTTGTTTTAGATATTCTATACACTTAATCGACAGTAGTGTGGATGTTGTTTAAAAAAAAATGGCTGCACATATGTACAACATCTCAAGTCACTAAAGGGTTAAAGTATTTGACATGCTGTTTATTTCCCTCCACATTATTACTTCCAGGTAATGTCGAGGATGTATTTATCTATAAGCTACTAATTTGATGCCACTTTGCTACGACGCCTTGTTACTTTTCGAGATCTGATTGGGAAACGCTGACCAGAATTTTAAGAGCTGCGTTGGAGCAGAGCAGTAGGCTCGGCTCATGGGAACCATATTCTCTGGAGGGATGCTGTTTAGTGTGTGTGCGTGTCTGGTACAGCAAGTGTCCTTGTAGGTTCCAACCAAGTTAATGACTCACAATCAAGTCGATTAAAGAACAGCTGTCAAGAGTGAGTTTTTAAAAATTTACAGTGTTTAAAATTTATAAAATGATCGCTGAGATATGAAACCTGAATAAAACATGCACATGTGTATTTCCCATTCTTATGTGTAGTCTTAATCCTTTTTGGTCTGGTTGCTGTTTTTCTGTTTTGTTTTTGAGACAACCTTTCACTGTGTAGCACTGGATAACCTAAAATTCACTAAGTAGACCAGGCTGGCCTTGACCATCCAGAGATCCATCTACCTATGCCTCGTGGGTGTCCAACTCATTATTTTTCATAAATAAAAACCACTTTAAAATAAAAAATAAAAGAATGAGCACTAAGATACATATTAAAATGTAAATAAAACATATGTATGCCTATTTCCCATTATTTATCTTAAACCCATATATTTATGTCCTCCATCACCTTAAATGACACACTTTTACTAATTTAGAATGATAACACATGATATCACTTTAAAACCATTTGATGTGCCGGGCAGTGGTGGCTCACGCCCTTAATCCCAGCACTTGGGAGGCAGAGGCAGGTGAATTTCTGAGTTTGAGGCCAGCCTGGTCTACAGAGTGAGTTCCAGGACAGCCAGGGCTACACAGAGAAACCCTGTCTCAATAAATAAATAAATAAATAAACAAACAAACAAACCATTTGAGGTAACAATACTTTTCTTAAGTAATAAGGGTCCTTCACCCACTGTAAACACTCAAGATTGTTTTCTAAAAAAGCAACCAAGTAGTCTACCTTAGGATTTACATAATATAAGCTAGGCATTTATGCAAAATACATTTCTGAAGGCTGAGTTATTTAAAATGTAGGCATCACCTAATTCCCAAAAGCAGGTTTGACAGTATGGGGCACCCGAAGTGAGCAGACCCATTGAAGGAATGCTTTTGTCTCTGTGTACGAAGACTCTAACGAAATGGCAAGGGTTGGCAGCAGACCTGAGCAGCAAAAAGGATCTGTTTTCCCCATCACATGCAAAGTGGTCCAAAAGTAAACACCTGAAGATAAGTCCCTTTAGTCAGGCAGAGAGATGGACAAGTGGAGAGATGAATAGCAAGCTACAATTTGGTTCAAAGTCATAATCGAATAGTTGGTGCTTTCAGAAGGACAGAGCTGTGCCTTCCCTGATTAAGACGAGGATGGTTCCCAGGCACTTAGTGCTATCTGTCAGTTTAGGGTTTCCAATTGTTTAAGGCCGTTCCCAGAGTGAGAGCTGATTTGCCATGGTTATGAAGCTCTCGGACATAAACTAGAAGAAGACAAACTACAATAGCTGAAAATGTATCTTCAGATACTCACTTGCAACTCCCATTTGTCTCTCGGAATAGAGAAATGAGGCTCGAGGGACCAGATCTGGCCCAGTCAGTAACAGCAAAGGTAACACATCAATATTAATGTCCACCGCAGATAGTGTGGGGTGCAGAAATAGCAGAGCATAATTGTTAACTGCCAATACATTTCATTTGGGTTACAGAGAAATAAGTGAAACCCATTTTGCTGTAATTTCTAAAGGATTCCATCATAATAATGATAAAATATTCTTTCCATTCCTTAGATTGTTAAAAGGGGATATTCTGAAAATGAACCATTGGTAAGCCACCTCTCTAGACAACGTGTGCTCTCTGCAGGGGTTTGTGTGCGTGCTTGTGTGCATGTCTGTGTGTATGTCTGTCTTTCTGACTGCCTGCCATTGGGTCAGCCAGTGAAAGTCGCTGGTTCTTGTCAGTTCTCAGTGCTGCCTGTGCCTTGGCATTCTTTATAAAAATAGAACACTGAAATAGTTAAGGGCGATCACTATAGACTGGGGTATTTTAGGGCTATTTGTGATATGGGGGGAGAGAGAGTCTCTTCTTTGTCCCCCAAAAGCACTGGCCAGACTCTTCTCTATGATGGAGACATTTTCAACTCAGATTGTGCTGTTCTTCCTCCTAACAGCAGTGTGTGCCTGTGTCTGTCCAGTACCCCTGAGAGCCAGATGTCCTCCTCTGGTTTTCACTAAGATGAATGGCAGGGTGTTTACAAAAAAATACATATCTCGTGCTTCTCACCAGTGAGCATAATGATGTTTGTGGTCCTGTCCTGCCTTTGTACCTTTGTAAGAACCTCTGGTCTCAGTGGGGGAGATATGACCTCAAGGGAGGGTCACACACAGGAGGGAGAGGACACATCTTGTGGCTCACAGGCGGTTCTGCTTCTCACTGGTGATTTGATAACTTGTCACCGTTCCAACTGAGGTCAGCGGCTCTCTGGGGAAACAGACACTTCACACTGGTTCCCAGAGCCGGCTCCACAGGAGGCAGCCTCCAGATGCTCCAGCTCACCTACACACCAAGCTCAGGGTCATAGCTGGAAGCAACCCTCTGTGTCTGAGCTCCTCTCATCGAGTGATTGGGACATATTAACTCCTAACATGGATACCCAGTGCTGTCTGATTTTTCTGCCATTTTGCTTAACTTCCCATTCATTCATCATTGAGGCTCTGCTCCATGCAAGGCTTGGGGCTTCAGTTCTGATGAGAATCCCAAATAGTCTCTGCCCTTAAAGCAGCCTATCTCCAGGAGACATTATAGGATATAATCATTAAAAAAAAGATAAGCCAGGCCATAAAATAAGATAATCATAAGTACCCTTAATCAATGAAATAAGTGGGTGACGGGTACATGCATGCTACAGCACACTTGTGGAGATCTAAGGGCAGTTTGTAGGAGTCAGTTTTCTCCTTTGTCTGTGTGGGTCTCAGGGACTGAACTTTCCCACAGCCAAACAGTGGATGGAGTTTAGGGACTCTTATGGAAGAACAGGAGGAAGGATTGTGGGTGGACTCCTAAGGGAATAGGAATGCCACAGGAAGACCAACAGAGTCTACTAATGTGGACTCTTGGGACTCTCAGAGGCTGAACCACCAACCAAAGAGCATACACAGGCTGGATCCAGGCCTCCTCACACATGTGTAGCAGACGTGCAGCTTGGTCTTCATGTGGGTCATGAACAACTGGAACAGGGGCTATCCCAAAAGCTGTTGCCTGTACATGGGATATGTTCTTCTAGCTGGGCTGCCTTGTGTGGCCTCGGTGGGAGAGGATGAGCCTAACCTCACAGAGACTTGATGTGCCAGGGTGGAGGGATACCTGGAGGAGTAGAGGGAGAGAGGGTGGGATGGGTCAGGGGACAGCAGAAATCTAGAGGTAGAATTGCCCAGTTCCCTAGGAAGTGAGGGCATGAGCTTGGGACACTTACATTTAACTCTCTAAAACAGGTGGTTTCTGCTATAGTCTCAATGAGAAGCAGAGTAGGGGCTGTAAAGAGGCTACCAACGAGTTCTTGTGAGCAGCACACCTTCAGGAGGATTTCACAGGCCCCGGGTTTTAGCAAAGGCCTGTGTGGCTGTCGACAAGCAAAGGGTATGTGTTGGCCTCCGCTGATGTCCAGAAAGTGGCTGTGAAGAGGATGATGGGAGGATGAACTAGAGGATGGGTTGAGCACTGAGCATAGGAAACCCTGAAAGATGCTGTAGGTTGCTCCACTGCTCAGCAGATAACGGGGAACCACCTTTCCTCAAGCCTTTTGGGATTTAACATCTTTTCTGGTTTTATATTGTACATGATGGTAAGGATTTGAGATGTGTATCAGTATTTCCATTTTATGGGTAAGGCATCTAAGAAACAAATGACAAACTTGTTCACAGCTAGCACAGCAACCCAAAGAAGCCCCTCCCAGACATCTTAAATTTTAATTCCATGGTGTTCTTGTGCTGTGTGTATCCATGAATATTCTCTTTGGATAAACATGTCCTGGGAGCTCCAGGAAATTCTCAGAGGAGGTGGGAGGGAAGGGGGAAAACCACCGGGCATGCATGGACTGATTTTCTTGAGAGCCGTTCTAGAGGAGAATTTCTGATGAATAAAATTCTCCACCTCATTACCCAAGTAACTAATCTAATCAGCCAGTCCAGTAAGTGGGCTAATTTTTTGGTGTGGCAGCTTCTGCCTCGGCCCACCCACTCTCCCCAATGTCCTTTGTCCAAGTTTCTGGTGGCTGCTAGCAGGCCATGCATTCCAGCACTGCTCAGGGCCAGGCACTCTGGGAGGGGCTGGGAAACAGCCTTTGGGGAACAGCGATTCTGTTACAGTCTGCTTGGAGCCTAAGGCTGTTTTGATGAGTATACAGAGACCAGTGACTGTAATTAAAGCTCTGGTCTCTGCTGTCCAGGTGGGAAGCACAGCTCCACCCCAGGTTCTTGAGTGTGCGCTCACATCTGTGCGCAGGCGTACACAGAAATCAGAAAACCATCAGTGTCTTCTTCAGTCACTCTCCACCAGTTTTGTTTTAGACTGAGACCTAGGATTTGCCAATTTGAGTAGGCTGGCTCCCAGCAATCTGTAGGGACCCGCCCATTTCTAATTCCTCAGCACTAGGAATACAGACATGCATCTGTAAGGGCTTCTTTTACGTGGGTGCTGAGACTAGACTCTCGGCTACAGTCTTCATGCGTGCACGGCACTGACCTCACCTTCCTCCAGCCTCCTTCCCACGTTCTTTGTGTTTTGAATTCATCAGGAGGAAGATCATGGCTCCGGTTACCAACCCTCCTTTCCTGATTCTTCAGTTCTGCTGCTGCACACATGCACACAGTGTTTGATCCCGACCAGACATCCCATTCCAAGGAGTTTACTGCAGATGTTGTTCTGGGATGGGTGACTGTGCTGAGCCACTTGCATCAGAATAAGGTTGCTTATGAGACAGAGCAGGCTGGGGTCAGGACAAGGCTACTGCCACATCTGTGCTGGACCATAGCTCATCAAGATGCATGCCAGGTCCTAACCGGACAGATATCATGCTGAGCCATTTTTGACTCAAGGCTGAACAGCATTGCCTAAAGCCTGGGCTGTTTTTAACCACAATAAAATCCAATTTCAGGGCACCATGGCATCGAAACATTGCCTAACTACCTTCCTGCCTGCCCTTTATCCACCTCTGTGAAAATGGTTCTCTCTGTTGTCTTGCCCATTGAGGGCATACCACAGGGTATTAATAAACTCTCCACTTATGTCCTTTCTATCTTTAGTAGATTCATTTACTGCCTGGGTGTCACCTACCTGACACTGCTGTTTCTAGCTAATCACTCAACTCCTGTCATATGTGTGTGTGTGTGTGTATACATATATATATGGTTTACAGTTGTTGTCTCTGTAATCATTCATAAACCGAGGACCACCAAATGCCCATCAGCAGATGAGCAGATATTTAACATACAGATCATTCATATTAGTTAGCAGTAAAATTGAAATAACTACATCCAGAAGTCACCAAGTTGAACCCTTAAGATATGAAACATATTAGTTGTTAAAATTGATAGTAATGCCTAACTGCCTTTTAAATTATGTAGAAATTGCCCTCCCAGTCCACACTCACAGAGTAGTTAGTAATGGGCAGGGATGGATGGAGAAAAGACTGGGGTTTGAGTGCTAATGGGTATGAGCTTTCTATTTGGGGGAGTGACAAAAACATTCTAAAATTAGATTGTGCTATTATTATACATCTCTGTGGGTATGTTAATTTTGGTCAAGTTTATCCTTTGAGTTTTATTATTGATAAACAGTATCAAGAAACCATCTCCCCAGAGTTCTAGGTAGTCATATGTGGCCTTTCACCAGCTCAAATTGATAACCCAGGACACTCCTCCTTCCCAGCACCCCAGCATCTCCACATCTCCATGGCATTCAAGGTCATCCCAGAGACAACAACTCTCTCCCATGTCCCTGGGGACTGCAGTCATTCCCCTCTGCTCTCTGGTCCGAGGTCAATATCTGGAATGTGGAAGACTTTCTTCCTTACATCATGCTTACTTGACCAGTGTCTAATCTTTCTCATTAGACTATAAGGTCACTGGGGAAAAGGGCTGTGCCCTCATCCTCTTATCTAGGACAACACGCAGAATCAGTGCTCAATCAGTGCTTGGTGATTCCATTGTCAACCCAAAGCCAGGAGGAAAATAGTACCAACCCTTCTCATTCCCCAGCTTCTGGGAACTACCACTGTAATCTTAACAACGCTTGAAATCAACTTTCTTTGGATTCCACATATGTGAGATTCCCTTCTGTAGATAGCCTACTTCATTCATTTAATCTAATTTCTCATCAGGTTGAGATTGGCATTTCGTTTTTTGTCATAGCAGAGTAGTGTATGAACCAGGTATTACTGACCCACTCATCAGATGACAGATACCTGAGTCAGATTTATGTCATGACAGTTATGTCTATTGCTTCAATGACCATGAGAATGGAGCCATCTCCTCGGCAAACTAACTTCCTTCCCTTGGGCTACGTACACTAATGGGGTTGCTAGGTCACCGTTTTCTCTTTTAAAGAATTCCCAGCCCTATAATGGCTAGCACATACAAGTCCTTTGAAACATATTGCAGAAGTGGCTCCTGGCTCAGTTCTTTCTTATGTCCTTGCTTGTCTGTGTTCTCACAAACAAGGCCTCTGTTGTCTGTATTTCTTCCGGCATTCTTATCTTCTAGCTCATTAAACTCCAAGTGCTTGATGCAAAGTTCCAAAATCTCCCACAATCCTAGAGCAAAATAGTCCAGAAGCATAAAAGTTTATGTGCCTGGGTCCATTACAACACTCCACTCTCCTGCTTTTGTTTCTTGTGTTTATGGACTCTTCTCTAAAATTCCTTTACCACTGTTTTCTTCTAGAAGTTCCCTTGTTTTGGGTATTCCATGAAGTCTTTAATCTAGTTCAAATTGAGTTTGTACAAAATGATGGGGAGTATGGGTCAAGTCTCAGTCTTCTGCATGTATGTACACAATTTCCAGAAAACCATTTACCAAAGAAGACTGTCCTTTCTCAGATGCGCAATGATTGCACCCAAAGGCTGTGTTAGATGACTGACCCGTAAGGTGTAGCTCTGTGCCAGTACATTCCATAATGATCAGACAATAAGGAATCACCAAATGATGTACTCTCTCAGTGTACCCTCATCACTAAGTGATTCACAGCCTTAAGATGATTCTCTTAGATAAAGACCAAAAGAAAAAGGCTACCCTTAAAATTATCACATCCGTAAGAGGCAAGAAAGCCACTGGCCTACACAAGAGATGTAGTAGTAGACCTTTGTCCACACTAGAGTGCTCTAAAAAGCCTCGAAGAAGCATGCTTGGTCTGAAACACACAAAGGGCTGAGAGCTGGGAGTCCTGCCCTGTCCTTATGGCCCCATTAGCTCATTCTATTTCCATGCGTGTGTGTGTGTGTGTGTGTGTGTGTGTGTGTGAGAGAGAGAGAGAGAGAGAGAGAGAGAGAGAGAGAGAGAGAGACTTAAAATAGATTCATCCCTCATCCAGACCAGTTTCTCCTCCCTCCACTCTTCCCAGCGCCCCGTCCCCCATCTACTGTCTAGAACCATTGTTCTAGAGCCACTGCTGTTCTAGAAGGGCAACACAACCCCCTTGCACCAGAAAAGCTGCCTCCTCCAGGTTCACCCTGGAGCAGCTTGGCCTCCTGCCACAGCCTCTTTAGTGGGCTGAGAATCAACTCCCAACCTGCTAGGGATCCTTGGGGGTCTCTGCTCTCTGATCCAGCTCTCTGGAGCTTGGACCTTCTTGTTATTTTTTCATTTGAGAAGTGGCAATAATGACAGCTGGATGAAGTAAGACTCATCCACAGTCAGCACCAGCACCGAGCCCAGCTCTGAGCACACAGTCAGTGCTTATTTTCAGTTCCCATTGTTCTTCACATTATGCAATATTGATGCCATTAATATGGTCTACTGACGATTCTTGGTTAACCCCCTCTTGTCTTCTGTGCCCTTTGCCACTGGTGCCAGGGTGGACAGAATAGCTTTGGCAAGGGTTCCTAAGCGTAGGAGTGTGTGGCCCCCTAGTGCTGTGACACTGGAAGCTTTAGGCCTAGGAAGAAAATATAAACTTCGAATGAAAAGAGGGAGCGGAAAAGAATTTTCTCTGCTGCACAGATAATATGATGGAAGGGCTGGGCCAGGATGAGGTTGTTTTCCTAAGAAGAAAGCTTTCTAATTACACCTGATGCTATTTTTCCTGTAGCTTCGTGGACTGAACCCAGGGCCTTGCACATGTGAGCAAACACCCTTCCTCTGAGCTGCACCCTCCAGACTTAGAGCAATAGTATTTCTAACTCCCACTCTCCTCCCACACACAGCCCAGACTTCTGTGGTGCAAATTCTTCTAGGCCCCTGCAGACAGCACCAGAGATGTGGATCTCTTCCTGAATTTTGTTGTGTCCTGTTCGCAAGTGACACAGTCACAAGGCTCATTTGAAGAAAGAAGAGCTGTGTGTCACACTGGGCAATCTCAGGTTAAACTCTCGAAACATAGCGACTGTACAAAGGAAGGAAATAGCTAGCAACATTGCTGTAGAGATCAGGCTGTGCCTGCTCTACGTTACTCCATATTGTCTAATGCAGTAGTGTTTCAGATTGCATTTGCCCTCAGGAACTCCATTTTCCAAACAGTTTTTGATTCTGTTTTGAGGATAGAAGATGATTATGTACCTGTGTGGACATGTGAACACCACTGTCTATCCAGCACCACCCACACAGAAAGGAGTGACAAATGGCTTATTTCTGGTATATTGCCCTATAAATTTGTCCAAGTGAACTGATACTGCAAGACAGATGATAGACAATAGATAGATAGATAGATAGATAGATAGATAGATAGATAGATAGATAATTTATTGTGATAATTTATGGTGGTAGATAATTTACTATATGATATGTGATCTGATCATTAATATTAGCAATTAAGATTGGCATAAGGTAGTGCAGGTGACAGAGGTCAACCAGGCTACCCCAACTTCATGCAAGCACCAACTACTGCAATGAACACATATGTGATGGAGAGATGGAAAATAGAAAAAATGGAGCATAGTGTTGTCGGAGCAGAGTACAGCACCCTGGAGCTTGTACAGATGCAGCAGACTCAGCCCCAAACCTGCTGCCCTGCTGTGAGATTGCCCTGGCTCTGTGCAACAAAGGAAGCCTAGAAATGAGGATTTACTTTCTAGATTGGAACTTCATAAAGGACCACCATAGTCCTTGATGCCACCGGAGGCCATGTTGATGTCTGTGGTCCATGCTGCTACACCAGGCCTTGACAAAGCCTGAGATGCATGTAGACACATGCAATCTGTGCCACTGACTTAGTGATGTAGTAGGGTTTTGCTGCCTTGGTGGGCCATCGAGCGTGAGTGACACATGTAGCCACCAGAGACCATGTTGAACCCCATGGTTCTTGCAGTCACTGATGGCCATGTTGGGTTGTGTTGTCTGTGGCTTGTGTTACCCTGGAAGGACTGAAGCCATGTTGATGTGTGTGGGTGCCGATGAGTTGGTGGCATAGTTGAGGGAGAACTAGCCCTACCCCTTGCCAACTGCCACACGGTGGTGCAGGTAGTCACATGGGTTTAAGAGAGCTGGTCCCAACCTTTGTCAGCAGCCAGACAGCTCTCCACAATTGATGGCTTCTGGTAGGTGTGCAGGTGAGAGACTCTCACCTCCCCTTGTGTGGCTGCCCACCAGGAGGAGTTTGATCATGCTCCCATGAGTATATGGATAACAAAAAACAGACTTGGTGCTTACTTTTGTTTTGTTTGTTTGTTTGTTTTTGAGAGGAGAAGTTATGGGGGGAGGGTAGAAATGGGAGGCCTGGGGGATGAGTACAATCTGGGTGAAAAATATGAGAGTCCTAAATAATCAAGAAAAAAGAAAGATTGTCATAAAAGAACCCATGTTTGCCTCAGCCAGGATTGCTAGAGAAAGCAGGACTATCTGGTTAATTGCTGCCATTAAAACATCCCATCTTTTTTAAATGTATGTAGATAAATGATAATTTATTGTGATAATTTATGGTGGTAGATAATTTACTATATGATATGTGATCTGATCATTAATATTAGTAATTAAGATTGGGTTAAGGTTTTGCAGGTGACAGAAGCCAACCATATTTCAACCAAATAATTTCATAAGATAGGGATGTTTCAGAGCTGGAGAAATGTCTCAGCGATTAAGAACACTGGTCCAGTTCCCAGCACCTACATGGTGGTTCACAACCATCTGTAATGGGATCCAATGCCCTCTTATGGTGTGTCTGATGACAGTGACAGTTTACTAATGATCCACCCAAATCCAGCTCAGTGGAACATTGAGTTTATTGGGGTTACTTCCAAGAACATCCATCCAATGTAGCTACACCACCAAAAAACCTGTAGTAACATGGAAAATGACACAAAAAGTACAGTCCTGGAGTTTTCCATATGACTTGCAAGAAATTTGTAATGTCATAAAAACTACAACCTGAAATTCTTAACATGACTTTCAAGAAAGAGGACCAGTCCAAGACTTCCCTGGCCAGTGGTCCTCACTGCTTATACAAAGTTAGAGAGGAGTTTTGTGGATCTTGTAAATTTCAGGAAGTTCCTGAGACTTGTAAGTTGTTATTTCTTAACCTTAAGAGTTCCTTCCTTCCTCAGTCTAACTGAGTCACCATGGAAGAGGGAATGCTTCAGTTCAGAGGAAGTTGTTGCACAACAGCTATTGACAATGGCCAAACCTGCCCACTCATGACTCATGTTTTTGTGGTCCAAAACGTATTTGTCCATGGAAATTAGAACACAATACAATCAAATGATACAATTGCCACAATTCTGAGGCCTTGAAAGAAACAACAATGTGATTATTTTACAAAGTCCTTAAAAAAAGAGGAAAGAAGAAATCCAGCTTGCTGTGGTTTCTGATAGAGGAAGCATTCGGTCTTGTGTCATCTTAGGACACTCACTAATTCCATTCAAGTGGCATATTAATGTAGAAGGGAAAATCAACTCAAACTCAGCTTCTCCTACTGGAATCCACAACACATATCATTTCTGTCACGAAGCATGGGGATATCCTCTCATGCAAGCAAAAAAAAAATTAATTCTGCAGCTCTGTGCAATCCACTTCTCATCTGACACTGTATTTGAAGGTAGCATCAGACTCCACTGACTGAGGCTTCAGTCTCCAAGACTCTCCCATTCCTGGTTCCACACTTTGAATGCCCATTGCAAGGCCTAGGTCATTCTATTTGTTCTTCTGGCTCATTTTAAATCTGAGTTCCCAAAACCCCCCTCCTTGGGTTTAATTGATTTGCTTTGGTGGTTCATAGAATTCAGGGGAACACAATGTTTATTGGTTTATTATAAAAGATACAAATAAAAAGGCCTGTGGTTTAGGCATAGGGGAAGGTCAGAGAGCTTCAGACTCCGCTACAGGGACTTCAGCCCCCTAAGGGCTCCATCTGTACCACACTCCTTTGGGGTGTCCAACCTTTAGGGGTTTCAAGGAAGCTTCATAACACATGCAACGGTGGTAAAATTCCTGCCCTTGGGGGTCAGTTTCTCCTCTGGCTCCTGAATCTGGAGATGGGGATCTGAGGACTAGATTTTGTTACAGGTAGGAATCTGAGTTCCAGGGAACCTGATCCAGGGTCTTACACTCCACGGCATGATCCAGGGTCTTACACTCCACGGCAAAGAACTGAAGCAGAGACTCATGGTTAGAAACAGAAACAAAGTGAAACTAGAAATAGAAACAGTTCAGGAAAGGGAAAGCACTCTTCAGATGGGAGTGAGGCCACCGTGTGCTGAGGGAGAAGACCAAAGGTGTTGGACCTTGAGTCCATGATCCCTTTATGGGATATTACATAGCACCCGCCCCTTCCAGATTTGTTTATCTTGGGCTTTTCTTGAGCATGCTCCATTTATAATATGAAGCCTGGGAGGAAAAGGGCTTCTGGTCTGTCTGCCAGCTGTTTTCTTTTGTATGTCAATCTTGATGCTTCCACATTACCTGGCCATTCATTAGCACAGTGAGACCCACTCACTTCAAACATTGCACTCTTCAGGAGTTATGGGTGTTGCCAGGAGAGAGACAAGGAGCAAATAGGTATTTTCCATTTTGCCTGTGGGTTTCATTTTCATGACCTAATTAGTTTTCAAAGGCCACACCTCCCAATCTTACCTGGTTGTAACTTACCATTTAGTGTAAGAAGGTGTAAGAACATAAATGTTCAGACTCCAGCACAAATAACAGAGGTTTTTAAGGTGTCTGGGGAGAAGAGGATTGAGGAATAACTTTCTGAATAAGGACACACACAGCCTGATACCCTATACTGCAGGACCATAGACTGATGTCATCTGGGGCTCCAAAGACCGAGACTACAGTCCCCAGGCAGGTACAAAAGGTGCTAGGAGTTGTGCTCTTCCTTTCTACACAGATACAACTGAGTTGCAGCAACCATGTGTCTCTGTTGCACAAGGAAGTGTCCTGAAGAACAAAAGGGTGCTCAAGCTATGAATTCTGCCCCTTACTGCCACCAGGCAGAGACCCACATCTGTCAATACAAGAAAAAAGAGAGAGACTTAGGCAGTAACTCTTAAGCAAGTAATGTTGATGCTGGAATGTTGTCTGGAGGTGGAACCAAAGCAATTCCTGCTTTATGTGTGAAGATGAGCAGAAACTCTCTCAGGCCTCTTGAGTGGCTAGACATCCACCTGTCTCAGAACAGAGCCAGGGGCAGGTAGTATCACCAGGTCCCTTCCCCTGTATAATTCGAAGACACCCTCATTTTCCAAGTTGTTAAAAATAGAAGCCTAGCGTCTGGTATGTAACAATATACACTATTGCAGCTGTGCCTTTATGATGAACAACACGACTGTAGGGCTGTGTGATGAGGCAATCACTTCGGAGCACAAGCTCATTAACCCTCGCAGGATTCTGATTAGGTAGGCAGGTGGCAGGGAGCTGAAGTCACTTCTACACAGAGCAGCTAAGAAACTCCTCAGCAACCCAGGGCTCCCTGTCCCCCTGTCCCTGTCAGAGATGGAGCTGGGGGGGGGGGGTTCTTCCTTCCCGGATTCCATGACTCAAAGCCTGTAAATTTCTCCCTGGTTTTGTTTTCATTCGTGGTTCAGTTTTTAGGAGTGCCACTGCCCTAACTCAGCCAGGCTCCCGCCTAAAGGGCCTTCTGTTCCCCATCTCGATTTATTTGTGTCTTTGTTAAGGACCGACAATTCCCAGGTGCTTTCCTAAGACTAGAGGGATGAGTTTGGTGATGCTGATAAACAATCAAAACACCACAGCGACTCATTCACCAGGCAAGAGAAAGGCTTCCCAGCCTCGGGGGAGAGGCCATGTTCCCTCACAAGGGATGAAGAGATTAATATGAGAACTCTGGTCTTATGCTTTGAGGGCCAGGATTCCCTAGCTCCCTTGGAGACAATGACACACAGCCACATCTTCAAATTGTTAATTATGTACTGCCCCCTAGGGATTTGTGTTTTGCTGGTGGCGACCTGCATCCAGTCCTGCAGGAAATACTTATCAGCCTGCCTCAGCCAGTATCTGCCACGTAGAAAGCGGTGCCTTTTTGTGACCTAGTTGTTCTGGGTCCACCCCCACCCCCACCCCCAGCAAGTCCTGTTTGGACATTTTACTTTTCTCTTGTTGAGCACCGACCCCCAGTCCTTGCTTTCTGTCTTCATTATTTTGTTTGCCTGGGATGGTTAGATTTGCATAACCTGGGCTAGGCTCACTCTCCTCCGGTTTTAAAGGTTTGCTTCTCTTTGGCAGTTTCACACCCCATCCCCCACCCTCAGGTTTTGTAAACATCTCTGGATTGGGGGGAAAAAGAGGACTAGCAAACTATGAATTATAGACACTTACACATGGGGCGCTTACATATTTATCCGCACTTACTGGTGGAAGATTTCTCTACACTCTCAAATGTTCTCTATGAAATCCCATTTAAATCAAAAACTTTTATCAGAAAAATGAAATTGCTTCGTGATTGAATAGCACTTCGCTTCTAAGTACAGCCATTGAGGCTGATGAAATGACCAAAGCATGTTCTTCCCTGGAAAGACATGCCCTTTATTTTAAAGTTGGAGCAAGGGGGGAAAAAAAACCAGCGCCATATTTCTTCACACAGTTTCTGTGGAGCAACAGAGAAACACAAGAGCCGTCTCCAACTATAATTAAAGGCTCGTTGGTATCTGGTGAGAGGGTTGTAAATGCCCATCATCCTTACTTTTTGTGCAGTTGGGTTTTCTTTTAATAATTCATGAAATAGCCACAGCAGGAATCTTTACGTGTGGTATGTCTTTAAAGGCATAAGCACGAACTCGCACACGTGCACTCACACACACACACACATACACACACACACACACACACGCACGCAGCAAAGCCTGTACGCAACAACTTCAGCAAATATATGCATGATCAAAACAGTTCAGAAATATCCGCTCTGCAAACGAGCAAAGGGCAGCAGGTTTTTGAATAGGCTTCATCAGCGGAGGGGAGAGGTCAGCCGTGTAGATTAGTTACAGGAGCTATTGAGTTTCCTCTGACACCCACGGTACAAGCCGCTTAACATAATCAGCCGCAATCAGCAAAACTGCTGTTTATTATAAAACGTTTTTCGCTTTTAATATTTCATATTGTTATGTAAAATGGTGCAGTGTAGGGACACACACATTTCACCAGGGACAAATTGTACAAATTGTCAGCAATAATAATGTGTGGCTCCTCTCTGACATCTTTTGAAGTTAAGACCACGGAGGGCTCCCTCTTCACAGCTATTTTCTCTAATGTGGTTAATGGTTTACACTGGAGCTGACCAGCAGCTCTCTGTACCGTGTTGTGACCATTTGCTGGCATGAGAAAATGTTTGTGTGACCATTCGGCAATCCGACAAGTTAGGAAGCTTGGCTCTCCTTGTCCTTCCCACTTAGGAAGAGCCCTCAGGTAGAAGAAGTATGTCTGGGACTGGGATGAAAATTAGCAGAGATCTTTCCTAGCCTGTCTTAGTAACCAAAGTAATTCTTCATTCAAAACGTTTTCATTTAAATAGACCTGGAGGAAGTCTGTGGAATCCCCTACACTGGGGCTTGAGATGTGAGAGGTTTCCTTACTGTCCAACAGGCCTGGCTGCGGATGTGGTCCTCCCAGTTGGAGGAGGAAGAGGAGGAGGAGGAGGAGGAGCAGATGTTCTGATCCACGAGGATCACATACAAGATGCCCGCCTAAGCCGATCTCCTAAGGGTCCACCCTGTGGGGTCATCCTCCCTCTTCCTAAAGCTGACCTGGCTGAAGATGCACCACTGGAACTGGATGCAGATATAGGAGTTACCTGGACAAACATACTAGTACTTAAAAGTAAAATAGGTCTGTCCTTTTCAGAGTAGTCGCCTTGACAAACTGCGGTGACTCTGTGACTTCAATTTACAAAGCCACAAAAGACTCTCAAGAGTTGTTACTTTGGTCCCCAGCTGGTGGCACTGCTTTGGAAGGTTGTGAAGCCCTTAGGAGTTGGGTTCTAGCTGGAGGAAGTGGGTCTCTGGAAAGTAGACCTTATGGGTGATAGACCTGCTGGCTTCTGCCCTAGCTCTCTGTGCTTCCAGGTCTCCTGAGCTGTGAGTGGGCAGACAGGGCCTGGCTCTGGGTCAGGCTCTCCCCACAGTGACATAACTATCTCCCTGTACGGTGAACCAAAAGAAGTCCTTTCTGTCAGGTAGTCTATGAGAGTGGTAGGAAAAATAACTAATCCAGATTTGTAATGAACTGCTTGAGGGTGGGAGTTTCCATTTTCCTTTATACATGCATTACATAGCTGGGCCAGGCACCGAGAGGCTCTGTTAATGTTACTGAATAAAGTAACGGTTTCCAGTAGATAACCTCTGCTTCTGTCAGGCTCTCCATACTGAAGACTAGAAACATGGAACTCTCTCATTTCTGGAAATTTTTCTTAAACAGTGGAAACTTCTCAGGATTAGTTCCTATGAACAGCATGTCACAGAAGTGTTAAAAACTCCCCAGTCACCAAACTTTTCTAGAACAGGGCAATCTAATAGAAATATAATATAAGGCACTTCTATAATTTTGATAATTTAGTAGGCATAGTAGAAGAAAAAAGAGAAATGCATTGAATTGATCTTGTTTAAAGTATGAAGGACAGAGTTTTTTTTTAAGAGATTTATTCATTTAATTATAGGAGTGATCTATCTGCATGTATGCCTGCATGGTAGAAGAGAGCATCGGATCCCATTACAGATGGTTGTGAGCCACTATGTGGTTTCTGGGAATTGAACTCAGGACCTCTGAAAAAGTAGACAGTGCTCTTAACTGCTGAGCCATCCCTCTAGCCCCATGAATGACAGATTGATTTTTATCAAACTTAATGTAGTCAGACTTTTATTGTTCACACACACACACACACACACACACACACATTAAATATGAGTGAGGCATTTTGCACTTTGTTATGACCATCACATATCTTTGTAATTTGTTCTGTATTTCTATAGCTGATCTCTATGCTGTTTGGGTCAAGCTCCCAGTAGTCAGCGGGTGACTGGGAGAACCTGAGTAGGTGGCATGGCTCTGCTCCTCCTCCTTAGCTTCCTTTGCCCTTTTCTCCACAGATGAAACAAGAGGGATGGAGATACTACTGGATGTTGTTCAAGGCAGAACTTAAGAAGCTTGGCAAACACGTCAGCTTTCCTGTTATCATTGCCAGTTGCAGTTTTTAAAGATTAATCTTAACTGTGTGTGTGTGTGTGTGTGTGTGTGTGTGTGTTCATATGCACACTTGCCACTGCACATGCCTACATTCTAGAGTTACAAGCTGCTGCAAGCCACTAGACAGGGGCTGTTTTGGGAAATGAGCTCAGGTCTTCTGCAAGAGTAACTGCTGAGTCATTCAGTCCAACCTTGTATTCATTGGGTTGGTTGATCCCTTGCTGTTTTGTTCGCTTGTTTTGTTTTGTTTGTTTTGTTTCAAGCCAGGCAGTTATGAGGAGGCTCAGAACAGAGGCGAGTGTGGTTCAGGTTAGAGCAGCACTGGTGGATCCTGTAAGACTTGCTGGTGGTTCTCCTAGCTGCGCTTTTCAAAGTGTCTTAATCACAGCTGGCTCAGGGAGGATGTGGGAAGGGGATAAGGTGCTGTCAAGTTTACCATCCTGGGGACTTCCCTCACTGTGGGCGCATGCCTAGTCTACTGTGCAAAGGTGATGAGTTCTGTTTGAAGCCTGGAAGGGATACTTCCTTCAAACCAAGGAGCAGTCAGCTCCTAGAGCCCCACCAAGTATTAACAAATGTGGGACACAGGAAGTGACCTGGAAAGGGAGGTGTGGGCAGTGAGCAGAGCAGCAGCAGGGTGGTGTGAGGCCAGAGTAGGCAGATCAAACTGATTCAAAAGACCTGCATAACAGATTTAGGTCAAAGCATAATAGATTTAGGACCCAACTAGCTAGCACTGGATGGGGACAAACAGGACAAGACTACACTGGGGTCTTGATGCTATGTCCTTCATAAGGCTAGATAAACTTACCATGGGGGAGTGTGTGTCTTACCTTCACTTATAGGGGAATGTTTTTTCATCTAATGATGTGTATCGTTCATTGCTGACCTCGGTGGCCAAGAGGCAAAATAAAACCAAACCCCCCAAATCCAGAAGTATTATTAAGCTCCAGGAAGGGGACACAGTCATGGCCCTTTGATCTTAAATCTACTGAAGTGGAAATACTGTATGAATTAATATCTTCAAGTAAAGGCTCTATTGAGATTGCTGCTAAGGAAGGGGCCCATTCTTTGAAGGGGAGTTTACTGTTGGACTCCTTTTAACCTGAACACCCTTTTCTTTGCCTTGTGTATCTAGACTCCAGATAAAAATCCCACATGGTAGGAAATCCCTACCGTTTCTTACAGCAGAAATATGTTTGTAGTCTTAACTGGTTCAGCTAAGGAAATCGAATGGTTTCATCCCTGCCTCCTCCAACATTATAACGGCATTATGTCCTTCTAGAACAAGCATGCAGTCATAAAGATGCGGGTGGAAAACAGAGCATATGCCCATCCAGATGCCTTTTCAATTCTATATTATGTTCCACCAACACACGTGCGAATCCTGTGTATTTTAAATTTTATCTGTAGAGGAGAAACACTTGGCTCATTATACACTGGGCATTGTGTCTCTGATGGACATTAAAGAAGATTACAGTCCATTGCTGCCCTGGGTGTATTGTTTTTTTCTCCCTCATTAGCTGGGAGCTAAGATAGCCAACCAGGGCCAGCAAGAGCCAGACATGGGCGCTCACAGACTTTTAAAAGTATATTTGGCCGAAAAGTAAGTCAAGATTCCCTTCTTGATGAATTTCTGCTCTGAACATGCTCTTCTGTGTCAGGAAACAGTCCACAAGGAATGAGCATCTCGTTTCTCTGATTTGCATTGTGGAAAGAAAGGGGAGAATAGCACAGATGCATTCGGTATTGTACAAAGAGCATATACGGGCATTTCAGTCCCTAATATCGCACGAGTTTCTGATGCTAATGTAAAATATGTTCTTTCTGCATTTATAATCATGATGAGCAGATGGTGAAGACGGTTTAAAGTAGTACTGTATGGCTATTAAAATAATGTATGCTGTTAGTGAGTCTCCCTAAAACTGGAGTTTAATTGCTTATAAACACATACATTAGAAGGCCCCATGATTCTAAGAGCCTGCTTGCTTTGCAAGGACAATAGTTATACAGAGTTTCCTATAACAGACTTCGGTCAAAAGATGTCTCGTGGTAGCAGATGCTTCCTTGTGCTCGCTCTCTCTTAAGGAGATTTAATCGACAAAAAAGAAATGTTAGGATTGGCTCAAAGGACACTGGTCTCTTAAAGCAATCCCTTTTTTAAAAAAAAAAAGTTAAAATGGAAAATTTGAGGGTGGTGTGAGCTGGGGGAGAGGACAGAAGGGAATAAAGTAGAAAGCTGTTTCACTTTTTCTTTTCTCCTGCCCAAGCAAAACATCAACAGCGGCATTTTGTGATTTTTTTTTCAGAGACTCAATCGATTGCTGTGTTTTCCTGAAAGTAAAACCTTCCATAGAAGAACGCCTCCTGGTCTCCATCCAAAGGGCTTCATTGCTCAGTCAAGGGAAAGGAGATAGACCCTTTCCACCTCTGATGCCTCTAGACCACCCACTGGGCCTTCTCAGAAAGGAGATGCCTCCCCAAAGGAGGTCCTGAGATAATCAAAGCAGATGACTAAGTTGGGGAGGATGGGTCCCCTTGGACACCAGCGAGCCAAGGGGGGTGGGGGGGGGAGACTCATGCTGTTTGCAAACTGTAGGAGAAAGAAAGGGAGCAGCAGAGGAGGTAGGCTGAGCGCCAAGGACCCTAAAAAAGGCAGCAAGTTTTAGAAAACACTCATTTGGCTAATTTGCCTAATATAATAAAGAAAGGATGGTCTTATTTTCAAAGTGGTGATTGATTAGGTGGGCCTGATGCCTGCAGCACGGGAAGTGAATAATGGTTGTGAATAGATACAGAAAATATCTCACCGAGAAGGGGAAAGAAATCCATAAGTCATATGAGGCAGAGCACAAAAATACCAACGGACCGACGTTCAGAGAGAGTTTAAATAATAACAGACTGGATCTTGGAAGGGGTCCAAGGAAACGGGGATAGAAGGAGAGCTACACGCAGCATAATGGCTCTGAGACAATAGGCAGCGAGCAGAGGGTCTGCACATGCTCGTGA
Source organism: Tokudaia tokunoshimensis (assembly GCA_036184795.1). Taxonomy (NCBI): domain Eukaryota; kingdom Metazoa; phylum Chordata; class Mammalia; order Rodentia; family Muridae; genus Tokudaia; species Tokudaia tokunoshimensis. The sequence continues at coordinate 46,852,574 of BTHU01000004.1, read as the reverse complement.
ATGTGCTATTAGCTCTTCCATTATTGTAATTACCTAAGTTTAAGGTCAACTCACCTGTGTACTGCTGATAAAGTGAATGATTTCTTCTAAAACAGAAATAGCTCTTAAATTACCCAGAATGTCATAGGAATAGATAACCCACGTGGCTGAGCTAGGAGACTAAGCCCCAGTCTGAAGGAACATCATCCCTGGTGAAGAATGGCCATAGACTCCAACCACATCTGCAGCTCTCTAACAGAGATGCCTGGATACATGCCCTACTGTTTTAGAACACAGTTTATCTCAGATAAGATGCTGCTAGCTTTGTAACCTTTGAACTACAGTTTTATGACCTCGGATCAGTGGTCAAAACACAGCCTCCATGCGAAAGAACCCCAATAAAAGATCTTTGAAGCACTTGTACTTTGAACATCTCTGAATGATGGTGGTCCACAAAGTTTTATTTTAGCAGTAAGACAAAAGATTTTATTTTGTCATAGAAATAACTTAGAAAGACCGTGGTTTAGTCATTTATGAATTCTAACTAGTGGAAAATAATTACTTGAAGTTTCTGATACAAAACCTATAAGGGCTGGAGAGATGGCTCAGTGGTAAAGAGCTCTGGCTAATCCCTCAAGAGGACTCTGGTTCTGTTCCAGTACCCACATGGACCCTTATAATACTCCAGGAGATCCGATGCCCCCTTCTGGTCTCTGCAAACACCAGGCACGAATGAGGTACACATGCATACATGCAGGCAAACACTCATTGACATGAACTAAAAATAAAAATTTAAAAGGAACTATAAAAGAGTTATATTGACCTACAGGCAGGTTTTTAACTAAATCTCAGAAACACTGGGACTATAATCCAGCCAGCATGTCTTTAATATTTCACAGGTGAGTGGGCGTTCAACAAGCTCAAGCTGATTGCTGAAGCAGGATAGATAATCTTTCAAGTAATTTTCAGCACCAACTAGTATGTTCCAATTCAATTCTGAGATGAACTCTCAGAGTTTGTGCAGACTTCATGAATAAAGGGGCCCAGGCCCCTGAGGTGGTCGCATGCTCATGCCAACTGTGATGCCTAGTTTAGACTGTCACCTTGGCAACAGTGTGGAATCACAGTAAATGTGTGTCTTCATTGTCTGTCCTTGACCGAGGATGAGATGACTAGCTGCTTCAAGTTCTTGCTTCGACTTCCCGCTGGGATGGACAGTAAGCTGGACTGGTGACAGAATATAAACACTTTCTCCTCGGAGTTGCTGTTTGTCAGGGTGCTTCATCTCAGCAACAGATATGAAACTAGAACACCGGCCCTAAACAGATTCCCTATGCAAAGGCCATGCTGGGGCGGGAGGCGGGGGGCTACAAGTTGGGGAGATTTGCAGGGCTCACTTCAGGGTTAATGATTTGCTTAAATGATTCAGGGAAAAAAAATAAAAAAAAATGATTCAGGGAACTAAGAAAGGCATATTCTGGAGGACATGGACATGGGTGGAGAGCTCAAGAGGCACACAGAGCAAGGCTGGAAGGTCCTGAGCACATTAGACTGCGCACCCATGGAGTTAGCGTGTATCACTAGCCTGACGGTACATCACTATGCTCAAACTCCAGGATGCTCCCCACCTTCCTTGTCATATGATGTCCCTGGGATTCACAGATTTAATCAGGTACACACGATTAATAAAAACAATTCCATGGCTGAACCCAATCCTCCCTTCTGGAAATTAGGACACAGGATTGCAAGTTTCAACCCTAAATATGCTCATGGTCTTTCTGACAAGGCCAGCCCTTCCTTTGAAGCTGTATTAGGACTTCCCAGCAGTCATCTCAGTAGCATGAACTCAGATGTGATTGGAAGAGGTGAGTAACCAGAGCTACGCCTACCTCTCAGGAAGGCCCATGCTTTTGAAGCTGTGTGCCACAAATAAGGGCAATAGTCAAGTATATCTTTTAAGAATCATACCGGGTACACTTAAAAAAATATAGATTAAGGAACAAATAGAACATGTCATTCTAGGAAAACGGATGCTGCTTTTTAAAAACACTAAAGATAGCCAAGTAGAAGGAAGGAGGGATAGAGAGAGGGAGAGGAGTAGGAAAGGGAGGGGGAGAGAAGAGGGAGAAAGGGAGAAGAGAGGGTGGAGAGAGGGGGCGGAGTGAGGGGGAGGAGGGGGGGAAAGGGGGAGGAGAGAGAGGAGGAGGAGAGAGAGGAGAGGGGGAGGAGAGATATGGGGAGAAGAGGGGGAGAGGGACAAGAGAGACAGAGAGAAAGAGAAAGAGAGAAGAATGAAATGAGAACAAGCCAGTTGATGTACCACAGGAAACTCAGGGAAAGGCATGCGTCACTACCACCCGGTAAGGGCCTCCTTCCCTGGCTTTATGACTGTCTCCCAGGGTTCTTCTGCCCCATTGCTCTTGGCCACCTCCTGCCCACTCCACCTGTACATACCACATGTGCCTGTCCTGCACCCAAAATCTGTCTGTATGTATGGCCAGCTTCGGTTTTATCAAATCGGATGGGTTTAAGTGTTATTTAGAATCTTCTTTTTTTTTTTTTTTTGGTTTTTCGAGACAGGGTTTCTCTGTGTAGCCCTGGCTGTCCTGGAACTCACTCTGTAGACCAGGCTGGCCTCGAACTCAGAAATCCTCCTGCCTCTGCCTCCCAAGTGCTGGGATTAAAGGCGTGCGCCACCACTTCACTCTCAGCCTCACCCTACAAGTCCATATTTATTTTCTGTACATGGGTGTTTTATCTGCACGTATGTCTGTATACCGCATATGTGCCTGGCTCCTGTAGAGGCCAGACAAGGATGTCGGATGTCCTAGAACTAGAGTTATAGTCGTGAGCCACTATGTAGGTGCTGGGAACCATGTTAGTGCTCTTGACCACTGAGCTGTCTCTCCAGCTCTTACAATTTCAAATATGAATCTTCACCCAACATCTGATGTCTAAAGAGTATATCTAACAAGAATGGTACATTCTCCTTGCCTCAGTCAAAAGCACTACCACACAGCCAGTGGCTTATCTCCTGAGTCCAGTCTCCTTTTCACCCCCATGTCCTGGCTGTCAGTAAGTGCTGTTGACCCAATTTTCTATATATGCTTTCAGTCTTTTGCTTGAGTCTTTCCCTCCCCACCTCCGTCCTCAGATGTAGGCCACACAGCCAGCACTTGGACTGCAGGAAACTGTCCACACAGCTCTTACTGTGATGGTTCGTCCCTCTACCATTCACTTTTTTTAAAAAAAAAATCTATTTTTAACACATTTTTAGGTTTACAGAGACACTGAATGGAAAGCACAGAAAGGATCCCCATATAGCCCTCCTCACACCTTCTCCTGCTCCCTCCCACCGCTAACATCTTACATTAGTGTAATACACTTGTTACCATTCGCATTGAGCCAATGTCAATGCATTGCAATGACCTAAACTCCAAAGTTTCCACTAAGGCTCATTAGTGCCGTATTCTCCGTGCCATCTGACCAAGAGATAATGGCAGGCGTGCGTGATGACACGAAGCGTTTTCACCACCTTAGAGCACTTCTACGGTCCTCTACCTGTTCACCTCATTCTCTTTCTCCTGTCTGCACAGCTTCCCCTTTTCCGGGATGAAGTAGCTGGGATCAGAGCCGTGAGCTTCAATTGGCTTCTCTCACTCAGCAATATGAACATGAGGTTTCTCTGTCTTTACCCGGCTTGATAGCTCACTTCCATATTACCCTCTCACTCCCAGTGACGCTGTCCCCGACCTCAAGCCAAAGTTACTGCTGTCGCTCCATTTTACAACATGTTTCAAATTCTTTCCTTGCTCCATTTGAAAAAAAACATTTTCACTTTGTTTCTTTCTCTGATAAGTCTTATCTACAGACATACACAGAGACCTAGAGCTATGCTGGATTAAATAAATGCTTTCATTACTAAATAGTTCCCATTTTTTTTGGAAATCAGTTGTACCGGAGTATGTTCAATACTTAAGTCAGATGTGAACATTTTGAAGTGGTTTATAGTACTTCATGGAATGCATCTCTTCATTTGTAATCTTAATCAAGCCCCCCACCACACACACACACACACACACACACACACACACCTTTCAAGGCCTTCCCAATCTTTTCTGAGGTCTCTTCTATCTCTGCTAACACAGCAAAGTTGCAGGCTTAAGTAGAAGAGCCAAAGTGTCAGTACAGGGACAAGCAGGCTGGCCATGCTGTGCTCAGAGAAGAAAGCAGAGAAACAGCAAGGACTCTGAAGAAGTCAAACGATCCGGGAGAAAGAGCTGGTTGGGTTTTGTTTTGTTTTTTTAAATAGTAATAAAACTATTTTTAAAAGTAGTCTTCCAAATGTTTGAATAAATGAAAGGAAGAATATTTTGAAGAAGTGGCTAGCCTCCTAAGATGTTGTCAAAGGCAATTTTCACTAGAGGTCAAGGAAGATTTATTTCAAAATTTATTCCCATGCGTTTATAGATGTATTCACCTATTTTATGTATATGAGTGCTCTGTCTTTATGCACACCAGAAGAGGGCATCAGATCACCATGTGCTTGCTGGGAATTGAACTTAGGACCTCTGGAAGAGCAGTCAAGTGCTCTTAACCACTGAGCCATCTCTCCAGCCCTCCCATGTATTTTAAACAAACTTTAAATGCAACCCAAAATGGGGGTAAAACAGTGCTTAAGAAAAAAGCATGGTTTTGAATTCTGTGTACTTGGGATCAAACTCTTCAATGTTTACCGCAATATCCTTTCCCAGTTCAAGACCCTACAGTTCTGTAAGAGGCTGCCACTCAAGGCAGTTGGCCTTTATGACAATGTGGTACCAGATCAAAGGATAACATGTCCGCTGCTCATTAAGCTTAGATGGTACGCTTTAAAGTTGGGTAACCTTCAAGCGGAGGAAGGCTTTCTGCTCTGAAGAACTATGGCACTCAGCAGCTAGCCCGATAGATGTTAGAAGGTGGAGAGGAGGAAGATGACACAGAAGAAAGCCATTCGAGGGCAGTTTGGAAAGATGAATCCTCAATGGGGTGAACAGGCTTCCTCATGGGTAAGAATTTATTATTAGCCAAGGGTAGCACTTGACCCTGGGACTTCAGCCTTCACATCTGCTATGACCTGGATCTAAAATCCCTTGGACTTCACAGTCCAGCACAGCAGAGCCAGGTGCTTCCCGGTGGTAAATAGATTGGAAGGGCTAACCTCATCAATCTAGACTGATGAAGTCAAGGTGGTGGTGGAGTGATGGATAGAGCAAGCAGGGTTGCTAGGGCATGTCTTCCCCCCCTCCCTGTATTTCCTCCCCTCCTCCTCTCCCTCTCCATCACGGGTTTCCCAGACACTTTGATGGGAGCTGCTTTTCTCCAACACATGCCCCACCATGAGGTTATGCCTCCACGAGATCTTAAAAGCAGTCGAGCCACCTGAGTATACAGGGAAACACCAACAGCCAACGTGAATCTCTCCTCCTTTTAAGTTATTCTGCTAGGCCTCCTGAGTATACAGGGAAACACCAACAGCCAACGTGAATCTCTCCTCCTTTTAAGTTATTCTGCTAGGCCTCGGTGTCAACAAGTTAACCCTTTCAGGGAATGTTTGGGGAGCTGTCCCTAGCTCAAGGTCTCTTTTAATTAGTATTGTTTTCTAGACACAAAACAAGATCAATTGACTAGTCTGGAGATGGGTATCCAAGTGGAGAGCAAGCACACTTCTGTTGCAGTCCCTAAGCTCTCAATGATATTTTTGTTTTTCTCCCATGTCAACCCTATGGTAAAATACTCAGTTTATAGCATTTCCTCGTTTTATAGCTGACGTCTTATTCCTGCCTTTTCCGGGTTAAACAAACGAGTTGTTGAAGCCTCTAATGACTAAGTATTGCTCATCTTAAAAAAAAAAATCAATGAACAACCCCCCCCCCCACCTCCTTTTACTAGTACAAGTAATTAACCACAAATCCTGGTATGAGAATTCACTCCTTAAGAATCTGCCCATTGGAGAAAAATTAGTTTTCATCCTCGATATCTTTCTCATCACTTTTGCCTCAGTAAATTTTGTCAATAAAAGCTTGTCGGCAGTTCTTTCCAGAATTGGCTTCCCCGTGTCAGAGAGAATAGGCTTGTCCAGTTCCTCTTTATTAACTGTCCCTGCCATTTTCCTTAAAAAGTAGAATTTCTTTGTGTAGCTGGTTCACGAGAGGTTCTTTCTTTTTTTTTTTTATGTTGGCATTGTGTGTGGGATTTTTATTATTCCTTTACATGAGATTTTGTGTCTTTTGACCAACAACTATCCAGCCCCAGAGCCACCTGTGAAAAGCACTATGCTAAAGTATTTCATTAAGTATTAAATGGTACGTGTAACTTTCTGCGAAAATTCGGGAAGAGCAAGTGTTATTTTCACCCAGATCTTGCCTGTCACTGTGCCGCCATCTTTGCTGAACATGAAGAGAGTCATTTCCTCACCCTGTGTAGGAAGCTCTCTCCTTTCAATAAAGCTTCCAGGCAGCGTGGCTTTGCCCACTTCTTCCCTTTCAGAGTTTGTTAACTGCTCTTGACTCACTGAAAGCTTTCTCCGCTGCCTTTGCTAGCCTGGCACTCAGATGTGGAGTAGAAGCTCTTCCGCGGCCTTCTCTTCCACTTCAATCAGAACAATGGCGTGCTTACTGGGGGTCTTCAGCTCCCTTGGCTGGGTGACAGCTAATTTCTTGCTTTTATCCGGCAGAGCACCATAGGAACCCTGTGCTTTTTTCAGTTCCCTGGCTCTTGACCATTTTCAGGGGTCCTCGTGTGAGCACCTCACTTCATATGCCAACAAAAAATGATGCCCGATCACCAGCTCAGCGGAAAGCACATTGCCGCGTTTACCAATCAGCAGGAATGTACACGATCGGGGCACGTCACTCTTCAAAAACACTTCATCTATTTCAGATAAACTCAGAAGAGCCTAAATGGCCACAGAGACATGCCCCATCAGCTACTGAAAAGCTCCTTTTAGGAGACTTAAAAAAAAAAAAACTAATCTAAAGATGGATTTGCTTCTTATATTCTATTTCCTGCTGATGCTTTATCTCAAATATACAGTGTCTGGTCGATTAATACAGTGTCTTCTATAGTGGCACAATTAAAAGATCGGAAGAAGAGAACCTGTGTCCCTTTTTATTTTGTTCTGGTCATTTTAAGTTATACAAATGAGACATGGTCCCTTCCTGATAAAGAGGAGCCAGCATGTAATCTTTTAAATGGAAAAAGTAATGTCAAATATTGCAAAATTATAACACGCCTTTTGTCTCCACTTCCTCCATAAACATCACTAAAATGAACGGTTTAAAAAGTAGAGCCAAAGGAGGCATTAACATGCTAAGTTCGAAAAGCTAAAAAATCAGAAGAGAAAGTGACCCGTTTCTACAGGTTGGAGTGCTTGTCTCAGCAGAGGCGGGGGGTGGGGGGGTGGGGGGATGTGGTGTGGTGGTGGTGGGGCAGTGGGGGGGTTGAGGGGGGGTGGGCGTGGGAGACAGAGGTGTGTGGGGTGTGTGTGGATGGTCTTTATTCCGGAGTGCTCCAACCCCCAGTCCCGATGCCCACTCCCCACCGCCAGTCCTACGGGAGTCAAGATTCAAGTTGGGAAAAGTAAAGGAAGCTTAGATCAGGAGTGAGGCTTGGGTTCCAGCAGAGACACAGTAAAGGGCTGCAGAACTGTGGGGGCACTTCCCCTTGGCCTCTTCCTGCCACTGGAATGCCAGCAGCGGGTCTCTCCAGCAGGAGGCAGAGGATTTTCAAACAAAAGCTAAAAAGCCTCAGGGGTGGTGGCGGGGTGGGAGTGGGGTGGGGGAGGTGGTCTCGGAATCTGACATTGCAGAATTGCCCAAAAGGAAAAGTTCTGAAAGTTCGAGCGTCTCTTGGCGACGCCACCACACAGCGAGCCCTGTTGCTGAGCCCCAGATTTTCCCTCACAGTCGTTAGTGCTTCCATCACTAATTGAAACCAAAGCGCAGGCGACAGCTGAGGAAAATCGCCAGCATGTTAGAGACTGGACAAGATGCTGAGGTGACACTGCGAGTAGCCAGGCAGGAGGGACTCTTAGGAAGAAAAATGAGGCCACTTCTGAGGAAGACAATGCATTCGTAAAACAAACGCCAGCACAGTGAGAGAGACTCCTCAAAGGACAAGACAACTTCAGAAAGTAACAGCGCAGCGCCTGCAATTAATAAAATTTGTAAATGGCGTTCTGTATATAATCAGATTCTTCTGGTAACTTGAATTAAAAAATATCAGTGTGGAGACTAGCTGAGGAATTATTTTAAAAATAAAATTAGAAGATCAAACTCTCGGCTCTTACATGTGGTTAATACATTTCTCAGAAAGAGAAGACAGAGAAGATGAAGAAAAAAAAAACTATCAAAGACATGATGAAATTCTTCTAGAATTTAAAACCCTAAGTCCCCAATTTCTTGTTTCTCTTCTTGCAGCTTTAGGGGAACATCACAATCAACAGACACAAAGTTCAATCTAAGTTTCCCATCTGGACTGTTTCCTGCTCCAGTCACTAGCAGAAGAAACCAGAAACTAGCCCCACCCGCTCCAAGGCTCCCAGCATTCCCTGCCAGCCAGCAATGCGGTGGCCATTTATCTCCTCTTCTGGGTGTGCCGAGCCAGCTTCACAGAAACTACCTCTAAAAGACAGAGTGGAACACACTTCACATCTCACACTTAAAACCTCTGAGTGGCTTTCAGGGCATCTGAAGAAGACTCTTTAACACGCCTTAAAGGTCTGAGTGAGCTGATCACTCCGGTATCTCCAGCTTCATCCTGTATTGTGGTCCTCTCAGGTCTCTACCCAGGTGCATTATCTTCCTCTCAGTTGCCCTGACTGCTCATCACCTAGGAAACCACTGGTTTCCAATACAGAATTCTGGAATGCTTAGTCTCACACAGTCATGGGCAGAAACTCAATATGCTTCAGCATTCGCGCCTGGCTAAAGCTAATTTCCTTATCTGTAGATTGCTGACAATTATGCTTACCAGTGAGTTTTTATCAGGACTGACCGGTAAATGATAATAAAGAACTCATCATGGTTCTTGAAACAAAACAAGAAGCCAGAAATTTGAGCTATCCAGTACTATGCAAAACACCATCCAAAATCCCTCTTTCCAATAGTAATTGATTATGCACCATCATTTGTTTATTAATCTGAAGCTTTGCAAGCTCTATTTACATCTTTAGTTTGTACAGTTTCCTGGGATAGTAACGTTTATAGCTTTATTACCTTTAGCACAAACAAAAGACTTGATGCCAGAGATGTAGAGCAGTTTAACCCAGTTTGCAAGAGCTGACTGTTAACTGTTCAGGATTTCAGCAGGTCAGTAGTTAAACATGCCTTCCGTAGAAAAAATGGTACAAACCCAAGGAGATGTCTCATAACCTTCCAAGTGTAAGCGTGAGGACCTGAGTTCAGGTCCGTATGCAGTTAAAAGGCCAGGCATGGATGTATGGGTCTGTGATCTCAGCACTGGCAAGGCAAAGACGGGTAGATCCCTAAAACTCTCTGACCAACCAGCCTAGCCAAACCATCGAGTGCCAAGATCAGGGAGAGACCCTGACTTACAAACTGAAGAGAAGAGCAATTGAGCAAGACACTTGACAACCACCTCTGGCCTCAATACACATGTACACACATATGCACACACACATACACACACACACACGTACATATGTGTACACACACACACAGAGGGGAGAAAATTGAATGATGTAAACTTACTATTAATGGAATTAAAGGGAATGGTTGTACTGTGGCTTAAACGTGAACTCTCCTGCATAGCTTCTTGCATTTAAATACTTGGTGGTAATGTTTTGGAAGATCGTGGAAACTTTAAGAGGTAGGGCTGGACGGAGGAAGTGGGTTGTTGATTGTCTTGAGAGTTTATAGCCACTCCCACTTCTTGTTTGCTCTCTGCTTCCTGCTCCTGTCAGATGCAATGTGACCAGCTTCATCATACTTCCAAGGAGATGCCTTCACCATCATGATGGCCAGTACTGCCCTTAAGCTACAAACCAAAATTAACACTTCTCTTGAGTTGCTTCTTGTCAGGCATTTGGTCACAGCCACCACCCCCCCCCAAAAAGGTAATTAAGTCATAAAGATAGAAAATATTCAAAATGCTTCAGTTTCCAACTCCTTTCTATTACCCCTGCTCTTATAGAGTCATAATTATTTATGACTACTATGCCTGATTTTGAAATGCTCTGAATTATCTCTCTATGGTCTCTTCCCACTTCTACATCCAGTGGTGTCATATTGTGTTTAAAACTGGCCATACTGAGTATTTATTCTATGAAAATTAGCAGTTGCTTATCAATCAAGAAGTGGGCTGCTTATCTCTAGAGAAGTGGGCTGTAAACGCCAGCACGCTGGTTACTAAAGCCCATTATGTGGACATCAGACACAAAGACTTCAAGAGACATGACAGAAATCTCTTAGCAGAGTCAATACCTCTTGTGAAGTTTCTTATCTTTCTCTCTATTCTGTTCATGAGTTCTTTAGATGTTCCTTTAAAGGAGGAAAGTGACTTTAAATTTATAGACGATTCTTGTTAAGAATTGTCACATCAGTCTATAGAAACAAATGAGGTCATTTTGTGAGGAAGACATATTTCTGAGGCTAAGACTCAACGGTCTGATGACAAATCAGGACACAAAAGCCTAGACAGAGACCAAGAGAATCCAGCAGTTTCAGGATGCTAATCAAGGCAACCCCTGAAGTGATGCAACACACTGTGGAAGAAGGATACTAACGACCCCAGAAAGGACCCAGAACTACCAAAAGAAAAACTTTCCCGTCTTCTATAAACTACTTAAGAAAGCAGACATATGTGGCAGGCATTGAAGATATTGAAAATGCTTCTCAATAAGCATTATCTAGAAAACTGGCTATCCACATGTAAAATTATCAAGCTGGACACACAGCATATTGAAGAACTCTCAGAAGGCATCAAAGTTTACAGAGAAGGAAAGCTGTAAAACTTAAGGAAAAAACAAGAGAGAGGGCTCATGACTATAGATTTGCCTTTTGTTCTTAATAATGGTAACAGCACAGGCAACAACAAGAAAGTAGGAAACTGGGCTTAGTCAAAATTAAAAACTTCCATATATGTAAGGACATCATCAAAGAAATGTAAAAGGCAACCAACCCATTGAATAGGGAGGAATATTTGCAAGACATATATCTGAGAAGAGTATAAATACTGGAGTTTAGAGCAATGGTTCAGCAGCTCAGAGAACTTATTGCTTCTGAGGAAGACCTGAATTTGGTCCCTGACACCCACATCAGGTGGCTTACAACTGCCTGTAATTCCAATTTCCAGAGATCTAACGCCCTCTGGCTTCCTTAGGTACCTGCACTCATGTGGTCCATAAGTATGCAGGCACAAATACATACAGACAAAAAAAAAATAACCCAAAATTTCAGTAAGAGTGTACATATTGCAGTTCATAAGTCTATTAAAGACTAATGTGCAGGGTATAAAAAGAAACCCTACTCATGAGCAACAGCAAAAGAATCCAACTTTAAAACCATCATGTGTGCTTAGTCAATATGCTCAGGAGAAGATGTTTACTCATCCTTCTGGAACTACAGCGAAAAGCACAATGCAATGCCATTGTGAACCCAGTAGGACAGCTATAACAAAACAAGCATCTAGTAGGACAGCGGTAACAAACCAAAATGGGAAGAGCAAACACTGCTAAGAACGTAGAGAAACTGGAACCTGTGAACATTGCTGCTGGTGATGTAAAATGCCAGGCTGGTATGGCAGTTCTTCAAAACCATTAAGCACAGAACTTTTGCATGAAACAGCAACTCCATCTGTTCCCAGGAATGAGAGCAGGATTTGAATAGGTATGGGTGATCCATGTTGCCACCATCTTTTCCACCAAAGGTAGAAACATTCCAAATGTCCACTGATGAAGAAACAAGAAGGTCATACTGATGGCTGCTACAAACACCATGCTAAGTGAACTAAGCCACCGAAGGACAGATATGTGGTTACACTTGTAGGAGGTACACACAATAGTCAAATTCCAGGGCAGAAGGTAGCGTGGTGGTTACCAAGGGCTTGGGAGAGGGTAGGAGGTGACTGATTGTTGAACAGGTCCTCTCTGTGCTACTGGAATGTTCAAGGGCTTTTAGTGGTGAGAACTGCTCAGCAATGTCAATATTGTTTTTTAAAAATTGAAAATAATTTTTTGTATAATCTATTCTGACCGAGATTTTCCACACCTCCTCCCTGATCCTCCCTATTTCCTTGTCTTCTAGCTCCTTGTCTTCTTTCTCTCTCCTTTTGGAAAAAAAATAAATAGATAAATAAAACAAAAAGAAAAAGTAGAAACCCACACACAACCATAAAAACACAAAATCTGAAACCATTAACACACAAGTAAAATGTCAATAAGGTTAAAAATGCCCAAACCAAACAATATGAGACAAAATATATCATTAAACTTGTTTTGTGTTGGCCGTCTAATGCTAGGCATGGGGCCTGCCCTTACCTGTGACTTGTATAGTCTGTGAGACTCCATTGGAGAAAACTAACTTTTCCCTTGTGAGTCATTGTCAGTTAGAGATAGCTTCTTGGTTAGGGGTGGGAGCTTATGTCTTTCTCTCAGTGCTGCTAGCCCATCTGGCTTAGACCTGTGCACGCAGCCAGTCTCTGCAAGTTCACGTGTGCACCAGTCCTCTTGTGTCTGAAAGACACTGTTTCCTTGGTGGCATCCATTACTTCTGGCTCTTAAAATCTATCTGCCTCCTCTTCTGATGAGTTCTCTGAGCCCTGAGGGGAGGGTTTGAGGGAGACACCCCAATTAGGGTTAGTGTGTCGTGGTCTCTCACTCTGTGTCCAGTTGTGGGTCTCTGGATTAGTTTCCATCTACTGCAGGGGAATCTTCTCTGATGATGGCCAAATGAGGCTCTGATCCATGGATACAGCAGAACGTCATTAGGAGTCCAAAAGCAAGTGTCCTTAATACAGCTTTAAAAGATAACCCAAACTAGCAACTTTCATATTATGTATGTTTTTGACTATCATTTAAAATGTTCTATAAGCACACATTTTTATACATGGCCAGTTTTATATAAAATGTACAATTCAAAATGAGGTAAGCCACCTTAACTTTCTGTGGATCATTCCTGCTGGCAGGAGTCGTGGGTGACATATGGAACATATTTGTTGAAATGTATCTGTGGCCATTAACAAGGCAGCCTATATATTGACTATATACTGACCCAATACATATCATATATTGACTATATGGTCAATAGATACTCACTGGAAGAGCTTGTGGAGGAAGAGAAAGGGAAGGGCTAGACTGGAGAGGTGGGTGGACCACAGGTGGCTGCTCTCCAGGAAGTTAAAGGAAGTCAGAGATAAAATAAGGCAAGTTGCCAAAATAAAAACAAAAGATATGAGAAGCCTTACAAACAGGTACTTAGGGTTGGCTCCAATACTATTCACCTTGGAGTTGAGACAAGATACTATTTCAGGGTATTAACCAGTCAATACATTCCCCCGGGCTCCACCCAGTCCCTCTCATATTTTCCTTTTCCTTTGACACTGGCTCCATCTGATCTTTTTACCCTTGGCTCAGGACTTTGAAGAAGGAGGAAAATACCATCCTCAGAGATGCTTCTGATATCTGATAGGATATTTTCATATCCTACGTGCTGATGGAACCTCAGATCAAGGTGTTAGTCAAGTGTGGAGTTTGCAGAGTGAGATCACATTCCCCAACTCCCAAGCAACGGGGAGACTGGTAATGACTAGCACAGGTGTGTTGTGATGTGATGGTTCTGGGAATGAAGTGTTGGGAATGTAGGTATGCAGGAAAGTTCTGCTGGGGGTGGGTGGGAGGTTCTATTCACCCCCACGCCTGGCCTAAGTGGGAGAATGTAAGGCAGACTGGCTCTTAGCTTTGTAGAGGATTTGGCAAGGAAGGAGAGAAAACAAACCTAGACTGATAGGAAACGGCAGAAATTGTTCCTGCCGCTAGAGGAGCACGGTGACACTAATTACAATTAGTTATAGTTAACAGAAAAAGTTATATCAAGCGCTCGGCTTTTGTTGTTGCTCCACAGGTGAATCCGTGTGCTGGTCTCTGAACAGTCTGAGGGAAGAAGCCTTGTGCAGTGAGAAGGGCAGTAGGGCAGGTAGAAACGTTAAAACTCGGCGAGCAGGAAGAGAGAAAGGAGATAAAGCCTGGAAAGGTTGGAGAGAACAGAGAAAAAGCAGCGGCCTGATGAACAAGGACCGGCATCGAGGGAGGTTTGGCAGCAGGCTGTGCCAGTCCCGAATGTGACATCACTTTCATGGGCTTAGCGTGTGATTGCTTCTGTGACTCATTCACCCTGGCTAGAGATCAATCCTGTCTTCACAGCTTGGAAATCCAAGCCCACTGATTTCCATTTGAGTTCCTTGGTTCTGGGGATAGAAGGCGCCCGTGGGGCTCTTCAGGTCGTACCCTACTGGTCTTTAGCCTTCAGAGCCTTTTCCAGCTGGCCCACGATGGTTACTCGCTCTGCCAGGGCCTCTGCCGTGTCTGCCACTCCATCAGCATCTCACCTCTCTCATATTCGTCTGTGCTGTGACCTCTCCTCTCCCTTTCAACCTGTCTTCAAGATTAGGATCAATAATGCTGCTGGGCCTTTATTCCAGTGATGGATAGCCTGGGAAACTCTTATCTTGGGCTGGCTTGCTGTCTCTGTATGATATTCCATAGCAGGCTTCAGCCTGAGAGTAGAAAAAACAGAAGTCCCTCCCCCCCTTAAAGAAAGAAAGAAAGAAAGAAAGAAAGAAAGAAAGAAAGAAAGAAAGAAAGAAAGAAAGAAAGAAAGAAAGAAAGAAAGGAAGGAAGAAAGAAAGAAAGAAAGAAAGATGAATGATCTCTTGTTTCAAATAAGAAGGAAAATGTTTTGATTAGGCCACAAGTAAAGTGGGAATCTGGTTCAGTTTTGTTTTATCGTGTCATCCAAGAGCCCTTTACGGCTTGTCTTTGTCTCCTTTAATAAGTTGATAGCCAAAGTTGACAAGAACGTGGATCTTGAAGGAGAGCAGTGAACAGAACTTGACATGGCTGAATACTCTGCCACTGAGCTTCCCCCCACCCCCTTTCTTCTGTCTTTTCTTCCAGATCCAAGAAATAGAGATTTCAAGAAATAGCTAAGCACTGTAATGTCCAAATAAGAAACCGCCCACATCTGCCACTGCCCAACCTGAACTTCTTAAACCTTCTGGGGGAAGTCGTGCCTATGTATTCTCATAAATTTGGGGCTCAAGTGTTTAGCCCCAAGGGAGAATAGATGCCTCCGGGAAGTAGTTACACCCCATCTTCTGCGGTCAGCTCTGGTGTGGGCCTTTGTTTCTTGCTTCCTTCCAAAACGGGGTTTCATCCTCAGCCTGTCTCCCAAAGCCTGTCCATTGAGATTTAATTTCACAGCACTTGACTGTTGCTAACTTCTACAGACCTGCCAGCTATATAAATAAGAACGCAGGCTCTTGTACATTTTAAAAGCTTAGATCATCAAAACCAAATCCACTAACTGAATCCCAGCTTCTCATCTTTTTTCCCACACTCCCTGTCTATCTACCAGGAAGTCCCGCCTTCTACTTCCTGCCCAGTTATTGACCAACAACTTTTTATTCAAGCCAATCAGAAAATGCCTTCGACAGATGAGGAAGGACTCAGAAACACCTTCACACTGTACGAAAAGATTCTCCCAACACTCGTCAGAGGCAATACAACATATAGAACAGCTAAAGGAAAAAAAAATTGAAAATCTAATCCTCTCCTGGTGACTGTTAAACAACCATACTGTTATTAATAACGTGAGTGAACCTCAGAAGGTACATACTTTCCCAAGATACATTTTGAACTTGGCTACCTTTAACTACCTCCCTCTAGACATGAGACTCAGATCTCCAAAGTTTCCAAAGCACTCAGCAAGGGCCACTTTCGAGACCAGCCAGGGGGAATCTGATGAAAAGATCTGTTTGGGAAGACCTGTGCTGGAGAACAGCTAAATGCTTCCTAAGAAAGCTGAGCAAAGCAAAACTGAGAAGAGAGTAAGTTTCTGGCCGCAACCAGAGGGTCAAGGAGGAGAAGTTGTACATCCTGGAAGAGACTCACTTGAGGCTTTGTGTGTTTCTACTGTTCATTGTAGTTAGAGCTTTGTCAGTCCAAGGGAAGTATGTCACCACGGTCTGTAACGGGTGAACTATTCATCCGTAAGGGTTGACACTGCTTCACATATCATTTGGCAGACTGCTGTCTACTTTGCTAACAGCACACTAGATGTTTATGGTGAGGAGGGATCATTGAATATATAAAAAGCACACTAATGCTTTATATGAAGAAACCATACAGAGAAGGAAGAAAGTCCACAGCATCTTTCTGGCAGTCCCCATTACAGGCTCTGCCAAGAGTTCTGGTTGCAAAACATTGCTTTATAAGAATAATCAACTTCATAAATGGCAAAAACATGAACTTGTTTGCTCCTGGGAGATTTCATTATTCACGCAGACTTGTAGTCAAATACAGAGGCTCCAAAAATACTTGAGGAGAAAAGACCCCAAGGAGAGACAATCAATAGAAGTGATTTTGCAAAATGAATTTAAAGGATTCTTATTCTTAGATTCACAGGCTGCGTCTAATGAATATATTGAAGAATTTGCATTTACCCCCATGCTTGCACCAAAGGCAAAGGCCTATCAGGACCTTGTGACTAAAGAGAATGGAAGAAGGGAGGGCTTCTTCAAGAGTTCTCTTATAGCCAGCTGTGTTGTTTGCGCCAACAGAAATTTCCAGAGTCCCAACATAAAACTGAGAGTAGCAAACCAATCCAGCCTAGTGACTCATTCTCCATTTCAGGGTCTTTGAATCCAACTGTCAGATAGAGGCTACTCAATGTAAGTAACCTGTTGTTACTGTTTTCTCTTGAGATCTTGGCTATCACCCACCGTTCCTGGTTTGTACTCAACAGGAAAACAACATCTCTGTGCTTTGTAGCCTTTGTTCTAAAGGTTTTCCCTTAATTATGTGTGTCAGTCAGACCTTGGGGTTCTAAACACCTGAACCACATCAGTCATCAGTGCATCGTCAACCCATAGATCTTCACCTACTTTCCATGGAGATGTACAAGACCCTCTCCCAACAATAGGAATAAAATGTCAGGGCTGTCCTACTAGAGACCCTTCCAGGAATGTATCCACAAGAATTTTAGGTCAAGAGTTGAGCTCTTGAGATACTTAGCTGGTTACTTTCCCCCTCAGTCCAGCAGTGGCTGTTCTTTAATAAGCTGAGTGTACCCTGTGAAGAGTACCATTGCTTTCAATACAATCTGCTATCAACTTCCTTAAAATATATTATCCAGATTCTTCATTTCAGTTTATTGTAGTTTTCAGATAGTCTTAAGTAGCCAAGGCTGGCCTCAAGCTTACTGTGTAGCCAAGGATGACTTTAGACATCTGATCCTCTCACCTCCATCTCCTAAGGGCTGGGATTACAGACATGGGCTCCCACCTCTGGTTTCTGTGGTGCTTTGAGCATGCTAGACAAGTGAAGTACATCTCCAGCCTGCAGGCCATCTTCTGTTTCTTCACTGGCACTAAGCTAATGACTGAAGAGTAGGGCTGCTGGTGTTCTTTTGTTGTCTCTGCTGTGCTGTGCTGTGACCCTTATTCTTTTGGGGTCATCGACCATTGCCTGATTGATATCTAGGAGTTTTCTTTTTGAGACCTTACTGTGTTGCCTATGTTGCCTCGATTAGTCTCCATATTGCATCCCCCTGCCTCAGCTTGCAGGACTATATGCACATGGCACCATGCCAAGATTGTCTTATGGTATAGCATCATGCCAAAGAACCGAAAATGGAAAGGATACAGTTAATTCTGCCAGTAGGTGCCATTGCAACACTTTATGGCAGGACAATAGAGGGTCTTCATGGATTGACTAGCAAACTGAAATGATTCTCCCAAAATTTAAATGATAATGGTAGTCTGAGCTTCTTTTGTTTTTCTCTCGACCCCTCCTCAATACTATTGAAATATATATTTCTTCCTTTTCTCCCATCTTTCTACCGTGTCCAAATTTCTAACTATGCAGTTGAGGTATCCTTGGCTGTGTCCTAGCAGAAATGGGATTGCCATTAGTCACATGTCTCTGCTGGTTGCTCCAGAGGTGAGCATGGGACAAAGGTTAGTCTAAGCAGAAGAAAGCTCCAATAGGTGAGGAACAACTGATGCTTTCCTCCAGGAGCCGAGAGTCAGTAATTCCTATCATTGCTGGCCACCATTTTTAACGAAGAGGGAAAACCAGTCTGAAGAAGTATCAGACATACAGCAGAGAGAAAGAACTGGCTATAGGCTGCTGACAATGTGGAGAACTGTCAGACTTACAACAGAGAGAAGGGACTGACTGCAGGCTGGTGACAACTGTTGAGCTTCTGAGTCAGTTCTAACAAGAGACTCTCTCAACTCTGGATTGTTCTAAAGGTTTTCCCTTAATTATGTGTGTCAGTCAGACCTTGGGGTTCTAAACACCTGAAGCACATCAGTCATCAGTGCATCGTCAACCCATAGATCTTCACCTACTCTCCATGGAGATGTACAGGACCCTCTCCCAACAATAGGAATAAAATGTCAGGGCTGTCCTAGTAGAGACCCTTCCAGGAATGTATTCACAAGAATTTTAGGTCAAGAGTTGAGCTCTGAATAAGTTGGCAAGCTCTCAAATTATGTAGTGTTTAGAAATAATGACTTAATCAACAGACACAGAGAACTTCAACCCAGGAGCACGTAAGGATTAGTTCATCAACTCCTGGTCACCCCAGCATCTTCTGGGTCTGAGTGATAACAGATTATTACACAGCTGCTCACCTTCTCACTTCCTAGATGTGCTGAAGGAACCGGTTAAAGCGCTTCACCATTCAAAGCATCTTAGTTTACCATTAAGACTTTTTTGAGATGATCCATAGAGTTCCAAAACAATATCCTACAGCATCAGCCTGTGAAGTTTAAGTAGATATTATATATATTGCTTTACTAGATGAATTTATTTATACCCTACCCCTAAATGATTAGAGGTGACTTTAGGACAAATAAAATTAAGAAAGTAGATAAAACCTTCTAAAACAGAAGTTAAGATGAGGATACAAAATATAGTACATATAAGTAAATATATAGCATAGTATAAAAATATAAAGGTATTTATATTTTATATACTTTATATATACTATACTATATTTTATATATATGTAAAGTATATAAAAATAAAGTATATACAGTAGTTCCTGCTGTGTGTCACTGCCATTCCTTTCTGACCTCTCATGTTAGTCAAAGATGGAAATGGTCTCTTAAAGATCAAAAAAGTCCAACAGATTTGTTTAAAGAAGAGGAAAGAAACAAATGAAAAATAGCCTTTTTCATGCTTTTTTTTTTTTTTGCTTAGTAAACTTTTCTCTTGTAAGAGAAAAAGCACCCCTAGTGACAGATTCTGGAATACATACTCCAACCCATCTGCCATGATTCAAAGCAGTGTTTCCCAAAGTCCTGCACTAAATAAAAGCTTGGACTCTGGGGTGACACCACTGGGAAGGAGCCTTAGGTACTGAGGATTACTGTGGGATCCTTAATTACTAAAGGTGTGCCCTTGAAGGAGATTGTGGTACTCTGACTCCTTTCTCTTTCTCTTGTGTCCTGACTATCACCCAAGCACTTTGCTCCATCAGGGAGTTCCAACCATTGCCAAGTATCTCCCAAGTGGACTCATCACAAAGCAATGACTTAATCTAGTCTTCGACTGAAATCTTCAGACTGTGAGTTAAATAAATCTTTTCTTATTCTAAGTTAATTATAGCAGTGACGTGGAAACTTACAGGTCCTTTGGAAAGTCGGTTTGATGGTGTTTTGCTGGGGCAAACACGTGAAAAAATGGTTTGTTATAGTGGACACAGGGGTGAAAGACTAAAGCAGACTTGTAAAGGAACATTTCACTGAAGCAGACCCAGGACGTGCTAAAGCAAGCATGTGAAAAGACACGTGATGAAGAATTCTTTGCTAATGAGTTACATGTATTGATCAGCCTTACATTGCATAGTTGAGCTGCATTTGTTGGGACTCCATAGAGAGAAACACACCAAAAAAGTTCCGGTGGCGTGCTGCAGTTTCTTGCCACCTCCGTAAACTTGGGCTGATTGGATGCACATGCTGAGGCAGGATCTGTGCTGAGGTAAGGCTGGTGGGGGATATGTGATGTTTGGAGGACCCTATGGAGTGATGGAGACAGGACTTGACTTGCTGGTACAGCTAACTGTGCACCACTTGTGACTCTCGGAGTGATGGAGACAGGACTTGACTTGCTGGTACAGCTAACTGTGCACCACTTGTGACTCTCGAGTCTTTGCTGATCTTTGCTTCCCAGAGAAGCACAGCTGAGAACATCTCCTAGTGTTCCTGTTGGTCCTGCTGCTGGAGCCCAGGCTGAGGCCTTACTGTCTCTGCTAGGTCATGTCACAACCTTTGCTAACCAGACTCCACCGAACTGGATTGCTGGTGTATCCATGAGGTGTTCACAAGTGGATCAAGCTGGCCTCCTGCTGACCTGTGAACTGAACTGCTGATTTCCAGATAACACAGATGGAAGTTGCTGCAAAGAACCTTTCTAAACAGGTTCACTTCCCCCGTATCCTTCCTTTTCCACTGCCTCTGGTAGGTGATGGGTTACAAGGAAGGTTAAAATGTTTAAGAATCATCATTAAAAATAGGGTTTGAAAAAATTAGTTACATCACAGGCATTTGGTTATGTAATGGAAAGCTAACATAGCAGCTGATGGCATTTCCTCAATCCAGTAGAAGTAGCTCTAGAGAGGACTTGAAGTCTCTCTGGTCAAAGCACACACCTTTTTAATTAACTGCCTTGCTTCCAGATATAAGGACAGTATGTAACTCTCAGGAACCTACAGTTTACAACACTGGGTTTTTACTAGAATGGAGACTTTATTTTCTGGAAATAATCTGAGGTATAAACATACTTTGTTTTGATTAAGGTATGCCGTGGTCTCATGAGACTTAATCAAGTGAACAATGAAGACTAAAGCCTTCTGGACGCTATCCAGTGCGTACTCGGAAGAAGTCTGAGATACTCAGGGATGAGCTCACCCTGAAACCTCCACACAGGCCAGTCAAGGCCTGAGCTAAAGCAGAAATTTTAGAAGTACCAGAAAAATCCAGACCCTCATGAGTACGCCAGCTTTGATTTCATCCAGGGAAGCCCTTCCTTCACTGGGCATGCTCCCTGACCTCAGTTTAGAAAGACAATTCCTTATTCACAGAATCATTCTAGAGGCCAGTGTTGTCCCCCACTGAGTTGTTTGTTTTTAATTATGCAACTACTGTAATGATTAAAAAGTATTTTTATAGGAGAAAAATTCATACAGGAAATTTTCTTACTCCAGTTAAAACCTGCCGTCTTTAAAGCTCTACCTAGTGACTCTCCCCTCTCGAAGCTTCTCTGCATCCAAAATAACCTCTTCATCGGGAAGCTCCATGCACTCTGAGACATTCCTTGTGGTCTACACACACACACACACACACACACACACACACACACACAGACCATGGCAAGGTGGTATCTTCTTTGCCCACCCATCACCCTTTCCTTCAGGTATCACTGCTACCTGGGTCCATGATGACCTACTGGGTCCCTGGAGTTCTCCCTTCGAGCTGGCTATGAGCCTCACATGAAGAGCGAGTGGGGAAGCCAGGCATGGCCAAAGAGAGCTTTCTAATCCCATTCCCTGAGACAGGCCTGTGAGAGTTATTGCTGAATTCCTAAGGAGATGTATGCATTTTCTCTTCACCAGGAAGTCAAACTGGACCAGTGCGGCCCATGGGGGGCCTCAGATCCATGGACTAATGATGAGGTAGGCCTTCCTCAGGGATGCGGGAGATGCACAGGTAGATTCAGCCATCAAGCACCTGGACTAATCAGTTCGAACAGCCAATGGTTTCTCATTTTGCATAAGGCCAAGTAGAGTGGAATTCTCTGGACCCTGTTATATTCTCATACTCCTGAAGGATGAGGCATACATTCATCCAAAACAGTGGCTAAGTTCAGGAGGCAGGATCTGGGAGTGCATGCATCCCCTATGAAACATAAAAGAAGGTGAGACAAGGTTAGCTCTCCCACCCACAACACCCTCCATAGCACACTGACCAAGCAACGGAATGCAACAGGATATTATTTTCAGGACTCTTGAAAGTTGAAGTTGTTGTGTGAAACGAATTGCTTAAGCTTCTTGGAGTATCTATTCATTAAATTGTGAGTCAATAAAATGATGCATTTATGAACCGCTTGTGTTTAGACACCATCCCGGTAACCAAGTGTTGGAGAACAGATGGCCAGTACCGTAGGCTATGAGTTTCCTAAGCCCAACAGATTCACTCTGCAACTGCTGCTCTCCCTGCAGCAAGACTGACTAGATCCAGGTAATCTATATTTATCAATAGAGTACTAACATTATAAAAATAAGGCAATTAGACTCCCGTGACAGAGCTAAATATTATGTCACTATATGAAGCGAATGGCATTGTTAGTCATTTCTGCAGATATGATTTGCTTCACAAATGCCACGTTTCGAGGCATTGGGACTCAGCAGGCATTCTTTGTCAACAATCTGCCATTGCTAGCTAAATTAAGCAATCATCTGGCTACTATATTTAGAATGTGTGTGCTGGCATCAGAATGTCTAGTGAGCTCTAAACGCCATGTTTACCTTCAGGGGGCATCACAGCAGAGGATCAGGGAAGCCCCCACTTTGAAGAGAAAATAGACTTTTTATTAGAGGTCACTAGAAAGAAGTTACCTCTGCCTCCAAGAAGACTGAGGTGACAGCAAGCTGCTTAGAAAAAACAAACAAACAAACACCAATGCAGAGTATCTTTCCAATTTTCTTAAAGAAGCCTGCTGGTTTTAAATTCTCTCCCTACTTCTATTATGAACAAAAGTTTGGAAAGTGTCTTTGCTCTGATTCTCTCAGACCCTTCCTTCTGTAGAGGGCACCCTCTGCTCCCACGTGAAGGGTTTTGTTTATTTTGTGTTGTTTATTGTGTACTTAGAGACAGTTTCCAAGTATCATCTGGTTAAATAAGAGCATGTGCCTGTAGGTATGCATGTATGTGTGTGTGTGTGTGTGTGTGTGTGTGTGTGTGTGTGTGTGTGTGTCTTCCTGTACTTAGGGCACAGCTGACATGGTATGCACGTGTGTCCATCCTCCGAGTACAGAAACCAAGGCTGGGAGAGTCTAGAAGCTCAGTGGACATCTCAGAGCAAGTAAAAAGCGAAGCTTGTTGTAGCAGCCTCCACTGTACTGCCCTGCGGCCATCCCCTCTTTAGTGTCTTGCCTGCTGCCCTTGCTTTCCTAACTTTAATCTGTGCCCTGGATCTGTGCCCTGGGTCCCTGGGTCTACTTCTGTCTGTTGCTACCTATAGAAAACCTGGCAAGTATTTCAGGAGATGTTCAGGGTCTTTTGAAATAAATAAATAAACCCAAGCTCATAAAAGCTAACAAAAAAGATCTTCAGAAAGGGAGATGCTACAAGCTCCACAGGCCTGTCCTGACTCACCCACACCACTCCTAAGGACTGCTTGCTTATTTTCCTGTCTAGGCTACAGCTCTCTGCTGGGGACAAAAGACTTTGGGACTTCAATGCTTCTGAGACCTGCTTGCGGGGGAGGACCAAGGAGAGTGCAGGCAGCCAGGGCTGGGCCTGGGGACCTGGATCATCAAGTCTTTTTAGGCTGTCATTAGTATGGTGCACCTGCTCTGTGGACAGCAGGAGAACAGGCCTCATGACTCTCCCTCAGAGAGATGAGATGCTGAGCGCTCCACAGGGGCAGGGGAAGTGAACTTGGTAGGCATGGACTAGCAGTTTTCAAAGCAGCTGCTTGAAGAAAGTCCTAGTAATGCACAAAATACCTGCTCCAGAGCCAGAGAGTGTCACTAGAGCCAATAATGTGTCCAGAGGACAATTATCACCAACCTGTACCTGCCCTGATTCTGCACTTAATTCCCTTGTGGTCAGGGAGCATGCTCGTCATAATTTTAATCCCTTTGATATTAACTTTACGGCCCCAGCACATAGTGTGTTTTTGGTGATATTTTTTAAAAGGATATAGGGTTGAATATGTATCTTGATATGGCTGAGTGGAATGTCCTGCAAGCATGTCTTCAATCAGGTTGCTCAGGGGTGGGTTGACGGCCTGTGCTACTGAGGACTGTCCGTCTACTTTCAGAGAACATTGTTCTCGTGACCAGCTGTCACCGCGCATCCGGTTTCCTTCTTGGGTGTCCCTTTTTGCTTTGTGTATTTCAGAGCTCTGATATTGAGAACACGTACATTTAGGATTTCATATTTCTTGGTAAATCATTTCCTGAATCATCATGGATATCCCCCTTTATTTCTAGAAATAGGTTTTGTCCCAACATTTATATCAAAATAGAAACCCCAGCATTCTAATGAATAATTTAAAATTTTTTTCTATATCCTTTGACAATCTCATACATATAAACAATATAACTTGATAATAACCAACCCCATTCCCTTCTGCCTTTATCTCCTCCTCTCCCCCTCCCCTTTCTGTTGACTCCGCCTCTTCCTTCTTCTGTATGAAGTCCAGTTAGTGTTGCCTAAGTGTACATGGGTATAAGACCACCCACTGGCCCATGGGCAATCTACCAGTGGCCACATCCTTTAAAAAATGATTCTCCCTTCACCAGCAGCCATTGGCTGCCAACAGCTCCAGCTAGGGATGGGGTCTTGTGAGTCCTTCTCCCATGCCGGTTGGCCTGCAGCCTAGCTTAATGTTTGCAGTTGTACTAACCTGCCCTGTCCCAGGGTCAGGTTAAGTTCCTAGCCTGACTTCCCTCAATGACAGACTGTAACCTGGAAGCCAAATCAACCCTTTCTTCCCCCATGCAGCTCTTGCTCCTGGTGTTTATCACAGCAACTTGCTGTTTGTTTGGGGGGGGAGGGGTGGGACTTGGGACGCCTCAGGATATCTTCCAGTTCCATTTGTTTTCCTTTCCCTGCAAATTTCATTTTTCTTTGTAGCTAAATAAAATCCAACTGTATGTATGTACCATATTTTCATTTTCCATTCACCAGTCAATAGACAGCTAGGCTAATTTGACTTCCTCAATATTATGAATAAATACAGCGATAATGAACTTGAGTATGTAAGTGTCTCTGTAGTGGGGTGTGGGAAATCTGAGACCACTTGAGCTACATAGTGAGAACCTGTCCGGAAAAAAAGTCTATTTCAGCACTGTTCTCTTCTAGCTCTGCCTGCAGACATTGCCTCTGGTTTCTCCTGATTACAGGTTACAGGTTGTCTTTCTTTGTGGCAAGTCCAGTGTTTTTTCTCATCCCTTGTATTCCGGATATTATGAAAGTAATGTTGCTGGATGTCTGGATGTTTGCTTTTCTTTAAATAGTATTGAGTTTGCTTTGACTAACAAGCTACTTGCTTTTCCACCTGATTCTATCCAGACTTGTCTCGGCTTTTCTCATCCATATCCTATACAGTTCCACTGAAGGGGCTGCTCAATTTTGTGACTAAGGCATCCCCTGTGAATTGACCAAATACCTTGGGTGATCATCGAAAGCTTCCTGGCTGAATGGCTAATAATATAGCTGTCCCCTGCTCTGTGAACTTGCAAGTCCCTTCCCATGCTGTGCTCTGGCTTGTGGAGCCTTTTATCCTACACATGCGCAGCCGAGCAGCTGGCAGAAGACACCCAAGCCATCCCAGGCAGACTGCTGTAGCTCCATTTCTGCACAGTGTTCACCCTTTCAGAAGGTTCACCTTTTAAGTTCCAGGCTCCCAGTCTCCTTCTCAGTAAACCTACCATACTTGGGTTGAGTCCTTTCCTGAATTGTGGTCTGAAAACTGTGAACTAGCTGAGGTTGGTAGTGGAATTTGCTGTTTTGCTTTTATATCCTAAGCATCAGAGCTCTGAGCTCTTCTGGCCAATGTCTATGAATAGTTGCCCATAGAATTTGTCCAGTTTCTTGGTTGCTTGCAGCAGAAAGATAAATCTGATTCCTGTGACTCATCCTTAAAGGAAATGAGACCAGGAATGCCTTAAAATTTGAATCCAAACTGGGCTACTAAGACATCAGAGCCAACATGAATCCAGTCTTTTATCCTTGATGTTGGTGGTGACTGCCTCTCATCCCATTGGTGCAAGATGACTTTATACTGGCATGATTGTCTAATAAGTTCAAAGGGCTAGAAAAAAATTCAGTAAATATTAATCTTTGCTAAGGTACCTACTTTGGTCTAGTGAATCTAAGTTGAGTTTTGTTTTTGTTTTGTCTTGTTTGTTCTTTTTTGTTCCACATCAGAGGATATGATGGTGGAAAATTCCTTCCAATATTAAAGCCCCAACTCAACTTGTAATCAAGAAGTTTCTAGGTCAATACACAAAGCCTCCAGTTAGTTGTCTGGCAAGACGCTTGTAACTTTAAGGAGTTCCTCACAAATTGTAAAGACTCAAATGTGGTTGATGGATAACCCAGATTGTGGGTTAAAATGGTGGCCTGAATACGGCCAGGGCTTGGGCCACTGGGTGAGGCTGACTGCATGCACCCCACTCAACCACTGGGCGGGTGTCGAGCTGTGAGAAGCCACAGGATCCCACTCCGGGGGTGGGGGAGCACAGTCTGAGGTCCCCACAGAACCGGTGGAGGCCAGTTCGTGGGTCTCCAGACCTCACAGAGGCCAAGAACAACAGGTTCTCAATCTTGAGCACCACAAACACAGCTGGATGTTGCAGAAGAGCTGAGAATGGAGTTGGGTCCCGCAGACTGGATCTAGCCTGGAGCCAAAGGGAAAAGGGCAGGGAGGAGAGTCCTTGGCTTGTTCAGTACACTGCTTGGCTTAGTGGAGATCGTGTCTGGAAGTACAGAGAGGTTTCCTGCAGGAGACTAGACGTGCAGCTCTTTAGAGGAAGACCTGCTCCATTGCTCTATCATAGCCAGTCCAGATGAGAAGAGGCAATCCATGGTTTTAAAGCATTTATTGTTGGCAGAAAGTTGTAATGAGTGAAAAGTAGAGGCTGGCCATGGCCATGTGGAGAGAGGGGAGCAAGAGGGCAGAAAAGAGTAAGAGAGTAATAGAGGCAAGAGAGAGAGGAGGGGCAAGCAGCCTCTCTTATAGTGGCCAGGCCTACCTGACTGTTGCCAGATAACTGTGGGGAGGAGCATATCTGGCTATTGCCAGGTAACTGTAGGGGTGGAGTCCAGACAGAATACCAGGGGCTTGGGGCGTTGCTCTTAATGTAACTGATGGCCACAGATTTATGCAGAGCTGAGGCCTCACATCAGGAGCCTAGTGTCTGAAAGAGTGGCAAACGGTCTTCCATCCTTTGCAGAATTATCTGCTGGGTCTCCGGGATTTAAACCTAGCTTGACCAGAACACAGACTGCCTTTCACAGTCCCATGTCAGATGATCTCAAACATAATCCATTGGTAAGCCCATTCCCAGGATGGAACTCGAAAGCTTATGCCATCTATAGTCTTGGTTACTACCCCCAGTTCAGGTATCTAAGGCAGCCATGACACCCCAGACTCCAGACTCAACTGAAACCTCTTTGCATTTCAGACTTCAAATCCTACCCTACAACTTCCCTTGGTCACTAATTTGAACATTGCATTCATGACATAACTTTCCCCTTTCATAGTGGGACTATGACCTGTACACGGGGCAGATGATGCCTGGAATCATATGGTTCACTGACGCAAGCATATTTAGATAATCTTTAACATTTGTGAAGAGTCACTTAATAAAAATATACTTCAAAAATAGGAAGGAAGGAAGGAAGACTTCTTTGGTGATCATAAAGTATCTCAGATACAGACAAAAAATATGGTTTCCCAAAGCTGTTGAAAACCATGTGTCTATGCAAGCTCTCCTCCAGAGCTACTATGAAAACCAGCAGATGAAATCAGGCCTGAGTCTCATGGAAATATTTGTCACTCCTGGTCAGCAGTCCTGGATAGCCTTAGTTTTTATTATTCTTAGGGGGAAAAAAGACCTTTATTTCTATGATTTAACTGAGATTCTCTGCCTTGTGGAAGGTTTGCCAGAGAGATCCATTCAAAATATCAGATATTAACACATGAATGAACTTCTCAACGAAAAATGACTCCAGCTGTAGAGTGGCTCACAGAAGGGCTGAATGGGGTGAGGGAAGAGGAGAGCGATTTAGTATGCTGACGTGTGCAGATCAATACAATGCACTAAATACCAGTGACTTGAGGAGGGGTGTCAGATATTGAAATGGTCTCCGAGGGTTTCTCAGACTTACGTAAATAGGGGTGTGGGCTGTCTGTGTGAAACAGACTGTTGAAGACAAGCCACATGGCCATGAGAAAGGCAACAAATGAAAAACTTCAAATTTCCTCCCTTCACCAACAGCCGGAAGGGCCCTGTTTTTTCACAGGTTGAAACACAGCATCTGTGACCTCAGGTACCATGAGCCACTTGCTCACATAAATAGTTGACGAAACACCTCTAAACTCTTTTTGAATCCATAATTCCTTTGGGTATAATTTTAGAAGCCTAATTTTGTCAGATTAGGTATAGGGAAACTGGTGAAAAGTTCACACATAACTCTTCAATCTATGAGTGCATATCCCAGGCAATAGTAACACAGCAGACTATGCAGTCATAAATCAAACCCCTATAACATGCTTCCTGGTTACATAGCTCTCTGTGTCTTTGACTATTTTTTTTTTAAATTCAGTTATGCAATGTTGCTATTTCCTGGAAAATCTGAAAGACTCCCTATGCTTTAAAACAGACTCATGACGGCATTTGCTGGGAGTTAGTCAGAGTGCATAGGACGTTGTTCCTTGTTACAACTGACTCCGCTGGCAGCCCAGCCCTCTGATCACACAGGTAGGTGCCTGCCACTTGACACGGTCATCTCGACGGAGAGATTTGTGTGGAAACTGTAGCTGTTTGCCCAGCACCTGTGATTTGTGGTCTTGACATATTGCACTGTGGACCACATGACACCTTTGTTCGGCATTTGTCACCGCATCTCCAGTTACTGCTCATTATCTGGCCCTCTTTGCACTTTTTTTTTTCTTAGCATTTCCCACAATCCATTTCATAATGACCAAGGTAGCTATTGTGGACCATGTGCCTAGTGTGTGCACAGCAGCCTCTCCACCTGACTCCAATTACCTCTCTGAACAGGGAGTGGGAGGGCACCTGCCTTGTGGCCTTTGTCCACTGTGTCCCCCGAGCAAGGGGTGACGCCTGACACTCGGGTCTGACATTCAAAGACTGCCTTTGTGCTCTGACTTAATGGCCGCTTGTTACAGATGATGCATCTTCTCTGTGTGTTGATGAAATGGCTGTGGATGCCAATTCCAGAAGCAGCAACCCTTCCACTGGGCATCTAGCCCTTGTGCACTAGCTTAATAATCCTGGGAAAATATAGATCAGTTTTAGTTTCTTGTTTGTTTTCTGGAATTTAGATGCGTTTTGTCAGCTATTTATTTAACCCATGTCAGTAGCTCTTACACTATTCAAGAATCAAATAGCATGTGTGGGGTGTCTTGTTTTGTTTGCTTTGTTTTATCGGATTTGGAGTCTCACTATGTAGCTCAGGTTAGTCCCAAACTCTATATCCTTCTGTATTAGACGCCTGGGTGCTAGGATTGTAGGCATATCCCATGTTAAGCTATGGGTTAATAATGCAATTCTGAGACACCATTCTCAGATTCTAACACAGTGGTTCTCAGTCTTCCTAATGCTAGGACCCATTAATACAGTTCCTTGTGTTGTGGTGACCCCTAACCATTAACATTATTTTGTTGCTATTTCACAACTGTAATCTTGCTACTGTTATGAATTGCAATGTGAATATCTGATATTCAGTATATCTGATATGGGGTCCCAAGAGGGGTCGTGACCCACAGGTTGAAAACTGATGGTTTTAACAGGTCAGATGAGGCCCTGGAAGCTCTGTTTTTAGCAGCAGTGCTTCTATGGGCTGGGTGTCACACTGAGAAATACTGATCGATATGTAACATAGATGTTAACAGGTGAACCATTCAGCTCTTTAATAAAAGATTATATTTTTTAAAAACTGTTTTCTTATAAAGCCAAACATAGTGACACACACCTTTAATCTCAGTACTTGGGAGGCAGAGTCAAACAGATCTCTGTGAATATGAGGCTAGACTAGCCTACAGAGCTCCAGGCCAGTCAGAGCACATATTAAAACCCTGTCTCAAAAGAAAAAAATAAAGCACACTTATAAATAAGTTAACAAGACATTAATACTCTTAATTTTGTTTCAAAGGATATTAATAATGAGTGAAATATCATTTCTCTCCGGCTAACTCATATTGTATGTACTTCATGTACTAGTGTGGCCTTGACAAGGTGCTCTGCAGCCCAGAGTATACAGCCCAACACAGTACAACATGTTCCGGCCAAGCAAGGAGACACCTGAGCAGAGGAAGAAATGGATTTGTTTTCCTGTCTAAACAAAATCTGTAACTCCATCCCATTTTATTTGCTCCTAAAACATAATCATCGAAGCCCCATCAAATATGTCAGATCTGTAGAGATACACTTGACCTGGACTGAAGTATCAGGAATTTTTAAACATTTAACTCCTAGTGTGTATTGGTATGAAACTAAGCTGAGCAGAACCCATTAATGTCACAGTGATCGGTTACCAATGGAAATAAATAATTCATGATGAAGGGAATTAGTCTAATTAGCAGGCAGTTTGAGTCCTTTGATAAAACCCAGCTCTAATTCCATGAAGGGCAGGAAGTGCTGTCATCAGTCAGCCCTGAAAAGATTAGCATCTATTATGAATGAGGTTCGTCACCCTAGCGAAGTCATGTGTGTCCTGGAGACAAACTTAATATGTTCCAGAATGGGACACAGTTTGTCTCACCAACACATCACGATTCCTACCAGGCTATTGTATGTAATAACAAGCAAAGATCAACGCTCTGTCCTACCATTCGCTCCCCTGTCCGTCATTCTGACAACTGCGCAAATACATTTTCCATGCAAAGCAGGGAATGTGCCCTGAATACTTGTAAAATTGCACAAGATGTCAAAGAAAATATGTGTTACTTTCTCACTCACCAAAACAAACACACGGAATCAAATGTCACCCCGGAAACTGACGGTTTCAAAGATGGTGGGCAGTAGAGTTTGTCAGGCTTGGTGTGTACACATTTCATTTTAAAAACTGTTGTCAGCCCTCTCGGGGAATTTGCTTCCCTACTTATCTCTCTCGAGATATTGGAGTTACAAGATCAATCACAGGCTTGCAGCTTCTGCAACTACAGATAAGTGGAGCTGAGTGTCCTAAGCAAGGTAACTCCGAGAATGCCAAACTCACATCGAAGAGCAACACGGAGCTGTTTTGTTTTTCATTACAGCACATAAATGGCTTAGATCATCGGGATGGCTTGAAGATTTATAGTTTCGGAATGTATCTGGCCTGGTGTGTCTAAAAGATGTTGACTGTTCCACACTGCACAAAACCCCACATTATTTTGCAGCCCACAAGCGGATGTGGCATCAGCTGTGTTTCCATTTTTACTTATGAGCCTTTTGAAATTACATGTTTCCATTTTGCAATTTGATGTAATAATGAAGAAACTCCAAATTTGTAAGTTATTGTATTGCTTGTTTTTATTGTGTAAAATTAATTGCTTCACTTATTTATGTCATTAAGGGGGGGGAGACCATTTTGCACATTTTATCATTTGCTGTAATAATTAACATGCCAATAACACCACAAAGGCTTTGGAAACAAGGCAGATCATGCCTGGATGTCTGAGCAGCATACAACTCAGCAAGTCCTGTGGGTCAGAAGGGCCGCTTCAGAAACACTCGGTGAGGACCGTAGTATCCCACGGAAGTACCAACTTTGAAGAGTGATACCAACGCACAGAAGTCTGTTTAGTCAAATACGACACCTATTTTTTTTTCCAGAAATGGAGTCTAGTCTATCAAAGTTGCAATCCACTGCCCACAGGCAGTTGGAGTAGACGCTGATGCTACAGGCTTGCCAGGCTGCACAAACAGTACTGATATCTCACTTAGATTTGAA
Organism: Tokudaia tokunoshimensis; assembly: GCA_036184795.1. Classification (NCBI taxonomy): domain Eukaryota; kingdom Metazoa; phylum Chordata; class Mammalia; order Rodentia; family Muridae; genus Tokudaia; species Tokudaia tokunoshimensis. The sequence goes on along the minus strand of BTHU01000004.1, from coordinate 46,820,393 downwards.
AGAAACCTGATCAGCATTCAGTACAGGGTCTTTACATTACATGTTCATTACAGGGTTAGATATAGGGCCTATCCAGGGCTGGAGTGATGGCTCAGCAGTGACTGCTCATCCAGAGGTCATGAGTTCCTCAATTCACAATACCCATGTTGTGGCTCACAACCATCTATAAAGGAACCTGATGTCCTCCTCTTCTGTCATGCAGGCACACATGTAAATAGAGATTCATATACATGAATCACACACAAGCACACACACAAATACATATACATATATGTATGTATATGCTACTCCTTCTTTCTGACATAAACTAGAAATGTATGTCTTGCAACATTGTGTTTTGTGTATCCTGCAGGAAACTATGGGGAAACCCACAGATCTGCAGATTCTCTGTATTTGCTTTGTACCTCTTCTTCCAAACGTTCTGTATAGAGCTTTCACTTCAAGTTAGGGATGTGTCTCTGTCTTTATACCTTCTCTTCCTCTCATTAACCTCAGCAAATAGGAAATACTGTTGGGGCTGTGGGAACACAGACTAAAAGAATAAAGCTAAAAGAGGCAGAGTAGCTCAATCAAGTATTTCTTTATCATTCCAGTCTGAAGAGTCGTCAAAAATAAGCTTCAGAATGACAAAAGCACACACAACAGTGCCCCTGATATCCTATGTTGATACTGCAGTGCGTCCATGTAGCTCCAAAAGCAGGCTTGAAACCTGCGTGTGTGTGTTCTAACAGTGCCCTTCAGAAGAGTTCAACTCAAATGCTTAGAGCCCCTCTGTGGCCTGGCAAGGCTCTGACATCATAGGGGATGGCCTGCCACCAAGAGACCCTTTCCACTGTCTGACCCTGGAAAGAAACTCATAAAAAAAAAATGAAGAAAAAAAAAGAAAAAGAAAAGGTATTTTGAAGATACTCTGTGATAGCTTTTTGATTTTTCAAAATCCTTACATTTCATCTCAGTCCCCAAGTTCCTTAAAATGCAACCCTCATTAGCTAGATGAGATTAGATGAAATCTTACTTCAATCCATACTTCAATATTATATGAACAGTTCAAAGGTGATGTAGAAGTTGCCTACTTGAATATAATGAAAGTCACTAAGTTAGAGTAATTAGAAAACAATTAGTAGAGAATACAAAATACAGTATTTTAAATTTTTATTTTTATTTACGTGTATGTGTGTGTATGTGAGCACCACATGTGTGTTTGGAGAAGAGGGGTACCCAAGAAGATCAGAAGAGGGCATATTTCCTGGAACTGGATTTACAGGTGGTTGTAAACCACCTGACATGGGTGCTGGGAACTGAATCCAAGTCCTCTTAAAGTGTAGCAAGTGCTCTTAACCACTGAGATATCCCTTTAGCCCTTAGAATTCTTTTTAAAATCAGAGTTATAGCCCTTTCAAATAATGTGCCCTTGTTTGAATGGGCTATAAGAACTCTGAATATGGGCATTAAAAATCTAGTCATTCAGACATAGAGTTAGCATGTGATTATGTGTTAGCTCATAAACATTAATTCTAAAGGAGTGCCTTTACACTGAAATAATGTCAGTGAAAGCCATAGACCATCTGTTTTTAATAAAAATGACCCCCATAGGCTCATATATTTGAATGTTTAGTCACCAGGGAGTGGAACTGCTTGAAAGGATTAGGAGGTGTGGCTTTGTTGGAGGAAGTGTGTCACTGGGGGGTGAACTTTGAGGTTTCAAATGCTCACACCAGGTCAACAGTTAATCAGTCTCTGTCTCTGTCTCTGTTTCTTCCTCTCCTCTCCTCTCCTCTCCTCTCCTCTCCTCTCTTCTCCTCTTCTCCTTTCCTCTCCTCTCCCTTCCTGCTGCTTCTGAATCAGAATGTAAAACTCTCAACTACTTCTGCAGCACCATGTCTGCCCATATAACACCATGCTCCCTGATGTGGTGATAATGGTCTAAGGCTCTGAAATTGTAAGCAAGCCCCCCTCCACATTAAATGCTTTCTTTTATTAGGGTTACCTTGGCCATGGTGTCTTTTCACAGCAATAAAGACACCATCACTCCACAAAAATACACAAAATACCCACACAGATGAGGTCTGAACATAATCTCTTCAAGAAAACTAAAGCATTCTTTATCTCCTTAAATAAATTTTTATGTTTGTTTAGGCAAATATTTTTTTTTAAGATTTATTTATTTTATTTATATGAGTATATTGTAGCTGTTTTCAGATACACCAGAAGAGGGCATCAGATCCTATTACAGATGGTTGTGAGTCACCATGTGGTTGCTGGGAATTGAACTCAGGACCTTTGGAAGAGCAATCAGTGCTCTTAACCGCTGAGCCATCTCTCCAGCCCTTAGGCAAATATTTTTAAGGGAAAAATTATATTTCAGTTCAAATACCAAAGAAATTAGTATTAATAATGAATAATAGAAGTCCTAAATCAGTAATTTTATATCTTGGCCTCCTTTTTCTCTATAAATCTAGTTTCCTTCTAGTAAGTTCTGAATTCGCCTTGTTTTATGAATAGCACTTCCAAAATATAAAATATGTGTTAGGTTATCATTGGTGAAATGAGATAGAACAAACATATTCAAACTAATAATTTTCAGTACTAGATATGACCGCAGGTTGAGAAAATTGCTGTTACAATATTAATTCACCTCTTTTTTTCTTGCTCTCTAAGCTCTATGTGCTTGTAGTTTAAAAGAATTGCTCTACTATGCAGACTCCCTTGCAGCTACCAAACAGTGGCCATTGAAAGTGTCAGTGGTCTGAGGAGTGAGGTTCTAGAGGTCATAAATACTAAATGCAAATTGTACCCATGTCTGATTTTGTATTTTTGTTCTTGGGGAGAGAGCCCATTGTTGTCATCATATTCTCAAAGGAGCCAGTCAAACAAGAATATTTAAAGCAGATATTGCATGAGATTAATTGGCAATAAAAGAAGACTACGGGGTTGATTTCCCATCCTGAAATCCCCATCTTGGAGGACTTATTCTCTGTCTGCTTGGTTCCCAATCTATTCTGAGTCCTGACCCTGCCTTGCCCTGCCCTTTTCTGGACTCTGGGAGGAGAACCCTCTCTGAGCTCTGTCTCTGGTATTTTCTAATCAATGGATTCTGATTGGGTTTGACTAACAGAGGAGTCAGAAGAAGATGTGCAGAAGAAATGGGTGGGGTTTCCTTCCCTCCTTTCCTACTTTTAGTCTTGTCTCTATACTAGAATATCCCTCCTCCTTCATACCCCTAAGCTCATAGGACTAACCTACTGACAGTCTTCTCTTCTCAAGAGCCCTCTCTTCCTCTTTTCCTTCCTTTCTTATTCCTTAATTAATTACCTATAAACAGGGGCTCCCTAAGTAGCTCAAGATCCTCCTGCCTGATCCTCCCGTGTGTAAGGATTACAGGCATGTGCTATCATAATCAGTATAATTCATTTATTTGTAGGCCTGTATTCTCTATCTGACAAGCACATGGAGGATAAGGATGACAGCTTGGTTTCCTCTATTTCCTCAGTGCCTAACATATGCAGAGACCTTTAAACATGGAAGGAGAGAGGGGGGCACAGAGAAGTGGGAAGCCTTGGGAAGGTTCTCTGTGATTTTACTAGCCTCCCCCTCCTTGGGAGGGAAGCAACAGTCATCTTCCCTCCTTTTCCAAGAGTTTTTATTTCCATGAAATGTCATATGTGCCCTGAAAAGATCAGAAGAGCTGAGACTCAAGTCTCGAGCAGTCACACAAGACAAGTGAGAGGCTGCTGTGTGATAGGGACACCTTGCCAGATGTGATCAAATGCTCTCACATAACTTGTTCTGCCCATTCTTCTAGGAATGCAAAAGATGACACAGGCTAAAAGCTTTTTATCGTTGTTGCTTGCACAATAATTGGGTTTGGTTTTTTTTTCCTTACACCTGAGCATAATATTTATTCTTTGAAAGTCCCCTGACTAAAACATATGCTGATGGAAATAGAGAAAAACTAAGACTGTCTTACGGAAGTTCATTTGGTATTCATAATGGCACACTTAGAGATAGGCAGAGAGGATGAAATCATTTCAATAATTGCCATCTCCTCTCCTTCCCTGCCAATAACCCTGCGTCTTTACCCTTACTTTACACACTTCCCTGCTTGACCTACATGCCCAGGGTCTTTATGAGCCAAACAACAAGGCGATATTCATCTGCCTTATTCTGTACACTTTTGTCTCTCCGCCTGTTTCATCTCTTCTGCAAGATCTCCAAAAAACAATAAAGTAATGTGTTGTGGCAGCTGAGTACATGCTAGACGACATTCACAGCCAAGTCTGCATCACTTACAGTGAAAGCCTTTGTTGTCTTTATGAAGTGTGTGTGTAAGGGCTCCTGGTGACTCAGGCCCCGCTGGTTATTAATCACATTGTTTGGTATCATTCTTCCTGTTGTGCAGAGCAATGTAAGTGACATCTGTCTCAAAGCTAACTGTCAATGTCTTCTTTAGCCAGATCCTCTGCCTTAATCCTGCCTCCTTTGCTGCTGAGATAGTATCAGATCCCTAGTGAGTCTCTTACTGAGATGCCTAACTCAACAGAGCACAAATCACACTCAAATGTTAGTATCTCTAGATGGTGCTTAGGGCTAGAGGTGCAGCTTGGGAGCTGAGCACTTACCTGATGTAGACAAGACCCTGGGCTTGATCTCTGGCCCTGGGTTTGATCCTGAGCCCAAACAAAACTAAACTAAAGAATAATTCCTGTCAGTCTTGAAACAGGACGAGGTGGCTTACCTGCTGTCTTGAAGGAAGACTGACTCCTACTTTTTCCCCTCCTGAGAGCAAGTAAAAGAAGTGGTAGCCGAAGGGGAGGGGGGGAAATCACAAAAAGGAGGGGATAGGGTAATGATTGCTTCCTAATTCTCAGATATCCTCATTTTCTCTAATTCAAGTCCACAAGCTGTCCTTAGGAGACTGGTTATCACTATGTAGAAATTATCTTCCTCTGATGTTAGCCCCTGGTGAGGAGAGTGGAGGGTTTTTCCATTACACCAAGTGCAGAAGAATATGACTCTATTTGAACTCAATGTGAGTAACATTGCTGTCATCCGAGTTTCAGTGCTAGGTAAGAGCTGCTAGAAGAGAGACCCTAGGGTGACTCAGACACAAGGAAGTCCTTGGTCTTCAGGAGTCCTGAAGCTGGGTGGCCCCAAGAGGAGCTAGAAAACCAGACCCTGTTTTGATGGGTCCTAAGACATAGCAGACCTAGGATAGAGCCCTACCTTGGGCAGGACAGATCTCTTCTGCAGAGAGCTGCTGGTCTGGGTCTGCCAAGGAGCTGATGCAGTAAGTTCTTTATGTATCTAGAAGATATGGGAAATGTATGAGTCCATCCTCCATACCCCGCCCTCTGGTGGCTCCCATTGGGCTTGGCTGTACAGCTTCCCAAGGCTTCTTTTGGTCCTCAGAGTTGGCAGCCTGTGACAGACAAAATCCATTTTCAAGCAGCAAATGCCCAACCCTTCACTTGATTTTCAAAATCCCAACCAACCATGTCCTTGTAAGAAGAGGGAGGGAGGGAGGGACCAGCCTGCTGTTCAAGGTGATCCGATTCCCTTTACTAGTGATGGCTTATAGGCAGCAGACATAATTCTAGACATCAAACCTGAACGTTTTATCTTTGCTCTTAAGAACAAAAGAGAGTGTCCTTTCTTCTATCTCTCTCTGACCTGCAGCAGCCATCTTTCAACCATAAGCAAATATGCCTAAAGACAAAAGCCAGATGGTAGGCCATTGAATCAGTAAGAATTCGGCTCTTTGATGACATCAATTTATTACTGTATCTTGAAATCCCTCTTCTAGCTAGTCCACTATAGGAGATTACAAGTGTGTTTACTTTTTAAGCCCCGTGCTTTGAAAATGATACACAAGAATATACTAACAGTTTCTAGTATATAGACTATACTAACAGTTCATGCTGTTGAATGAATGAATGCCCAGAGCATATGCCTCATGTGAGATGGAGCGGCAAAGACTTCACTGCTATACCTTCTCTTTTTCTGTGTGCGATAGGTGCAAAGTGGTATAAAGAGGGAGACAAAAGACTGCTTGACCCCAGTGAGAGGGAGACTGGCTGTTTATAGCGAGGATAGATTTGGGGGCCTTTATGGGGATGCATGGGGAAACATACACCCTAGTTATGGTCCGCTGCTCTGGTGGGGGTTGGTGATGCTGGCGAAAAGCTCTGATTCACACCTCAGAAGAGTGAAACCACAGGAAAGTTCAGCTGGTAATGATGCACGCATGCAGACTACAGCTTAGGAAAGGCCCCCTGCATTGACTGTAGCTAACCCTCCAGCCAGTTATTTCCTCTTTCATTCCATCATTAAAGAGTTCCCTTTCTTGGATTTTGAGCTTGCAGGAACTCCATCCTTTGACTAATTCACCTTCAAATAAGAGCTGGGCCTTGATGTATTACAGTGGGAGGCTGTGCCCTGCTCACGATCCATCATCCCAGATGATGAGATGGTGAACTCTCAGGATAGAGAGACCCAACCAGCTGTTGTTCTGACACATTGGAGCCATATGTCAACAAAGCCTGCAGCTCTGGTGATCTATAATGACCTCTGGTCATCTATAATAGCCAAGGTGGCCCAGGTCAGAATAGAGACAGTCCTGGGCCTCGTAGAGCACTGGGTAGGCTTTAAAAGCCCTACTCAGTGCTGAAAAAGAAAGATTTTTATGAAGCTGATGGGCATGAAACACACTGGCTCTGTTGACCCACCCACATTGGCACATTTAATAGTCTGGTCAGGAAGCACACTTCAAGATACCAGTTTTTTATGTGATGTAGATCTAAAAAAAAAAAATCAAAGCTTTCCCAGACAGCATTTCATGTCTCTTAATCTTTATCACTGATACCTAGAATCGTCTTTCAAGGCAGCAAGTGATACCACCAGTCAATGCCAGGATGTATGAATATAGATGCTGCTTTGATATTGGCAGTTGAGTGGTTGCTGAAATTGTCTCCTTCCTGTTTGGTTTTTGGACCTTTGGGAAAACACTCAAGAGCCCACACTGCCCTGAGGCTGTCTGAGCCAAGAAGTGATTGACCTGACATGTCCTTGAAGGTAAAACCAGCCCTCATCCAAGCACCAACCTTCCTGCTCAGGGACTGCCTCTCTGAAGAGGGCTTGACCCCGAAAATAGAAAGACTGCACAGTCAGTTCTAAAGTCACGTGACTACGAATCAACTGGTCCTTGTATCTCATCCACAAGGAGAGCGAGGGTTTGGATGAAATGCTTCACTTTCTTCAGCATCTTCAAGATGCCACATGTCTAGTGAAACTCTTTTCTTGGCTGAGACTGCAAGGATACAAAAAATGGAACACTTCGTACCTAAATTCTCCACACATGTACTCCTCCCACGACGTTAGAAGAACAGGAAGTGAGGGCTTCCTCGAATCCGGGGAGGAAGCCCAAGCAACAGACTTACTTTTCGTGATACAACAATCCTACTTATTTTATTTCCCATAAAAAAAGAAAGCTAGCTAAATATACAGGAAAGTTTAATTAAGACATCATTCTTTGCTACGTTTTACCGGGAAAAAAAATCATTAATTCTTTCTCAATGGAATGAGAAAGTCTGTCTGGTGAACAGTAGCTCATCAGGTCCTTTTCCCATCCTACACCTAACATCACCATGTCACAGCATAGAATAAGCTCCCCTGTCTCTACTTCCATTATGAAGAGCCATGTGGACTTTGGGAATTTAAACTTTAAAGCAGCAATGGAGACTTTATCATAGGCAAGCTCTAGAGTATGTGCTACACAGGGCAACTGGCTCAGTCCTGTTTACTGAGGCTTTCCACTTAAGTATTACTGTCCTTTTTCTCAAGTCTTACCACCTAGGATAAAGTAGGACTGGTGGCCTAGCAGTGCGGTCCTCAGGAAGTGAGGTCCAAATCAGGCTAGTCCCAGAATTCTACTTTCTCCTGAACAAACAATAAAATAAAATGTGGTAAAGGATATTTGGAACTGGGTTAAGAACTGGATCAGTAGCTTCAATCCCAGCATTCAGGAGGAGGCACAGGTGGATCTCTGTGAGTTTGAGGACAGCCTTGGGGTCTACAGAGCTAGTTCCAGGACAGCTAAGCTTACACAGAGAAACCCTCTCTCCAAAGAACAAAAACAAAAATCAAAAACAAAGAGGGGGGAGGAGAGAGGAAAGAAGGGGAGGGGAGGAGAGGAAAAGGGGAGGGGGAAACCAGATTAGTAAGAAGTATGCTCTGAGAGATGAAAGATAGGGTTGCATCTTTAGATGCAGCGACAACCTTTGCCTGTAACAGTCATGGGGTCTCACTACTCTGAAGTGAATGTTAATATTCTCTCTCTCTCTCTCTCTCTCTCTCTCTCTCTCTCTCTCTCTCTCTCTCTCTCTCTCTCTCTTTCTATCTTTCTTTTTTTTCACAGAGTGTATGACTGAGACTGAGAAGTGAGGTCAAGTAACCATCCTGGATACTGTTGGAAATGAGGAGCACATCAGAGATTTGAGCTCAGGCTTTCTTCCTCCCAAGCTAGTCCTAAAAATGGAGGAATGAGGACAGTTACAGGAGAGACTGTTCAACATGCAGTACTCTCCTTCTCCACCCCCATACGCCAACAGCCTTCAGTTATAAGGCAGACGTTCCTGGTAGGGAGTATGCCGGGACTGAAGATATCCCTAACATATTTCGAGCTGACTGCTCCTGAGATATGAAATGACTACCAGCTGAAAGCAGAATCCGTGTGGGCGGGATGCTGCTGAAGGGGCTGGAGGTCTCTGTAACACTCAAATAAGAATAGGAAGATTCAGACCAGCACCTAGGACCAGGGTGCTCGTTAGCACACCATAACCTCCTTCATAGTGGCTTTGGGTAGCCCCAGTTCTTCAACCACAAGAGAACATCTGGCCAAACAATGGTGATGAGCAGTCAAGACGGTCCAACCAGACAATATCAGTGAGTGTCCCCTTCTAGCCCTAAGTTTCTGGAACGACGAAGCAGGACTTTAGTCCCAAGGTCCTTTCTCAGAGACCAATTTTCTAGTTCCCATTTCTACCTTAAAAGTTGGTGGATCAGACACCGATGCTCCTCTTCCCTATTAACCCTGGAAGCTGTGCTATGGCTGAAGAAAAGAGTTTGGTATCATACTCGGCATAAACTCTCTGCTCTGTCATTTGAAGCTGTTACACTTGGGCAAGTTTCCTGGTCCCATCAAATCACATTATGCTCACCTGTAAAATCATGAAAAAAGAATATGCATGGTCCAAAGTGTGATGCACATGGGTCTAGGCCATTCACTGGATCATGGGTGACTTACCAGCAGCCATTTCCCAAAGAAAAATGATTTCTCTTCCCACTGCAGCCATCCATTGCCAATGGTTCCTCCACTAGAGATGGAGTCTCACGGGACCCTCCCCAATCCCTGCTGCCATGTTGATAGGCTTGGATCTTTTGAAGCTATCTTTGCATAGCCATAGCTGCTATGAGTTTGTGAGTATAATAGGCAAGTCATATGCATTTCACAGCCCTTAGCTCCATCTTCTGACTCTTACATTCTTATTTATTTATTTATATTTATTTATTTCATGTATGTGAGTACACTGTCGTTGTCTTCAGACACACCAGAAGAGGGCATTGGATCCCATTACAGATGGTTGTGAGCCACCATGTAGTTGCTGGGAATTGTACTCAGGACCTCCAGAAGAGCAGTCATGCTCTTAACCACTGAGCCACCTCTCCAGCCCTGGCTCTTACATTCTTGAGGAGATTGATGTAGATATGTCATTTAGGGCTCACAGTTCAACAGTAACTTATTCTCAGCACCTTGACTAGTGATCGGTTTTGCATTGACTGCTAGCCACTTGACAGAGACTCCACTGACTGAGGTTGAGAGGAGGACGAATCTATGAGTATACATAGACATATTTAGAAAATAGTTTGATGTGTCTACTCAGTAAACAATGGTAATGGCATGTCCCTCTATGGCCCATAACCTTCCCAGCGATGGCTGTTTGGCCAGGTTTATAGTACCAAGCATGAATTCCTCCACTGGAGCAGACCTCAAATCCGATTTGAAAGCCATGCCACGACTGCTATGACAGTGTCCTTCCTGACAGATTGATACTGAAGCAGGCATGGCTCACCACTGGGTAAGTCCATGTATGACTGTTTTTCCTGAATGACTAGCATAGTGCCTTCCAGAACTGTGAAATCTAGAGAGGAGGAAGGAAGCTTCTGGGTTAATTCTAGTTTGCCTTTTCTGTGTCCCACATGTTGTGCCTTCAGCAATAGGGTCTTATCATCTAGCTGTAATGATACCCTTTGCCTTTGTACCTGGCTGTGGTGATTTGAATGAGAATGGCTCCCACAGACTCCTATATTTGAATACTTAGTCTCCAGTTGGTAGAACTGGTTAGAAAGGATTAAGTGGTATGGTCTTGTTGGATCCTGTGGAAGAGGACTTTGAGGCTTCAAAATAATTCACCATCGTATCATTCTCTCTCTCTCTCTCTCTCTCTCTCTCTCTCTCTCTCTCTCTCTCTCTCTCTCTCTCTCTCTCCTATTCCCCTATCCCCAGCTTTGTGGTTGTTTCTCAAGATGTGAGCTCTCAGCTACTTCTCCAGTGTCATGCCTGTCTGCATATCTGTTGTCACGATCCTTGCCATGACGACTATGGACTCTAACCCTAGGAAACCATAAGCCTCAAATAAAACTATTTATTCTGTAAGTTGCCTTGGTCGTGGTATTTTGTCACAGAAATAGAAAAGTGATTAAGACACCAGTATTCCAATGCTCCCCTCTCAGCATGTCAGTTCTAGAGAAAACATCAGTTGAGATTCTGAGACACCGGCATCAATTCCACACAGGCTCCGCTCCTTCTGAAGAAAACTGCAGTTCACTTACCTTTCTACATACTGAAGAGTCTGCCCTGAATTCTGCCTGCCAAACAGGATGTCCTTGCCCACAAAAAGGCCATGTCTCATTCCATCCTCACTCAGGTCTGCTGACCTTCCCAGCCTTAACCAGCCCCAACCTGCCCCTTTCCATGGCTCATCCAAACCCCAGAGCACAAGCCCATGCTTCCTAAAGGATACTCCACACATCAAGAACAGCGTCTTCAAGCTGTCCATGGTCGCTCACACTAATGATCCTAGCACTCAGAATGCAGGGACAGAAAGCCGCTGAAACTGTAAACCAAAATAAACCTCTCTGCTATTTAAGTTGGCTAGCAAAAGATGTTTGTAGCACTAGGAAGCTGCATAGCACACAAAGTGTCTAAATCTCAAGGCATAAAGGGTACTGAAAAAATGCTGCAGGATATTATTTTTGGTGGTACCACCGTACCCAAACCCAGGTTTCCTAAGTTCAAGTGAAGTTAGACTTGAGGCTTAGTGTTGTGTCTGCCTCAAGTTTGTGCTTTCTTTAGACAAACTTTCTCCCTAAGCAGTGGGTCTTTTTTTTTTTTCCCCAGAGCTACCAATCAAAAAGCCTTTGCAAGCTTCATGGTTACTTTGAAATTTTCCTAGAAAAAAAAATCTTTTTTTCTTTTCAGCCGAAGAAATTTCGACATACAAAGAGTAACATTAATATGTAAATTAGCATACTGTAAAATTCATTTTGGTGCCTCAGAGGCAGTATTTTTATAAATACAGAAACATAATTATGCATCCTCTAGAGGACTAAAAATAATTATACAAATTTACAACAAAGCCCAAGGCTGTGTTTCCTTCTAACTGACTGTTTTTAATATCATTTAAATCTTGTTAGAACTTAATTACCAAATCTCTCTTGTAATAATTCAGGTGGAAGATTTAAAGTCTAAACTTGCCATTCACAAAACAGAACCTAATCAGAGAAACAAAGGCACCAAAGCACTCATTGCCCAAACAGGACAACAGAAGGGACTTCATCAAGAGAGAGCCATGTTGGGTACTGAGACAAAGACGGCTGCTGAGAGAAAGCTTGAATACACAAGCCTTGTTAAAATTCGTTAACCCGCCGTTTCTTAGGAAGGCACAATTATATATAGTGATTATTATGGATTATAACCATTCCTACCTCTGCTTTAGTTTCCTATATGCATCTTGTCTTTTCCAAATTAAGGTAGGTATAATTCAGGAGCAACATTTTTCATACTTATTTAGTTGCCCTTTCTAAAGTCTTTCTAGAAGTGTGTGTGTGTGTGTGTGTGTGTGTGTGTGTGTGTGTGTAAGTGTATGTGTATGAGTGTGTGTGTGTGTGAGTGTGTGTGTGTATGTGCGTGTGCGTTTCATAGCTAAAGACTGGCTTATGATAATGTAGAGAAGAACAAGAAGAGTTGTGCTCCAATTTATACTGTTTTGATGGTGATTATTTATTAGTACTTTGAGAACTCAGGTTCCTCATTATGAAATGAAAAGTGAAAGAAATTCAAATGCTTGAAATGCAAATACACCTCCATCTGCCATTAGTTAGTAATAGTTTCCGGGACTTACAGATCCCTGGAAAATTAATTAGTGACTTTATTCAACAAAGAATAATAATTTGTTTATATGTGAAATTTCTAATGTAGGTTGTTATCCATTATTGCAGCAGAAGCTGACCAATTAATTTTCCAGGAGCTGTCTGTAGCAGTTTTATATTGGGGACGTCTATACAAAGTCATGATTTACCACAAAGTGTCAGTCAACCCCGAGAAAAAAAGATTAATCAAAATGAATGTTTGACAGCATTAAGACGAGTCAGCCACTGGATGAAATTTTCAGCCATTTATTCTGGTTTTATCTAGGTATAGAAATATACAAACATGTCTGTGGCATATGAATATTTTTATATGAAGCCAACTTTCAGTGATTTCTATCCTACAAAAAAGTGTATCATACTAAAAATCTTTTTATATAACATAGTCTTTCTGCTTCATGTTCTTCCTGGGTATATAGTCTCTTTCAGATACACAATCTAAGTTGGGCCACTTATAAATGAATATAAACTGGGTGTATTGACCTTTGATTCCAGCATGGGGGTGGGGTGGGGAGGGAGACAGATGCAGGTGTCTGTGAGTTCCAGGTCAGTCAATGCTACACAGTGAGAGCCTGTCTAAAAAAAAAAAAAACATAAACATAATTTAATTAGAGCAATACTGAAGGTATTTGTGATTTGGGGAAATATCAATCTAAAAGTGCTTAAGTTGTCAAGTTACCCTCTTGGCTGACATATCACCAGCACAATGGAGCCTTGAAATAAGCAGACAGACCTCTAGACCTGTTTATGTAAAAGATGGTCTGACCAGTGTACCGTGAAGAAGTATATCAGCCCAGCAGAATCTCTCTAAGAGGTGTGGAGAACTGTTTACTTCAGGGCGATCATTAAAACCAGTACTTTCTTCTTGTCAGTGATACTGACAACCCCTACAACTGGGCCTGGAAAGACAGCTCCATGGATAAAGTTTCTGCTGAGAAAATGTTAGGACCTGATTTCAGATCCCCAACACCTATGGAAAAAGCCAGGGTTCCATGCCTGCAGTTATGGCACTGGTAGACAAACAGAAGCCTTGGGCTGGCAGGCCAGCTAGTCTAGACAAGCTCCAGGTTCAGTCATTAAGAAAAAATAGGTGAGGAGGTGTTAGAGTCCATCGGAAAACCCCCACTCAATAAGGCCACAGAGACCGGAATCACTGCAATCCGCAAGAGGTTTAATGTTGCAGTGTACATTGGGGTCCCCCAGCATGCAGGCAAGAGGAGACCCTGAACTCACAAAGCATACCCTTTTTATAAACATTTTGGCGGGGAGTTCAGCGGTCACCTGAGTTGGACGACTGCGATTGGTCACCCTGAGCAACATTTAAAATTATTGGTCAACTCGAATGGGGAGGTTGCCTCTGTCATTTGGTCCTGTCCTACCCACCTTGTGGTGTTCACGGTATTTCCTGGCATTGTCTTTTTGTCGAGTCACTTCCCTCTCTGTCCTCACCCTAGGCAGGGTAGTTCTCTGTTTAGCCCATTTCCATATCTGTCCTTACCCCAGGCAGTCATGGGCGGAATGGAAAGTTCCTGTCCGGCTGTGAGCCCCCATCCTTGGTCATGGGGAGCTGGCCTGCTGTTTCTGACAGGGTTCTCACAGAGGAAAATATCCAGTGTAGACCTGTAAACTCCACATGGACAAACACACACCCCTCCTTTTATAACAGAAAAGGCACAAAAGCCCTAAATATGTAGCCCTGGTTACTTAAAAGGAGAAGACAGATGAATTCTTTCTAGAGTTGTACACAGGCCTCATAGTCTATAACCATTTCCTGTTGGCCAGTAGAGGCACGATGGCTGCCCACTACATGTGTCTGTTGCTCTCGCCAGCTAATGTTTAATAACAAGGGTTGTTTGTTCTTCTCAATTATTTGAACTTTCTCCATTTATGTTTACCTTCACGTCCAAACTAGACCAACTCTGCTCAGAGTTAATTCCCCAATTTCATGATGGCCACAGTGGGGAGCTGAGAGTGGATCAGAGTCAAAAGCAGCAGACAGGAAACAATGGGAACAGGCAGCACTCCAAGAGCGTTGGCTTGCTTTGCAGGAGGAGACTGGCTCTGATTGATGCTATCAAAATGCTTGTCTTTCCTTTGATTGATATTCCAGACCCTTGCTACAATTACTGATGCTGGTGACAACTATTATCAGAGTCTTTTTATGGTTTGATGTTGGAGAGGGAGAGGCTGCACGGACTTCACCCGAACATTTGCACACCTGCCTCAGTTTAACCTAAAACCCATTATTTTGCAAACAAAAGCACAGAAAACCAACATAGTAGTCATTATCTCACATACTCTTCTGTTAAAAACTCTCCAGTTCTCGGTAGGGGGTAGATCAACTCCGTCCCGCCCCAGGTACATGAAGGGTTTGATGAGCCTTCGGAAGGTCCTCTGCAATCTGCAATCTGGCAAACTAGAAGCAGCACTTGGAATGTATTGTTTGCCCTGGGATATGACGTAACAGCAGGCTAGAAACAGTCAGCTGCAGAGTCCTCTGCGTCGCTGCTCTTCAAGAGGAGTGTTGAAAGGGCCACCAATACCTGAAAATGATCTTGCCCCAAAAAGCTTGACCTCTACACGGTGACTCTCAACCGTTGGGGTGGGGGAGGTGTAAGAGAAGTATGACTGTGCTCCTTCTCTCAGGTTAGCCCACTATTCAGTTAAAACAGCTGCCCACCTAACCTTCATGCATATTCGCATTGAAATTTGACTGAACAATTGAATGAAAGCTGTCCCATTTCCCTGCCTCTGATAGCTACAGAAATGGAATGTTTGGTCTCTGTTTCCAGGAGGGAGACCATTATGGGAACTTGGAAAATGTGATTTACAAATGTTTAGTTCCATAGCTCAGGCCATTTTTCCTGTTTTATTTGGGTCTAGTAAGAATATTGCTGTTTTAATTGACATCATTATTTAAGTACATCGTGAAACACTTATTTTCTCTAAAAGATATTTTTTGGTTTAAATAAAAAAGAGTTAACATAAGTGCACAGGGAAAGGGGTGATATCTCACTTACCTTATGCTATAAAGCCAGGATTTAGAATTGTACCCTGCACATCATCATCAATTAACAAAAATTTGCTGGCTAGCTGGCTAGGTGGATGAATACATGGATAAGTGGGTGGGTAGTGGATGGATGGATGGATGGATGGATGGATGGATGGATGGATGGATGGATAAATGGATGGATGGGTGGATGGATGGATGGAACTAACATCAATAGCCACAGTAATGTTCTACAACAAGTATTATCCTGCTGGCTTGTTCACTATAGGCGTCAAATCTTGCAAAAATAGCAAGTGAAGTACTTCTATTCACTCCAGTATCTAACTGAACATTTACCAGTGTGTGTGTGTGTGTGTGTGTGTGTGTGTGTGAGAGAGAGAGAGAGAGAGAGAGAGAGAGAGAGAGAGAGAGAGAGAGAGAAAGAGAGAGAGAATGCATGTGTGCTCATGCCAGAGAACAAGTTTCAGGAGTCAGTTCTCTTCTCCCATCATGTGACTTCAGAGACTGGATTCAAGTCATCAGGATTGCTGGCAGATACTTTACCCTCTAAACCATCTCTCCACCCCAATTATGATTCTTTTAACATATATAAAAGAAGATGTGTGTTCTGAAAGACCACAATCAAATTCACTTTTGTTCCAGCATTATTTCCCTTTACAGACAGAATTGTAAGAGACGTGTCTCCTTTGCTCTGAGATCATTTCCTAGTTAGTTTTGGAATTTAAATAGGACGCGGGTGTGGGAGTAAGTTGTAGCATGCTGAGGGAGCAAAACTCTACTTCATTCCATAAACATTCACAGATGCCAACCACGTACCAGGCACTACACTACATAAGCACTGGATATACAAAGATTAAAGCTTCTCTCCAAAACCCCACTACCATTAGGAAGGACATTAATTTCTTTTATTATTATTAACTTACGCACTTATTCACTTTACATCTTGATCACAGGCCCCTTCCCTCCTCCCAGTCCTACTCTCTCACCCCCCTTCTCCCATTTTTCCCCACTTCTCAGAGATGGGAAACTCCTCCACCCCTACTTCACCCCCATCCCCAGTACCAACCCACCCTGGCACATCAAATCTCATCAGGACTAAGTGTATCCTCTCCCACTGAGTCAGGACAAGGCAGATCAGCTAGGAGAAAGGGATCCAAAGGTGAGTCCCACTCGAATTGTTGGAGACCCACATGAAGACCAAGCTGCACATCTGCTACATATGTGTAGGAGGCCTAGTCCAATCTTTGGTTGGTGGTTCAGTTTTTGTGACCCTCCATGGGCCCAGGTTAGTTGGCTCTGTAGGTCTTCTTGTGGTATTCTTGACCCTTCCAGCTCCTTGATCCTTCCTCCACTCTTCCTTAAGACTCTCTGATCTCTCCTTCTCCATCAGCTGCTGGATGAAGCCTCTCTGATGACAGTTGTGCTAGGCTCCTGTCTCTGCCGGCAGTGCCCCAGATAGACCCGGCAGGCAGGGGCAGGGCATTAGTTTCTTAAGTGGCTTCATTCAAACTTACTGAACCATCTGCTCTATTTGCAAATGCAAGATAGTAACATGGAAACTATGCATTGCAAGCTTAATCTTTGCCTGTGAGTTAAGTGGGGACCTGCATTATCCCATTTGACCCTCAGAACATCTCTATTAAGCAGCTGCTACCACTAAGATGGACATGCTAGTTACAAAGTCAGATAATTTGCCCAGGACCACCTGGTAGGCATTCAAGTTCAAACAGACCCAAGCACTAGAATCCAAACACTCACCTTGGACTGTTCTCTACTAACTTGCATGACCAAAAAGAAACAGTTCCCCCTGAAGTAAATTCCACAAACTTGAGGTCATGAAGCCCACATTTATACCAAATTTCCAAATTCCATTTCCAAATTTCGACAAGGCAGTGAAATCTTTGGACTTTACTTTCCATGTCAGTCAACTAAAAGTTGGGCAGTTGGTTATTTGACCAGATTATAGTGTGGGTTTGTAGTACACATGTGTCTATGCTTCAGGAAGAATCATGGTGATTTTTATTCCTTCAAAAAGAGAAAAATGGAGGGACCCATGGCTCCAGATGCATATGTAGCAGAGGATGGCCTTATCGGGCATCAATGGGCTGAGAAGCCCTTGGTCCTGCAAAGGCTCAATGCCCCAGTGTAGGGGAATGCCAGGGCAGTGAGGTGGGAGTGGGTGGCAGAGGACCCTTATAGAAGCAGGAGATGGGGGTTGGGATAGGAGGTTTGCAGAGGAGAAACCAGGAAAGGGGATAACATTTGAAATGTAAATAAAGAAAATATCCAATAAAAAAAGAGAAATAGGAGAACATTAAATGAAATAAGATAGACAGGGGAAGACAAGGCATAATACAGTCTTTCTCATCTTGTAGGCAACAGAAAAGAAGGGGAAAAATGGATGGATGGTATCAGAATGTTATTTATGAGTAGGTCTTAGATCTACGCTATGAAGAGTAGATTTAGGGAAAGCAGCCTTCCTTAGTTGAGTTTCTGGTAATGATCTCTTTTGCCCTGATTCTTACTCCACACCCTCTGACTTCAACATTTCCCCATATGTCAGAAAAGCACGCAGAATACCACAGCGCCAACTGAGGAAGACACCATGTGCATAGTCACTTTCCTCATCATCTTGCAAAACATCTTACAGAAAGAGGAAGAGAGATGGCTCAGCAGTTAAGAGCACCTGCTGCTTTTACAGAGGTCCTGGGTTCCATTCTCAGTACCTAATAGGGGGACTCATAACTGCCTGTAATTCTAGTTCCAGAGGATCTGATGCCCTCTTCTGACTCCTGCATACACATGGTATGTATGCATACACTCAGGCACACATGCACACACAACATAAAATAAATAAATCTTTTTGAAAAGTCTAATGGAAACAACTTAAGGCAGGAGGGACTTCTAGTTCAGAGGAAGCAATCTATCATGGCAGAAAAGTCATGGCACCTGGAGAGACTCAGTCTACAGTGGTGAGAGGCTGTGCCATGGCTCGTTTCACCTTGGCCAATCTGGAAGCAGAGCTCAGTTGGAAGTAAGGCTGTGCTATTAACCTCCAAAGCTCACCCCTGTGGCCCCCCTCTGCCAGCCATGCCTCCTGCCACAAAAGTTCCACAACATCCAAAAAGCATCAGCATCAGCTAAGGTCCAAGTGTTCAAGCACACAAGCACATGGAGCTACATTTTACACCCAAACCATAATAGTATTAGGCAGTCATTTGAAAGAAGTAAAACTCCTTGAATAACCCCCATAGTTGGTCACGGCAAGCCTCTAACGTTCATTCTTGGGCTCTAAAGCTAAGCCAGGTCAAAATAGTATAGCCCTTTTTATATATAGCTCATCTGATGTATAAGATACATGTTTGATGCTGAAGGCCACCAGGACAACACTCCTCCCAACTCAGCCCCTGCCACATATCTAATGCATAATAAATGGTGAGTAGTGCAGGGGATGGTTAGAAAATCACTGGCATTCATTCATTAAGTCCTAAATCTTGTCTGATTGGCTGGCCTTAAACAAGCAATGGTATCCCTTTGAGCTCCAGCTCTTCTATCTATAGAAGGGTGTGTCCCAGTACCTCCATTACAGACTTAATGAACAATCTAAATAGCCAGAAGGGCAGACAACTAATGCTAGGGTCTCCTTCCTCTCCTTTACTCATGAGCAACAAATAAACTTTCGATCAACACTCCTCCTCTTATGGATGAGTCTTTTACACGAGTTTTCTTTTTGATTGAGATCTTTCTGCCTTCTCTGATCTTATTTTGCCTTTATGTTCCTCAGTGGGATTTTATGCTAAATTATCTCATTGCTTTCCTGTGCTTAATTTGAGGCATTAGATTGATTGAGATCTCGTTGCTGTCAGATACTATGTTATTCTACTTTGTCTGCACTTCCCATTGAATCCAAAAGAATCCCATCCCTCAACAGATACCCTCGGATAGAAAAAAAAACCAGTCACTTACTACTTACTGACAGATTGTCAATTCTGTCAACCGTCAGCAATGCTACACTAATTAACTGCACCAGAAAGAATTGTGGAAGCACCTCTATCTCTGTCCCATTACTTGTTTTGTAATACTGTTATGAAGATGAAGTCATGCCATTTAGTCAAGTTTCCAAAACAACAACAAAAACAAACCCATAGAGTAAGCAATGATTTCCATTCTAAATCAAGCATCTGGGCTACCTCCACAGGCTGCTCATTTTGCTTCCCATGCACAACAGATTCAGAAAGCTGGAGACACACCATAATCGAAGTGCAAAGGACGTCCAGCAAGGAGACTAGAGCGGCAGACTATAAAGGTCTGGAGAGGTAGAGGGAGTGGCTTGGTTAAGGTCACATGGCGCCTAAGATAAAGATTCCAAACAAGGTCCAGTGTCCAAGCTGGCAGGCAAGGGGCCCTCTAGCACACCCACATGTTAAGTACAAGGATACCTGGGCTCTTTCTGAATGACATAGCCCTAAAACCACAGGAAGTAGAACCTGATGATTAGTGTGAGCCTGAAGAACTGGAAAAGAAACCACTTTGGCATCCTATCTGTGTGTGTTAAGTCGACACATGGTCCTCCTTCCCTCAGAGGACGGGAATGAAGCAAAGTCCTTGATAGTTCTGCCAGTTTACCCATTAAAACCGAAGTCTGGAAAGCTCTGGCCATTTCTTTATGTTCAGAAAAAAGTTCACTTCTCTTTTACACAGATTTCCCTGAATATACCTGATTTTTATCAGCCAAAGTCACGTGTGCCAACAAGATTCAGGTGGGCTGACATGAAGAATAATTCAGTCATCTTGACCTAGTTGCACATCACCTTCCCTTGGTCTATGGTCTCATTGCTAACAGGTTCCCTCAACTCTAGAGACAATGGCATTATTATAATTAGCCACTATGGGGAGATTTACTGTGCTCTCTAACACACTACTCTGAGGTTTGCCCATGCTCAGGCTAGCCCTCAATCATCTTGTCTTCTTCTTGTCATACCATCTCTAGACACAGGCTAGACTGGCAGCCTGTGGTGCTCTAGACCAATTCCCACTGCCTTTAACAATAGCCTTCCTTCTGCTCCTTTTCTATCCCTACCTCCCAATATGCACCAGAGCCTACATCATCAACAGGCCGTCCGTCTCCATACAGATATTACCTAACTCTAAGCCCAAACCCACCTCTCTCTGTAAAGCCTTCCTCTGTGCCCTAGAAACTCAGTAGCAGCAGCAAACTCTCCCTCACCTTTCTCCATTTCAACATGTTTTCCCCAGGAGCAAGAATCAGACTGATTGTTAAGAATGTAGCTTCCAGTGGTGGCACACTCCTTTAATCCCAACACTTGGGAGGTAGAGACAGGTGGATCTCTCTGAGCTGGAGGTCAGCCTGGTCTACGGAGAGAGCTACAGGACAGTTGGGGCTTACACAGTGAGACCCTGACTCAAAAACAAACAAAAAAATACAAAAATAAAAACAAACAAAAGAATGTGACTTTTGACAGCCTGCTCAGCTGAAATCTGCATCTCAAGGCTAGGTGGCATACATATTCACCTGGACACCCCTTGTAGCACCTCGTATGTCTGTCCATTCTCCTTCAAAACCTTGGCTTCTTTTAAAAGTGAGTCATCAAACTTTACAGCCTCTTACAACTCTTGTTGCTGTCACCTTGCCTGCTCTCTGGTCCGTGGAGTCACGTGTCAGCATGTGGTCCACTACCCCCTCCACCGTAATTCCTGTCTATCATGGCCTTGGAAGTACACAGCATCGTGCGTCTCTGCTCGCCTCCTGCCTGAGTCCCACTGGTCTTTCTCCCCACTCACCCCAGTCATCTACCTGTGTGGTCATCATGTCCTACCTTTGAGCTGTCAATAATGGAAACGTGAACTTCCTGGCACTGCAATCTCTATTGTCTTCTCAGGAATCTTTGTTGCTTCTCCTCCTCCTCCACCCCCACCCCACCCCTGCAACTGGAACATTGCTTCTCTCCTATACCTGCGCACATTCCCTAGAAAGCTCATAGAGTCCCGTGGGTAAGATGGATTCCATGTTTTCATCTTCAGTATTTCATGGAAATTTTTAACTCCAGTCTCTCTCTTTCTCTCTCTCTCTCTCTCTCTCTCTCTCTCTCTCTCTCTCTCTCTCTCTCTTACACACACACACACACACACACACACACACACACACACACACACATTCCTCCAGAGCCTTGGCAAATTCATTGCCTTGCACCATCATAAACATCAGAGTTCAGACCAGTCAAGGTCTACCTATCATACTTCACATGGACTACTTCCGAGAACTTCTCAGTGGGTCCCTTCTTTCTGTCTTTGTCCCCATCAACAACCTGTCCCTTTCAGTCTCCTCTGCATGCCATAGGTATGATGATCCACTTACAAGTAAACCTTCTCTTCAAGACTTCCAGCTGCTTTCCACATCACTATTTACAGTGGCCAGCAACACCTTTCACAGACCCGTCCATGAGGCCATGTGATCTGATCCTGCGTCAATATCACCATTATCTCCAAGGCCTGCTCTCCCGAAGCTGTCCTCTGGGTCACTTCACTTCGACCACTGAGCTACCTCACATCTGTCGTCCTTCTGCCTAGACTTGCTGAGATATTCCTCTGTTTACTCATTGTTCCCTCCCAGACTTGGTTCAAATATCACCTTCCTGGCAAGGCCTCCGGTGGCTTCCCTATAAACACTGCAGTAAGCCTCCCTCGGCTCTCCTTATTCACCTTACCCGCTTTTCTTATCTGTGTTTATTGCTATCTGATACATGATGTCACTTAATTATGTATTTGTTTCTTGCTGTTTCCCCCTGTTATTTTATGTCTGGTGAATTTCTGAATTTGCTGTGCCTAATACAACTGTGCCTGACTCAGAGAAGGACAGAAACAGTTCTGAAAACTCAGTGTCGAGTAGCATCCTGTTTTTACTGCATCTCTCATCGAGATGGCCTGTTCATTAACCCAACCACAGGTTCCCTGTCCTGAAGTCTCTGCCATTCCTGCTGCCCACTCCAGATGCTATCAGATCTTCACACGTTCTCATCCCCCTTGCCTTGTCTCCCCCTACTGTGCACTCCTAGGAAAACCACAATTCCTCTTTATAAATTTCAGATAGTTTGTTGATAATAATGTCTCAATTATTATTTCGAGATACTCTGTTGATCGTGTGATCTCACCTGACAGTAACATTTTTTTTATAAAAATAAATTTTAATTATGTTCACATTTTTTAAATTTAGAATACTTTGAACTAAGTTCCAGGTAAGGGGAATGCTTCCATAATGAAGATGGAGCACGAATACATGGAGTCTCCCCATGGATGAAACGTGAAGAGACTGTTGAACCATCTAAAGCACTGAGACGAACCCAGAGCTACACAGGAAGCCTTTGCTATAGGAGGTTGTTTCCCAAGGAAACCTCTAATTCCCGGATGCACATTGGGTGTTGAACGGCTTTTCTTTACCTGTAGTTATGAGGTTAAAGGTAATGATGGGTGGGTGGCGAGGCATGAAGAAACTGCCAGTCCTGTCCTTGGGAATGGTCTCGTTCACTCATTGTCCCCTCCAGCCGATGAGCAGCCATCCTCATGAGAATGGGTGGACCTGACCACTGCTCTGAAGAGGTGACATGGGATCAAGGGGCCAAAAGGACCCGCTTAAATGCCATTGTTCATATCATGAGTATACTGTTTTCTATTCGATGTGGGCTATATACTTCCTAAGCAAGCTTTCAGAGTGTGATACAGTAACGTTAACTCTAAGACCACTGCTGATCAGGAGACCCTTCCGAATTTCATCATCTTCCATAGCTGGAAACCAACTCCATACTACCTTTTTCTAAACACTAATTAGATGTGTATTGGATCCCTTTACTGAATGCCCTGCCTGTGCACAGGGAGTGAGCAAGTGCTTTGGGTTCAATTTACTTATTATGTGCCATTGACTGTGATTGTCAATTCTGAGGTTCTCCTTAAGCTCTGCAGCTAGAAAATTTTGCAACACAGTGTTCCAGCATGCTAGCTACCAAGACACTCCTTCAGTCTCCTGACACTTGTCCCTCCTGAGTCAGGACCTTCCAGGAGACCACAGGAGGAAGCCAATTGTTTTGATGTTGCATATAACCTATTATTATTGCCTTATGTCATACCGGTAATCAAATCATTAGTAGCTTTAAATTAAGCAGAAAATTTGAACCATCTCAAGTACCCATCTTGATGGTTTGTTGCCTATAACCTAATACAGAAGAACATCCACTCCCCAGTCAGGGTCGAGTGCACAAGCAGAAACTTGCAATATGTGGAACTTGGGGTATGTTGATTTGCTTAGTTGCTTCATTGCTTTCTAGGATGGGAGAGGATGTCATGTTCCCTGGAGCTGAGTTATAGGTGATTTTAAGCTGCCCAGCATGGATTCTGGGAAGCAAACTCTCTCCAGACCCCAAACAAATACCTTTCTATTCCAGCATCTCCTTCTCTACCTTGGAACAAAGTTCCCAATGTCTTGGAGTTGTCAAATCCACGTTCTCATCTATTCATCAAAACTTATTCCTTTTTCTGATATCCAGCCAGGGCTCTCTTTAATAATTTTTCCTAATCTCTTTATTTAGACATTCATCTTTATTCCCTGTAGTTCTAGTACACATAACCAGAGCTATGAATTTGACTGTGAATTTATCCAGAGCCCTGCATCCAAGTCTAATGCCGTTTGGTGTTTGGTGTTATGTGGAACCTGTATTTATGTCTTTCTTTTGTTGTGGTAAGACTACTTACCACAGAAGTTATACCTTTTAAACACATTTTTGGAGTGTGATATAATGGCGTTAACTCCAAGAGCACTGCTGACTAACAGATGAGCCAGAATTTAATCATCTTCCACAGGTGGAAAACAACTCCTTACTCTGCTCCACCCCCAAGCCCCACTGACTCCAAACACTAAACTCAAGTAGCTGCATAACCATATCCCTTCACTGAAGCCATTCAGTAGGGCTAGAGAAAAACGACACAACCATCCTGTCAGGATTTCCTTCAAATTTATGGCCAAGAATCTTCAGTGAGCACTCAACATTCTCTGACATGTCAACTCCACTTGTAAATTCATTAGCCTGCTCCCATGATGCCTATTATGTGCTTTTTCCTCAGTCCTCAAATCTCTCTCATCCCCTCCCATCCAACTCTCAACTGAAATCCTTGTCATATATTTCATAGAGAAATATAGATATAATCGGGGGCAAGCCATTTCAACTCGCAGCTCTCTGTGCCATAAGCTTTCCTATGTCAACACACATGTGCCCTGACCCACACATGCTCTCCTCACATGCTTGTCTTGCAAAGCAGGGTTCTCTTTCCTGAACCATCTGGTGAACTCTGCTTCTATACAATAATCACTGGAGTAACGTGTGTAGATTTGTTAATCACAGTCTCTAATCTCCGTTCATACCACACCATGAGCTCTGTCTCCAACAGAGAAAAGGCTCAGGCTACATTCTGCCTCGAGAAAACAGTCATGTCCCTATGGGTCAAGATCTTTCAGGAAATGACTTTGAATATCTATTTTTCCATCACCTTGGGCATATCTGTGCTGGCAAGAAAGAAGAGCTGGGTGATGTTAAATTCTCCTCTTTTAGAAAAGCCCTCCACTCCAGCGTTGATCTAGATAAGGATATTTTTTAATAGCGCTCCAAATGTATAGGTAGCAAAGGCTAAAGTAGACTAGACTTTATCAAGTAAATAGGCTTCTTCTAGAGCTCAAAAGACACAATCAATCAGCAGAGTGAAGAGACAACTTACAAAATGGGAGAAAATATTTGCAAGTGATACATTTGACATGGGGAGGTGCTTTGGAATACATACGGAACTCCAGACTTCAGGATCAAAATCATAAGAATCCAGCCTTAACAGGGCAAAATAGGCCTAGGTAGACATTTTCCAAAAGAAGGCACACAAATGTCAAACATATACATACATACATACATACACATGCACACACATAAACACTCACACATAGAACACAAGATCACTGGTTTTCAGGAAATGCAACTCAAAAAAATTACAATATCACCTTATTCAAGCACAAATGGTTGTTATCCAAAGGAGGAAAGATAGCCTGGAAAGGACTTGGGAAAAGGAAAATAATTGCACTCTGTCCGTGGGAATGCCAGTCAATAGTCATGGGAAACACTAGGGAAACTGCCTAGAAGTTAAACATATCTATCATAGGAAATAGTACCCCTATTACTGAGACTACAGCCAGAGCAAATGAAGTTAATGTATCCAGCACCTACTTTCCTCTCTAGTGCAGCACTATTCACAGGATCTAGGGATGGGAGCAAGAAAGAACCATCAGTTGATGAAAATATGGCAAGAGAAAATTCTTTCCACTTGCAACAACATGATAGAACTAGAAATTACTAGATCAAATTAGGTAAACCATGCACGGAGAAACCTATGTCACATGATCTTGTATATGTAACCTGAAAATGTTGAATTCAGTAGAAGCTCAGAGTAGAATGGTGGTTACCAAAAGCTAGAGAGGGCTTAGGGAAAGGGCAAGCAGTCACATGATACAAGATTTCATTTGGATGGAAGGTGTAGGTTTAAGTTGTATTCTGTGTATCATGATGACTACAGTTAATAATACATTGTTATTGAAAATCACTAAAAGAGAGAATGGCGATTAAGTACTTTAAGGGTTCTCACCACAAAAGTATGTATATGAGGTCATACAAATGTCAATTAGCTCATTTTAGCCATTCTGTGGGCATCATTGTATGCGAAAATGCACATGCATCTTATACATATACATTCTATACTATACATGTGTGGCATTTTTCTCAGTGCATAATTTTTTCAAGGGATTGGAGTGTGGCTCAGTCACAGAGCCCATCTCACTTGCCTCGAAAGTGTAAGGCCTTTGGTTCAGTCTTCAGACCCAGTCATATAATTCGTTATTCTGCTTTGTGATGTTTGTCCTCTCATATGTGACTACCACTAAGTAGTCTCTACCCACCATGCTATTCGCCATGGGCCTGTAGCTGAGCGCCTCTGTACTCATGCTGGCCTCTCCACAGTGGGTGCATTGGGTCATTGTCTTCAGTGTCCACACAGCTGTCCAAGCATCACCTGACCCCTGTTAGAGACTCTGAGAGTGAATGAATGATTGATGGCTCTCACACACCCTTCAAAAGACTTCGAGCTCTTATTATCCTATAATCAAATGGTTCTAGCTCCCACTTTCATGAAGTATAAGGACTACATTGATTTATACATGATCTCAAGGTTGCTTGGTAATACTGTACAGCACATATATTTTCTTCCACGGCATGGATCTAGATTATAAACATATGCTTGTTATCCCCCTTTGTTGTGATATATGCATAATTGCTCTCTTCCAAGAATACTTAATCATCCTAAGTGCAGCTTTAAATAATATTACTTTGTATATCAGGAATCCAGCATCCATCAAAACAACAAGGTACTGCCTTATTTATGAGACAGTGTTCTCACACCATAAGAACAATACCAGGTATTTACAAAGGATGTGTATAACTTTCATAGAACTGCTGCCACGACACAAGCCTGATTCCTGCTCTGTCTACCTCACATTAAGTATTGTTTCCAAGACATGCTACCAGCAACACATAGGCTGAAGTTGACAGGTTAGCCACAATGCTCTAGCTTGAGTATTTGAATCCCCTGTATTCCCTTTGATTCACCTTAGTTAGGTTTACTGGCATACAAACAGTAAACACTGTACAATGTGGACAGCATCCTGGATATAGTATTTAAAATAGACTCTTGTTTTCTGCACTTGCTTAGAATCCATGTAGGCAATATGAAAATTTGCTCTTGGGTGTGGTCTGGCTTCTGTGATTAAACGCTTCATTCACACTCATATGTCAATCTATTAGTGTGCTGTTAATTCAAACGCTGCTGTGATGTATCTTATCCCCATTAGCACATTCATCACAGGTAGATGTGAAACTTGGACAAAGGTGTACATTCTCATTAACGGTGAGCGGCCTATTCATCTTACAGGAATGTAATTAATGTTAGTTTCCATCTTTAATTTTTCACTGTTTGGCACGATGCATATTTAGCATTTCCCTTGTCCTTTATCAACTGCCTCCCTCTTACCACTCAGATCATTCAAAAAGGCTTATTTTTAACCAAATCTGATGATCCACGTTTAAAATATTTTGTCCACATCTGCTCCTTAATAGTCGTGGCACTCCCTGTACTGGAGGGGGTCACACTAGGGGACAGCTATAGAAAGAGGAAGGCCATGTTTTCTCACCTTTCTTTAGCAGTTGAGATTAATATAATTCACTAGATAAGGCGTTCGCCATACAAGCATGAGGACCCAAGTTCAGAACCCGGAACCCATGTAAAAGCCAGACAGCAGTGTACATCCGTAGCCCCAGCTCGGGTGAGGGTAGGGGGAAAAGTGGGGACAGATGAATCCCTGGAGCTCACTAGAAAGCTGATCTGCTGGAGTTGGTGAGTTGAATGAGAAGTCATGTTTCAAAACATAAGGTAGAGAGTGGCTACTGAGGAAGATACCCACCGTCATCAACCTCGGGTTTCTACATACAAACATCACACACACATACCAACAATACTGTGCACAGGAGTGAGTGCATTCATGAATTTAGACACACACACACACACACACACACACACACACACACACCCCTACAGAGGGTAAATGCTCCCTTGAGAAGCCCACGCCCACACTTGAGTACACATTATCCTTCTGCCAAGTGCTTTTGTACAAACTGCATGTTCAAATCTATGTTTCAAATCTCTTCTTGACTAAGCTCCAACTCCGCTTCTAAGGAAAAAGACTTGAAAGATGTTCCGAATACAGCATCAATGGAAAAAGCAATTAAGAAGCCCTTTTTTCTCAGTCTCTGAGCTCCTAACGGGTGTCAGAGGCCATGGCGATATTCACACAGTGATACTGAACACTGAGGACAGTTAAGAGCTGCTTCCAAGGATACAAGAAAGAAAAGGCTTTTTTTTTTCAAAATTGTATGCTTTGTTATCAGTTACACAGATGCAAAAATACATGTAAACATCTAGTGTTCTCTTTACCAAACTCTGTAAATAGCATATTACATATGAGAATTTATATTACCTTTGTACCAATCCCTTAGACATAAGTCCTTTTACAGAGAGAGACAGAGAGGTTGAGTAACTCACCCAAAGCCACACAGCTATTGAGCAGGAGAAAGCAGGTGGGTGCTTAATCTCAACTGTACTATCTCTCATTTACGGCTCCTAATGATAGTACACTAAATATACATTAGCTCTAAGCTGAGGTTTTACATTCACAATCATGTTACCATAACTTTTTACTTCATTCTAGTGGTATAAATGTATTGGGGAAAATGTCTATACAATTGTAAAGCAGTAAAAGAATGAGCCCTACCTCAGCACCACATGGAGATCAGTGGTCCAGATAGTGGATAAGCCAGTTAGCACAACCAAGGGGCCCTCTCGCTCCCCAATGTAACCCACAGACCAGAAATGACGATCCCCGGAGCTGGTGGTCCCCAGAGCTGGTGGTCCCCAGAGCTGGTGGTCCCCGGAGCTGGTGGTCTCCGGAGCTGGCGTTCCCCCGAGCTGGTGGTCCCCGGAGCTGGTGGTCTCCGGAGCTGGCGTTCCCCCGAGCTGGTGGTCCCCAGAGCTGGTGGTCTCCGGAGCTGGCGTTCCCCCGAGCTGGTGGTCCCCGGAGCTGGTGGTCCCCAGAGCTGGTGTCCCCAGAGCTGGTGGTCCCCAGAGCTGGTGGTCCCCGGAGCTGGTGGTCTCTGGAGCTGGCGTTCCCCCAGGAGCTGGCGGTCCTCGGAGCTGGTGGTCCCGATGCTGGCTGTCCCAATGCTTGCTGTCTTGCCTTCTAAATTATACGAACTACCATTGTGTTTTAGTGGCCTTCCCGTCCTGAGAAGTCATCCTCTACCTTTTCCTCTTTACTTGCTTTATTTTCCAAAGAGCTCCCCAAAAGGCATTTTTGTTTAAATACATGGAAATAACATGAAGTATTTTCCTTCCCTTCACGCCGGGCCAGTGGATTGGCAAACCCAGGAGGAAGTACCTAGTAACCCTAACCCCTGAGGCTGAAGCATTCTATGCTGTTTTCCCTTTTTTCTTAAAAAAAAAAAAAAAAAAGATGTCATTTTGTCCAATTTCATACATTTTGAATAAAATGAGACATTTGAGTAAATATCTTTGAGGTAAACACAAATTATTGTGAACGAAATCTGCATTCAACTTGTTCTATTACTATAAAGCTAGGACATACACATACACACAGAGTTCAAGGTCTACAAATCTTCACACATGCACAGAGTATGTGCCTGCAAAACCATGTTATGCCCACTGCAGTTCATGAGAGGGATCTAAGGCCACCTGAGAAAGCTTCAGAGAGAACGTCCCAACGTTGCTGCTCTGTGCGGGCCTTGCTGTCCCTACTTCAACTGGAAAGTTACGAACCATGAATCAGTTAAAGGCCTTTGGACTACTGATTCTTTGTGTTAGAGACATTACATAAGCCATCCTGTTTTACCCTGAGAATAAATGAAGAAAGGGTATGTTCATCTCTGTTTTCACTAGAAGAAGGAAGAGATGGCTGTTGGCCTGGCAGGATAAAAATGTCCATATGTCCACAGCTACCTCTGCAGCGGCGCTCTCTCATCTTACAATGGAACCCAGTATACCACGCCTCTGTCCACCTGGTACCAACCCCAAAGAGTAATAAATACCACTTGTTTTTGCTTAATTCACCCCCACCGAGAGGTTAACCAGAGCAATGAGATCTTGCAAACAGCCTTCACGGCCACCTCTGGACCACTGGTCCCTGAAGGGAAGCAGAAGCCCTTCCTCTGGTTTCCCTCCATCCCAGGGTGAGCCATCGGTGGCAGCCATGGCCTGTAGATGTAACTGCCTGCAGATTCAGAGGAATCAGTGTCTGTGTGGAGCTTTAAACCAGTGTGTGCTGCCCACCAAACCCTTTCTTCCCTCCGTCCCAGAAGAGGCTTCCCTGTTGGAACAAGGCTTGAAGCTTTGTACAATCAAAGCCTTTGATTAAATCTGACCCTCTCCTTCTACTTGCCATAGCATTGTGTAGCCAGGGGGAAAGCCACAGGACCACAAAACAGCCCAATCTGTCGCCAGGTGGGCTCACAAAGCAGAGCTAAACACGCGGTTGATTTCAAGCCATGTTACATCTCCACATTGCAAAGCGATGATAAAGTGAGCGGGTAAAGGATGCCCGCGGGTGGACATTTCTCACAGACAGAGGCCACTCTGCCTCCGAGTGGGCTGTTGTCCTTCCCACTGAGAGTTTTTAAGCCACTTGGGGACAGCGACCATTTGAACAGAAAATTGTTCCTGTTTCTAAATGATTTAAGAAAAAAAAAAGGAGAGATGTTGCTTTTCTGACATCTAACCTATAGTATACAGACACAGCCAAAGGGTTTGTAAGAATTAACTCAAAGGTGTATTTGTTTGCTCTGTCCATCCCCTGCCGAGTCTTCATCTTCACACCTTATGTCCATCTGCCCACTCTCTCCCCACCTCCTAGCCCTCCTGAGAGCTTAGGATCTCTCGAGCTCCCCACTTTTGCCAGAACCCCACCTAATCCAACTTCTTGGAGCCTGTGTGAGAAATCATTTGGGTATACTTGAAATCGGGGTTCCTTAATCACTCAGAATCCCTTAGGGGAAAGAAGTTGTTCATGATCCCTGGCAAAGTACATGAAAGGACACAAGTGCCCGTCTTCCCCCCTGCCCCGCCCCAATCCCCAGCGTGGTACCAAAGCCTTCAACGCAGCCAGCCCTCCCCACTGCACATAGCTCTTGGGTGACTAGTTGTTCTTGCTCAGGTATTCTCCTAGCACTGGAGAGGTCTCCAACCACTCCCCACCCACCCACCTCCAACCTCCACCTCCACCTCAGGGCCTTACCAAAGATCCCTTCCTGATGGATGTATTATTCTCTCTAAAATGCAGTTGAAGCACAAGGGTTCCTATCCTTCCGGCTATTGCAAGTGAAGCCTTAGATATGTGGGTGTTTGCAGTCCCCCTGCCTGCTCAGCTCTGGCTCCCAACACCATCACCACTCATCTGCCTCTCCTTAAGTACATCTGAGACCTAACCAAACAGTAAGTCAGCAGAGGGACTGAAGGATCCAAGCTGCTACAGTTGGTGAGGAGCAGGAACTATGCAAGGGTCACAACAGAGGTAGAGAGGACGGGTACTTATACTCTATCTCCTCTTGCACCCCACAAAAAGCTGAGATAATTATTGTAGGCCCTGAGGACACCTGACGCTTGTACCCTGAGGCTCCAGAACTACCTCACCACAGGCCACAGGAGACAGGACCTACTTCCCCATCTCCAGGATCAAGCTCCCCCATCCATGTGAGCAAATGTGCTCTGCAAACAAAATGAAAGGGTTGCGCCATGTGAGTTCAAGTTTCATTTCTTCGATCTGTTGTGCTAAGAGTTCCACATTAAAATGTAGGTCGGCTTTTGAATATTGGAGTATCTGGAGAACAACAGAGCCACGAAGGATATCGTGGAGGAGAGCTGTGTCTGAAGCACACTGAAGTGAAAATCTGTCCTAACACCTTCCCCCACAGGAGACTGTTCAGTGTCTCCAAACACTGTCTAATTCGTTAATATTATTCAGTGAAAAATATTCTCCCCTTTCATTTCTTACTAACTCGGTTTAATTTCATGAAAATCAATTCTTTTTGAGTTAATTTAAGAGGAACATCTCACAGCTTTCTAGTGTAAAAAGTGTGTGTGTGTGTGTGTGTGTGTGTGTGTGTGTGTATGTTTTAATATCGGCAACAGCTAAGTTGAGAACTTAGACATTTTATCATCAGAGATGTTTTCCTTGTAGCCCCACCTGTAGTTCTATTGGTTATAAAAGATTGTGCAGCACTATAAAATGGCCCAGACTTATATACATTGGAAATTTAGTCCAATGACATTAGTCCTATTAATATTGTTTATTATAAATAAGCCAGATAAGATTTTTTAACCATCATGATTAAAAACATATAAGGTTATTGCATGCTGCTGAGGGAAGAAATAAATGTCTGAAATAATATCAGTGGGGGAAAGCTTATATAATTTTAGTTCTATTAAAATTCTATTGTTAAGAAGGTTTTTTGTTGTTATTTGATTGATTTTTTTTTTTTTGGTTGAGTTGTTGTTGGGATTGTTGTTGTTGTTTTAAAAATAAAAGGTCAGAAAAGGTCACTTCCACAGTATGAAATGCTTCTGAGAGAAGAGTTTAATAGGGTGGTTCAGAGCATCATGCACCATGGTACCCCGTGTTACCTGTGGCATTTGCAAGCTGTGGGGTCTTGTCGGTTCTACTTCGTACTTTGCCGTCATCTTAAAAACCAGCAGATGAGGCTATTCTGTTCAGGTCTGAGACCTGATGTAGTTAGGTCTGTGTGTTATTTTAAGAAAGAGACAATACTTTGGCCCATTTATTCTTAACACATTTTGTAAGCCATAGTACGTCACAGTTCTTCATGAGGACCCCTGAGCTCCTATTGTATTTATTCAGGATGTAGCAAGAAGGAAAAAGAGAAAATACCTTACAATCATGGCGATTCTTTGCCTGTGGAGATACTGAGTGGTTGGCTTGAAGGGGCTTACAAGAATCTGGATCCTGGATAAAAATAAGCCCTGATAGAGCCCCAACAGAAATTGCTTCCAAAATGCCTTGACATTAGTCAAGCTGGCTTCTACAAATGCTTGTACAT
Organism: Tokudaia tokunoshimensis; assembly: GCA_036184795.1. NCBI lineage: Eukaryota > Metazoa > Chordata > Mammalia > Rodentia > Muridae > Tokudaia > Tokudaia tokunoshimensis. Next base: position 46,787,129 of record BTHU01000004.1, on the reverse strand, counting down.
AATAATGAGATAAAATGTTAATAGTGATTATTTTCAGGAGCACAAGACAGTCAAGTCCTCAAAAAGAGTAAGGTTTTTATTGGTAAGGCATTTCATTTAAACATCGAAATGTGGTGTAATGTGAAGTATGAAATAAGTTTTGAAAGGAAGCTGATGATGAAGAAGAAATGCAGTGGGCATTTAATAAGTGGAGGAACCAGAAGATAATTAACTGGCATGCATAAAGATTCATGCTTTATACCAAAATTTTAATTTTGCACATAAATGTGCCTGATGTAGGCAGCATTTAATCACCTAGCTGACAGGAGTAACTACTTTCATTTAACCTTGACTGAAGATCATGAATTCTAACAGGTTTAATTGGATACATCATTTAACAGAATGAACAGAGCAAATTTTTCTCAATTCATAGGTTCTGATTGACATGCACCAGCAATAAGGCGTTGCGCAATTACAGCTGCTCTGTGATCCTGCCCTGGGCAGCCATTGCCATAGTGACGTGACACTCCCGGATGGCTGGGGCGCAGAAACTATACTGAATCTCCCCTTGTTTTGAAAAGGCCAAGGCTGCTGCTGCTTCTTCTTTTTCTTCTTCTTCTTCTTCTTCTTCTTCTTCTTCTTCTTCTTCTTCTTCTTCTTCTTCTTCTTCTTCTTCTTCTTCTTCTTCTTCTTCTTCTTCTTCTCCTCTTCTTCTTCTTCTTCTTCTTCTTCTTCTTCTTCTCCTCCTCTTCCTCCTCCTCCTCCTCTTCTTCCTCTTCCTCCTCCTCTTCCTCCTCCTCCTTCTTAGAAGAAAGAAAGAGGGAAAGGAAAAGAAAGAGACATGGAAGAAGGGAAGAGAGTTTGGGAAAGAAAGGGGCTTAGACAATTTCTTGCATATTAATCATAGTGACGTGCACATTCTGTAAGGGAAGGGGTATGTCTTGCTATCAGCCACATGGAAAATGGAAAAATAAGGACATTGTCTTTTATTTGTTTAGCACATCTCTTTGTAGCATGGCAGAAAAGACTAAGTTAAGCAAAACAGACTGGGGAGGAAAGATCTGGAAGAAACAGTGTAGGCAAAGGTGTGAAGCAATGGGGAGCAGAAGTGTCTCTGTCCACCACAGTCCTATTGGTGGACATCAGGGACTACTTCCTGGGCCAGGGGGACAACAGAAGATAGGGCTGGACACTTTTGTACTTCTGACTTCTCCTTGGCCTCACTTTAAAAAAAAAAAAATCCCAAATTAGTTACAGGCGTGGAGGAGACAGATCCCCGACAAAATTATAAAGTCCCTCCTCCACATGTGTGTACACATGCTTGCTTATGTGCATGCATGCGTGTATGCATGTGTGTGTGTGCTCGCACATGCACATGTGCATACATGATAGCTGTATTATTGAAGCCAAGCAAACTGCCCTGAAGGTTAAATCCTCCCCCAGCCTGTTACAGCTGTCTCTGTGAACGTTCTAGAAAGAACCAAATCTATGCCCCAAGACACATTATGCAAGTTCTTTTACTTGCAGACAGGGAGGTGAAAAATTAAGACATAATAATCGCAAAGACTTTCCCTTCACAGGGCAAACATGGCTGGCTCCTTTGCTATTTCCCTTTAGCTTTCTGTCCACGGCTCTGGCTGGTGAAGTACCTCAGCTCCTGCAGGCTCAGTGGGTGTGTTTGCTACTGATGAGCATTGATGCTATTGATGAGCATTGATCCGTTCATTGGTTCTTAACGCACTTCTCATCTCTTCACACCACCCCCAGTATTACCCAAATTAGGGGTTTCTGGAGAACAGAATACACGAGAACCCTAGACTCAAGTCTATGAGCCAACCTTGCCAATCAGTACTGTCCATTGGGCGGGGATGGGACAGGGTAAACTCTAGAATGAAAACTCTGGGAACTATGTTCCTTTCCTACCTTTTCCCCCTCTATCCTTCTTTGCTGGCCTTTCCTTCCCCCTTTTTCTTTTTTCTTCTTTCTTCTCCTTGCCCAACCTGGAAAAGATCTGTTCATTTCCTAAAACTAATGCCAAGCCAGGAGCCAGGCACCAGGGCCTCCCAAATGACCAAGGCCATCTGGTGGGGGAGATGGATGAGGAACATGCAGTTCTAATGTATTGTTATCTGTACCGTGATGCATAGCATGGCCATGCTGACAGATCGGGAAGAGTGCCGCTCCTTTTGCTGGGGATCGGAGAGAGATTTTTGTGAAGAAGCTAGCTGGTAAATTTTAGTGAGAAATTAGTTTGGAAGCCCTGGGAGACTGAGCAGATAAAACAGCACTTACAAGATGCCGGGTGTGGAATAGCTTGGTTTATTTTAGGTCTAGAAAATATTACTGCAGGTACCAGCAAAGTTTGTCTGGTAGGTGGTGCTAGACCAGAAACAGATGAGCCTAACTATGAGACTGCATCTAAACGTGGAGGGGGGGGTGGGGGGTGGACGACTAAAAGAATGTTGAGTGGAGAGCGGGTATGAGTTTTAGAGCCTGGGTGTGAAACGGGTGAAAAGGAGCGGAAGAGGGTGCAGCCCCTTGTTTCTCCTCCACTCTCTTTCCCAAGACTTCCTCTCCCTTCGTCTTCCTGTTTTCCACCCTTCTTTGTAGTTCCTGCCTACTTTCTTTCCTTCCAGAAGGAACTCAAGAGATCTTTTAGAGTTACTGAGATCCAAAGCCTTGGAATCTAGTAATGGTTTTATGGGTTGAAAAGAGATTGAGATTTGAGACAGTGCCACTCTGCCACAGGAGTTTTGTGTCCCCTTCTACAGTTACAAAGCAGGGGATAAGGGGATGGCTTCAGCTAGCAGAGATGAAGAAACAGCTGGAACCGGCTCTTCCCACCGAGCTTTAGAATCACGGCGAGTGCTCAAAGGACCATCTCCCAGCCCTTAGCACTGGTTGCCTGTGGATTCCCAAAGCTCCCGAACCGAAGTCAGAGCCTCCTACACACACTACTGCCCCTGACCCTGACCCTGCCCCTGCCCCGGCACTCTCCCTTCTTCCTGACCACCGAATTGCAGATTCTCTGCATTGGATCTCAGCCTAGTCACAGAACCAGGTTGTCACTCTCCGAACCTGACAAAAGAGTGAGTTCCAAAACCACCCTCTGCTCGGAAGCCCACTACAATTTTTGCAACATGTCAGAATTTCCCTCTAGTATTAGAAAACAGGGAGACCATCAAAGAAAACCAGGGTCACTGAACCCTCCAGCCTCACCACAGAACAAATTCTTTGGGTTGTTCAGTCCCTCCGATTCAGCATGGCCAACTTTGGCTATAAATTCCGTTTAAAACAAACAAACGAACAAACAAATTTGCACTCGTTTGCATGCTGACCCATCTCTCTCACTTAAGTGCAAGTAGTCCAGGACCACACCATATTCATCTCCTCATTGCCTATCCCTTTCCATTTTGTAGCAATGCCAACCCCCCTCCCCAGTAACTATTATGGGTTGGATTGTGTTCCTCCAAAATACTGTACTGAAATCCTGAACCTTATATCTCAGTCTTTGACTGTGTTTGGAGACAAGGTTTATATAGAGTTTTGTATTTTAGAAGTTACTAGGCAGTTGTTACAAAGGACCCTAACCCAATATATGCATAAGAAACGGGGGTGGGGGGGCGCTTGGAGACAGCCTAGCAAACAGCAAGAAGATTGTGAGAAGACAGAGGTGAGGGAGGTATTTCCACCCTCTGAGGAATGGCCAAGAGTGCCAGCAATCATGAGAGAGGCACAGACATACATTCTTCTCACAATCCCCAGAAGGAGTCAACTCTACCAACGGCTATTGGCATCCATGTAACCCAGAACAATGAGGCAATGTCGGATGTACAAGTCACCTAGTTATGTCACCTCACTACATACAACAGCCTTAGTAAACTGATAAGAGTAGTTTAATTTGCCCAATAAATTATTTAGTCAGAAAAGTCTAGAAGAGAAGAGGTTATGGTCTCTGCATTACCCTGAGTGAAATCTGATATGCTGTGCAGTATTTGCCTAGCCTCTGAATTCACTTTAACAACCCAGACTGACTTTCCAAGGCACAACTGTAAACCAGCTGTTTGCAAAGAAGGGGATGGGGGAGCTGTAAAAAAAAAAAACCTCAGAGGAAGGAAAGGGTTGGCTTTTACTGGTTTGAAGAATTTTAAGTGATGAGTTATAGCCACTCTAAGAAGCTCATGCTGGCTCTCCTAGAGGCCTGTGACCCATTCACTCCTTTCTCCTGCCAACACCCTGACCTCAGTTTCCCTACGTACAAAACAGGCTGGTGCTAGCTTAGTCATCCCCAGAGAGACTTTTGAGAATCTCACATAACTTACGTATCTAATTACTTCAGTGCTAATGTTTTTCCATAAATACATCATGAGCAAAATTCTACATAATGCCGAATCTGCCAGCGCCGTCCCAATGTGCAGTAGAAGCGTAAACACTTTCCTTTCTTTGAGGAAGTTCTTTATGAGCGTTAAATGAGCAGATGATTTGTTGAAAAAGAACAGCAAATCAGAAACACACACACAGAGAAAAATCGTCCGTTGACTGCTCGAACGATGATTGTTCTTGAATACTGCTTCCAAATCTCTGTCTTCTCCCCGTTCCTCATCCCCCAGACAAACAGCTAAGTCTCCAGCACGTCTGCAGGAGCAAGGTCTTTATTTTCTTACCAGTTCCTTCCACTTACCCTTAGTTCCTCTGTCATTGCAGCTCGGGGAGCCCCCCAATCTCCGTGGCTTGCTTTCTCCATTACCTCCCCAGCTGGAAGTTCTACCCTGGCTGACCCAACCCCAGATCCCACCCTCTGGGCTTAGAGATTCATCCATCACCCGGGCTCTCCAAATCTCACCTTAAAAGCTTCCCACCCCCTAGGTTTTATCTTGCTGTCAGCTCTCAATGCAAAATGTTTTGGGACACTTTGTATTAAGTGTGTTATTGGCACTAATGGTGCACACGAATCAATTGTATTAAATCTTCATGACTTCAGGTAATTGGTCTGGGAAAATGACATTCTCAATTTCCCCCTAGGATTTTGAATTTGTCACTGTGTTCTTTCTCTTCCCAACCCCCCCTCCCACCCCCTCGGTGCTGTTTTGAACAAACAACAAAAATTACATAAACTGTCGAATCTCTTTTGCTTCCATTTTCCCTCCTGCACCTTCTCATTGTGTGAATTGGCTCAGTCTCCCAATGCAGTCCTGTTTACTTCTGGGCCCATGGTATAATTTAACTTTCCACAACATAAAATAAGTCAGCGGTGATATTTTTTTTTTTTTTTGGACTTGTTCTGACAATATCCAAAGTTGTCTCTCACTGTTTTTATTTAAAGGCACTAGACACAAACCTGGCTGTTCTCATAGCCAGCCTCTGGGAGAGCTACAGCCGCTGACAAGCCGCTGTCAGGGAGAAGTGAATAAAACTAACAAGACTATTGAGCTGGCCAACAGATTAGTAAAAGGTCTGGAGGTGAGGTCCGACAGGGCAGACTAATGAAGCAGCCTGCAGAAAGCCTTTCTTTGTCAGACACTACTGATCTGGCAATAACAGCAGCACTTAGCAAAGAGCCTGATGAGCTGAAAAAATTATGTCATTATCATTCAGGTTTTTTTTTTTTTCATGCTAGAAACATGGTTTTGACCTTTATATTTTCTTCCATTTTACCATGCTGCAGCCTGTATTAACTGTAAGATTACCTAGTGGCTAGCACATTCTCGAAAACCCTCCACAAAAAGGGAATGTTCACCCTCGCCTGAGTATTATTGACAAATAAAGTTGATGCAATAGGGGGAAAAAAAAGGCGAGGACTTTATTTGGAACAATTAGACAATGCTAATGCGGAACTGTAGGTTGGTTTGCCGCAAAACGTGGTGCAATTTGTCTGACTTAGTTAAGGAATATGATAATGCCCTAATTATCTGTCTAAGATGTGCCCTGGATATTACAGAGGAGACAAAGAATAAAGAATGGCAAACCATGAATTATCCGAAATAATCCATGTTGTTAGAGGTTGGCTCCTGAGAAAGTCTGGTCACTGGCAGCTCCCATTTGCCATTCATCTATTGTTAATTTAATCTTTTGTGTGTACTCAAAAAAAAAATTTTTTTTTTTTTGCGCTGGGCTAACATTTGTTGGGAGAATGCCTCTCCCGGTCCCCTGCAGTTGTTGGAGGCATGTGTTTTTGCAGCCACTCTTGGTTGCTTTTCTTTTCTTTTGGTAACTGGACTTGCAGTGGGCCAAGAAAGCATCAACCCACTGCTAATTAAACAGATTAATCAGACTGGATATTGTTAGAATATAAATTGATGAGTGCTTGTTTAGTGCCATGTGAAGTAAAAACCAAAAGGATTTATCGGCTAAGTAGAAAAAGTCTGTCTTGGATGAAAGCCAAGAAACCAAATGAATTTACATGTGTCCCACCAGGGTAGATGAATTTCTTCTTACTGTTAGTCGCTGGTGCCTCTCAAAGCAGTGGAAGTAAATTACTATCTTAACCCGATAAGCCTATCACTTTTATCTAATCAGTTTGCCAGCCTCCAAGTAGACCAGGAGGAAGCAGAAGAAGGACAGCAATGGACTTCATTCTTTCAAAAGAGTAGAGTAGAGACGCCACGCCCACACTTGGTTGTCTTTCATTAGCTAAAGGAACGCCTAAGGCAAAAGACCCAAACCAAATAACTTGTAAGAACTTCTCCACAGCCAACAACACACCCTAAGCCCAGAGAGGGCGGGGTGCTCCCAACCTTCCCAATGACTCTTGCCTTCCTGGAAGAATGAACCAGTCATAATAGAAACCAGTTTATGAGAACTCCGAAGGCAGAATGTCTCCTTGATAGTTTTGGACCTAGAATACTGCCTCCTTTGCTACCCGGGTTCAGGCTGGGTGAGAACCCGTGCAGTTCTTAATAACCCATCAGCAAGTACCTCCACCGCACCGTGCGGAAATGCTTACTTAGTCTCTGTCCTTATCAAAATCCTTGCGCCGTTCATTCTGAGAAATTTCATAGCAAATAGAAGTGTCAAAGACCGTGTAGTCATGCGGAAGGGCACACGCTGCTGCGCATTCTTGGGGACAGGACCCAGCCATATCAGTGTCGCAGAACACTGTCATCTCTGCTGCTGGGGGGGGGGGATTGAGGAATTAAGTCTGATTTCCTGTGAGGATGTCTTTCTTAACTTGTTTATTCCTGGCACTTAAAAATATTTTGATACATTACCCTTCCGGAGACACGGTTTGCTTTAAAATGTCTCTGTGCCCTCTTTTGCCTCTGTCCACATTTCTCTCCTTCCTGTTTGCCTTCTCTTCCCAAACACGATGTCCTGTGTGTCTCAGGGTTTTATGGAGGTTGAACCCAGGGCCTTATCCAGGCTGTTCTCTCACTGAGCCCAAGCCACGGTCTTATCCCTTTCAGTATCCCCGCCTCCTGTTCTCTCTCCTCCTCTTTCTCATTTCATTGTGCTTTTCCTTCTGGGCCTTTTTTATTCCACTGCTTGTTTGTCTGTCTTTGGTTTGGTTTGGATTTTCTGTGTCTCGGTCTTTTTGCTTGCCTGTACGTCTGTGTGAGGGTGTTGGATCCCTGGAACTGGAGTTAGAGACACTTTTGAGCTGCCATGTGGGTGCTGGGATTTGGAACTGGTTCCTCCAGAAGACCAGCCAGTGCTCTTAACCACAGAGCCTACTCTCCAGCCCATCACTGTAGGTTTTTATGAATGAAGAGTAAATCTAATTATTACCAGGTCGTTCTTGTTGTAAGATAGCCCTTCTCAAGTAGACTGCTAAATTTGTCAAACTTATAAGATACAAGAATGATCTTGTTGCAAAAGTTCTGTGTTTACAACCCGAGATTCATGTTCTGATTGATCGGGTCCTCATTGGTAAGTTCCACGTGGTTCTCTCATTGGCATTGCACTAATAGCCACTTCATTACCATCTTTAAACAATTCTTTGGCATCACTCATTATGAAATGTTGTTACAAGAATTGCTTTCTCCATGGGAACAGGGGGATCAGATGGGGGGGGGGTATGAAGTCTGAACCAGTCATCTATAACAAGGCAAGACTTTTAATGGAGGAGTTGGGACATCAACCCAGTCACAAAATTACAATTTGTCCTGCCTACAAGATGTTCAGGGGTAAAGATGGAGCAGAAACTGAGAGAATGGCCAAGCAATGACTGGTCCAGCCTGAGACCCATGCCATGACAGGGAGCCCACTACTGACACTGTTAATGGTATTCTGCTGTACTTGCAGACAGGAGCCTAGCGTAACTGTCATCAAAGAGGCTTCACCCAGCAACTAATGGAAACTGATCTGTCTACACATCAAAACAAAAAAAGCTATGGATCATCTATAATATGGAAGGAACATCATATGCCCATTAAAACACTATTGTGGAGAACTTTTTCATCTTAGTGAATTCTTGGTAATTTGAAGTAAACAATATGGATTACAAAAATGAAGTGTGTGTGTGTGGGGGGGGGGGGTTGCTGGAAAGATGGCTCAACAGTTAAGAGCACTGGCTGCTGTTCCAGAGGTCCTAAGTTCAAGTCCCAGCAACCACATGATGGCTCACAACCATCTGTAATGGGGTCTGATGCCCTCTTCCGGACCGTTTGAAGACAGCTACAGTGTACTCATGTGCATAAAACAAACAAACAAGCAAACAAGCAAATGAGCAAAAACAAAACGAAATCTATGTTCTGATTTCAGTCTGGCAACATATTGTGCCTCTGCTCACCTCTGCTTTTGTATGCTGCTTCTCCTCCAGCGAGCAAGCCCCTTCAAGCATTTCCTCTTTACAGGGAACATGATCCTAAGCTTATTAGAAGAAGTGCGAAGTCCCATCCCTCCCTTTATTCTTTGTTGTGTTACCACAGCCACGCCTCCAGACCCTGCACCCCCCATCACAATCACTCAGCCCAGCCCAGTCAGTGACTTTCCTAAGAGGGACACCACTCACTTCTGTCTTCCACCTACTCTCTAAACAAAGTGACTCCTGATGCCCCACCTGTCTCCACATCTGCTTAATAGCAAGTCCCCTGCCTCCCAGCAGCTAAGGTGAAGTGCTGGCTCAGGAAACCCAGAGAACAACCATCAAATGCAGCTATAGACAGTTTCTCCAGCATCCACTGACCTGTCTCAGGGAGTGGGCCTCCTTCAGTGTTCTTTCCCTCCACAATCCCCCTCACCACGGACTTCTTTAGCCTTTCTTTTAACCTTCCTAGTTATCTTGATGTTGTACTTACTAGTTCTTCATAATTTTTTTTTCTCTGTTCAAATGGCTTTGGGTGGTTTCTGAATATTGTTTGGTCTTTGACTAATAAGCATATCTATACGCATAAGAATAGGGAAGGACACTGAGACAAAGAGTTAACAATGACTGAGAGGATCCTGAGATTGTAGGTTGCTTAAATCCTGGTCTTTGTGACTTAACAATAGGTTCCGAAATATTTTGTCTTTGTTTATTTTCACTTCTGTTTAAGATTCATTGTTAACAATGAATGCTGGAAAATGGCAAGCTTTAATAATAGTTCCTGGTTTTGCTACAAAATTCAGATTCAAAACCAAATTAATTTATTAGGGTGCCTTTTTCGTTGAGCAAATTGACTGATGCTTGTAACACAAGTAACCCAAAAAACCCTGTCAGAATCTCTGCTCCCCCATATCAGTTACCCACCGCAGCTCCCCAAACTTTGAGGATCAGCTACAACTCTGCCTTTGCTTTAAAATTTGTTTTGTTTTCCTTCATTTGTTATATATATATATTGTATTGACTGGTTTTGTGTGTCAACTTGACACAGGCTGGAGTTATCACAGAGAAAGGAGCTTCAGTTGGGGAAGTGCCTCCATGAGATCCAGCTGTGGGACCTTTTCTCGATTAGTGATCAATCAAGAAGGGTCCCTTGTGGGTGGTGCCACCCCTGGGCTGGTAGTCTTGGGTTCTATAAGAGAGCAGGATGAGCAAGCCAGGGGAAGCAAGCCAGTAAGGAACATCCCTCCATGGCCTCTGTATCAGCTCCTGCTTCCTGACCTGCTTGAGTTCCAGTCCTGACTTCCTTTGGTGATCAACAGCAATGTGGAAAATATAAGCTGAATAAACCCTTTTCTCCCCAACTTGCTTCTTGGTCATGATGTTTGTGCAGGAATAGAAACCCTGATATATGTGTGTGTGTGTGTGTGTGTGTGTGTGTGTGTGTGTGTGTGTGTGTGTGTGTGTTTCTATGGGATATACATATATCCCAAGCTGATCTAAACTATCTCCATACCCTAGACTGATCTCTAACTCTTAATCCTCCTGACTTGACTGTCTAAATTCAGGGATTACAGATGTTCCCTACCAAACCTGGCCAACACTACTTTTAAAGTTACTCCTTTAATGCCAAGGAATAAAGAACTATTTTTATAAATAGTAAGATAATTTTTTAGATACTGTAGTGATCTTGGAAAAAAAATGTATCATAAAGTTTTACTGCAGGGTTCTGGTATTCAGAGAGACATGACTGGAAAGGCAGGCAACTGACCTGCTGCAGAAATCCCTGGAATACAAGAAGGATACTTGGGTGGGTTCTCAAGGTTCCCCGCTCTTGCCATAATGCCCTTTCCCACATATTCCACCAAACGCTTCAATTAGGAATTTTTCAGAATAAATAAGGTCCCAAACCTGTTGTTCTTAAAACAGAGTGGCTAGCCCTGGGGGCCTAACCTAACTGAATGGACCCATTACAAGTGGAGGTTTTTGTCTATGTGATTATAGAAGAGGATAAAAATCAAGAGATAATGAACATGGAGCAGGGTCTCAACATGGAGAAGTTCTCCATTGCTGCCCGTGAAGGTGATCAAATGACAAGGAATTTGGACAGTCTGGGATGTGAATGCAGAGCGACCATCTGACAGTCAGGACAGAAATCACAGACTTCAGTTCTACAACCACGAAAGACCAATTCTGCCAGTAACCTAACAGAACTTCCCAGAGTCTTCAGCTGAGAACAGAAAAATTAAACAGAGCAGAGACTGGATCTACTGGCCACATCCTTTAAGGATTCAGCATCTCAGAGGCAACGTCCTCAAAGGAACCACAGAATCTTTGGAACTGTAAGCCCTAATTCTTATGCATCAGTATGGTATCTTTGGTGACTGGCTGTACTTGGATTATAGAGTGTGCCAATTAGTTACTGGACACATCTTCTTTCTGTATTCATACAGCCAAAGAATTTCATCACACAGGTCAACTTTCAGACCATAAAGACCTGGGAAACAAAACCACATTGCATGTGTAGAGTACAGTTGTGTCGGAGATGAGGTCATAGCCCTTCTTTTCTGTAGGGGTGGTTCTGATGCTAAGGTCCTATTCCCCAACTGTTTTGTGATCTATCAGTAAAAATGCCATGGGTCAATTGCTGGGCTAAAGAAATAGGCAGGCTTTCTGGATCCCTGCAAGCAAGCTGGCAGATGCAAGGACAGAAGAGAGAGTTTGCCATGCTTGGGAGGGAGAAAAGTCAAGCAGCCCTGTGAGATCTTGGGTGGAGTGGCCATAGGCTGCTTCTATAGGTGGGAGGTTGGAGATTGCTGAACTGAGACTGTAGATGGCTGAGAAACTGAAGTTGAATGCAGATTTAGGGTGCTGATCTGGGAGTGCTGGGAAGGGCACACTAGCCGAGGTAGATTGGGGGTGCCCAGCAGTTAAGCCAATAAGGCAAGTTGAAATTAAACAGCTGTGTGTGTGTCTGTGTTTTTCATCCACAGATCCAATATTTGACCCGTCCAGCAGGTCTAGTTATTCAGGGTCCCGAAGAGGCGCTACCTGAGGGTCATGGGGAGGAGAGAAGAACGAGACCAAGCAAGATTCCATTTGTCAAGGTCTTGTTTATCGTCACACAGGCAGTGGGGATGAGGAAGTTGGGAGGGGGAGCTAGGGGCAAGTGACCTTTGCAAAATGCAAAGGAGGGAGGGATCAAGGTATTCTTGGCACGAGGAAGCACGAAGGGCATCTGGTGGAGACATCTAGTATCTGCGCACGTAGGGACATTCCACGGTTAAGGGTGGAGCGATCCGAATCGGCAGTTCCTGGGCAGGGCTTAGTTCAACAATCTCATGGTCATAAGACAGCCATGACTGAATGACCTTGTTTGGCTCCCCACAAATATTCTCTGGGCAGGGGCTGGTGGTAGCACAGTCTGTTCCTGGAGCTTAGGTGGGGTAGCAAAAGCTATTTGCAACACTTCTCCTAACCCTCTTACTCTTTCTTTATAGTAACTACCTTTCCTTCCCTCCATTTCCTATAATACCTCTCTCTGTTCATCAAACAGTCTCTGCAGTTTGGTTGCTTTTGTGTACACAGCCATTTTGGTTTGTTTCTGTTGCTTCTGATCACTCGCACAAGGGTAGAGATAGAAGCAATCTTTTGTCATCAGGCATTTTAAGTGTTTTTTTGCCAATGAGCTTTGAAGTTCTCCCTGAGAATTTAAAAATCTAAGTCTGTGTTACATTGAATCATTTCTGCTGGTCATGAGCAGAGGTTTTAATAGAGGATAATGAGTTTGGGAAACTCTGAACAGAAATCTGTCACCCTGAACTGAGAATGAAGAAATTGTTTCCACTGAGTGGAACTCAACCCAGGCCCCACCTCCCGCTGGCAGAGTACTTGCTAAGATGATGTTTCCTGATAGGTGTTGAAGCTGGCCCACTAGTGCTGAACACCTCTACAAACAGTGACCTCTCCTGTCTGCTAGGCCATATTAGCAGGAAGGCAAAATAACATTGCATTTCCCTGTCGATGGTGGCTTGGAGCTGTACCGCAGAAGCTGTGAACCCACAGTCAAGCAAGTCAGAAGGGTGGCCAGACCTGGTTCTCTGTTGACAAGAGTGACATAAGATGTCTGAAAAGCCTCCATTGGCACTTCAGCCTGCACTTAACAAGAAAGAAGTCAAGTTGTAAAGCCAATGAGGAGATGACCTACCTGCCTTCTCTTTCCTCGGAGCAGGGTCCTCAGAAATGCGTTCCCAGCTGGGTCCAAGTGAAGGCCAAATCTGTGGGAGTCTTCCTGAAGAAAGTTGAAACTGGTCTCTTGTCCCCTTAAACTGTACATAAGCCCTAGCTACCTATACCTCAGAATTCCAGCTGACTTACAATGACAGCATTCCTGATGTAATTATGTAAAACTTGAGAGCACATTGAGAGAAAGCCATTTGTTCCATGTGACCATATCCAAAGAGAAATGAAATTCTTCATGATGTACAAAGAAGGCTATATGACCATCAAAGTTATGTAGCCACAAGCAAAGATATCTTAGACTCTTCAGACTCTTGCTTGAACTAAACCCATTGGCTTCATCATTCAATTTTCTATGCAAAGGAATGATAAATGTATGAAGTAAAAGTGGAGAGGGTGCCTTCATCAAAATGCAGAGGGGACCTTCACAGGACAAGACTCTTTACAGTATAAAACTGATCAAGTAAAGAATGGGTTTAAGTTATACAATAATTTGCAACACTTGGAAGAGAAAAGAAGTTAAGAGTAATTCTTACACATCATTTGGGCAGCTTTTTTCCAATCTCAGTTTCTTCCAGATTGTTCTTCCTTACGCATTCTATTATTTCTTGTTTAAAAAAAAAAAAGATTTATTTATGAGTACACTGCCACTGTCTTCAGACACACCAGAAGAGGGCACCAGATCCCATTACAAATGGTTGTGAGCCACCATATGGTTGCTGGGAATTAAACTCAGGACCTCTGGAAGAGCAGTCAGAGCTCTTAACTGCTGAGCCATCTCTCCAGGCCCTATTATTTCTTAAGAGTCACTCAATGGCCCTGGATGTGGTAGTGTGCACCTTTAATCCTAGCACTTGAGAGGCAAAAAGGCAGGCAGATCTCTGAGTCTGAGGCCAGCCTGGTCTCCAGAGTAAGTTCCTGGACAGCTTGGGCTACCAAAAACTTCTTCAAGGAACCCCAGTGACACTTCTTGTCCTTAGTCTTCCTTGGGAACCTCGTGTAGCTCAGACAAAGAGAGATCTGGACCAACTGAAGGGACTCCTTTCCTGCAGCAGCAGAGGCTGCTCTGAGAGGCATCCCTTCTAGGAGCGCTCACAGGTTCAGTTTGCAGATGGCACACAGCACGCTGTATCTTCAAAAGTATCTATGGCTAAAACACCCAAGTTTGATTTTGGAAGGCAGAAAAGGAATTTTTTTTTAATCTACAGAAAGTGGAATAAGCCTTACAAACAACAACAAAACAAACAAACAAAAACGTGAGCAATATTCCATCCTAGTTTGGACCAGATTCCCCTCTTTGTTCCAATATTGGCTGGAAATGTTTGCTCCCAACTGGATATAGTTAAGTGAAGATTTACCTGAAACCATTGGCTAACCTCACATTTACAATCCTCTTAGGGAATTTCTGAATATACTGCCTCTGGACCCCCTGTCACTGAATGCTGTCATATATGCTAAAATCCAGAAAAATACAGCACTGCATATTTTCCAGTTTTATGATTCATCCGGACAAATTGAAATAGCTAATGCTCCCTAAAAGAGAACAATTTCTTCTTGTCTCATAAGTAGGATGAAGGGATAATAAAAAATTAGAAAGCATGGTATTCGGGTCATACTTATTTAGGTTTTGTTTGCTCATTTTTAATAATTTAATTGTATGTGCATCGGTGTTTTGCCTGCATGCATGTCTGTGTGAGTGTCAGATCGCTTGGAATTGGAGTTACAGACGGTTGTGAGCTGCCATGTGGGTGCTGGGAATTGAATCCAGGTCTTCTGGAAGAATAGTCTGTGCCTTAACCACTGAGTCATCTCTCAATACCCTCAGATTATATTTATAACTGTTCTCAAAGATAATGTTCTGCCAGTAACTTGGGTAAGACCCACCCCTCTCCTGTGAACTTACTGTGCTAATGGGTCTGCTGTGGCCCCTAAATTTTCTCCTACATTTTGATGCATAAGCTCACTAGAGACTACAACTTATTCATCAGAACCGCCTCTCTGAGGCTTCTGTTATGTGTACCTAAAGCCATCCAGAACACAAGAGGTCAAATGATGCCAAGTTTGACATGTAAGATGAAGGGAAGGCAAACAACACAAAACTTCCAGGACTCTGCTCAGATTTCAATTCTATCACTGCCTGTTGCTAGCATATCCTGTGAAATTAGCTGTCTGGAGGAGGAAAGCTGACCTTACAGATCACTGAAGTTCTAAGAGACATGGTGCATCTACTAAAGACAGTTCTTTACTTGGTATTTAAAATATTTAGAATATTCCCAGCATTATCAACAG
Organism: Tokudaia tokunoshimensis; assembly: GCA_036184795.1. Lineage (NCBI taxonomy): Eukaryota > Metazoa > Chordata > Mammalia > Rodentia > Muridae > Tokudaia > Tokudaia tokunoshimensis. The sequence continues at coordinate 46,771,882 of BTHU01000004.1, read as the reverse complement.
GAGATGCAATAACTCAAGGGGAAATTGCCTCCAGACAACAATGGGGCAGACAAAATTTTACAAACTGTCTTCACATCCAGACACACAACTCTCATACTTAGAATTAGTGACAGGGTGGGAAGAAAAATCGCATACACAAGGAAGTGTAGTATTTTTAAAACACGGCAAGCTTTCAATTAAAGCTGATTTAAAACGTACCACCAAATGGATTTAATCACAGGGAAGAGGTTGCCAGCTAGGAACAGGGGCCATGAACTGCACAAGATAGAAAGTGAGGGGAGAGTCATGTGACTTTTTAAAAGTCACCCAGACAGTTCTTTGTCAGTGAAAACATCCTGTGTGTGTGGTGAGTCCCAGTTCGTGCCTTTGGCAGTCTGGAACATTTGCTATACATCTCTTGCTTTTGATACTGAAGGGCTTTGAGACCATATTGTAAGTGCAAACATGAAGCCATCTTGCTGGAACAGTCTAGAATGTAGGAGAAGTAAGAAAGTGACTGTGGTTTTAGGAAGCTTTGAGAGAAGAAGCCCTATCCAGGGAACTGATAATGATGTCTAGAAATAAACAAAATCCTTTGTGCCGGATGTGTTTCAGAATTGAGCAATGTTATGAATTCAGAGTTATAATTTAGCGCATGTGTCATGTACTATAAAATATCCCCACTAGAGTCTGGGCAGCAGTCCATAAGCTAAATATATACATGTTTGTACTGAACAGGATAAATAAAAATAATCAGTGGCCTCTGATTTACCTGATCACACTGTGTTTTTCTGCCAAGGGAATTATGAAATAACTTTGAGCTTTTAGATCTTAATTTTTAAATGTTCAGAGTCACAGCTAAGCAGTTGCATACCTATTCTCTCTCCAATGCAACACACTCTAGTGAGGGTCACGTGTTTAGATCAGTAAGGACTGGCAATGAATGACATCTCCATCTAACATTAGGAACTGATGGACTCAACGATGAAAGGGCTGGACCCAAGGTTGTGAGGTCGGTCCCTGGCAGATGAGGTGGCAGAGTAGGTTTATAGAGGCCACATACTAAGAAAGTACAAAAAAAAAAAAAACACCGTTCTAACGCAGTTGTCAGGGCCTAATTCTTACAGAGATAGTAATGACTTCCTCATGCCTGTTTGTCACTTTCACTAAACCCTCTCCTTGTGGGAATCCAGACCTTCCTTGCAGAAGATCCCGGTGTTCTTTCACTTATGCACACATTTTTTAAAAATCTCTAGAACCCTTCTCATGCATGCTCTTCAAAAGTGCTATAGGTATTATCTTTTAGAACAAGGGTTCTCAACCTTCCTAAGGCTGTGGCTCTTTAATACAGTTCCTCATGTTGTGATGACCCCTAACCACAAAATTATTTTTGCTGTTGCTTCATAACTCATTTTGCTACTGTTAAGAATTGTAATTGAAATCTCTGTGTTTTTCTGATGGTCTTAGGCTACCCCTGTGAAAGGATCACTCAACCACAAGGGGGTTGTGACCCACAGTTTGAGAATCAATGTTTTAAAAATAACCAAAAATTTCTCTCATTGTTTTATAATACCTAAGAAGTATAGATAGCAGATATTTCTTTCATTCTGACACTGAATATAATCTGTACTCAAGCTATACTGTCAGGCAACTGAGAGGCAAGGAGAGACTATGAGGACAAGAAGTCTTCCCACAGGTAGATGAGTGAGTGACTTATCAGCAGAGAAATATGAGCAAACTCCTCCTCCTCTGCCCTGTGGTCAAGGCTGACTTTAACAAGGGATAGGTCACAGTGGCAGCATATGATGACAAGGCTTGATGACAAAGGTTCCCTGTCCTCCAAAAACTTATCTCAGTCTCGTCATAAGAAAAATAGACTTTTTTAAGATTGAGGGTTATTCCACTTGACACTGGACCAGATCGGCTCATGATTGTCATTGTCATCAAAGAAGAAAGTCTAAAAAGCAGTTCTCATTCAGAAGAGCCTAGGAAGCTAGGTGTGGTACTGCATGTTCTTAATCCCAGTACTCTAGAAACAAGACAGGAAGCCTAGGCTACGTAGTGAGGTCTAGGCCAGCCGTTGCTACACAGTAAGATCCTGTGGGCAAAGAGAGATGGAGAGAGAAGGGAGGAAGAGAGGGAGGGAGAGAAGAAGGGAGTGAGGGAGAGAAGGAAGAGAGATGGAGGAGGAAAGAATGGAGGAAGGGATGGAAGAGAGGTCCATCCTTTATTCTCTACTTGAGTAATTCCCCACTCCTGATCATCTTTCTGTCCCCAGAGTTACCTAATCTCTTATTGCATCATATTAACATTACATATTTGTATTGTTTTTATTTTTCAGAAGATAGAGGATTCCTTGCCTTTATATTTTTCCCAATGTCCAATTTATACTGACTAAAAGGTGCTTAATATACGTTTGTTTGTTTGTTTGTTACTGAGATGAAGTCTCTCTATGTAGCCCTGACTGTCCTAGAACTCACTATGTAGATTAGACTGGTCTTGAACTCATAAAGCTCCTCTAGTTTCTGTCTTTCGAGTACTAGGATTAATGGTGTGTGTGCCACCATGACTGGTGATAGATGTTATTGTAGACAGATGAGTAAGTGCTAGAGACAGCAAGTGCATGTACCGTCCAGCAAGGATGGGTGGCATGTGCCCTCTAAGAGTAGCCCAGAGCTAGCACCAAGACTGAACTGAACTGGAAATCCTCTGATTACCATTTAGTTACTGAACTAGAAAGAAACATGCATCCCTGCTTCTCCATGAGAGAGAAGACTCCTCAGATGGCCTTCCTTTCCTAAGAAAAGCAGGACCACCTGGTGTCCCTTTCTCTGCTATTTGTCTTAAGCATCTGTCTACCTCCAGTGCCAAGTTTGGAATCTGGTACATAGCAGGCACAAAGATCATACTTCAAGTGTGATGGAGTATACGCGTGAACATGCATTAGAAGCAAGAATTACAAAGCCGGAACTGCCATCAGTGTAGGTGTGCTGGCTGGTGGTACAGAGATGTTTCGACACCGTAAAGAAAAGGCTGAGCATACACATTGTCACACTGTGCTAAACAAACATTCAGAGCCAGGGTTCCAGTTATTTGAAAAAAGCAAGTTCTCAGTGAGCTAAGTCACCACTTGTTGGAATTCTGTTGCTGTTGTTAACTGGGAACCAGGAGCGTCCTAACAAATTGAGCAGTCATATATTCTTTTCACTGTCCACTTGCCACCAGTGTGCCCCAGCAAAGTATGGAGAGACTTTAGAGTCTTGTGAAAAGAAACAAGACTTTCAAACTGCAAAATTTTTGTACTAAGTCTTCTGGTATGACTTAGTCACAAACACATCTGAAGAGTGTAAATAAATTTCTTTATTGCAATGTGTTAATGCGCTGTATTAAAGAAACACATACGTGCATGTGCACACACAGAATTGCCACTACTAATACTAAGAATGCTAAGTACGTTGTATGTTCTCTTCTCGGCAACAGGAAGCTTACATCGGCACCACCCCATCCAGCTCACTCACTCCATTTTCTCTCTTCTGCCTCTTCCTGTTTCCTTCCAACAACCCAGGCTCCACTTGCTACTCCTTTGGTACCCATTACTCCAGCTTCAGGAAGCAAAACCACTGAGGAAATAACAAACAGATAAAACACAGTCTGAGTCATATTATTTCTTCAGGAATGTGTTTCGTTAATTAAACTACAAAACCATATATATGTGTATAAATATGTATGTATAACCATATATATATATATATATAAAACCACACACACACGTGTGTGTTGATGTAAATATTCCTGTGTGTGATCCAAAACATTGATTCTTGTTCAAGTTGACAATACCAAAGCAAATCAGGGTGCACGGCTAGTTCGCTCTAGGGAAATCTATCCACTGCCTTTCCCCACAACCATCCTCACCTTTTCTCGCCATCACAGCTCTTCCTCCTTAGTCTTCCACCAGAGCTGGGACTCTACAACTCTGTGACAGGGGCCATCAATAATCTGATTGGTGTCTTATCCATTTCGTTTTCATTTGTGCCTGTCACGGTCTCTAGAGACAAGTATATCTCCCTCAGCTTTTCTGGCGGGCATCCTGTTTCTTACATCTTGAGATAAAGCACTTGTGGATGGGTGGGTGCAAGCTCATCTTGGGAGCACATGCTCTAGAGTAAGTTGTCCCACACCAACATTTTGACTAGCAGGTTCTCTTATTGCTCCTTGATTCACAGGTCTTGAAGACAGTTGTTCCGCAGGTCTTCAAGGCATCTGTAATCAGGAATACCACTTGATACAGAGTTACTTTAAACTGGGTGACAAGCCTCTTGCTTGTCACAAAGAATGATAACATGGAGTCACCATCCAAAGGTGCAAAGGTTGAGGCAGGCTTTATTATGTATTAGCATTTCTTATTTATTTACAGAGATTTAACTGCTCATATACACAAGAGAGTGTATGCCACTGGAAGAGAGGCCACGGACGATTCATATTTTCAACTGGGTAGGAGGACCCACTTAGTCCCATAAGGACAAGCCACTCAGTGAATTCTGCTCTCTCAGAATGTGGAGAAAGTTAGCATTCTTATCCTTTCTGTTCCTCTCAAAATGCTTTCAGATAGCAACTGCTTTGCTAATCAACTGGCAGAGAACTTCAGGGAGATCAAGGGCAAAGCCTTTGGACTTAAGGAGTCTCAAGATTTTACTACCAGTCAAAAAACGGAGCTACTCCACACCCTGTGAGTCCCTTAGGGTCACACCTACTTGGGAGGGAGTCAGACTTTTCTTGGTCAGTTTGTAAATCTGCTCCTTTGCCTCTTTCCACGTCAACTTCAGCCAGGTGGGGATGCTACTGAAGTACGGTAGCTCCAACTTAGACAGGCTATTTCTGAGAGCATGCGTGCCACCCATGATGGCGACAGTTTGGCAGCAAAGAGAGTATTGTCATTTATAATATGACATCTCTATTTTTAATTTTTTGCATGAGTGAACCATTTAACTATTAACAAATTCCTGTGAGTGGTTTTTGCTGGAAACTAGACATTACACACTTTTTGCCATCAACAAATCATGTGTATGAAATTGTCAAAGAACAAATTTAACCAATTTTAAAAATTCAAATCTCCTTGTTATGCCTGTTGAATAGTAGGGCAGTTGTCTGTCCCTAACCAATTTCCTGGAGGTAAAAACCTATTTTTGAAGCAACGAAGAGTTGTAAAGTGATGGGCAAAGGGGGATCCCTCACATGGATAAGTGCATTATCCAAGGCACCATGCCTAAACCTTTAGGATGAAGGAAGAAGGAGGACTGGGGAAGAAGATAGGGAGTCGGGGAGCCTGATGTTGCTGCCTATGGATGCAATGGACCAAAACCATTTGGAACACAACAGATGGCCCCAGGCTCCAATGCTGCAAGGTCACAAGATTCCTGGGACTTTTCTCTGTCCCCTTAGGCCATTGGGACAGAAATACAATTTTAATAAAGCATAATCCTAGTAATCATTTTTGTCCTTTGGGATGTAAACTGTGCATTCTTAGCTAAAGAATGTGAAGGGGCCTCGTTTCATCCTTCCAGTCTTAACTAACATTCCAGATGAATAAATCTTCATCAATGGGATCCAATGGAGTGAGCACAGCATTAGGCTATACCTCTCCAGGAGATGTGCAACAAGAAAAGTAATTTGAAGAGCTTGAGATGTGATCAATTTAAGGAGATGAAATATTTCTCATATTTATTTTGAGTCCCAGAACTGTTCTAAGGTTGCTTTGGGGAAAATGTTCCTAGAGAATGATAGGAGGAAAAGGTTGGGTTCTACATGCTTCAAAAGCCCTCATCAGAGACATGCAACTATAAAGGAAGCCCTAGTGCTTTGAAAGGCCAAGAGTGGAAGGATCAGACCAGGAGTGGGAACCTGTCTTTCTCAGCAGTATGTGTTGGGTGTGGGACCTATTTCTTTGGGACCCATTTTGTGGGACTCATTTTAATGGTACCTATATTTCTGCATATAGGATTTTCTTGTTTAAAATGTATTTGAACATGATAGTTCTACATACATGTAGGATGTACTCACATATTACAGGATTGGAACTGCTAAAACCAACATTGTTCCAACTATGGAAAAATAAAACTAAGATGTGAGCACCTTGCCCATACTTAGGAAATATATGATATGAAACCAGTAGATCCTGAAGTCTTTTGTTAGGGAAAGGGCAAGGCCATGGAGAAGGGAAGAAAAGAATGTGCTGTACTGACCATAATCTTGGGAGGAGAGCTACCTTTATTCAAGGGAAGAAGGAAGTAAATCAAGTTGAAGAAAGAACCTTTTGCTCTCTCTTGGGCTGTGAGACTGGGTCCTCCAGGGAGGGAAAAATAACCGCATTCATTGGAGGGGAGAAGGATACTTTCCACTTAATGAAGATCAGTAGGCCTTGTAACACAGCTGCTGCCGGAACCTAAAAAGAAGGGCACCCAGGAGGAGTCAAGGCTACCAAGAGTCCCTGCCTCCCAAATTAAATGCACCGTCCATTCTCACCAAGATTCAAAAGTCTCAACTTCTTGGCTTCCATTGGGATTACAGGAAGCAGTTGTGTCCACCTTCAGGATGAAGTAGGTCAGAGAGAAATGCAGAGTAGACACTAATCAAGTCTTGAGAGAGAGCAGTGGTTGGGGTTAGTTACCAAGCAACCAGAAGAACAAACAAGTCGAAATGACTCCTCGATAATGTTCATTTGAACATAGGTTGATTAATCTGGGCAAGTTGAAGGGCATCTTGACTATAAGACATTGCTTATATGTATTTTTATAATCATGGCGATAATGAAAATAACATCTGATAAAAGTATCATTATTCTTCATGACCAATGATAATGGGATAAATGGTTGTGATTACTTCTGAGTGCAATGAAGAAATCCCAAAGGGAGGATCAGGAGCAAGAGAAAATATTAATGTGGAACACTGGTTGTTATTTTTTCTATCACCACCCATCCTTGGAGACACCTGCTTGTGTGGTTATAGTCTCAATGAGAAGGTTTGTCTTTTGTGATGGTTAATCTTAATTGTCTATTTTACAAAAATTTAGAATTACATAAGAGAAAAATCTTGGTCCCTTCCTATCTATGAGAGCCTTTTCAGAGAAACTTAATGATAGTGAGAAGACCCAATCTAAATGTGGTGGTATATGTCTTTAGTCCCAGCACTTAAGAGGTAAAGGCAGGGGGATCTCTGGGAGTTTGAGGCCAGCCTACAAGCAAGTTCCAGAACAGATTAAGCTACATAGAAAAACCCTGTCTTGAAAAAAACAAAAACAAAAATCAAGAGCCAAAATAAACCCTCTTTCTCAGGTTGCTTTTGTCATGTATTTGGTCATAACCACATAAAAAGTCACTATTAGACCTTGCTTTCCAGAATCACTTAAATATCAGTGGTTGGCTGTGTGCTTTGTGACCCATCATCTCTTTGTGACCAACCAACAGTTGGTTGACTTCTAGGCTATCTCCTGATATGGAACAAAGTGTTTGGAAAAAAATAAGGGTATTTCCCAATACTTCTAGAGACATACTCATTGTTGCTAAGCAAGTGTTTTAGAACAAATAGTTCAGGAGGACCTCACTTGGGCAGAAATTAAACTCTCCAAATGAAAACCTATTCTGGATTCTGGTTTTTAAAACTGGCATTATAATTTCTCACAAGAGAAGCAGTCAATGTAAGACCAAAATTCAGCTGAATTGGATATTGACTCGTTATTGGAAAAAAAGCAATCCACTTTGTAAACACAAATTAAGATTAGCTAGATCAAGCAAGGGCAGCATGGCAAAACCAAGCTGTGTTAACACTGAGGACACCATGAATATTAACTCAGAGCATGTGGTTCGATGGGGAGTTCGGGGAACCAATTTGCTTAAATCCAGAGGCTAAAACACCTTTTTTAAATGTCAAACGTGTGTAGGATATAAAGAAAGACTGCACAGTGAATGCAATTAGCAAAAATAGAAAACTGCAGAAAGTGAAATTCTGGCACTTGTATTTGGACCTCACATAGAGATAAGTGAGGCTGTGAGTCACCTGAGCGTCAGGACTTTGTGTCCTGGCCTTGGCTTCCACCATCGTGCCGGAGAAGCCCCCATGGAGGAACGCCTGCTATTGGCTTCTTGCCACGTTGCCACTTCAAACACAGCTAAGTGAATAGCGACAGTGCCTGGTATTTCAAAGCTGGACATAGGGCGTGCTGCTTGAGCCCCAGACACCATGCAGTGTTTGACCAAGAATGACTTATTTACATCCTAAGCAGTAATAAGGAACATTTCAAAAGTAGCATTTAAAGAGACGGGGTAGGTCAACTCCATTTATCCTATGGCATCTTTGTGAGGACCTCTGTGAAATGTGTTTGTTTTCATTTTTCCCTTCTTGGCTTTAACTTGACTATGCCTTTGTACATTTACCATTTTTAAGGGGATCTTAAAATAGAAGACATGCAACACTGAAGGAAAATCAGGGTAAAAAAACTAAGTTTTATCTGCCAAAGTCTATCAGTGCTAGCTATTAACTGAATGATGGCCGTGGGGAAAGTGTTAAGAGAAACCCAGTTGAAGACTTTAGTGAAGGGCATTTGTCAATAGGTAGCAAGAGATTAGACGATGCACATTCTGCTCCACAGCTTTATTGAAAGAAGCAATGATGGATGGTGCAGGATCTGAGAAGGTTCGTTATGGCACTGTTAATAACGTTCAACATTATAGATGGTGTAGGGGCTTCAAAGATTACTCAGTGCTTAAGAGTATTTACTGTTTTTTCAGAGGATATGAGTTAGGTTCTCAATATCTATGTCCAGTGGCTCACTACACCTGTGACTCTATCTCTGGGGGATCTGATACCCTCTTCTTGTCTCCATGGTCAGACATGTGCACATACTCTCTCCCTCTCCCTCTCCTTCCGCCTCCACCTCTCCCTCTCCCTCCCCCTCTTCCTCTACCCTTTTCCTCTCCCTCTCTCTGTCCCCCTCCCTCCTCCTCCCTCTTTCTCTCCCCTTCCCCACTCCCTTCCTCCCTCTCTCCCCCTCTCTCTCCCTCTTCCTCTCTGTCTTCCTCTCTCTCTCAACTAATAAAACAAATCCTTTTTAAAGATTGTAAGTGGTATATCCCCATGGTAGAACAGTAGCCCAGCATGTATGAGGCCCTGGGTTCGATCCCTAGCCCATTTGGAAAACAAGTAATTATTGACACTAGAAGCAACCAGAAGTTTGAACAACAGGAGATTAAGGGAACAAAATATAGGACATTCAGTTTATAAATAAACTATAAATAAGTCATTAAAAGTAATATTAGAACCCTGCTTCCTAGTCAGCCAAGATTCAAGCAAGCTGCCACATGTCCCCACTGTAAGGGAGCTGCCTACAACCTCCATGGTCAAACATGCTCTCTCTCTCTCTCTCTCTCTCTCTCTCTCTCTCTCTCTCTCTCTCTCTCTCTCTCTCTTTCTCTGTCTGTCTGTCTGTCTCTCTCTCTCTCTCTTTCTCTCTCTCTCCCTCTCCTCCTCCCTCCCTCTTCCTCTCCTTCTCCCTCCCTCCTTCTTCCTCTCCTCCCCCTACCCTCTTCCTCTTCCTCCCTCTGCCCTCTTCCTCTCCCCTCCCCTCCCCCTCCCCCAAATGAATCCTTTCTCCCTCAGCTGCTTCTTGTCAGGTATTTGATCACAGCAGTAAGAAAAGCAATCAATACAGAAGACAGAAACATCAACTACAATGACAACAACAAACAGGGCCTTTGTTATATAAGAAACCTGGGACCCTATGCTTCTTCAACCTTAAGATTAGGTTTGTGAGAAGCTTTAGGGGTGAGTTTGACACTTGTGGCTAGCGAAGTCCTAAAATGCCTTAAATGGAGCTTGATGGGCCAGTCTTAAAGGGGCAAGGAAAGAGCAGAACATCCTTAGAAACACAAATGGTGAAGAGCAAGCCCTTAAGGTCTCAGAGGAGAACAAAGGTAAGAAGCCATTGATGTTCTATTTCAGAAAAGCTTCAAAACCATACTCTGTCCATCTCTAACACCTGAGTGAGGGTGAATTACAAACTAATTTGTTGGAAGCTGTTTCAAAGCAGCATAACATGCAGGCTGTGGCATGGTTATTGTTTGCCAAGTTTAGTGAGGTTTACAGTGAGAATTAAGATCAAAATGAAGAGCAGGAAAAATATAGAGAACAGAGGCTCGCATGTTCACTGGAATGTGAGCCCTGGCAAAGTAAGCAGACAAATGGATGCAGACAAATGGGTGATAGCTGTCTGGTGCCAACAAAGGTAAACCAAGTATCATGCACCGGAACAATAGGGAGGGTGCTTTGGGGAAAATACTCAACTCATCAAGAATGCCAGATTTTAAAGATGAAAATTCACTTTAAAAAAAGAGAATGCTTGCACAGAGAGTGCCAAGCCAGACTTTCCTACTCAAAACCAGCTTCCCTGAAAAATGCTATCCCAGATTGAATCAGGCACACATTCAGAAGCCACCGTTAGCTGTGGTCTAATGGAGCCAAGCTATATCTCTAGAAGACAGCAGAGCTTAGCCGTGTGACAATGTGTTTGCAGGTATACAGGAAGTGAGGGGGCTGGAGTCAGCTTGCACCATGATCCTCTGAAGTCCTCTGAGGCCAGGAAGTGTGCGATAGGGTCAGATTCCCTGAAGAGAGCTCCTGAGGGGTCTCTGTATGAGACAATGAAGCTGCGTCTAAGTTGCTGTGGAGATGACAGGTATGTAGACATACACTGAGAAAAGCTGCAGGCACCAAGTACAGCTGACCCAAAAGAAATGACGTATGTGCCACAGGCAACAAAGCTAGAGGGCCGCAGACAAGGAGCTTCAGAGTTGAATGTCTCTCTGCTGAGTTTCTTGCTACGCCCTGTTCTTGTCTTTTAGACTAGGAATGTTCACTCTCATCATTTTATGTTGGAAGCATATAACTGGTTTTGATTTTATTTTCTTCGATTGAAAACAAAAAGAAGCTCCCAGTTAAGAGACTGTCTTGAGTCTAAGAGTCAACTTTAAACTATGGGTTTTTAAGCAGTATAGGAACTTTCAGACTAAGGGGAATTTTACAGTTGAAATGTGCTTTGAGATGCCCATGATCCTATGTGGGCCAACAATAAAATGTTGCAGTTTAAATATGAAATGACCCTTTTGGTTTCATGTAATTGAACATGTTAGTGGTATCAGTTTTTTGGAGGTTATAAATCTTATAAGACAGGGAGCCCAACTGGCAGATGGAGAGACGTGGGGGTGGAGCTAAGGGGATCTAACCCAAGGTCTCTCTGCTCGTAGTCTGTTGAAATGTAAGTCTATCGTTCCAGGATTCCACCAGGATGAAGCTGCCCCTGGCCATGCTTTCTCTACCATAATGGACTGTAACCTCTCAAACCAGGAGCCAAAATGAATTCCTCATTCTTCTCAGAGAAAGTAAATGGTAGAAAATGACTTTATTGGCAATAAACAGCTATTCATGGTATATTTTAAGAGAAAAATGCATACAACAAACCAGAACATATATAATACAGTATTATTTGAATACACATACGTATTAAAACTAGATTTAAAGAAGTAGAATTATATGAACGAAAATATTGAAGTGGTCAAACCTGGGAGGATGGAAAACTAATTTTTTTTAAATATTTAGTTATTTTTACTTTATATATATATATACATATATATATGTGTGTGTGTGTGTGTGTGTGTGTTTGCCTGCATTATGTATGACTATTACATGTGTACATTACCTACAGAGGCCAGAAGAGGGCATTAGATTCCCCTGACACTAGGTCACAGATAGTTACAAGCTGCCATGTGGGTGCTGGAAACAAGAATCAGGGTCCTCTGCAGATCTCTCCTCCAGTTTATAGCCCGGCCTGCTCACCTACAGAAACCTCCCACTAAGACTAGGGGAGACTAACCCCTCCTGTGCTGCATACACTCCACACACTGAGGTTCCTGGTTGATGTACCCTACCTGACCCCAATGTTTCCGTACACGTGTCTGTGTGTCAGCCCTGGTCAGGGTTCCATGACCCAGGCTCTATGCGACACATCACTTCCTCCCATAAGTTACTTCTTTTCAGGTAATTGGTCATATCACTGAAAAAGATGACAGACACAGCATATTCCGACCAACTTCAGTATACTAGCATTTCTGGCTTGCTACAATGGCTCAAAGACCTGTTAGAACTCAGAAGAAGGGATCAATATAGTAAACAGTCTACATTGGAAGAACTGGCCCCCAGTGATTGATGCCTTTCAAGCAACGATGATATCTATACACGGTACAAGATACAGTGATATTTCACATGAACCATACCATAATTTTCATACCATAATTTTCATGCATGCTATTATGTTGGAAGTTCATTATAGAAAGAAGCTACAAGGGTCAATGCACACACTATCCCCATGTGAGTCACACTGACAGACTTTAGAAGACAGTATCATTGAATCATTGAGATGGTGAGTTTTCTGCTAGAACTGGAACTTTGCTTAAGTCTAAGGACCTATAGAGAGGACAATCCTAAAGCCAAAGGTTGCTGGTAGTGTAGCAGTTATCATCGTTTGGATATAAAATGATGGTCCCAGCAGCTCATGGTGTGAGGGCTTGGCTCCCAGCTGGTGCTGCTAATGAGTGACTGAGTCATCAAGATCTTCATCAGTGGATATCATCACTGATGAAGTCATAGCTAAATGGACTATTGGGAATTGTGTCTGATTATAGAAAGGAGGTCATTGGGGTCATGTTTTGCCTCTAGCCAGTTCATCTATGACCTTCTCTCTGATTCCTGGCTGTCACCAAATGAGGCTCTTTCCTCTACCACACTCTGCCATGATGTTCTTCCTCATCATGGTCCCAGAGTCACAGATGCAGGTAGCTGTTGTCTGAAATCTCTGAAACTGTAAACCAAACAAGCATCTATTTCATTCTGTTATTTTCCCAGGTCACAAGGTCAGAAAACGCAACTGACCAGGAGGGCATCAGCTTGACTGGAGAAGAGGGTTATTTCTTGGAAACAGCTGGAGGAACTAAGAAAAGGTGAGGTAGTAAGAGCCTAGCGGGCTACATGTGCAGATCACGGTGACTAAATTCTCCATCCAGCGGAAGAGCCAACAGCTTTCATCCAGTGCACAGGGCAGTGAGCATCTAAAGCACTAAGCTCCGGAATGTTCTCTACAAACTGAGCTCACACACACTACCATGCCACCAGACAAAACTGGGGAGGCTAAGACTTTAGATGAGGGTGCCCTCCTCCCTTATTTCCCCATGTAAGGAGAAGAGTTCTGTAGGAAGACCAGTGTGTTTTGGCTATGAGAAGGACAACTCCAAATGTGGAAACATAAAACAGGAAAAACGTTTGGGGATCTCTAACTGTTCCAGGACAAGAGTCTGGAAGAGGTAGCCTTCCCTTTCAGCACTAACTGTCAGCCATGTGACCCAGTCAGGGTCCAGAAATGGTCAAAGAGATGAAGGACTCTGCTCACCCACGTGATTGAGCACTGCCACTGTGTCTGTGAATAAGAATACTAATCACACGGTGTTGTGGTGTTTCCCCTAGTCTCTGCCACAGTCTGTTCGAAATGGGAGCTGTCCGCTCACATACTTTGGTCCCTTTTTATAGGTACATGCCTGTCATTCATTGTTACTAATCTGTTTATCACCCCATCATTGTCCTCGACCTTTCTGTGGAGAATGTAGTTTAGCCACCTAAGAACTTTGAAGGAAAAAAAAAAGCTCAGAATTGACACCGCATATAAATATAAGGGCATCAAAATGGGGGAATGATAGAGTGGATTAAAATGAGTTAAAAATTTTTTACATCTCATGTCACATGATAAAGATTTCTCCAACTTTCCAAATGCACGCTTGGTTTCTCGAAAGTCTAGTTTCCGTAACTATTCTGGGGCCTCACCGTAAACAATGTCATCAATACCTCACAATCATCATCCATGCAAAACACCAAACCTGAAACACTGGAAACTACTCTGACTCCTCTTTTCTAGAAGAAGATAACCAAGCCACAGAAGAGTTGCACATCTGATAAATGTCAGAAGTGAGGAGGGATGACTCTGGAGAGAGAGAACGAAAAGGCATAATGAGTTTCATTTTACATTCCTTGGCTTACCAATGACAGGTGACCCAAATGGCCACACACAGTTAATGACCTTTTAAAAAGCCAAGATGAAGATCAGGCTAGCCAGATTCCTGGGGACTGTGGTTATGTCCTAAAAGTACAGCCCAAGGAAAACCCTTAGTGGCCAACAAATTAGGAGAGCTGGTCACCCTGGGCAGGTGAGGTGTGAATTACAAGCCCTTTGCATAGAAGTTTAAGTGCAAGTCAAGGATGCAGGTGATCCTTCTAGAAAATGAAGGTGGGATGACCCCTATAGAGCAAGCACTATCTTCTGGGAATTCTCCATTACCAGGAAGCTAAATAAAGAAAAGAAAAATGGTGTTCATCACAGGAGGAAACACTCAAGTCTCAGGAAGACTTGGTATCAACAAGACTTCCAAGCTGAAAATAAAAAAAAACAAGAAAAAGGCATTTCGATCGGCCGGTCCTCTGCACAATCATTCAAGAGCTTTGGGTAAAGGGTCAGCAGTGGATGCTTTCATCTAATTATTGTCTTTTATCTCATCTACTACTGTATTGTCGGGCACTGGCACTTTACAGACAAGACAACCAAAATTTAGAGATCTAGCTGAGGTATTTGTGCTCTTGGCCAGCCAGGAGACATGGTGTGCATCACAAGGTCATGAAGAATGGGAGCAAGCACAGGGGTGACTTGCAGGTATTGAGAGTTAGGGAGGGGGAGCTGGGAAGGAGATGATTAGAAAGGTAAAGTGGGGAGAACTGACGGCAGAAGAGGAAGGTGGGAGAGACTAAGGTTGAGGGTGGTAGACCGGTTTGCCTTAAGGAATGACCTTTATCAGAGGGAAGACTTCCCTTCCAGGATGAGGGCATGGGCGTGGCTAACGTGGGAACTGCTGGGGAGAGGGGGTGGAGTAGAGAACTGAGTGAACCCTATCCCAGGAGGAGACTCTCCTCTGCATGGCAGTGGCAACAGGACCAGAGATGCTCTAATCCTCTAAGGATGCAGAGATGCTTCTGCCTACCAAGATGCTCCTGCTGTCACCAGAACACGGAACCGGTCAGGCCAGGTCGAGGTACTGAATAGTGAGTCTTGCTTTTCCAACTTTGCAAATAAAGTCTGGGTTTGTGATTCTCAGTTTCCAACTATCCTGGGCTTGCCTGAGGCATTCATACTGAAACTGTGTCCCTGCCTAGCCAGGTTACCGATCTGTGTTCCCCCTAGGCAGGAGAATCTTTGGGAAAAGGATCTTGTCTCAGGTGACAGGTATTCCGATGGCTTACACTATTTGGCTTGTGACAAACATATGATAAATGTGTGGGAATGAAGAAAAGCCAAGAGAACAGCAGACTGACCAAAGTTTTGGGTCCCAGTGATATTACAGCTATATTAGAGCCCGCTAACACCAGCTCACGAAAATTATACATTTTGGGCTGATGAGATCGCTCAGGAGGTAAAGGTACCTGATGATCTGAGTTCCATCGCTGGGACTCCATCTTAGTTAAGGTTACTATCGTTGTGATGAAATACCATAACCAAAAAGCAAATTGGAGGGGAAAGGGTTTATTGGCTTACACTTCCATATCTTAGACCATCGTTGAAAAAAGTCAGAGCAGGAGCTTGGAGGCAGGAGCTGGTGCAGAGGCCATGGAGGGTGCTGTTTACTGGCTAGTTCTTCATTGGCTTGCTCAGCGTGCTTTTGTATAGAACCCAGGACCACCAGCCCAGGATGACCTCACCCACACTGGGTTGGGGCCTTCGCCCATCAATCTCTAGTTAAGAAAATGTCTGACAGGTTTGCCCACAGCCTGATCCTATAGAGGCACTTTCTCAATTGGGACACCGTCCTCTAATGATTCTAAGGGTTTTCTTGGATTCTTTTTGCTTTTTGTTTTTGTCTTTTTCAGGACAGGTTCTCACTATGTAGCTGGATTCTCTCTCTCTCTCTCTCTCTCTCTCTGTGTGTGTGTGTGTGTGTGTGAGAGAGAGAGAGAGAGAGAGAGAGAGAGAGAGAGAGAGAGAGAGCATGTATTGTTTTGTTTATTTTTGTTTTGTTTTGTTTTTGTGAGACAGGATTTCTCTGTATAGACCAGGCTGGCCTGGAACTCTCTCTGTAGCCCAGGTTGCCCTTGAACTGAGAGATTCTTCACTGCCCTGAAAGCTCTAGCTGTGTCAAAAGACATAAAACTAACCAAGACAGACCCACATGGAAAGAGGAGACCAACTCTCACAAGTTGTCTTCTGACTCTACACGCATGCCAGGACATGAGCACAAACAAACAAACAAACAAACAATAAATAAATAAATAATAGAAAAAAGGCATTAGGAAATCTCTTTTTCATCCCATGTCAGTGAAATTACATTGGTAACTACAAATCAGCAATGATAGAGATATTCAGACGCTTCTTTTACCAGCATATCCACCTGGAATGACCCCAGGTTCCATATGGGGAGGGATGGGCTGTACCTGGGGCCACACAGAAGTTGTAAACAAAGAAAGGGACCTGGGAGCTTTACGCAGACAACAGCTCCAGACCTCCCCCTGGGGGAGGAGGGGGGTATACTTTTCAAGGAGTCTCTCAGACAGCCACTCATGGAATGGGTTGCTGTATGGACCCCTCGAATTCCCTGGTGAATTATCTTAGCTCTGGCTTTTAACTTTCACAAGGAGAGAGAACAGTTAGGATGACGGTGCTCTGCTCAGGCATTCATGAACACACCTAGAAGAAGAGGTACCTGTCATCCCAGTGTTCTGCTGAGGCCACCTCCTTAAAGGGAACATTGAGGTCTCCTGGGCTTAAATGCAAACAGTTAAAGAAATATCTTTACTCCCCCTCCCTAGGCAGATAACACTCCGGAGCGTTCTTCCCGAAGCCCACCCAGCTCCAGGTGTAGAACCAGTTCTTAGTCACGAGCACTAATGTAGACTTGAGCTCAAAGAAATTAGAGCACATCCAAGAACAATTAAGTTGTACAAACTACAAAGGTTAATGAAGGTTTGCCCTTTGCTGGGGTGCAGCTTAAGTCTGATAAATGGTAGCCACTGCCTTGCAGTTGTGGGTGTGAGCTTTACATTGGCTAAGCCAACAGCGTAGTCAGAATTCAAATGCAGCAACATGGCAGTGTGCTTGTGATGCAATTACAGTTGTCTGGTACAAACATACATGTGTACACAGACACACACACACACACACACACACACACGTATATTTGCTTGCATGAAGGCCAGAAGATCCTCTGGAATTGGAGTTACAGACAGTTGTGAGCCACCATGTGGATTCTGAAATTAAACACAGGTCTTCTGCAAAAGCAACAAGTACTTTTAACTGCTGAGCCATCTCTCTAGCCCCATGTTTTCGGATACAAATAATTTTGAGTGGAAACAATCAAAAGGTCCAATTAATCAAACACAAGAATGTTATGTTTGTGGTCCCTAATAATAAAAGGGAAAGACTAACTAAGGAAACAAGGTAACTAAACAAAATGTTTGAGTAACCCAAGAACTTCAACTCATAATATGGTTTAAAATCAGCATAATAATTTCAATTTCATAGGTACAGCACACACACACACACACACACACACACACACACACACACACACACACTGGGAGTAGGGAGGGAACCTGGGTTATTCCAGACATTCTGAGAGCTTTTCCTCTACTAATTTAATTTTTATTTTTCTGAGATAGACTCTGTGAAGCTCATGATGACTCCAAACTCACCTTAACTCTCTTAAGGCAGCTTCCAAGTCCTATTACAGATGTAAACCGTCATATTCAACCTCAACGTAAGACTTTAAAACAGCAAAATTCCCCAAGGAAAGTATGAAATGGGATAAAAAAAAAATTACATTAGACTTAAATTTGGCTGTCTACAAGATCTACAAAATAATATTAGTTCTTGACATTGAGAGCATAAATTGGGGTTTGTTACTCCTCTGTAACTGAATGCATAGGCTAGTTCGGCAGTATACAAAACATTACAATCCCAGAATGATAGAGCCAAATTTCAAGTCAAAGTGTCTAATTTAACCACTCATATTCGATACTAGAGGATCTCAAGTTCACTGAGTCCCTAAGGAAAAGAATGCAAATATCTACTATTGATTTACATTCCTAGATCTTAGAGGTACTTCGGATATTAACATTAAATTTTTGGTTTGGGCTGAGCATGAGTCAGTGGTAGGGTACTTGCTTGGTATGCACAAAACCTTTGGCTTAGCTCTCTAGCACCAAACACAAACAAAAACCCACAAACTTTCTGTTCCATGAAAGAAAGCATGAGTTAAGTAACACTGGTAGCTATTTAGTAACATATGCATGGCAAACACGATGATGAATTACCATTCCTACCTTTTAAATCCTACCCAAAACAGTAAACTTTTCTTAAATGGCAACATTTAAAATTAAATTCAAAATGTTGCTAACTTTATTCCATTACCCTAGTTGTCAATATAATTTAAGAAAGCAATTTGAAAGCTAGAGAAAACCTTTATGCTCAAAGATGCTGGTGTCAATATTACTTATCACGGAGAACTTAAAGTAACCAGAGTGTCCAATGGTAGCAAAACAGGAATATACAGTGCTCCTCTATATTACAGAGTAACAGGAAGCCAGTGCAAAGGTTACAATGTCCCCTCTTATCTTCATGGGGGTCTCAAACAGTCAGACTCTCTCTGAGCAAAAAGTGATTATTTTTTAAAGGTTTATAATCAAGCTCCTGAACTTAATTCTATAGTTATAAATTTAAAACCCTTTAATTAACCCCTTAAAAAAGAAAAAAAAAATGGAGCTGGAGAGATGTCTTAGCAGGTAAGAGTACTTGTTGCTCGTGCAAAGGACCAGGGCTCTGTTCCCTGGATTCACAAGATGGCTCACACCCAACTGTAACTGACGGGTTCCTGGGGATCTGTCACCCTCTTCTGACAAAAGGGGCTCATGAGGTGTACATACACACTTGCAGGCAAAAATTCTCATGCACATAAAATAAATAGCTCTTTTCAAATTAGTACAATGAAACCCATTACTCTGATTAATTGGGAGAGTTATGATCAAATTGTTCTGTGTATTTAAGAAAACGTCTGTATGTTCTGCCCATATATCAGCACATTATAAAATTGACTCTTGGCTGGCCCAGGAAAAGGGTAAACTCAAGAAACAGTGAATTTGCCATTCTTGACTCAAACACATCTGGCCAGGCTGGCATGTTAGAAAACTTAACGGTTTTGTTGTTGTTGTTGTTGTTGTTTTTCAACGTATCATGAACCTATATAGTGCAGACACTGAGGTGTGGTGGCCCAGGACTACAGGAACAGGTGTACCTCCCGCTGGCCGTTAAGATGAGCCACAAAGTTTTCAGGCTGGACAAAGTACAGTTGCGGATGATGCAGTCGGCAGTGTATTTTCTGGCTTTATAATCTGCTTCCTCTGTAGGCTGTTGTTGAACGGCAAACACATCAAGTCTGAGGACAGATGGCGCTTCTGTGTGATGAAGACAAAATGAGGGTGAGAAGGACAGCGCTTTTTAAAAAGATCGCTCTCTTCCCCTGCCCGCCTCACAGCCTGGCTTCCTCCCCAACCTCCTCCTGTGAGCCCGGTCTTTCTCCTCAGCCCCTCCCACCTTTGTGAGGATGAAAGATGCAGTAGGTTGGAGAAGTAGAAGACAACGCTTAATCCTAAATCCCCTTTGTGTGCTTTAGTAGAGCTCTTGTCTCTCCAAGTCAAATAAAGAGGCCCGGGGCAGCTGTAAAATGGCAGCAGCATAGACACAAAGAGCGTGGGGCATATGGTGACCTTCCTTTCTCTGATGGGTTGAGCCTCAGTTGTCATGCTGGGGGGTTGGTTTTAAATATCATTTGGATGCTATTGTTTTTCAGAGGCCCAGGAAAATGTGACTGTCTTGCTGAGCTGAAGGGATTTATGGAAATGCCTGGAAATTTTGCCAAAAAACGTCAGTGTTCTGATTGTCTGCTGAATCACATCTGAAGCGGCTCTGTCTCTACCTAGGGCTGAGATGGAAAGTATATTTGGCCTTTCATATTGTCCCCTGGTCCTGCCCGCCTTGTCTGGAATCGGGATTCTACAGTCTTACAGCTGAAGCAGTGTGCTGGGTGTCACAATGTCCACCATGAGCTATGGTGACAAGGAACACACACATTACATTTTCCAGGAGAGCTACCATTTCAAATGTTCTGTTCCTATAGAAGTCTATTAGTCCACGCCTTCTCGTTGGGCCATAATGTGTCACCCGAGTTTTTGAAGTCTGAAATAAATCAGTAAAGATCCCTTGTTTATTGTGAAATGAGCAGAGAAGAGTAGGCATGCATAAATATGGAGCAGAGGGGAAGGAGGGCTGAGCCTGAGGTGGGCAATCAGATGTCAAGACTTGAGTTTCAAATTCTCCATTACATGACCACAAGGCATTTGTCCAAGTGCAGTCAGCCCCTCAGCCGTGGCTTTTTCATCCACAAAACATCCAGACAACTCTGTTTGTTTGTTTGTTTGTTTGTGAGACAGGATCTCTTTCCATATGTTGGTCCTTGTGTAAACCAAGCTGCCCTTAAACTCGCAGAGATCCACTCGGGTCTGCCTCCCAAGTGCTAGTATTACAGGCATGTACCACCCACCCCCATTTAAAAAAACAAAAAACCCAAAAAACTTATTTCTGAGATGCATCTAGATCCCTAAATGTATCTTGTAATAAGAGACCACTCCATCCAGGGCTTCACCTCACTTTTCCAGACTCCTGCTCAGATGACTCAGTCACTTCTGCCCAGGTTGGACCACTCCGCCGAACAAACACAGGTTTCAGATCCTAAATGTCTCTACAGATGTAGGCAGCTGGCCCATAGAGATCACCCAAGGCACCGACGTATTTAGGCCTATTGCATTCATTTTTCTGGAGAAAGACTTGTTAATCTTAGGAGAGGGGATCCCAAGGCACAAGAGACTAGGATTAAATGAAATTTAGTTAAGAATTCGAATAAACGATTTAAGAATAAAAGATTAAGCGAACAAAAACATGAAAGTGAAATGTGAGGGACTTGGAGTCTGCACGGGGCTGTTCTATAATGAAGAAAAGACACGGATGCAGAGTTACGGAAAGAACACTTTGTACTTCACCTCGCGCACGTTCAAAATGTGGTCCAGCTTAGAGGACAGAAGGAGTGCCGCGGAAAATATTTTTGAGTTTCATATTTAATTTTGCCAGAGAAAGTATTACTATACCAAGCCACAGCTAAGTAAAAGCTGACAGAAACACAAGAAACATACCTCTTAGACGGAGCTGTGGCTTGGTCGATAGAGAGCTTAGCTGCACAAGCCTGAGCTCAATCCACAGCATCGCACAGCCCAGGCATGGCCGTGTGTACCTGCAGTTAAGGTAGAAATATCAGAAATTCAAGGTGGCCTTGACTACACCCGGAGTTCCAGGCCAGCCTGGGTGGGAGACACTGCCTTAAAATAGATAAATAATGGGCTGGAGAGATGGCTCAGCAGAGAAGAGCACCGACTCCCCTTCCAGAGGTCCTGAGTTCAATTCCCACCAACCACATGGTGACTCACGACCATCTGTAATGGGGTTTGATGCCATCTTCTGGTGAGTCTAAAGACAGCTACAGTGTACTCCTATACGTTAAATAAATAAAATCTTTTAAAAATTAGATGAATAATTTAAAACATATATTTAGAGTTCTTGAGATCAGAGAAAAAGCTGAGGGAAAAGCAAGAAGCCCTAAGCAAAAGCTACCAGTAACACACCACAGCTCGGGGAGGCTTAAGGAGAGTTCCTGAGAGGCTAAAGAGGAGAAAGGGATTCTGGGAAATGAGAAGGGGAGCAGTTTTCAGCAGTGAAGGTAGAAGGTGCTAGAAGCAAGCAGCACATTAGTAACACAGCTGACTTTTTAATTGTTCTCATTATCTGATTCTATTTATTTTATTTTATCTTATTTCATAGACAGGTTTCTCTATGTAGCCCTGGCTGTCCTTGAACTCCCTCTGTAGACCAGGCTGGCCTTGAATTTAGAGATCGGCCTGCCTCTGACTCCTGTGCCACTTTTGCCCTGCTAATCTGATTATATTTTTGTACATTGCTTTTTCTTAGTCACTTGGCAGTAAAATAAGTTTATACCAAGAGATTGTTTCTCTTTTAAACATTTGTTTTATTATTTTTAATAATGTGTATGCTTGTGACTCTGTGTGGATATAAAACATCAGCAGAAGCCAGAGGTATAAGTTCCTCTAGAGCTAAAGTTACAGGCAATTGTGAGCCCAGGACTTGGGGGCTGGGAATCAAACCTGGGTCCTCTAGAAGAGCATTTACTCTTAACCATTGAGCCATTTCTCTAGCCACAAAGGGATTATTTCTTCAAGAACTGATCCCTTTAACAATTAGAAGAGATCTGGTCATACTGATATATACCTTCAATCTCAGAATTTAAGAGGCCAAGGCTGGAAGATGACAGAAAACTCAAAGCCAGTGTGATTCACAGAGTGGGTTCCAGACCAGGCCTAGTGAGATATCATCTCAGAAAAAAAAAAAGGAAGGAGTTAAAGATGAAAGAACTGAAAAGGAGGAAGGAATGGAGAGGAGGAGAGAATATGTGCTCTGCAATTCTCTACGAAATCTTTGTATTTTTGGAACTGCAGTGTCGCTGGGTCCTGGCCAAGTGCGCTAACTGATGGTCCTCTATCTTCAGCATCTGCTGACGTTCCTAGTGCAGCCTCCCTGAAAGGAACAAAGCATAGCAAATGAATTGGGTTGAAGCATAACAGGAATGAGGGTTCTGCTTCCCCTCACCACGGCCTTATGCATCCTCCTGGTGCTTAGAACATTCAGTAGAGAGAAAAGAATCTTTAAAAAAAAAAAAGAAAATACAGACTATTCACATTAGGCACACAGCTGCCCTATCTCTGCCAGAACTGTGCATCTTTTCCAGCTAGCGTAACAGCTGCTACAGATTGAACACATTCGGGGAGTGGTCTGAGCACTCCATGTAGGTTGAGTTATTTAATCTTCACAATAATCTATTAGGAAGTTGTCATTAGCCCTACTTTTTCCAAATGAAGTAAAGAGACTGAATGACCCACCCAGGCCGTGACCCACATCGATCACAAGTATTCTAGCTCCAACGTACTGTCGTGTCTCAGTTTTTAAGAGAGCGTGTACAACTCTGCACGCGTGTGCACTTGCAGGACACAGAGGTCATCTCTTCCTCTATTGCTCTCAACCTTGCTTTTGAGACAGGGTCTCTCAATGAACCTGGACCTTCTCATTTCAACCAGACAGGCTGACTGGCTAGTGAACATGATACGCCGGCCTGTCTACATCTTAGGAGCCATCTTATAGTAAAGGCAAACCAGGTTCATTCTTGTTTATGATTAAATCTGTTTCTCAAGGATCGGGTTATGCCCCACCTGTAACCTTAACAGCAAGTGATTCTATACCACCTGTCCCAGGAACGGCAACCATAACTTCGTTTCAAAATGTTGTTCATAATGATCTTGCAAGCCTACCTTTGTCACAAAAGGTTGTTATGATCACCTTGACAGAACCACTTTCCTTCATGTCTTTGTTTCCAGAGGTCCTTGGGACTAGCTTGGTATGCTATGTTCTGCTCCTGTAACCTCGCCCATTTGGCCTAGCAAATGCCACATTTGGAAACCCCCTACCCCTGAGCTATTAAAAAAAAAAAACAACCTTATTTTCATGGTCAATGCTGACCTCTTAAACCCTGCCTTACGAGGAGGCAGCCCCTGTACACAAATTTAAAAAAAAAAATGCTTGCTTTAATTAATTGCTTCGTTTGATTAATTTGGCCATGATTATTTGGGTCAGTGGTCTTTCTCCTCCCATCTTTGGGATTAACAAGCCCTGAGGATCCTCCTGTCTGTGACCCTCAGCATCTGGGGTTCAGGCAAATGGTGTCATGTTCGTCATTTTACTTGGGTACCAGAAATCCCAAATAGGAACAGCAGGCCCCTTACCCCTGAACTATCTCCTAGCCCAGCACCTGTCTTCTTTTCTTTTTTTTTTTCTTTTTTTTTTTTTTTTTTTGGTTTTTTGAGACAGGGTTTCTCTGTGTAGCCTTGGCTGTCCTGGAACTCACTCTGTAGACCAGGCTGGCCTCGAACTCAGAAATCCTCCTGCCTCTGGCTCCCAAGTGCTGGGATTAAAGGCGTGCGCCACCACCGCCCGGCTAGCACCTGTCTTCTTAACCTTCAACCTTCACAATGATGAAAGCAATTTTGCTAGAACAACACTTCTTTATTTTGGTTTATCTTCTTCCGCGTAAAATTAGAAAATGGTTTAAAAGGTACAAGTCTCTCTCTCTCTCTCTCTCTCTCTCTCTCTCTGTGTGTGTGTGTGTGTGTGTGTACACACAAAGAAAAAAGGACATGGTAGTTCAAAGAAATTCAAGTTTGAGGAAGTGCTGGAAACATACTTGTTCATTTTGAATTTTTTTACAACAAGAATGCTGGGTTTTTTTTTTAATCTCTACCCCATATGTTTAAAATAAAAGGCTTTTGCTAAAGCAAGGCACTGAACAATTTGCACAAAAAGACAGAGTCCTGAAAATGACCCCAGAGCCGTCATCCTGGATGAGAACAACAAACAGGACACAGAAACATCAGGGTTTGGGGCTTTTTGGTTTGTTTTTAAATCTCAATGGAAGGTTTAGGTCTAGCTTGGGTCTTTCTACATGGGCCTCTCATGGCCAGGGAGAGCCATTGCTATAACATCATTTTAATGTCCTACCTGCACTGAGCATCAGTGCACCCAACCACAGAGCTTGGACAACTTAACTCTTAGACTAGAGATGCAGGAGGGAGCAATTGCTGCTACTTTGTACTTTGTTTTTAGGATTTTGTGCCTAATAAATACCCCTCAGTGGACAAGGCCTGTAGTCGAATTGAATCTAGAGAGGAAGCAATTCCCAGTGTGTTAGCTGGTTGGGGGAGAGAAGATGGAAGGAAGGAAGGGGGGAGGAAGGAGGAGGGCGGGAGGGAGGGAGAGAGGGAGGGAGAGGGAGAGGGAGAAGAAAAGGTAAGAAATGCCCCCCCCACCATGGTGTGGGGGAAAGTGATTGCATTAATATGTAAAAAAAATTACAAAAAAAAAGACTTTGCTAAAAAAGAACACACATGGTATCCAAAGATCCAAAGAGAAAGTCTCTTGAAGAAGTTATCGCTGATTGAAGTCCACATTAATATCTGGGGCTAGGGTTTCACAATGTCTCTTCCTGCCTTAGGCCTCTGAAGCATCAGAACAAGTTGCCAGGCAAAGACCAAGATCCTGGCTATGAAACCAAACAACAACCTCATGGAATAAAAGAGTTTTAAGATCATGAAAGCAAACAAAGGAAATTAACCATTGGAAGCGACTGCGTTTCACACGCTGAACCCAGGTTTTGACCCTGTGGAGACAAGATGCCAGTTGAGTATTTCCTCTCCCGAATTCCTTTAATGTGCTTGGCATATATAGCCACTCCCGGATATAACTCAGTGAGCTTTTTAAAAAACATCTAAAGATGAAAAATAGTAATAGAATAAAACATCTGAAGATAGGGTGAGAGGGCAAAAGGAGGCCTGGGCGGCCACTGCACCCAAAGTGCCAAAAGTACACAGAAAGGAATGGGTTGATAATTGAATCCAGGCACGGACTGCATGGCTATAATTCTTCTTGGGAGACTAAGGCAGGAAGGTAGCAAGTTCAAGGCCAGCTTGGAAAACTTAGGAGGGGAGGGAAGAGAAACAGAGAACTCGAGGACATCTACTTTTTACTATAGACCCTGTGACACAGCGCAAGATAAGTTCTGAGACTTTAGACACATATTCCTCAACATAAAATGGAGTCAATCCTGATAAACCTTCAGGAAGCTGAAAATATAAAAATGCAATATATACAAAACACAAAATATACAAAATACACAAATATACAAAAAATACAAACATAAAAAGACAAAATGCAATAACACACCTAATCTTCTGGCCATCTCAGCTTGGCAACAGAGAGCAACATTGTTCCCCCTCCCCCATGACTGTCTGGCTGACTGAGAACACTGGCTCACCTTTACTGTCAAGCATCATGGGAGATTATTGTCTTATTGACCGTTTATCACTAGCCTGAGGGGGAATTGTTTCCACTGACTGCATATTGTCTTTCCCCATCATGGAGTCTAAAAATCTGTATGAAATCATTGTAAGTAGTAATAGGTTTGAAACTTTGCTCATGGGTATTGTTCCCAGGGTGTGTTAAACAGGTTATTTGTTGGTATCACTGAGTAGGCATCTAAGGCAACACCTTAGTGCAGCCCAAACCAGCTGCTGCAGAATCTCTGGTTTGGAACAAGGGCAGTGATGTGCTTTCCCTGTGGGCATGGTCCTGTGCATTTGGAGGTGCTCTGGTACAAACAACGCAGTCTTTAAAGTCCCCTAACATTGGGTTCAGAACTCAGCTCTGTTGGATTTGAATTGCACAAGCCTGAGTCTTGCCGTCTTGTCTGGGAAAAGGAGATGTCAATTCCTCCTTTAAAATAGTAGAGCCAGGTACTGGTGGCACATGCCTTTAATTCTAACACTTAGAAGGCAGAGGTAGGCAAATCTTTGAGCTCAAGACCAGTCTTGTCTACAGAGTGAGTTCCAGGACAGCCAGGGTTACATAGAGAAACGCTGTGTTGGAGAGATGGGGAGGGAGATGGGGGGTGGAAAGGATAATTGTAACCATTAGGAGGAAAAAATACATGGAAAACATTCATAATCGTAGATACTAAGTCTAGTTTCCTTCCCTTTATTCCTTAAATTTTTTTTTGTACTCTGAAACAAATCTAATTTTACTAAACTGTTTTAGGAAAGTTATCCAATCACCAATGTCTTTTCATTCCATCCCAAAAAATGATTTTTCCAAAAACTGTGGAACCTGGCTTAGCCACTGTCTGGTAGCATTGCTTAAGCACAAGTCAAGTGTGAACACAGCCTTAGATAGCAGGGAGTCCTCATCCACTGCAGCCTGTCTCTCACCACAGGAGGAGTGGGAAGCCCTGCCGGTTGTCTGTGTCTGATTGAATTCTACCCTTGAAGCAGCCCACAGCATAACTCACTGAAGAGCTGGGCTGTGGGTGCTTGACTAGCATACATAAAGCTCTGGGTTTCACCCCCAGCACTACATCACCCGGGTGTGGTGACTCACACCTGTAACTTGGGAGGTGGAAGCAGGGAAATTAGAAGTTCAAGGTCACCCTCAGACACCTGGCAAATTCATGGCCAGTCTGAGATACATTAAGACCCTGTCTCAAACAAATAAATACAGAGTTGAACTTTTTCCTCTCACAGTACCCCACAGACATGGCATGTGACAGGAACCTGACATAGCTGTTTTCCTTAAAATAAATAAGCTCCACAAAGTGATCTTGAGACCACAGCAGATCTCACCTGAATGATAAGCCCTAGGAGTTTTCTCAGGAGGCACCAAGGATGTGTTGATGGCCAGCACTGCTGGACGACGCACAGACTGCTGGTACACAAGGTAGCCATGCGTAGCATCAGGTGAACTCCCCATAGTGTAAGCCAGCAGTGTGAGAAGTTAAGCAATATTAAGCCTTCCCCTCGACAGGACTCTTCTCCCATCTTCCCCATAGGTCTTGAACCAAAAGACTTCCTGACCCACTTAGTAGTCCAGGAAGGATCAGAGATTTTGTTAACTTCTAGCTGTCTTGTAGAGAGAGAGGAAGAATTATTTGTATTTTATCATATCTAAGCTGAATATATTCCTTAGTGTTTATTACTTTGTCATAAATATACATGCACATACATGTGTTTATCTATTTATATATGTGTTATGTACATATCTATACCAAAGTAATAAACATTTGGGTGTGTGTGTGTGTGTGTGTGTGTGTGTGTGTCCTGGGGTCCAAGAAGCGTGGGCTAGGATTTTAGCCCAGTGGTAAATTGCTTGCTGAGAATGCAGAAGACCCCAAATTTGATCCCAAGCGCCATAAGTAGAAAATGACCTTCAACACAAATAGCTACGGCAACCGCACCAAAAGAACTCTGGATTCTACCTCAAAGAAGCACACAATTGAAGCACACAAAGCACACAAAGAAGTACGTTGCAGGACTGAAATCTGACTTCTCTCTGTAATGTGTATCTAGATCAAACAGTATTAAATAATCATTAAGTTTTGCCTTTTTCTTCGTAAAGAACAGCTCCCAGCTCTGCGTCGAGCTGTGGGTGTTGATGGAAATGTGAATGGTAACTATCTTGTGGGGTAGACAGTTTGCTGAAGTATTATCCCGAACACAGGCTATCTGATTTACTAACTTATTATCCATTAAAAACTCCCTGGGTAAATAAATGTGTGACTAAAAGAATTGTTATTCTGCGTAATCAGATGAATAGATGCAAACAGGGAAGATTGCTGTCATTACTCTGGGGACAGTACTGGGCAGACGCGCAGTGCGCTAGATCAAACTGCTTTTTATCAATACGATGTTTCATATCCCAGATAAACCATTGCTCTGAGATGAGAAAGCTGTTCTCCCTGTGTCTGCTCCCTCTACCCTTCTGCCCACCCTGTATCTTGTAGCCGAAGGACTTGACAAGGAACAGAAATAGCAGAAAACAGTCCATGAAGGTTGATGAGCAAGGGGGGCTGGTTTTTTACCAGCACATCAGAAAAAAATGTGAATCATGGTGGCTGAGGACTGTGTCCTTGAGAGTTTACTAGCTGTCTGTCACATAACTGTTCCAACATTCATTGGCTAAAGCCTGTTGGCAGAGTATGACTTGGGGCTCTCTAATAAGGGTGGACCCGTACCTGCTATCTAGTCCCCATTCACCATGCCCTGAACACATATTTTTATCCAGTTCATATGGTTTCTAAGAGCAGGCAGTAGACACAAACATAGACAATAACTGACCTTTTTTTCTATTCAGTCCATCACCAGCCATCCATTCACCCTAACCATACCAGAAATATTCTTATGTCCTTTCAGTGGCAGGCAGATATTCCAGGCAAGGCCTATACATGGTTTAGAGTCCAAGGAGCAGACACTTGCCAATAGCACCAGCTATAATGTAGGGTAGCAGGCTAGGCTCAGGTATCAAATATACTGGAACACAGAGGAGAGACAGCTATTCCAAACTGGTACACTGATGGTTACCATCATGGAAGGGGGGGGGGTGGCCATTGAATAGAAAGCCAGAGGGTATGAGAATGAATTCAGGGAGATTTGTTTAGCAACTGGCTCAGAAGCAAAGGCATTTAACAGGACAAACAATAAAGATGTAGCTTCTGCTGTGTCCACAGTCCCTATGCTCCCTAACTATACTGCCCTTGCTCCTATAAAGTTTGGATTTTGTTAAAACAGTTTTATTGAGATACAATTCACTGCCTATAACTATACAACTCAATGGCTTGTAATATATCCACTGAATTCTATAACTATTGCTATAGTCAGCTTTAAGACACATCACTTCCAAAAGAAAGTCTACACTCCTTCATTTTCGCCCCATCCCATAGCCACCCTTAGCCCTGGGCAACCATTCATGTTTTCTTTGTGTATAGATTTGCCTGTCCCAGGCATTTCATGTGAATGGGATTATATCATACAACCGGATGGTTTTATTTGGCATAGGGCATTAGAGTCAGTGAAACTTTCTTGACACAGGCACTCCTAGGTCCTACCCTTCGTCATAACTGGCAGACAGGATCAGTGTGCTCTCAACCAAATGACTGCCTATCCAGATGCTGGTCAGCAACCAGTGTTGTGGTCTGGCCAGATTGGTGGGCCAGACAGCCAGATTCTCTTCCATCTGAATTGTGGAAGTGCAGTAAGAATGGGGCAGCCTCCCATGAAATCAGAGGGCAAGACAAGTTAGGTTGCACAGAAGCAGGAACAGCACAGCAAGCAGGACAGGGAGAATAAGCTGAGCTGGGCTCATCATGGCTGGATGCCATGGCCGGCCTGACTCAGCTGTCCTCTTGGATCTGTTCCACCATGCATTAGCTCCTGACAGGCTGATCCACCTTTGAGGATGTAAAGCTTTTCTTTACCTCATGACTTCTGTTTATTGTTGGCAATAGTTCCTCTTCTTGTCTTTCTCTTTGTCATCAACTTCTTCTTCTTCTTCTTCTTCTTCTTCTTCTTCTTCTTCTTCTTCTTCTTCTTCTTCTTCCTCTTCTTCTTCTCTTCCTCCTCCTCTCCTCCTCTTCCTCCTCCTCCTCTCCCTCTTCCTCCTCCTCCTTCCTCCCTCCTCTCCCTCTTCCTCCTCTTCCTCCTCCTCTCCCTCCTCCTCCTCCTCCTCCTTCTCTTTATTTTTAGCTACAGCTACAATTATATACATATATTCCCCACCCTCAGTGAGTCATATGTCCCAAGCTGGCTGTTTCCTACTTCCAACCTTTCAAGATGACCCACTCTTCCCAACTCATGCTTTCTCCTCCCTTGAGGCTTGTGCTGTCTAGTTTTATGTCAACTTGACACAATCTAAAGCTATTCAAGCGAAAGGAGCCTCAACTGAGAAAATCCCTCATAAAATGGGGCTGTAGGCAAGCCTGTAGGGGATTATCTTAATTAAGGATTGATGGGGGAGGGGGAGGGCCCAGCCCATTGTGGGTGGTGCCATTCCTGGGTCAATGGTCCTGGGTTCTATAAAAAGCAGGGTGAGCAAGCCAGTAAGCAGCACTTCTCTATGGCCTCTGCATCAGTTCCTGCCTCCATTTTCTTGCCCTGTTTGAATTCCTGCCCTGACTTCCTTCAGTGGTGAACAGTGATATGGAAGCATAAGTCAAATAAACCCTTTCCTCCCGACTTGCTTTGGTCATGATGTTTCATAACCGCAATAGTAACCGCAACTAAAAACAAGGCCTGAGCCGGGCAGTAGTGGTGCATGCCTTTAATCCCAGCACTTAGAGGAGGCAGAGGCAGACAGATTTCTGAGTTCAAGGCCAGCCTGGTCTGCAGAGTGAATTCCAGGACAGCCAGGGCTACACAGAGAAACCTTGTCTCAAAAAACCAAAAACAAAAACAAAAACAAAACAAAAAAACCCAACAAACAAAAAACCCAAGGCTTGATTTGCTTAGGGTTTTTTCCAGCTCTAACTAGGTTAGAATGTGTAACCTTAAATAAAACCATCATTACTTACTTTTTAAAAAAGCAGGAAAGGGACTGGAGTGATGGCTCAGAGGTTAAGAGCAATGTCTGTCCTTCCAGAGGTCCTGAGTTCAATTTCCCAGCAACCACATACTGCCTCAAAACCATCTATAATGAGATCCAGTACCCTCTTCTGGCCTGCAGGCATACATAATAAATAAATCTTTTAAAAAATGCAGAAAAGGAATAAACTCAGTAGGATGAGAGGATAATGAATTCAGTCCAAGACATGGTAGGTTTAAGATACAGGGACATAGAGAGACCTCCAGAAGCAAAGTCTGGTGAGCAGAGAAAGAGGCACCTATAGAGGAAGGCAAGAAAGAAGAAAGAGCCAGAGCTCAGGTCAGAAAACCAGGAGACACTGATTGGGGAGCCAAAGCTCCAACCTCTTGGTGCCAGAGGTAGCCTTGGCCACGTGACTGCTTGGGGATTCATCATGTCCCCTCACCACTCAGGAGAGCAGACAGACTGTTTCCCACTCAGCTCCACTCTGTGTAAGTCAGTGAGAACTTGCTGAGGGCCAGCCTATTCAGAGTAGGAGAAACACCTGCATGGAGAGGGCAATGCTACCTTCTCAGACTCAAAGGAGCATTTGCCATACTAGCTGGTGTGAGTGTCACTTAAGGGGCCTGTGGAATCCCTTAATAGCCTGTATAGAAGAGACTGATAGTGGATATGGTGCAGACCAAACAGGGTTTCCAGTGGACCAGCATCCAGCAGTGAGGGAACTCTTGTTCCAAACTGCACAGGGGAACCAGAGTGCTACAGGCTTCTGCTATCATGGTTACTATGATGTTAAATGAGATGACAGCAACCCCTCATATACAGAGAGGGTCATGCTCCCTGCTGTGACCATTATCACCAGCTTGTAGGCGAGGGAGACCTACCTCTAATCCCAGATTTCTAGACTACTGTTCTGCTACACAGTTATGGCCTCTAAATCCTTACGCTTAAGAACCACACTTCAAGTCAAAGCAGAGGGGAAATCAGAGGAACCCAGTGAGTTCCAGCCCTGTCAATCTTCCACACTTGATACAAGTCCTGGATCCTTGCTTTTCATATGTCTCTGCTCTCTGGGTTGTTTAGTACATCCCTTGACATCTTGCGAATGACTTGGGGATGAAAATCATGCACAGAGAGTCAGGAGAGAGCAGTCGGATTCACCGTTGTGAAGCAGACATGGATATTCCTTTTCTTTTCTTTTCCTGGATACACATTGCTCGTGGCTGAGATTCCCACAATGAGATTCCAGGGTACGTGGAGGTAAAGCACCCAGGGGTGGGAGGGGGATGCCCACAGGAGAACCACGAACGTGGCAGAGATGAAGTCCACAACCACCACTTATTTTCCCATGGGCTCCTCTTAAGGTCCCAGACACCACAACCCACAGATCTTCCCTGGGCCACCTGGGCTGCTGGTGCCGTCTGTGGCTGCAGCAATGGACTGGAGCCCTCATAATTATCCAAAGTGGTCAGACAGAAAGCCAAGGGGGAAGACCACATCAGTGGAAACTGAGATGAATTCAGACCACCCCGAAAGGGCACTTAATTCTCTCAAGTTCATCTAATCTTCAGACACAACATTATCAATAACAAAATAGATGCAAAGCCAAAATCAGAGTCTCTAATTCTGAAGCAGTTAGGAAACAACTGAAATCAAAACTGTGGGCTTCTGAGAGAGCTGAAAGATGTAATTGGCACAGAACAGACTATTCACTCGAAAGCAGTATCATTTCACAGTGCAGAGATCTGACTCTGAAGGGGTCCCCAGACCCTGTGGTCATTTGCTCTTATTGGGTGGTTTTATTTATAGAGGCGAGATTACAAGGGTGAAGCCCTTGCTCTCCTAAAACCTGCATCCTAGCTAAGGAGTTATAGGAACCACAGCAACCCGGCAATATATAAGGAGTGCTAACATGTGCTACCCCAGCTAGAATAATGTGGAATTTGGCAGGTCATCAGCCACAGTTAGAAACAGAAGGGAAAGCTCTTTAGTAGAGCAGAACTTGAGTAAGAGTTTGGGACAATGGCTTCCATTGGATTGGAATAAACATCTGGCACACAGGTGTGTAGTCCAGTACTTACTGGATAAACATCATTGAACAGGGACATTCGGTGGATGTGAGCTGCATGGACAGCCTGCATCAGACAGCAAATCCACACCCCCTGTCTTCCTTCTGCCACTGACTGATCAACATCCCCAGGGAAACGGATCAACTGATTTCATCTCCCATCACCATTTCCATTCCAAGGGAATGAGAGAGTGTGTTTGTCTGACTGCTACAGAGGACCTGACCATGCCTGCTACTGTTCGGCACAGCCTAGAGCATTAGGTGCCACTTGGTGATTTGTGCCATGTCATTACTGGCAGTCCCTATTCATGCAGTATGGTCTTGTTCTTCTCCAGAGAACACAGTAGGTGCCTGCAATCTGCTGAGGTCCTGAATAAGTCTCCTCACAATAACACTCACTCTTTGCTTAAGTGAAAACAAAAACTCTTGGGGCCATTTGTGTGAAAGGCCAAAGCCACACACACACACACACACACACACACACACACACACACACACGCAGCAGCAGCAGCAGCAGCAGTACCATTCCGAACAGAAAGTAAAGTAAGGTTCATAACTTGCCTCGGGACTTGTGTGCCCTGTGGTTTATACGCTGAACACAAAGAAAGCGTCTTGTCCCGTGACTTTGTCTCTGTGTGTACCAAAGCCCACCACTTACTTTGAGCGTGAACGTGAGATCGGACTCTGTATACTCACAAGGTCATGTTTTAGGAATTCTGAGTGTGTTTTGAGCACTACCAGTTCCTTCATCCAGGAACCACCAGGGTACACAGAATGAAGAATGATGCGGTACAAAGGAGAAACCAGAGAGGCTGCTCTTGCGGAGTTTCTCAAAGTGGGCTGCACAGAACGCCCATACCTTAAATATAGGTACTCTGCGGAAAAGGGGGTCTGGTCACGATTACGTACATTTCAGAAATTTCAGATTAGACAATATCGAGTTGGGGTTTTCATTAGTTTATTGAAACTACAGATCTTCTAGTCACAGCTACAAAACTGGGGACAATGGGATCTATGGGTGGCGTGTTAAGCCTCCCCTTGCCCTTACTCGTGATTACAGAAGTTGCTGAGGACTCCTGCAGACAGCGCAGCTTTGAACTCTGCCCTGAGCATGTAGCTTCTTAGGTACATGATGGGCTGGGCCCGGTTTGTTGTTGTTGTTGTTTAAAAACAGGACTTTCGCGCGTTTTGTTAGGCTTCCTACATCTCCCTGCTTATCCCCCAGAGTGGAACTCAGAAGACAACTGGAGTCCCTTACCCCTTGTAGTTACAATATGCGGGTTTTGTTGTTCTTGTTTCTCATTCTACAACCCAAAGAGGAAACAGCAAGAACCCAGCACTGACTGGAAGCCAGGTCCATCCACCCAGCTCCCACAACACACCCCCACACCCCAACTTGGCTCCCCGCTCAACACACAGAGGAAGCATCAGAGCGCATTCCCCGTGGAGAGCAGAGGTGTGTGGGGGAGAGGGTAACAAATGGGGGAAGTGCATCCTTTATTTCCGCGTGGTTTTTCCCCCCTTTGCTGCTGATCACCTGTTTCTGAAATGCCTGTTCTGCTGTGTTTCTATAAAGGTATTACGCACTTTTCTCATCCAAGGATGCGCAGACCGAGACCTCTGATTCTGGTTCAGTGACATCATCTATAGACCACGTTACCAACCTCAGTGACCAGAAGTGCTGAACTCAGAAAGGGCTAGGCGGGGATAACTAGCGGTCAGAGACCAATGTCGGGTTCCCAGAGTTAGGGCTCCCCCTGCTGGAATCCGGAGCCAAGCCCGAGTGTATCTTCCCCAGAAATCCTGATTGAGCCTGCCTCAGCCAGCAGCTTCAAGGCTTCTCCCACAGACTAGACGGGCATCTCTATCCAGCCACCTGTGAGTCTCCCCTCTCTCAGCCCGTGTTCTACTTCCTAAAGGAGGATCCAGCTCTCTATGCCCAAGTCAAATAGGACTTCCTGATGCTGGGAATTTAAGACTGGGGGATTTCCCAACTTTCCCCAAAAGCAGATCTTTTTGTTAGGACGCTTCTCCCCAACAAGAATTACGTTTTTCAATTTTTTGAATATCGGATCCTTTGTATTGCACTTCTAGGGATGTATTGTACATCCTGAGGGTTGGAAGATGAGAAACGCCGCCCGGACGCTCCCTCTTCCGGAGTAAAGTCCGCGGCACAAACCCGGAAAGTAACCTACTTTTTTACTCTGCTCTGGTCGCTAAGCCCCTTTTTTTGCCATAAAATCTTGCCTCTGTGGAGTAGGAAAATAAACATCGTGCCATAAAAATCTTGCCGGTGTCTAGCTTCCTTGAGTCCCAGAATTCCTGATGGCTGAGAAATTGCACGGCCCTCCATCTGGAGAATTTTCCACCACCACCCCCCATCCCCCACCCCCAAGGATGCTACTATTTGTAATTGAGAAGTCTGCGTATCTTTTCATTTGTCAAAGAGGAGGGGAAAAGAGGAAGGCTGAGCCACATTGAAATGGAAATCCGGCTTTATCATGCAGAGGGCAGCCAGGTTTCCGCTGGCTCGCTGTTAGGTGTTGACTCATTAGGACACAACGGTATAAGGGCTGGGGCTCCCCTAGACCCGGGAAGTCAGGGCCTGTTAGCTGTACTTTCCGGTAGTGGGACGCGTACCCACTTGGGGCTCACTGAAAATAAGACACCGAGGGCTAGAAGGGCTAAGAGGGCTAGGAGGGCTAGGAGCGATAGCTCAGTTGGTAGATGCGGCCCTGGGTTTGATCTTCAGCGCCTCAGAAACCAGGTGGCACAGGCCTGTGATTACAGCACTTGGAAGGGTGGGGGGAGGAGGAGGAGGAGGAGGAGGAGGAAAAGTTCAAGGTCATCCTTAAGGAGCCGGCTCATAGAGGCTACCAGGGAGACCGGAGACCTTTTCAGAAGAAATGTAAAGACACCAAATTCAAAACCCTAAATGAAGGCGAACCTCTTTCAACCCCATGAATAATTATTCACATTTACAGAAATGAATACTAAAAGGAGCGGATCTTCATTCTACAGCAGGCTGCACTATGGGATCCCTTTACATACCAAGTTCACCTGATGCATAAAACATATGATTAGATTTACAAAAACTTGATTTACACGGGTTTTTTTTTTAACATCTTTGCAGAAAGATTGGGTGTGATTAGATGCAATAGGAGCCCCTCTGGGGCTCACTGATGGGCTGTAGGAAAGTTACTAGCCAAACCCTCTTCAGCTGGTGTCAGTTCTCTTCCTAGAGATGTCTTGAGTGAGGCCTAATGACTGCTTACAGAGGTGGTATCGGAACAAGGGACGCTTCAGGAAATAGGTGCTGTTCAACCTTCATGAACTTGCTAATAAAGCAGAGCTGAGCAGTTGGGAAAATGGTCTGGTCTGTTTCCTGTAGGAAAAAGGGATCCAGAAAGACACAGCTTCCATAGCATGAGGCTGTGAGGAGAAGGAAACGGGAACCCTGGGGGGCAAGAGAGCTTTTGTCTGAGACTAAAGGAAGGAAGGAAGAGATCACACGAATGTATGTGTTCATGCCCAGATTCAAGGAGACCCTCAGAGCCTGCACTACGGTGCAAGTTACTCAACAGGGCTCCCGGTTGCAGTGTCTGCTCTTTCCAGACTTTGAAGCTCTACCATGTACACAGCAAACAACCATGTAGACCATGTATATGGTAACTTATGCTGCTCTCCTCGAACGGTCAAAATCAACTTTATCGTAAAGTATAGTCTCAGGATAATTAACCATCATAAACTTGAAAGAAGAAGAAGAAAATAGTGTGTAGGTGTGTGTAAGATATATAGAGATAGATAGATAGATAGATAGATAGATAGATAGATAGATAGATAGATAGATAGATAGATAGACTCTTCTGATAAAGAAGCCCTACTCTACACCATTCTGAAGTATCTGGGAATGGGAATGTCTGTCATATTGTACTCTAACTCCCGGTTTGCTTTGGGTCTTCTGAAGTTCAGGAAAACAGAAACTTTATGAGCCCACATCCAGGTTCCTTTCTTACCCCTTATCCTTGACCCCTTCCCAACACACACACTCAAAGCAGCATTTTGAGATGGCCAGAGAAGGAAGTGTCCCATCTCCCTTTCCTCTCTCAGCTCACAGATTCAAAGGTGCAACACCCTTGGAAAAGCAGCTCGCCACTGTCTACCGCTCCCTGGAGCTTCCGTACTTGGCAATGTTTGTTTGGGATCTTACACCTGTTCTGAACAGTGATACAGCACACTCACAGATCATGAATATTTGATACCAAATTAAATGGTTTGTCAGTCTATCACATAAGGAAGACAATTCAGTTAAAAGGAAACCATTTGAAAGAGAACTCATTACATACCATTATTTTATTTTATTGTAACACTTTAATTATTCCATAGACAATACATGACTTTCTGCCTCTGTCTCTTAATTTCTCTCTTTTTGTCTAAAAATTAAACCCTGACTTTCACTTTGCAAACTACAGTACTCGTTTTCATTTAAATAAGAACAAGTATTTCCCCCAAATTATTAAATTGTTTAGTAATAGAACAAATAGAATAATAATATTTCCCCAGGGGGAGTACGTCTCAAAAATTAGAGAAAGAATATGTGCACCTGAAAGGATCTTTTTAATTCATGATTTAGCCAGAATTCTCTTCTGAGACAGTACCAGCCCTCTCGAATGTTTGTCCAGCGGAGGACCTTGCTTATGTCTGTACAGGAAGTTCTGTGGTTCTGCACGAATGCGTCGCAAATGTTGAGTCTTTTAAACACAAAATGGAATCATTTCTTTGCCTATTTGAGCGAGTACCAGCAGCGAGCGATGGTTAAAAAAAAAAAGGAAATAAATAACTAGGGTATTGTCAGCAGTGCTGGCAAGTCGTGCACTCTGGTTTTCAGGGCTGACCTAGGTGCACGGCTGAAAGATGATCCCCCCCCGTGTGCCTCCCACCCTGAAGACCATAAATTAAGTACATAATTTATGGTCTGAGATTTTGAGCAGCCTGAACACTCATCACTGAAGAGTGGGAGGGACCTCAGCAGCGGTGAGTACACAAGACACCCTGAGGTGCTCAAAGGGTAAAAGGAAGAAAATTCTTCCTGAAAGTGGCAAGCCTGTATGTGCTCCTGGACTCATTTAACATCGTTATTTTTTTTGTTTTGTTTTGTTTTACTAATTTTTCTCTTCCTTTTAATTTAACCAAGGCAAAAGCAGGAAATGCCTATAGGGTGTTTAAACAAAAATAGTCACTCAATAAAATAAGTCAAGTTACTTAAACCACTCTGCAATCATAAGATCTTCACCCTTTATTTTCAGTCATCTGTAATGCTTGACCAGGCAAGATGACTAGATAGATGACTGGTTAAACTGTACTCTCAGATCTTAGGATGCCATCATCCAGTTTAAAAATCTCAATATTTTCATTTCATTTTGCTCCCTATAAGATTTTTTTTTCCAGCCGGGCAGTGGTGGCACACACCTTTAATCCCAGCACTTGGGAGGAAGAGACAGGTAGATTTAGAGGGCAGTCTGATCTACAGAATGAGTTCCAGGACAGCCAGGGCTATACAGAGGAACCGTGTCTAAAAAAAAAAAAAAAAAAGAAACAAACATAAAACCTAAGATAATATTTCTCATGCTCAGAATTTGCTGATTCACAAACTAATATTGAACTGTTTTTCTTAGTTCGAAGGCTTCTTTGGATGTATAATTTAGATTAGTTATATTCAGACATAACTAGTTTTAGTCATTTTAGTTTACTGTATGAAACACCAAAAAGTCCTTGGTTGTTGCTTACCCATGATGCTCCTATTGCCAGATTCGCCTTAGAAACTGACAAAAAACATCTGGTGTGTATCCACTATTAATCCTATAATAGTAAATGGTTCCCCGTGGTTTTTGTTATGCTTTCAAGAACATGGAGAAAGGATGGTGCTGCTCAAATTACACTGTCTCTTCAATAATCTATTTTAAGTAAACAGGTACTGTACGTTGCTGTAGCCATTTTATCCCCATGATTAGGTTTCTATAGTGATTGTTGAGGAACATCTGATTAATCACATATAATACCCCTACCATTACAGCAGGTGTTTTAATATTAGTTGCCCATCATAGACAAATGACTCCAAGAAGCAACTAATTCAAAGGTATACTTTGTTTTTAAAGATTAAAGCTGGAGTTGTGGAGTTGGGTAAAATGAAGGGCTACATATTTTCTGGTGTGTTTCTGTTTGACTTTCGAGCAGACTGGTTGCTGGGTGGGTCACCAGTGTTTCTTACTTGAGAGTGTAGTGTCCTTAAGTGAAGAATAAAGAAGCCAGAAAGCATGATCTCTGGAGTGGGTCAGCTGTGACTCTGTCTTAAGACTGGCTTAGAAAATGAAGCTTAGGTTTGGGGGATTGAATGACTTCATGAGCCACCTGGTTGGCATCACCTTCAGATCACCCAGCAGATGTTTCCTGACTTACCGAGATGAAGCAGGATCGGGTTCTCGGCATCTTACCCTTGGTTGTTGTTTTTTGTGTTCAGGACTCAAGCCCTCTGATTTCTCACTGGCTGCCATCTTTCTTCTCTCTTCCCTCTCCTCTCCCCAGGCTATACCCACGGCTACTCTGTCCACCATTCCCTGACTCTCACTCCTCTACCTCGTTTGCTTCCCTTCTCCCTTCTCTGACTTTGGCTCATTTTGCTGTTCCTCTCAATTATTTGTTTCTAAGCCTCCTTGAAAATTGAGTTTGGTCAAGCATGGTGGTGCATACCTTTAGTCCCAGAACTCTGGAGACTAGGAGCAGAAGGATTGCTATGAGTTTGAGGTCAGCCTGGGCTACAGTGAGTTCTACACCAGCCAAGGCTACTGGTGAGACCCTGTCTCAAAAATATAAGCAAACAAGCAAACAAACAAACAAGCAAACATATTTGAGTTTACCACTATGTTCCTAAAAATGAGGGTTCCAAGATCTGCAATGGAATCTCCTCCTCTTCCTTTTCCTCCTCCTCTTCCTCTTTTCCCCTTCTTTGTTTCCCTCTTTTCCGGTGTTACGGATGGAACTGTGGTTTTGAACATGCCGGGCAAGTACTCTACCACTGACACCATCTCATTTCTCAGGTTTGTCTTATTTAAAGAACATGGTTGCTCATGCACATGAAAAGGAAGAAGATCAAGAGAAGACTTTTGCCACTGATCTTGGTTCCCTAGGAACTCAGGGCTGTCTAAGATGCCATCAAAAGATAAAGATTGGCTCCAAAGAGAAAGTCAATTTCTCTTGTAGTGTGCACCTAAATGAATGTGGCCTTCTCCCACAGATCAGGTAGGACTTCATACAGTCTTTGAAGGCACTTATCTACCTTAGTGGCTGGAATCACTTGATTATATCATTCCCGTTGGCCAGTGAGGCTTGTCTTACTGCTCAGAATGGTGATTCATCACCAGTATAAATGACAGGAAAGGTCACTGCATTTTCCCATCCAGCCACCCTTAAGTGAACTGCTTTCAAATGAAATGCAAAGCACCAGGGAGTTAAAGACTATGCACATGAAGATTCAAACTATTTTATGTCTCAGTAGAAAATAAAGCATTTCAAAACAATTCTGAAGTTGCCCGTACAAAGGATTCACAAAAGAACCTGGTATCCACAGAGCAGGAAGGAACACAACTCAGATGCTTTGTTGACCACATTTTCTACCAACACTTATATGCAGACAGAAAATGAGATTCCCCATCTGCTCACTATTTTCAAAAAACTTGATTAATTCTTGCCCACTTCTGCTAGAAGCTGGCTTTTCCTGACACACATAAGAATCTGTCTTCATTCTTATAGGTGGGAGAACTCTTAGGGCCTGAGCCAAGGTGGTCCTGGAACTCAACAAATCTTGACAGAGTCTTGGGTTAAATTGATCCTTCTGGAAATTCTCAAAGTAGGACCAAGCATTTGCTTTCAACAAATATATGTTAAACTTGGCCAATCCAGAAAACATGAATAAGGGCTAGATTTAAGACCAACTTCTGTAATGGGTGGTGGTGGTGCCTTTAATCCTAGTATTCAGGAGGCAGATGAAGGCAGATCTCTGTGAGTTCAAAGCCAGCATGGTCTACAGAGCAAGTTCCAGGACAACCAGAGCTGTAAAACTCAAGGGTCTTAACTTACCAGAGAGACCCCCTGAGTGGACCACGTGGAGACAGGAATCAATGTAAAAAGCAAGAGGATTTTTATTTAATATCCAGCATGCTGGGGCTGCCCTGCACATGGAGAAAGAATGACCACGTGCGCTGGGCTGTGTGGGCCTTTTATACGGTTCTCAGGGTAGCCGCCATTAGGCACAATGTGATTGGCGGCAGAACTGTGTTACCTTTAAACTAATTGGTTGTTAGGGGATGAGGTAGGTGGCCAATGGACTCTGGGCCTTTCCTAGCCTCAGGAACCTCCCTGTGGTCTGAGAAATGTAATTTAGCCTCTCTCTTGTTCCAATGCCTTTCCAAAGTTCCTGAGTTAACCCTTTCAGAACTACACAGAGAAACCCTGTCTTGGGGGTAGGGTAGGGGAGAGATTAGCTCCTGTGTGTGTGTGTGTGTGTGTGTGTGTGTGTGTGTGTGTGTGTTGGAAAAATCCATGGATGGTGGTTGATTTTAATCGTCAGCTTGATTTTGTTGAGAGAAACGCCTGGAAGATTGGTAAAATGAACCTGTGGATGGATGACTAGTGAAGTTGTTTCCAGATAGGGTTAGCTAAGGGGAAGATTAAGATTAGGTCTGGATGTGATGAGTGACAACATCCAATAGTTAGGTACCTAGATGGGAGACAAAAGGATGGAGGATGCCTACTAGTGTAGTCTCTCTCTCTCTCTCTCTCTCTCTCTCTCTCTCTCCATCTGTGTGTGTATGTCCCTATCTGTTTGTCTCCACCCATCCCCGTCTCCTGCCCCTCCTTCCTGTTCTCCACGAAGCAAGTAGCCTCTACCACATGTTCTCATTACCATGACGATGCCTCAGCACAGTGCCCAAAAATAGTAAACCTCCACCCCCAAGTCTACAGAGTGAAACCTTTGAAAGCAGGAGCCAAAATAATCCCTCACCCTAAGTCATTTTCCTCAGGTATTTGCCTCTGCAATGCTATACCCGCTACTTGATGCATCCAAAGACATCTTGATACGCCCCAAAGCCACTCAGCTCAGGCCAGTGAGGGGAAATGGTTAAGATCCCCCTACTGAGCATGTAGAAAAGAGGCAGACTCCATCCGAATCCTGTTCTGGACATCATGGTTAAAGGAAAGCTGCCTCTGGAAGCTCAACACAGCCTTGAACCAGTAAAGGGCAGTGAGCACTCACTGCGGAAACTGGGGACCAATTCTAAGTCAAACCACAAAATATTCAGGAAAGACAGCTTGCCTGAAGGCTAGGTGCTAGAGAGCCTTGAGGTCCGGCACCACTTCGGTTCAGGCTGCAGGAGCTTCCCGACCTGGTCAAACACAATCTAGGAAGCAGGTCTGCCAAGATGACCTGAGATCACTTGAAATTGCTGCCTTCTCTGCAGTTACGGGGGGGGGGGGGGGTTGCAGTGGCTGCAGTCATGAGTAAAGCCTCTCTGGGGGACAATTTACTATTTGGATATGTTCAAGAGTTCATTCTGTTTCCTTCCAAATCTTTATTAACACCCTCAGTGACTACAGTCCACAGACTCTTATGGGGGCACTGCCAAGTGCAGACCGAACTCTGGACCTCATGTAAAAGGAAGGAGATTTGTCTCCTGCTTATTTGTTCCTGGCTGGTCTGTGTCTCTTGTACAAACTGTCATGTCAAAGCAATGAGGCAGGACCAGGAAGACAAATCCAGTATTTCCGATGTATCTTGAGAGTGTTAGCAGGCTGGCTTAAAAAGAAGTACCCTGTCCTTCCAAGATATCAGCAGGCACTTGTGTCGTTCAAACCAGTTCAAACCAGCTCACCTTTCTAAAATAAACAAGCTTCATCAATACTGCTGCCTGCCTGAGGTTTTCTTTGCCTTTCACGATTCAACTACCTTATGTGTTTTTACCAGCATTCCCCCTCCCACCCCCACCGCACCGTTTATCACGTCATCTTATCACAGTCTCTTTGGGAGACGCAAATAGCACACTAATGTTTCCTTTTGTTAGGGTGAGTTGTCAATCTCCTCAGAGTGGGAACAACTACAGACAGCTCTTTCTTCTGATAATCTTCCTGACACTTGCGGGAGACTGGTTTATCCATCACACTGGGAACCCCACTCCGGGGGAGAGGAAACAAGCCCGACAGACAGTCAATCAGTGTGGATGTCACTTTGTGTCCATCAAGAAAACATGTAATGTGAACTATCAT
The DNA here is from genome assembly GCA_036184795.1 of Tokudaia tokunoshimensis. Taxonomy (NCBI): domain Eukaryota; kingdom Metazoa; phylum Chordata; class Mammalia; order Rodentia; family Muridae; genus Tokudaia; species Tokudaia tokunoshimensis. Next base: position 46,728,263 of record BTHU01000004.1, on the reverse strand, counting down.
GTATTTTGTTCTAGTAAATAGCCTTCCTTTCTTCATAAACCTTGTCTGTGTTCTGAGGACTGACAAAAACATCACACAGGACCGTGCCCTTTCAACACGCAATTCTGAAAGCCGTCCTTTGTGCAGTCTTCAACATGCCGACATACTCCGTTGTTTTCCTTGATAAAGGGGCGGGAGTTGGGGGCTCAAACACGGAGGCTCAAAATGCTGCAAGTTCAGATTCCCTGTTGGAATTAGGAATGCTGGGTTTGGGGTGAAACTGTTTCTCAGTCTCATCAGCCAGGACCTTCCGGCCATCAGGGGTCTTCCCATGACCAATAGCCCTCACATTTCAGTTGTGAATGATCCAAAAGAAGAGAACTAGGGATACAGAGCCAGAAAAATGTAAGAAAGTCATTTAGGCTGACTTGCGGAAGACAGCCTAGTTCAGATCTGGAAACCCGTCTCAGAAGTATTCCGAACCTCAAACGAAAGAGAACCATCCCAGAGGAGGTTTATTTTGGAAGTGGGGGTAGGATATGAGAAAGTGAAGAAGAGAATATACTCATTTTTTTCCTTTCTTTTTGCTTTTTAACTTTTAATTTTTCATGGCTCTTCCAGAGCTTGCTGTGTAGCCCAAGCCGGCTTCAAACTCACACTCCTCCCTCATCCTCCCATGGCTGAAATTTAAGAGAGAAAATGAAAATATGTATATTTGTGTGTTAGGTGGCAGGCCAGTCACCAGCTCTTGCTAGCCTATCCCTCCCTCTCTGGAAACAGTGATGGGGCAGGGGCCATGCAACACCAATCATGAGTATTCTGCAGCCTAAGGTTTGTGGCTTGTATAATGACTAGAGAGACCCGTGACACATTTACCTCCCGTATCTAGGCTTTGAAAGAGGGCGATCTTGAGAAAGCCAAGTTGCCCTGTGGTAGAAAGGGTTAATAAATAACAGGGAATCGGACCATGGTGACTGCCTGCAGCCACTCAAACAAGATAGGTCTTTGCCTAGGAGAAATGTCCAGCTGGTGGAGATGATCAGCTTGCTGGGCTACGTATGACACATACATACTGCAATCCGTCTTGTATGTCTAAAGGCTCAGGGCAATGTCAGCTGCCCATGATGGACTTTTAGGTGATGGTATCATGAGACACACATGCGTTTTCAATTGCTTTCAGGTGTTAATTTGAAGTCTTAAAAAACAAACAGGTATTTGCCTGGCTACCTTTTAAGACAATAAGGGTCATTTACTTATTTTCATTCACACATGAGTTCCTGGTAAAGAAGATTTTCATATGCCCTCATTGCTTTAGAGAAAGAGGACTATGTAGTGTGTGTGTGTGGGGTGGTGTGTGTGTGGGGTGTGTGTGGTGTGGTGTGTGTATATGTGTATGGTATGTGGTGTGTGTGTGTGTGTGTGTTGTGTGTGTATGTGTATGTGTATGGTATGTGGTGTGTATGTGTGTGTGTGTGTGTTGTGTGTGTGTGTGTATGTGTATGTGTATGGTATGTGGTGTGTATGTGTGTGTGTGTGTGTGTGTGTGTTGTGTGTATGTGTATGTGTATGGTATGTGGTGTGTTTGTGTGTGTGTGTATTTGGGGAGAAGGAGTGTTAAGATGAATGGGGGGAAGAAGCTACCTTCAAAAAGCTACTGGGCCAACTTTGTTCCCTTTGGCTGAGAAGATTCAGATTTTGGTGTGCCCAGCCAAAGCAAGAGCATTGAACTGAAAAATAAATTTTTTTAAATGGAAGAGAAAATGGCATCTCCACACCTCCCACAAAGGTCTAGGGATTCCATGACAATGAAATAGTAATCCCTCAAGGCTTCTAGACAAAAACAAATTAAGTAGTCTTGATGTAAACACGCATCCTAATAGAAACCCATCTGCACGCATCTTTGAGACTTATTTTTTACTGGCCTTTTTGAGTGCTATATTTTTAAAGCCCTTTAAAAAATAAATTAAATAACTAACCAGGAACATAAACCCTGAATGAAAATTCAGCCAACACGCTAGGCACAGCAGCAAGGGCTGGAGGAGAGTCTCACTCCTAAGAAGAAACATGGAGTATTACACAAAAACCCTGAGGCTGGGCCCGGGAAACAAGGGCTGGAGGAGAGTCTCACTCCTAAGAAGAAACATGGAGTATTACACAAAAACCCTGAGGCTGGGCCCGGGAAACAAGGGCTGGAGGAGAGTCTCACTCCTAAGAAGAAACATGGAGTATTACACAAAAACCCTGAGGCTGGGCCCGGGAAACAAGGGCTGGAGGAGAGTCTCACTCCTAAGAAGAAACATGGAGTATTACACAAAAACCCTGAGGCTGGGCCCGGGAAACAAGGGCTGGAGGAGAGTCTCACTCCTAAGAAGAAACATGGAGTATTACACAAAAACCCTGAGGCTGGGCCCGGGAAACAAGGGCTGGAGGAGAGTCTCACTCCTAAGAAGAAACATGGAGTATTACACAAAAACCCTGAGGCTGGGCCCGGGAAACAAGGGCTGGAGGAGAGTCTCACTCCTAAGAAGAAACATGGAGTATTACACAAAAACCCTGAGGCTGGGCCCGGGAAACAAGGGCTGGAGGAGAGTCTCACTCCTAAGAAGAAACATGGAGTATTACACAAAAACCCTGAGGCTGGGCCCGGGAAACAAGGGCTGGAGGAGAGTCTCACTCCTAAGAAGAAACATGGAGTATTACACAAAAACCCTGAGGCTGGGCCCGGGAAACAAGGGCTGGAGGAGAGTCTCACTCCTAAGAAGAAACATGGAGTATTACACAAAAACCCTGAGGCTGGGCCCGGGAAACAAGGGCTGGAGGAGAGTCTCACTCCTAAGAAGAAACATGGAGTATTACACAAAAACCCTGAGGCTGGGCCCGGGAAACAAGGGCTGGAGGAGAGTCTCACTCCTAAGAAGAAACATGGAGTATTACACAAAAACCCTGAGGCTGGGCCCGGGAAACAAGGGCTGGAGGAGAGTCTCACTCCTAAGAAGAAACATGGAGTATTACACAAAAACCCTGAGGCTGGGCCCGGGAAACAAGGGCTGGAGGAGAGTCTCACTCCTAAGAAGAAACATGGAGTATTACACAAAAACCCTGAGGCTGGGCCCGGGAAACAAGGGCTGGAGGAGAGTCTCACTCCTAAGAAGAAACATGGAGTATTACACAAAAACCCTGAGGCTGGGCCCGGGAAACAAGGGCTGGAGGAGAGTCTCACTCCTAAGAAGAAACATGGAGTATTACACAAAAACCCTGAGGCTGGGCCCGGGAAACAAGGGCAGTGATATTCATGGATTAGAGCGGGAAGAAATGCGCCATGCGTGTTCATGGGAGCGTTCCAGTCAAGTGGAAGAGACCACATTACAGGAACTTCACTCAGCCAGGGCCCTGGAGCCAACCACTTTCTCTTTTATTTTTTTGTTGGTGATAGGTTTTTTCTTTCCCCTTCTTCTTCGTTCTGTCACTTTTGCAGCTTACAGGAATTGAATGATCTATGAAGAAATTCTCCAGCAACTAGAAATAAGACCTGATGAACATTTTTGAATGACTTTTGAAATTATATGGCATATATCATCTTAAGCAGATCCACAGTATTTGAACTCAAATATGCTTTGTGTCTCCTGCTCCAAATTTTGGGCTAAACTGAGACTACTATGAGCACACACACACACACACACACACACACACACACACACACACACATGAACACACGCATGCAGGCACACACACCGTCCTTTAGCATGCACTACAATATGGTTGCGTACTGAAAAGAAAAAGAAGAAAACTCCACAGCATAAAATACAGTACTTAAGAACACTTATAATTGGAGATTGGGGGCTTAGCTCAATTGTTTATTGACCATTTACCTAGTAGGCATGAAGCCCCATTCTTAAACTCCAATAAACACACACACACACACTCACACTACACACACACGCACACACATCTCATGAATATTTATAATTAACTTGCAAGGTAGCATATATCTATAATCCTAGCTACTAGGAAAACTATTCCTTGAGGCAAAGAGTTCAAAGCCACCTAGCAATTTGTAAGACTCCATTTCAATTAAAAAAAAAAGCAGAATTAAAAAACCAGCCAAAATTACAATTACCAGCCTCGTAATCAGTGATAGTAAGATTGAGATATGGCTATAAGATCTTGAAATGTGTATCCTCAGGGCATTTTTTAAATATAATTATTTTTAAATATAATTATATAATAATTATGACAGAACAATGCTAAATGCTTATCATTAGTTAAAGTCGTTTACAAATTATGCTATACTTAACAGTGGGATACAGACAGCCTTGACAAGAGATGGTTTGGGGATGAAGCTCAGAGGTGAAATACTTGCCTAGTCTGCATGGACCATGAGTTCAGTTCCCTAGCATCACACACACACACACACATACACACAGACACACAAACAACACACATACACATATACACACAACACACATATACACATACAATAATTTAGTTTTACTCATAAAAAGGTGTTATATGGGGCTGGTGAGATGGCTCAGTGGTTATGAGCACTGACTGCTCTTCCGAAGGTCCTGAGTTCAAATCCCAGCAACCACATGGTGGCTCACAACCATCTGTAATGAAATCTGACGCCCTCTTCTGGTGTGTCTGAAGATAGCTACAGTGTACTTACATATAATAATAAATAAATCTTTAAAAAAAAAGGTGTTATATAAATCAATAATTATATACTTATAGTAATAAAAAGGGATATAGTGATATATAGGTCTTACATAATTAAAATGTATATGGCTATAATAATTAAAATGTATATAAAATGTGAGATCAGACTGATATATGATGATATATCATATATCATATGATAATATGACCCATTCTTATAAAAATGTGTAACATTCATAAAACAAAGTATAATTGATAAATCTTATATATGAGTTATTTTAGAGTATCTGTATATCATCATAAGGTATACTGAGTATGAGATCAGAAAGTGTCACCACTTAGAGAGAGACGTTTGCTAGGGCATTAGTAACGTGGAGAAGGCAGCTTGTTAGGATTCCAGGAGTTTTTGCTTTAGGTAGTAATGCTATGGTTTATATGATCTGTAAATGTTGAAATATCTCCTTGTGATTTATATAGATTTCTGTGTGCATGTTATATTTCAATTTTTTAAAAAGCATATGACTAAAATGTCTTTGAGAAATATGACTGTTTAAATTTTTTTAATTTTAAAAATATAAGATATATGAGATTTATATATAATATATATATATAATCTTTTATAATCTGCAAAAAGCAATTATTTAGAAAAAAAATCAAGCCACAAAGATCAGAACCATAATGACTTTTGAAAATTCAGATAAAATCTCGCCTCTGGGGCTCTGTTCTGAATTTGTAGAAGATATTCAACACCGGTGTGTGTTTTCCACACTTTCAAAAAATATACCCCATTCCCAAATGAAATGAAGTTTTCCCTCTGTGGTTGGTTAAAGGTGTAAGGAACATGGAGACCTAATCCTCCTGCCTCATTAGGAAAATTCCCAGCCCAAAGAGGTCACACAACAGAGCACTGTCCAGCCCTGGAGGGAAGTGAATGGGACAGGGGATGAAGGAAGGTCTGTCTCAGACTCCTGCCGCTCTGGCCTAGAAGTTGAAGGGCTCCGTTGAGGTATGTTGCTGTGTACTTACCAGGCTCTGTTTATTTCATGTTCTGAATGATTCCTTTTTAACCTACCAAGTATTTATAGCCCATAGAAACTCAGAGATGAAAGTTTCCCCAACGTGCAAAAGCCACAAATGACAAAATCTTGTTAGAGTGGACGAAGCCAGGAGGGCTATCAAGCCTGCGTGTGTGTCCATCCGTCTGAAGCCCCGTTCATTACGACGGGGCTTTTCTGGGCTGGTCCTCAGAGGAGAATGGGTGACCCTAGGAAACCACAGCCACCACTGTGTTGTGAGCTGAAGGAGAGCCATTGAACACAAACAAAAAGGATGCTTCAAGGACGCATTGCAACACAATCAGAACCATGCCACGGGCTCTGATGGCTAGAGGGGACAGCAGGAGTGATACAATTAGGGACAGGAGTGGTTCAATTTAGGGGAAAAAAAAAAACTAACAGAAGTGTGCGGCCTGCCGGACAAAGAGGCTGAGTTCTAAAGCACCCCCGTAAGCTGCCTCCACAAAGCGCTGACCATGTGCCCGGAGCAGGAGCCGCAGATGGCTCTTTAAGCCCCACTCAGAGCTGGCACTCTAAAAAGAGTTTGGGGGCAGCGGGCTTGCAGGCAAGGGAGCGTGGAGCTGCGTGAGAATGTGCGTGTGCCCTCATGTTCCTCGGACAGTGTGGGCCAAACAAAGCCTCTCACCTGGCAGGACTGGTGAGCCTCCAGCCTGCTTCTGCTCTCGGCTCCGTCTTCCGGTTCTAGCCTGCCCAGCACTCCCTGGTTTATGCATTTTGAAGTGATAAGCCAGTTTAGAATTCCCACATCTCATTTGTTCAGCCATTTTGGTAACACAGCTGACTCAACCCGTGCGTTTCTCCTCTCAAGGAAAGTTTTCAGAAAACGGCGGCTGTGACCTGGAAGAGCAGGTTGGAAAAGGCTGTGGCATCTCTACCAGGACCCTGTAACATACGTTGTACACCCGATGCCAAAGACTAATATTAGGGATAGCAAGAGGAAGAAGGTAGGGAGCTGACTCAGTCCGTAAAGTGCCCGAGTTTGAGCCCTGTAACACGTGTAAAGCTACTGGGTATAGTGGCTGACATGAGTAGTCTCTAGGCTGTGGTGACAGAGACATGAGCATCCCAGAGGTTGGTGCATCAGCCAGTCTAGTCCAGCCAGTGAACTCCAGGGTCAGTGAGAGATGGAGAGTGATTGAAGAAGAGACTCAACACCAATGTGTGAACACACACACACACACACACACACACACACACACACAGAGAGAGAGAGAGAGAGAGAGAGAGAGAGAGAGAGAGAGAGAGAATTAGAGAAAGAGAAGATATATTAATGAAAAATAGAGTGAACATATAATTTAACCCAGTCATTCCCCTGAATACCAGACCCAGATCTCTCGTCCCTTCTCAAGATGTTCACAACAGCCAGGCAAGTGGTACATACCTATCATTCCAGAGCTCGGGAGGCAGAAGCAGTCAGATCTCTGCAAGTTCGAAGCCAGCCTGGTTCCTGGACAATCAAGGCTACACAGAGAAGCCTGTCTTGAAAACATAAAAACAGACAAGCAATAAAATGCTCACAGCAAATGAATCCGAACCAGCCTTCCATGATCTATTCAGACTGAGACGACTGGGGACTGAGAGCCTCGGTTTATGTTGTTGCAGAGTTTGGAGCAACAGAGCTCTGCACGGCACACAGCCAACTCTTCAGTGGCTAAGTGCTGATGTTTAACTTCTCTTGCAGTTCATGGGGCACATCCTCAAATAAAAGTACACTTGGCACTAACATTGGCGAGTGGAATGTACTTGCATCTTTCCAAAAAGATAAACATTCCAAATTCTGTCCATTTAAGGAAGCAGACTTTCTGGAATCTTAAGGAAAGATTTCTGTCTTGGAAAAAAAAAGAGAGAGAGAGACTTTAAATGTAGCACTTAAAAAAAAATCAGCCATGCCAAAACAAGAGTGTTGTATTGGACTTGGGGCCTCTATACAGTTTATGTTCTGAAAACATCTGGGGGAAGTTCTCAAGTAAGCTTCAGCATGTAGTGAGAAGGCATGTTGACTTCAGTGAAGTGTGAGGGTGTGGTCCCGGGTGCAGCCAAGGCATATGAAGGTCTGCTGTGGAATATCCATGTCCTTCTGCCCATGGCCACATGGTAACTCCTGTAACACAGCAGTACCAGGCTGACACATGCTATGCCTTTCTGCATGCTACACCCCAAAGCCTCTCTATCACCTAACAAGGATGTGAGGAACCTTGTGTGGCCATGTAGCGATAAGCTTACCAGCCTACCTTCAATAACAACAATTTCCCATGTTTTAAATTTCTACTATGAACCAGGCTCTGACCAACAGTATTATTTAATCTCTTACCATTCACTGAGGTAAACTGACCTATTGACAAACTCAGCTGGGCCTGAGGCCAGGACTCACCACTTCTGGCCAGGCTCTGTGACCTGCATTCGGTCCCCAGGAACTAACTGTCTGATCTTTGGCTATTTCGTTTCTTCATCTTAACTGTTCCTTGGGAGTGGGGGAGAGGGGGTGAGAATGTGTGAGTGCATGAGTGTGTGTGTGTGTATGAGTGTGTGTGTGTGTGTGTGTGTGTGTGTGTGTGTGTGTTGTGAGTGTGTGAGTGTGGTGTGAGTGTGGTGTGAGTGTGTGAGTGTGTGTCCGTATGAGTGTTTTTGTGTTCCATCTCAGGTGTCATTACTCAGACACTACTCATTTTTCTTTTTTTCTTTTGTCTTTTTTTTCTTCTGATTTTTAGAGACAGGCTTTCTTTGTTTAGTTCTAGCTGCCTTGAACTTACAGAGAGCTGTCTGCCTCTTTTCTTTTCGTCTCTTCTCTTCTCTTCTCTTTTCTCTTCTCTTTTCTTTTCCTTTCTTTCTTCTTTGTCCTTTTCTTTCTTCTTCTTAAGACAGAACCTCTTCCTAGCCTGGAACTCACCACATAGGCTCGGCTAGCTGCCCAGTGCTGGGATCATGAGCACACACCACCACCCCTGGCTTCTTCATAGCAGGTGTTCTAGAGCTCAAACTTAGGTCCTCATGCTTGCGAGACAAGCATTTTTAATGACTGAGCTGTCTTCCCAGCCTGGCACCTCCTTCCTCCTTTGAGTTCTCAAGTTTTTAACACTTCCTCCCACTAGGCTGGACCTCCCTTGCTCTGTTCCCCTTCCTGCTATGACTCTGTGCCTTCTGTTATACATGCCCTAGTTCAGCATCCACACGGAAGCACCACGAGCCTTACGAAATGTCTCATGGACCACTGGCTACCTACTACCTAGCATACAGTTGAGCTTATGGATCAAATGAATGAATGAATGAATGAATGAATGAATGAATGAACTAATGGTGAGGGCCGGAATAAGGTGACTGTGGCTTGCATTGTGGTGTCCTGAAGTTGCTTCTTGCCTCCAACCCTTAGGAGTTAAAGTATAAACCAAACTCACAATTGGCATTTGTGCCCTCTTCAGAATGATGTTTTGTGTGCCTGTTAGGGTTCCAATACCTCAGTCACCCCCACTGAGGAGCCCCCAGCCTCCTTTCAGCACTGCTCACCCAGGGTGGGGAGGGGGGAGGGGTCACTCATCTTAGGGAGCCACCTCCTCCTCTTCTTCTGCAAAAAGACCAGTGACCTTTACTGAAGGGTAAGATTTGGGCCTCTCATCTTACAAGGCAGACATCTTGCTAAGATCCTATGAGTAGAACCGCTGCTCAGTGCTTTGCATGTTCCTGTGACTCGGTCCCACCACTAAGTACAATATTACTCATTAGTTTCATGTACAATGATCATATTATAGTGATATAATACACTGTGACAATCTTGATACTTTCGTCTGACAAGCCAACAAACCTGACAATCTCATTTTAAGGCATCTGCAATTTAAAGGAAAAAAAATGTACACTCTAATGTCATTGTGCCCTCCCCAAAAGAGGAGGGGTTGGACCCACTTGGAGTGCGACATGCTGAAATGCTGTCAGAATTCTTAAAATTAAACAAAAAACCCTCTTGGTGTTACAAGGGGGAAGACAATAGCAACCACTGCCTGAGTAGATAGCTGTCACTCTAGAAGACAGCCTGCTGGCAACTCAGAGAACTTGCTTTTGAGAGGTGCTAAAACTGGGGCTGAAGAAGGTGTTTTCCCTGGGTACCACATTCCGGGTGGGAGATCTTCACCGGGCGTGTGTGTTGGGTGGGTGAGTAGGAGTGGGGGAATCACTCATCTCAGGCCATCACTCTGCATCTGGAAAACAAAGGCCCTAAGGGATGAATTGACAGAGGACGGTCATGTGGTAAGGGCGCATTAATCCAGAAAACTGCACATCAAAGCTGTATACACTCGCTCCTCCCTGAGATTTCACGGTTCCATTGAATACGCCTGCCCTCAGTTCAGTGGTTTTCGCCCCTACCCCGGTTTTTTGTTTTTGTTTTTGTTTTTTTAAAAGCATGTAGACTCTCCATCAAAATCAATTATTTGCATTCTTTAAGAAACTTAGCTCGAGCTATAAACGAAAGAGAAAAAATTCTAGTCAGTACTGATCTTCCAGAAGAGGAAAAGCCCCAAGATGCTTCATGGGAGAAAAAAGGGAGGAAAAAAAAAATCCTCCTCTGCGCTTGCATTCGTCCTTCGTCCGGGCGCCGTGCCCCACAGCTGGCTTTGAAAGAGCAGAGCACAACTCACACCTCAGCGGTCAGAGTCAAGGCCTTACACTTGTGGGGCTGCGTGTGTCTAGAATCATGTCCCAGGCTTAATCAGAAGCTGCGTCCTTCCAAGGCAGCAGATGAGTGCCCCTCTGTGACCCCAGCACACGCGGCAACGCAGGGCTGCTGCAAGCAAGCTCACCTTTGCGCGAAAGAAGGCTCTAATCTTGATCCTGTTCCCATCGCTGCAAGAATGGCCCGGATCGTGTGGCCTCAGTCTTTTTTCTTGCCTGGCTACTCTGATCCTTTCTTGCCCCGGTGAAAGAACGAGTGGCGCGTCTGCGGGGCTCCCTCCCTCCATCCTCATCTGGTAGCAGGCTTTTGCAACCCCCAGTCCTTCCTCACAGGTAGGAAGCACATCACAACTCATTAGTAATTTACTGCTACAGTAATTTTTATAATTACTGCCAGGAGGCCTCATTAAATTTGATCTAATGAATAAATATTGTATTTTTCAACGTGATTACCAGAACAGCTTAAGCTGAGTGCCATAAACAATTATTTTCCTCAGTACTCGGGATGTTGGTGACTATTGATTTTTATTTCATAAAGAATTTACTGTAGTAATATACCAATATAAATGATTTCGGAAATAGGCACCGTCCCTGTATCAATTCACAAGCAACTCCGAGCCCCAAAAGCAGTGATGCGAAAGGGCTGCCAGGTAGACAGATTGGGGAATACAGCAAGAAGAGAGCCTGTGTCTGTGTCTGTGGACCAGCTCAGGGTGTGTGTGGATAGCCTGGTGCCACCAATATCAGTCCCAGCTGATGATGGGTTCCAGTTCCTGGAGGAGTGATGGGCGTTTGGACTTAACACAGAGCTGGAAGCTGATTCTTTGCATTTAAACAAAATAAAAGAAAAAAAATAAACAGAGTCAATAAATTCATCTCATTCGACAATTTCCAAAGCAAAAAACTACCACCAGAACACAATGGGAGGCTCACGTCAACCCCCCATTATTTATTTATGTTTTTTTTCCCCCTCCGGTGACTATGTTGTGCCTTTTGTTTGTTCTTGTTTTCTGAGACAGGGTTTTTCTCCGTGTAGCCCTGGCTGTCCTAGCTATGATTTGTCGACCAGGCTGGCCTTGAACTCAGAGATCCGTCTCTGCCTCCAGTGTGCCGGGATTAAGTACACCGCGCACACCTGGCGATTCTGAGCTTTCTGCTCTTCTATTTCTTTCTTAATTCCTTTCTTTCTTTTCCTTTTGTAACGCTGCGTTAGGAATCTTTCACAGTTTAACACCACAATCCCCATTTTCCTACCTCTTTTAACATCTAGTACCCTTAACACTATCCTTTTAATATAACCACCGTGACGTGTGCTGGGATTCTCTGGGGTTTTAGTCTCATCCTCTCACCGAAGCAGAGATCTGCTGCTGCAGATGGCCAGTGCTTTCTGGCCTTTAAGGCATGGTTAAGGTAAAATGAGGTTGTATGGATAGACTCCAATCAATGGGACTGAGGAAATGTGGACACAATACAGAGAAACGTCGCCTGACAACAGCAGAGTCGTCCACTTACAAGCCTTACAAGGTCCCTGGAGCAACCAACCCTATTGACCTCCATCTTAGACATCCAGCCTTCAGAATGGTGATAAAAAAAAATTTAAGCCATCAATATGTTCTGCAGCCATTTTCATATTTTTAACTCAGACATTGATACTTGTGTTTTATATGGAGTGGTGAAATCAGGGTCTTCACAGACACCCTAGGAAACTTGTACAACAATCTTCACAGACTGGCCAGCCGAGCCTGATGGCTAAGAGCGGAGAGTCAGGAAGAAGACAGCAGCTGTATAATCAGATCATCTCAGGACGTAGCAGCACAGGGCAACTCTTCTCTCATTCAGAGATGCTGTAGGCCAGGGACTGAGCAGGGACTGGACAATCATCTCTATTCTATGATGCCTGAGACCTCATCAAGAAACAGGAAGGCTGGGGGGTGGGGGGTGGGGGCGGGGACAGCAGCGAAGGTCCAGTATCTTCAGAAGGCCTGATCTCTCGAATTCTTAGTGTGTGGGCAGTCACTGGCTGGAATAAATCTGTGCCTGTGAATATGTGGTGTCTTAAAGTATGGGTTTCCTAACCACATGACAGCTGGGTTCTAAGAGCAGGGAGAGAATAAGATGCTGTTCAGCCCTTTTGAACCAAACCTTGCAAGTTCAACATTGACATTTCACAATGGTCTATTCATCAAGATAAGGGCTTGCTTGGCTTATTAGTTTTTATAGTCAACGTGACACAACCTTAGGCTTACCTAGGAAGAGGTTATCCGTGAGGGGTAGTTTAGATCAGCTCAGCCTGTGGACAGGCCTAGGGAGATTTATTTATTTTGGCTTTTTTTTTTTTTTTTAAATAGAGTCTCACTACTTAGCTCTGTCTGTCCTGGAACTCACTACTGGAGACCAGCCTGCCTTGAACTCACAAAGATCTTCCTGCCTCTACTTCCCAAGTGCTAGGATTAGTAGCTGTGTGGCACCATGCCTGGCTGACTGGGGGATCATTTTGATGGTCCTAATTGATGTGATAAGACCTGTCATGAAAGCCAGAACCACCATTGCCTGCTTTGGGGGCCCTAAATTGTACGAGAAAAAGCTAGCTGTGCGCTAGCGTGCATGCTAATCTATGCGGTTTGATCCCACTGTTTCCAGGTCTTCCAACCCTACCTTTCCTGCTAAGATAGACAGTAGCCAGGGACTAACATGCACCCTGTCTCCCCCCAAGTTGCTTTTTGTCAGGATATGGGATCACAGCAGCAGAAATGAGAGTAGAATACCCACCTTTGGGGGCAGGGCAAGTGGTGTGTGTGGGGGGGTGCATTAGACTGAGTTGCAAAGGGGATGAGTGACGTTGGGGAAAGTAAGTGGACCCAGGAATACGATGTTAGAGCAATTTCTTGGAAAACGCCATCTGCCTCTCTTGGACAAAATTTCAATCCTGTTTCCTTGTTCCAAAAGTGGAATATGCAAATTCAACCTGTCTGGTTGTTGAAAGGGTTAAACCAGCAGTTCCGGAGCGCAGCGCCCCACCCAGTACTCAGCAAGGGCCTAGGAAAGCCTAGTTACTCTTATTTGGGACCAAGCTCTTTATTCTAGACCTGCCTAGAGGGATGAGCAAAACCTGAGGCTGATCCCACCTACCCAGAGCCAGGACCGCCCCCTCGCCCTTGTCCCTCTCCACTCACATCACGGGCAGCGAGTCTCCTGGCTCAAACCCAGCCTCCTCATCAACCAAACTGTCTCCACAGCAGTCATTCAGGAATAGGCTTGGGACCCCACAGTAGCCATTAATTAAGTTCTCTCTAGTCTGAGCCCTCTCAGGGGCATTTGGTTGTGCCTAAGAGAAAACTAATCATGTCTGAGAAAAATTGATCGATCATGTTTGGGCAAAAGCCTAATTTGAAAAAGCGCATTGCAAAACAGTATCCCCATTATCTTGTTAAGCAGATTTATATATATATATATATATATGTGACAGATAGATAGATAGATAGATAGATAGATAGATAGATAGATAGATAGATGCATATATACCCAGATACAGAGAGTTTTAAATGTTGAATCTTAAGATTGTTTACCTCAGAGTCATGAGATCAGAGTTCCCCTTTGTGCTTTAATGTTCCTCATTCCTTACAATAAATACAGATTAACTCTGTAGTTAGAATAACAACAAAAACCCACATTGATGTATTGGATTTTGTAAGGATGCACATTTCCGCAGAGAAACAGACAGCAGGCCTGATGCTGTGGTGCGGAGAGACCTTGGAGCTCACTGGTTTTCCTCTTCGAGCGACTCCCTTAAGATCACTGACATCTGATCATTTTACTTTCCCGGTGCTTGAAAAATAAAAATGCTTTAAAGAGCTCTCTTTCAACATGGTTGACCACTTAGTACTCATTTCTCATGCTGGAGCGCCGTGTGTTCTGCGCATATATTTGTGGCTGCATCATTAGCAGGGCATACTCCTGTAGAACTGAATTTTAAGCAGATTAGGGAAGGAGAATCAGTACATGAATTTGTTGGGACCCAGCAAGACAAGGCAAAGACAATGTGATGTGGGAGAATTCCCCCAACCTGTGTGTGCAACGCTGCTCGGCCTGGGCATCTCCCACAGACAGATGAGATGGAGAAAATCTGTTTGGTTCCCCTCCTTCACTGCTGAGCAATAGAAGTCAACTGTCCCATGGAGAACTAGATGAATTCACATGTGTTCTGGGCCCTCCTGGTAAAGCTAGAACTTGGAGGTTGGGTCTCTTGAAGACAGACTTAGTTCCCAGTCTTTCCCTGAGGTCAAGTCCGCCCCACAGCAAGCCTGGTCAGCTAACCAGGGGCAGCATTCTGGTGGCCCCATTCCTAAAGACATGCTGACTCCGAGAAACCAGCGGATGCAGAAAGAAAACCTATAGTTCACAACAGGATAAAAATGAACTGAATTGAAGGGACTGAAGAAAAGAGTATTCTTAAAGAAATTTAAAATAGATTCAGTGAAAATGAATAATGACAGGACAAAAATGGACTCTTGAAAGTTAAAAAATAGGGGCTGGAGAGATGGCTCAGCGGTTAAGAGCACCGACTGCCCTTCTGAAGGTCCTGAGTTCAAATCCCAGCAATCACAAGGTAGCTCACAACCATCCATAACAAGATCTTATGCCCTCTTCTGGAGTGTCTGAAGGGAGCTACAGTGTACTTACATATAATAAATAAATCTTGAAAGAGAAAGAAAGAAAGTTAGAAATATGGCTAAAAACAGTGTTAGCTGAATTATATGAAATTCCTGATATTTGATCATGTCATTGTACATAAATAGCAATTCTACATGATTGAACCTAGGTTAAGAATTTGCAGCCTCATTAGATGTAGACAGACATAGACTCCATGAACAAAAATGATGAAGAAGCAGGATCCATGCAGAAGATCTGGGACATAGGAAAGAATTCGAGAATAAAACCACACACACACACACACACACACACACACACACACACACACACACACGGAACAACAAAATTGCAGGAAGTAAGTTATATTTAATAATAGAAACTTTTCCCTAGAGAAATAGGATTTTGTTTTGGTTTTGGTTTTTCGAAACGGTTTCTCTGTGAAGCTCTAGCTGTCCTGGAACTCGCTCCTCAAACTCATAGAGATCCACCTGCCTCTGCCTTCCCACAGCTGGGATTAAAGGAAGGTACCACCATGCCTGGCTGGAATAGGGTAATTTTAATTGAAGAGTGTTGGTCAGAATAAATTGGGGAGAGGGGCAGCAAAGCAAAAGCCACCAAGATGCATCATTGTGAAGTTTCAGTATTCAGAAAAATCAAACCTCAAAAGCTTCGAGAGAAAAATACAGGCTGACACCAGAAGCATCTTTTTTTTAAGATTTATTTATTTATTTTATGTATACGCATACATGTCACTGTCTTCAGATACACCAAAAGAGGGCATTGGATTTCATCACAGATGGTTGTGAGCCACCATGTGGTTGCTGGGAATTGAATTCAGGACCCCTGGAAAAACAGTCAGTGCTCCTAATCGCTTAGCCATCTCTCCAGCCCCAGAAACATCTTTCTTTGGCCACCCAGAATAGGTTCCGGGTAGTGAAGGACCCAAGCAGGAAAACCAAGAGAAACGATTCTACTTCAAATCCCTCATTCCATCCAAGCTACTAATCAGGTTTGTAAACAAAATAATTTCCAATGCATGCAAGCATGTCTCTCCTACTCTTTCTGGGGAAACCGCCAGAGGAAGTCTTCAGTAAAATGAGAGGAAACCAGCAGAAGGGAAACGAACATTAGAGAATGGTGGGTATTACCCAACGTGCTTAGTTACCTTTCCTGTGGCTATCACAAAAGACCCTAACAACAGCAGTTTAAGGAAGCTCAGAGTCCTGGGTTCCGTTCCCATAGCACGGAGAGGATGGCAGCAGGAAACTGAGGCACCTGGTCATCCATCCTGATGAGTGTTTGCGCATGCCCAGGGGCTAAATGTCTCCTTCTTGACTCTTACCAGGTTGACAATGAATACAAACCATCTCTTCACCGGCAAGACAACTGTGCAGCACAAATCAGGACAACTCTGTACATTCTCGTGAAGAGGATACCAGGCAAAGTGGAATGACCAAGAAGCGATACACAGATGAGAGAACTGGACTGAATGCCAAGGATGGTAATGTGTTAGCAGGGAAAGGTGATCTGTAAGCCTGGGAGAAGAGCTGAAGTTTCTAAGAGAAACTTAGAAGAAAACTTAAATTCACAAGTTTCGGTTGTAGCTCTGTGAGAAAACACCTGCCTAGCTTTTACTAAACAGTGAGTTTGTTCCCCATTACCGCGCACATAAAATGTGATGATACAGTTTTGAATAATCACTGCAGTGTACAAATAGAAAATGGAGCCAGTGGGTAAAGGCACTTGCCACAAAACCTGACAACTCGAGTACAAACCTAAGGACCCATACGTAGGAGAGAACCAGTTCCCACAAGTTGTCCTCTGGTTTCCTCATCCATTGCTGTATATGTACATCTGTGTAGGTAAAACAGAAATAATATATTTACAGTTACACTTAAATTTATACAGGCACTCAAACATAAAATAATGAATAAATGTTTATTTTAAATAGAGAATACCATAGATGGTGAATACTCTCCTTTGAGGCTAAAGGCTGAGGTGACTAACTGAAGGAAAGTCAATGTAATTATATCAGTAGTGAACATTATCTTCAGCCCTGGAAACCAAACTCTAGTTGTAGCAATTGGCGAGTGGTAGGCGTATGGGTGATTTCAATTATGAAGTTCCATTTTCCTATAATAAGAAAGTAAAAGACATTTATAGCCTTCAAAATAACTGGCTGTCCTGGAACTTGCTCTGTAGACCAAACTGGGCTTAAACTCAGAGATCCGCCTGCCTCCATTTCCAGAGTGCTAGGATGAAAGGCGTGCACCACCACACCAGGCAAGAACATCATTTAAGCAGAAGTAGGAAAATGTGATATACTCTACAGTATCAGTAAGCCTGAGGGACGGGACTCTAGGTGATGGAAACAACCCCCTGTGCTAGACATCTGGGAAGCAGGAACTGCTTCCATTGGATTGGCTTGTAAGCTTGTCTGCAGGGCATTTTCTGATTGGCTGGTGAACGTGTCTGCAGGGTATTTTCTGGTTAATGATTGATGTGGGAGGTCCCAGTCCGCTGGAGGCAGTGACACACCCCCTAGCAGGTATTCCTGGATTGTACAACAAAGTGAATTGAACAAGCCCCCGGGGGCAAACCAGTAAACTTGTCTCTCCTTGGTTCCTGGTTTTATTTCCCTCAATGCTGGACTGTAATGGGGCAGGACATGTAAGCCAAATAAACCCTTTCTGCCCCAAGTTTCTTTTAATCATGATGCTTATCCCAGCAACGCAAACCCAAGCGGACCATTACATATTGTGCACTTCAAACATCCAGAACAGGAAACTCTGGAAAGCAGATGGGCTCAGGAGCTTGGAGAGGGAGGACAGAGGTGGGGGGGGGTGGGGCGAGGGAGGCAGGGTGGGTGTTAGTCTTTAGAGTAAGAGACTTGTGGGAGTGACGTAAGAATGGTCTGCAGTTACAGTCAGGGCGGTTACATGTGTAGCACCCTGAACACACTGGAAGCCAACAAATTCTACATTTTGAAATGCTAAATTTTATTTCAAGATTTTTTTTTTAACTTAAGAAAAAAGGAGTAGCAAGATGCTAAGCAGAGATCTAGTAACCTTGATGCTAGATTGCTTCTGAAGTCTGGTTCTACGGTTAAAAAAACAAAAAACAAAAAACTAAATTGCCACAGAAACCTTGCTCTCCAGGGGTAGCTCTCCAACTGGTCCATCCCCTCACTGTGCCTGCTGAAATCAATTAATAGAGTTCTTGGTGTCTGCCCTAATCATCATGCGGGCAAAGAAAATTTAGTTAATATCTTTTTCTCCCTCCCCAACACTGAAAAATAAGATAAATAGATCTCTCTCCCTAATTTCACTTAGTCATTTCGTTCAGTAGCATCTGTTTATCATGATTTACAAGAATTTGGCTGGCAATGAGATTTGCTGAAAGCATTTGCATAAAGGAATTTTATTTACATATTTTCCTCCTTAAACCCCACAATACTTAAAATGGTCCTGTCCTGGGAGCCCAGACAAGATCCAGAGACAGTCGGTTATTACTGCTCGAAAGCCCTACTGGATGGTCATTAAGAAGAAAAAAATTACAGCTACTCAGTTTGAAAGATGAACTTGAAGCCTATTAAAATATGGGCAACCAAACAAAAACAAGAAAGCATAAATATGAATTCCCGTCATTGTAAGCTGTCTACAAAGCAAGCGAGGAAAGAAAACTTGGCTTGTTCATTATAGACTCACACAAAAGTCTTCTAGGTGGGCGAGGAAAGCGTTCTTCATGTTGTATTGTGTGTGTGTGTGTGTGTGTGTGTGTGTGTGTGTGTGTGTGTGAATGTATGCCACAGCACAACTTGGAGAAGTACTTCTACCATGTGGGTTCCAGGGCTCAAAATCAGGTTGTCAGCTTCAGCAGTAAGCACCTTTATTACCTGAGCCATCTTTCCAGCCTCCTACAATATTTTTTGAGTAATAGAACTTACTCATCTACCCATATAGTTAAACGAGGAAGGCTCAATGAGAGAAAGATGGGGTGAGTACCACATGCTGCTATGTATCTGGTAGGCAAGAGACTATGGAAACACACACAGATCGGGCAGGCACGGCAGTGGACACCTGTAACCTCAGATAGAAGGATCTGGTGTCCATGACCTGGTTTTGAAAAGCAAAGCAAGCAAACAAATAAACCAAACATAGTAACTAGCTGCCTTACTACTTCTAGGAAACAACAAAATTAAATTGTTTTCTGTCACAATATTATTTTTTTTAATAATCAGTATTCTGAAAATATTATGTAGCAATATCAATTATTAATATACCTAAGTGCTAATGTAGACACAAATGCATGAATACTTACATACACGGTGTCTTCATTACTTGCTATGATAAAATGTCCTGACAACGACCACTTAAGAGTTTATTTTAGTTCACAGTCCCAGGTTACAGTTCTTACAGTGCAGACCCTTTAGAAGAGCAACATGTACTCTTAGCTGCTGACCCCTCTCTCCAACCCCAGCCCCCTACAAAACGAAATAAAAAATTCTTTTTTAAAGGTTCTTCAAGACAAGGTTTTTCTGTGTAGCCCTGGCTGATCTGGAACTCACTCTGTAGACCAGGCTGGCCTCAAACTTAGGGATTCACCTGTCTGCCTCCCAGAGTACTGAGATTAAAGGCATGTGCTACCACTACCCAGAAAAATTAAAATTTCTTACCTAAGTGTATCCTGGAAAACAGACAGTAAGCCATGTCCAGCAATGTGAATATTGTTTATCCGAGGTCTAAGAATGCCTGGAGTGGGACTGGGCAGCTGGACACTGGAAACTCATCCACGGACTGCTCGGGCGGTCGGGAGAACTGCCTCAACTCAAGGCAGTTTCTGCTGGATGTTTGAAAGCCCTCAACTTGACACCCCGGTGTTGCAAAACTTCTTTCCAAGAAGACTACATAAAAGACTGTGAGTGGCTTTAGCTTTTGTGGTTTTTGTTCCTTGTTCGTTCCTTCCAATGTCTTTCTGCACCTTGATACTGCTTGGGAAAAAAAGCCTATCAAACCTGCCAATTCCTTTGTCCCCTATCCACCACTCCCGTCCCTACTGCCGTCCAAGTCCCCAATCCTCTGATTCAGGCAGTACCTTCCTGGTGTCTTTAGCTTCCTCTTCCCCTATCTCTTCTACAGTCTTCCATTTACAGGCTTTCCACCCATGCGGCTAAAGCCTCCAGTTTCTGACATTGATGGAGATGCTCCAACACCCTGAGTTCCCATCACCCCACACCCTTAGTCCCCAGAGACTTATGTCCAACAAAGCCCCTGATCCTGATGAACCTCCACCTCTTCCCAGTGTGTTCTCAGCTGGGCTTGACCCAGTCCCCAGTCTTCCTCTCCAGAAGGAACCTAATCCTGGGATTCCTGGGGTTTCTTGTTCCTAAGGTGAGCTCATCAGCTTAAATAAAATTGAAAGCCCTCTTCCAGGGTTTAGGACCAGCCAGGACAACATACCACGTCCCTATCTTATAAAGCAAGAGGGAGCATCTATTATTGAAATTGCCTGGAGACGAAAAAAATACTAATGTCTTCCTTTCTTCATTCCCCGGAGGACAGTATTTGTAGGTTTTTTCAATAGTCCTTCTGCTAGACTACATGGCTCCTTTAAGGATAAGGCATCACAATGAACTGTTGCAGTTAACTATTTTAAAGGAAAACTGTATCACTTATATTGATATCAAAAATTATGCAAATCACTGGGGGGGGTATAGCTCAGAAGAGCATGTGGAAGGCCCTGGGTTCAACCGATTACCTGCCCCAAATTTCAAACAAACCAATTTATATGAACCTTAGCATTTGTGCTCAATTTACATACACAACAGGGTTGAGTTTGGATTAAGATCCTAAGGCTTGATTTCTAACAACTGACTTTTGAATCCATGTACCAGGTAAACGACTTTCACCTTGTTCCTTCCTAAGTGTGGAGCAGAGAATCTGGCTTCCCATCAAAGTATATATATACTGGCTTTTTTTCCTATAAAATGCCAGGCTAGACACGTCTTAGGTTTGAGGCTTATAGTGCCATACTGTTGCATACTTGAGTGCTTATTGACGTAAGTGTGCCACAGCCTGGTGCTCAAGTTCAAGAGGACACTGTATCCGGTTATGGATGGTTGTGAACTACCATATGGGTGCTGGGTCCTCCAAAGTGCAGTACTGAGCCATCTCTCCAGCCTGTCATATGCTTTTAAAAGGAAAACAAGGAAACTCCTTTACAATTAGAAAAAGGTATATGCAGTTGGATGTGACACGCAGACTGTAGTCCTGGTCAGAAATTTAGTTATTAGAGCTACAGGGGGGTTGTATGTCTTAGCATTTAGGGATGCTTGCTGATCTCCGAGGACTGGGTTCAGTTCCTTGCACCCACGTGTGGTGGTTCACGACTACCTATAACCTGAGCTCCACCGGACCCAACACCCTCTTCTGGCGTCCGGAGGGCACCTGCACATACATGTGCATGAATACACCCCAGCTTTTTTGAGGCTTGCCTCAAGCTTGCAATCCTGCTTCAGTGTGGTGGCTCTGTGATTCCAGGTACATCTTGTATTTTGTGTCTTCTAGTTCTGTCTTGACACCTCAAGGCATGGCACACACTTAGTAAGTATATGAAAAGTGGATACAAGCGTTCAAGAACTGTGAACAGTGGGCTGCAAACGATAAAGGAAAAGTACATAAAACTTCCCCGGACGCGAGTGCAGTCAGCCAACGTAGCTATCTTGTCCTCTTTCTAATTCCAGCTAAGAGTCATAGCAACAAACAAGACCCTGTATAAAAGAGGCTGTGGGCCTCAGAAGCCTAATCCAAAGAACGTTTTCAAAGGGCAGAAATGCCCTTTGAAGGCATAAGGGGACAAAGCAACACTGAAACTTTTTTTTGTTTTTTGTTTTGTTTTTTCGGTTTTTCAAGACAGGGTTGCTCTGTGTAGCCCTGGCTGGCCTTGAACTCAGAGATCCGCTTGCCTCTGCCTCCCAAGTGCTGGGATGAAAGGCGTGCGCCACCACTGCCCGACTAAAACTTTTTAAAACAAAAATAAACACACAAGTTAGAACAAAATGTTTTATTATTAAAATAAAAACCTTTGTATAAAAGCATTACAGAACAAAAAGCTGTATTTACAATGAACAACTCAAGACCCAGTTGAACATCACAGACAGAGTACAGAGTGGACACAGCAACAGGCTACACGGGTGAGGGAAGCAGTCATTAGTCACCGGCGCTGAAGAACCCGCCTACAGGGAAAGGGGAGGGACTCAAGGCACCTGCCCATAAACTAGACTGGCAGAGGTAACTCGTTAACAAGTAGGTAAAAGCTACCCATCTCTAAAAGGTCACTTCTCATCGTTTCAAAAGTGTTTAAAGCCTAAACAGAAACCCTGGATGCCACCCCCAGGGTTACCTCTTCAGGAAACTGCCAGGATCTAAAGTGACGTTATTAAAGTTATGCTTCTGGAGCAGAACACCAAGATTTCAAACCAGCCCGTTGCAGAGTCAGCCATCATCCTAATTTCCTAGAACGCCTTTTCTACAGCAATTTAAGCAATTACGGTACCACGTTACCACAAACCTTTGGGTGACTGTGTAAGCCAGGTGACAGCAGCAACGGTGTCAGCTGTGACAAGGTGCACACTGAGCACAGCACCCAGGAGCTGTTATTTCTCCAGAAAGCCATTCAATGTGGCCATACTCCACTTTACAACAGCTACCTAATGTTTCCACATGGTTTCCAGCCCTCTGTGCCTTGGCCTTTCCATTTACAACATTGGCCAATATAAACACAAGACACCAAATCATAGGCGTTGATTCTGTGTGAACAAGTTAAAGGGCTCTTCTCTGCAATTCATCACAACCGTTGCTTCACAATACTACTGTACCCCAAAGTGCTTGGGTATGTCCTGATCGAACAAATTTTCAAACTGCCGCTTAAAGAGAGCTCAGAATCTAAGCAGTGGCAAAAGATCAGAGAGGCTACGAGGTGGGGGCCAGGGCAAGCTCTGAGACACTACATATGGCTGAAATGGAATGAGCAGGGCGCCTTTCATGATGCTTCAGAAACAAGTGTGAGCTACAAGATCAACCTGACTGAGTTCTAAGTCAGACTGAAGATTCTTACTCAGGTTTCCATTAGAGAGCCTCAGAGGCCGAAGGCAGGCAGACAATCCTCAGGCTTGCATTTCAAATTCCTGCTTCAGACTGTGAAACACAAAGGGGAAGACGTCAAGACGGTTTCCAACCATTAATTCTCTTTGGAAAGTCAAATTCTTTTCTTAAAAAATGCATTTATGGAGCCCTAACATATATTGTCAATGCACGTCTTAGACACACACACTGAATTTTACCCAGGTTCCCCACCCAGTAAAGATGCATTTCCACTAACATTTCCCTGCCCCAGACCAGCCACTCAGACTTCTATCATCTTTTACCAGGGCACATAAGTGAATGGAGGGTTTAGATGTGAAAGAGAAAGAAGGCCGTTACCTTTTCAAGTAAGCATGAACGTTCCCAAAGCCGTGATACTTTGCTAAGTACACAAGGACACCAGTGGCACACCGGCCATCACGCTGGCGGCAGAAGCTGCAGTTGCAAATTCCTCGACAAGGTGGGCAGTGCCAGTTCTGAAGAATTGTGGAAAAGCACCCTGAGGCTGGGCCTCACCCTCCCTCCATCCATTTGTTTACATTTTTTAGTCTTTAAAGAATTTAATATCAAGTTTAACTCGTGATATTTTAAAAAAAAATCATAAAATAGGAGGTTTTGGTCCAGTATGAGAGCATTTTCCTAACATATGTAAGGCCCTTGGTTTGAACACACGCACGTGCGCGCGCACACACACACACACACACACACCCCATAAAATATGGTTCATGAAAGTTACACAACCACCATCAAGGAAGAAGGAATCAACTTTTCTGGGCAGCAGCTCCGAGCTCTCTAGACAGCTATATTCATGCAGCATCACACCTCGGTCTCCTGCCACCAAGAGTTCAAGCCCCTCCCCAAATGTCGAGGGCCCTACCGGATCTAGCAGAGCATCTTTGACCTCTTCGCCATAGCGGTTTCGAAGACAGGGGCCACAGAACTGGCCCCGGATGCCCCAGCAGTCTGGGTTTCGGCAGTTGGTTTTGGTGTCAGTGGTTTTCTGGCGACACTGATGACATGTAGAACCCTAAAAGGAGGACCAGATGAGAGAATAAGCAAACACTGCCTTGTGGAGAGGAAAACAGAGAGCATTCACACTGGTCAAAACAGCCTTTGAAGGTCACTTGACACCTACGTATGCAAGGATGAAAAGCACCTCAAGCAAGGCTTCCCATCCCATCGGTGGTGCAACAGTATCCTGAAAACTATTTGGGGGGTCGGGGGAAGAACTCAGTGCTCAGTGCCAGAATACCTGCTTATTAACCCACTCGTGATCCCGCATTTTATCTCCAGCATGGGAAAAAGAAAATCCCCATTCAAATCCATTTTTCATCTTTGGATCTCTACTGTACTCTCAGCAACTAACAATATGTTCACCCTAACAATACACAATAAATCCCACTTGAATGAATCAACTTCAAAATTAAAAAAATAATAATGTATATAACCCTACGGTAGACCTCTCATATAGATAATTCAATCCCAGACAGTCTGTAAAACTCTTTCTCTTGTATGAAAAAGAAATGTGCAGCACCCTCAGGACAGATGCTATCTGTCCTCTGCAGGGTGTTTGTTTCTAGATGTAACCTGGGGGGCACTCACCAGTGATCGGTTGTAAATCTTCTCTCTTGAGTTGCTGCAGATGTTCCTAATCTCTTCCTCTGTGATGTCTTCTACTGGTCGAATTATATGCGGAAGGGTCATGGATCCAGGGCGACGACTTCTGGGCACATCATCGTCCTGATTAAGAATCATGAACTGAGTTCCTTTCCAGTTCTCTGCATCCCTAAATCTCAAGATGCTTCACTTGAAGTGTTTCACAGAAAACTCAATCTGGGACATCTTTCTTGCTTATGGAGAGAGGGGGGCAAGGCCATAAGTTTACTGTAAGAATAGCCAAAAGTATAAAAATAATTCCTACAATATTGAGAAGCTGAAAACCTGACTCTTGCCCACTAAGAAAACTAAGTACATCTGTGTAGCATTAATGACTGGGGATGGTCTGAGACTGTGTTCGTAACGCCAAGCTTCCTGGAGATGGACAACATAAAAAGACCTATCAGTGAGGACTCACGTTCATATAGCCATCCACGGACTTCCTCCTTCTCACCAACATGTACTTATCTTCCTCCTCCTCCTCTTCTTCATCCTCCTCCTCTGTGGGCAGAGCACCCAAGGATCCCAGGATCCGGGACCTGGACCTGGTAAGAGGTCGAGCTCTCCGTTCTGGGTTCCTTCTGGAAGCCACACCTGGGAATGTGCGTCTTCTAGGTGACTTTGACTGGTGAATGAAACACATAAGATAGATCCACTTACTCCGTAACAGAGAGAACCAGCATTCTGGGGAATCTGCAACTTCTACTAAGTAGTTGTAGTACAAAAAGAGGCCCCCTTTCATATTTTTTCTATGTCTTTCTCATTATGTGTAGAAAACAAACCCCAACACCATATAGCCACTGCAACTTTTATTTATTCTTCTATTTAACTCTTCTACCATTTATTCTTCTACTCCATATATTGAATATACAACACCCAAGCTCCCAACCCAGAAAACCTTCCCATAATACCTCTACACTCCTGGAACACATAAACAAAGAACGCCTAGTTTCCTCTCCCCGTTCCTTGCTGGCTTCCAGTCTGCCTCCCTCGGGGGAAGCAGGGAAATGCAGGCTTTTCTTTTCTGCCATAGACTGCACAACAAATTACCCATCCTCAGTCACACCAGCTTTGTCCCTTGGGATACAATCAAATATCATGATTAAGATATGACTCGAAGAGATTGTGTATACTTCCTTTTCCCTCCATCTGTTCTTAAAAATACCTACTTTGAGCCGGGCGGTGGTGGCATACGCCTTTAATCCCAGCACTTGGGAGGCAGAGGCAGGAGGATTTCTGAGTTCGAGGCCAGCCTGGTCTACAAAGTGAGTTCCAGGACAGCCAGGGCTACACAGAGAAACCCTGTCTCGAAAAACCAAAAAAAAAAAAAAAACCTACTTTGTATCTAGCATCTGAGGGGGGGTGTAGTGAAATGCGCTCCTTGCGGGAACAGAAATAAGTCATCTATCTTGTTTGCTGCTAATGGGGAGAGGAGAGAAGATGATCGGGAGTATGGCCATAGGAGAGCAGAGTCAAAGTATCCAAAATATAAAGGGCATCAAGAAGTTCCAAGGACCCATTCCTAATCCCCACATAAAACAAGAGCCTAAAATCTCAGAGATCTGCTCTGGCCTTGACCACAAGAGTATAGAAAGAAGCACTTACATCTTTGGTTCTGTGGCCCGGGAGGGAATGTCTTCCGGAGAATATGCCAGGGAGGCTTTCTAATTCTGACATGAGTTTTGCAAGCTAAAAAGGGGAAGACAGTAAACAGAAATTAGAACCAGTGACAACGGGTAATCTGTGGAAATAACGCTAGCCTACCCCTCAACTTTATTATGCTTTAATAAGTTGACATAGTCAAGTCTCTCATTTCCCTGCTGGGCTTATTCTAACTCTTAACAGAATGCAAAAAGCAGCTGGAGGGGCTGGAGGGCTGGCCCAGCAGTTAAAAGGAGCTTGTTGCCCACACAGAGGACCCAGATTCAGTTCCCAGCATCAACGAGGGATCTCACAACCATCCCTAAGTCCAGACCCAGGGGATGGAGAATGCCCTCTTATGGCCTTCAAGAGCAGCTGCACAGTCTAGCCCTCTACTCCACATAATAAATATGAATCTTTGAAACAAACACATTGTCAAATCTCACAACTTAAGAAATAGTTCTTAGGAGAGAGAAGAAATGAGCTGCTCAGAGAAAAGCGGGGAAGGTTTGGATACAAACACCTACCATTGCTTTGTTTTGCTTTATATTGAAGGCCCTCTTCTCCAGAAAGTTCATGCCATCTTCTTCTTCAGAGTCAGAATGGGAATCATCGGCAGAGCTCTCGGAGGGTTTTGGGGGCACTGTTTTTTTGTTGGCCGCCCTCCGGGTATTTTGTGCCGGGAACTTCATCGCGACCGTGAGAGGCCCAGGGTGCCGGCCCTGACTTCGGGTCCTGCAGCCTTCCCTGTTGAGCTGTGGTCTCTAGTTAACCAGAGAGAAAGGGAGTTATTAAAACCCGCCGAGTGGCAGAGTCACCAGGGCCCTATACAAAATCCTTTTGGAATAAAGGACAGGAGCAAAATCACTCTTAACTGGTCAACAAGGATGGTGGGTCACAAAATCAAGTCTTGCAAATGAATAGGACAGTGTCTGAGCCACCCTTATCGTCCTGAGACCTACACTTCTAAATAACTTTTTAAAACATAAATTCCTGCCCCCTGCTCATTTCCTTAAAAATTATCCTTATTTTCAGAAAATCCTCTAGGAATAACTAAGTTCATCCATAAACATGGTTTCAATACCTATGATGGTATTAAATAATAGCCTAAACTATCAATTTCCAATTCAGTTTTAACTGTGCTTAAAATATACATAAAATTGCCAATCTCCCCCACCCTAACCCCTGGCAAATACCACCTTTCTGTCTTTGAAAACCTGACTAGTCTAGGTACCACTCAAATTAATGTTTTAGAAGTCAAGGTCTATCAAGACATCACTTCATACCAACTGGTATAGCTAAACCTGTAAGCTTGTTCAAGAACTAAACAGTCTCTATGTATCCCAGCCATCTACTCTTAGGTATAGACCCAAGAATATGTGTCCACATAAAAGCTTTGGACATGTATGTTCAGGACAACTGCTCTCATTTTTGCACATGTGAGTGTGCACATGGAGGCCTGAGTTTAAGATCAGGAATCATCCTTAACATTACTAATTGAGACAGGGTCTCTCAATCAAACCCAGAGCTCACTGATGTATCTCATCTTGCTGGCCAGCTTGCTCTAGGGATCCTAGGTCTGTCTACCTTTGAGAAGCTGGAATTACAGACAGGCCATCACTATCATTAGGCGTTTACGTAGGTTTCTGCAGAGTTCTTGTACTTGCAGGGCAAGCTGAGTCATCTCCCTGGCACCTCCAAAAGTGAATGGATTGAGGACTTAGTTCAATGGAAGAGTCTATGGGTAGTACATCCCAGACCCTGGGTTTGATCCCCAGCACCAAAAGGATCCTATGGGGAGCTTTTAGTACTCATGTACGTTTAGTATTCATAGATGGAGATCATCAATCAACGCTTTTATGGATTCTTAGCTCTTTTAATGAGCTGGCATTTTATCCAGCATAAGTAAGACCTATGAAGAACTAAGAGACTGCCTAGAGTAGTCAAGCCACAAACAGTGGGTCACATCCAGACTGCAGACTGGCCCCAGCTAACGAATGCCAATCAACACCAATTTGGACCAAAGTCTTTTATTAGAGAAAACATGCGTAGGTGTAGACGGTGATAAGATGGTTCTAGAGCCAAGTGCTGTCACAGCAGCGCCATTCAAGTGGTGGCCTGTAGGGACTGTTGTCAGGGACAACGTAAACAGCACGTGGGTGATTTGTAATGACTGTACCACTTCTTTAGGAGCAAGTCTAAGCAGGTTATGCTCAGGGAGCAGGGCGCAAGCACAGCAGGTAACAGAGCTGAGGGGAGGGAAGCAGACACCGGAAAGGCAGAGCGGAGAGTAAGCGGACAGAAGCGAGCAGGGCCCTCCCTACCTGTCACATGGTCCCAAGAGGTTCCTAAGAAGCAGATACAACTAGAACCATGCAACTAGCTTTGCCAGCTCCATGCTAACACCGGGCTGGGCACATGTAAGTGCCAATGATAGCTAATCTTTAGGACATATGTGCTTCCTGTGATTAGACCAGCTCTGCAGCTAATGGTGATCTGGAGGCTAGCCAACTTTGCTTAACAACTTTCCAAAACCTAAAAAAAATGTTTAAGACCTACAAGCAGGGTATTAGTAAAAATGGCTTTAAGACATGAAGGAAAATATTTATAATCAGGTCCAACAAAATCTCCTAGATGGGTGGAGAGTTATCAGTTCAAAAAGCCAATGCCTCCTGCCTCTCGATGTCCCTCCCTACCTTGATACCAGTGAAATTCTCACACTCACCATTCCATCTTGTATCTCACTCTCTGAAAAACCGCAAAATGATTCATCATCAGAGTCCGCATGAAAAATGCTGGCCAGTTCCTTAGTGGCATCTGGCCTCGGTTTCTGTAAAAATCCACAATGGCTTTAAATACATCTTGCACCTTGCCCTTTGAAAAGCTGCAGAAAGATTATCAGAGTCCTCATAAAAAACAAAACAAAACAAAAAAAAAAAACACCAAACCAACCAAACAAACAAAACACACATTATCCAGTTCTTCACTGATATCTGACCTGAATTTAGGTTTCTGTAAAAATAAATAAATAAATAAGTAAATAAATAAAGTGCTTGTGGATTTTTTTTCTTTTTTCAAGAACCAATTTTCCATAAACCGTGCAGAGAGCAAATCACATTTACAAGTGCACTCACTCACTACAGGAGAACGGCTTTTGTTACAAAGAAAAATGGTTCAGAGGTTTACAAGTGATTTCTGAGTTGTTATAGCAAGTCGCGTTAGGTTAGGCGACATTTCAAAAGGATACAATAAGCAGCTAATCTGCCTCCAACAATGACTACCTAGAACCGCACGGCAAAGAGCAAAGCGAAATGACAGTGCATGCGAACGGCTGTGTAGAAATGCAGGCAAAAAAGCAAGTGGTTTCTCAATTGTGCACAAAGTGTTTTGGGGCAGTTGGAGCATTGCAGACTCAATCCTGTTTACTCTTCAGGCAGCACTTACTGTGTTGGCAAAATTATCAGAAGCAAAGCTGTCACAACTGTCATCGGAGGATGACGATGTTTCCATGGAAATCAACTTCATATATCTGACATTCTTTAAGTTCTTTACTTTGAGAGCCTTCCGCTGCAGAGAGAAATGATAACACTACTGAGCAGGGTGCTACCGGCCATGCAGGACGACTGAAGATATCAGTGCTCAGTCTGGTAGGTTCACACAGCAGAGTAGATAGATGGACACATACTTTTACAGACCTCACAGAGAAAAATGATTGGCAAGTGCCATCAAAAAAAATAAATAAGAAATCAACTCAGGTCAAATTCTAAGAAAGGATCTCTTCTGGAGAACATTTTAATGGTACTTATCAATTTATCCAAATATCTGCAGTTACTTCTCTTCCCACCTTAAACTCCACAGAGCTTAATGCCAGCTCCTAAAATCCAACCTCATTTTTTCTCATTGAACTGTACTTCTAAAAGGAGATTTCAAAAGTACAAAAAAGAAAAAAAAACAAACCAAAACCGGCAGAGCAGTTTTTCTCCCTCAGCCAAAAATCAAGCTAATGAGGTCTTTTTATGTAAGCCTTGGGCTCTGCACTGTGATGCTAATTTCCCAAACTACGAAAATTGGGCAGGTCCTGTGTTTTAAGATGGCAGTCATCCAAACAGGCACCACTCCAAGGAGAGGGGTACAGAGGTTTTGCACAGTCTTTACAAATCAAGTGTTATCAGCCCGGTAAATACATAGTACAAGAAGCCAAGTTAGAGGTCAACCAACACTCTCAGGCCAGGCAGAAGACCAAATTCCGTAGGAACTCTGACCACGGTCTCCACAGAGCTCCTTCTCTTGGCCCCTTGATGGCTTGAGAATTTTAAGATGGGGGTGGGGTGGTGGTGGTATAGAAGTCAGCAGTAAGCATTTCTAGCAAATAAAGGTCAAGTTACTTGGAGATATGAAAAAGCTCCATTTGTTTTCACTTACAGCACTGTACTGTCCACTAGAAAATGTAACCGGAACAGCCTGTTTTGTCATTTCTTACAACATCATGAGATTTCTGAAGTTCTTACATACTTAAATGGAGTCAAGGAACAGCAGTATGTCTTTGCACTGAAAACCTATAAGGCCAAGTTGTGCCAGTCCCACAAGAGTGCCCAGAGATGCTAGGGAACAGAGAATGCCTAGATGTAGGGAAAGACTTCCTTCTGTGTCTCTGATACAATAAAATTATTTCCAAGATGATGGTGGCCCAGCCTCCACATCATGTTCCTAAGTAGAAACCAATTAACCATTTGGTGATGTTTCTGATATCCTAATGGTGGGAATGTGTGGTATTCGAGAGAGCTACCAAATATAAAGGTTGCATTTACAATAAATGTTTGAGGCGGTGGGTGGAGAGTGTTGTTAGGAGCTAAAAGAGGATCTCAAAAGTCTGCGCAGGTTTCTAGTTGAGGAAGTCCAAGGTACCAAGGTGCAATACAATGCAAACAACTAAGGGATCCCCGAAAACAGCACACAGCTCCTTAAAGACTTTAATTGTCTACATTTTGCTAATCAATTTCACTCCCTGTCAGCCTCAAGGGAGGCATTCTATCAAAAGTCACGAGGAAAAGAGGCTAATCTATAACAAGCCAGGACAGGTCAACGAGTCATTCACCAGGCAAATATATCTTCGATGGAAAAAAAAAAAAGAGAGAGCAAAAGGTCGTGCCTGGGGTGAACTTTCTTGGCGGCACATTTGGTAGTGATGTTTGCTTAATTCTTTGCAGCAACAGTACTATCACTTAAATGAAGAGAATTGAAGCTCAGAGAGATGAAGTCAGGTGCCCAAATATTCACTAAGGCAAGACAAACTCCAAGCCCAATTCCCCACGGAGATTCGCTAAGAAACCACGACCCCGCCTACCCACCCATAACCTCGCCAAATGGGCCTCCCCCCCCCAACACGACATTTATTTGAAGCACGTCACTGTCTTCCTTTCCGCCCATCCCCCCACTCTTCAACCCTCTCCAAATTCTGGCTTCCGTTGGCGCAAAAGAGTAACGTTCCAGCTCGCAGCTGCAAGTCGGGTAGAAAAGGGTGGGACTGGCGGAGATGGGGGGGGGACACGCAGGAATGCAAGCCGCAGCACACGGCTTGCATCGCTGGACCCCAAAATTGCGCCTGATCACAGCCTGGGACTAAAACAATACCCCCCCCCACACACACACACGTGCACAACCCAAGTTCTCAAGAAATGCTCACAAGGCCTTCAAAACTATACCCGCAGATCCAGAGTGGTTAGATGGGGCCGCAGAGCAAAAGAGAGAGGATCCCAGGCCCACAAGTGCACGCGTAGTAACGACGCACCCGCCGTAAGCGAGTCGTGCAGGGCGAGGTCCCAGGAGGTGGAAAGGCTGGGATACGACCGCCCGACACCATGGCCAGTGGCAAGTCCCAGGCCTCCGGCGCGCACGTGGAGTAGTAGTGCCAGTACCGCAGGTTCCGGGATCGTTGGCAACTCCATGCGCGCCCGCGTGCGCATCACCTTGGCCCTGAGTTATCTTGGGTGCAAAAACTATAAGAAAATCAATCTGTGATTTCCCCCAATCTGGCGATAATCAGGAGCGCGTAGGATAAGTGAGCGGAGCTAACCCGCGGAGTCGGGGGGAAGTGGCCCCGACCCGCCCGTGTCTAGCACCCACCAACCCCGTCCCGGTGCACCCAGCCGGGCCTCACCCGCGCGCGGCGAGCCTCCATGCTGGCGGCGGGTACCCAGACACTCGGAACGGGGACAGTCCGTCGGAGCACACCAGCACTGAGTCGGAGCAACCAGAGCTCCGGGACAGAGGCGGGGCGCGCACTCCGCCGCCGGAGGGGCGGGGCCACCGGCTTTCCCGCGCTGGGACGCAGGTCCTGCCAGCTAAGATGACCTCCCTAACGGTACCCGAAGCGTCACAGGTCTGGAAAAAATTAGAAGTGGCTCTCATGGTTGTAGTAAACTTGAGAGTCCTCGGAAACTGCTGAATGTTCTATGAAGCAGTGGCATTGTGGGAACTTGGTGCCACTGGATTTTTGTGAAGCTGCGCGGTCCTGGGAAGTGGCGCGAAAGTGGCTGCTTTGGTCCTAGGACTGGCCGTCTGATTTGCATACAAAACCGAGGGCTAGCAGAGACTACGAGCAGAGCCTTCCCCTGCCTTCTCACTTTTGCTGTAGTATAATCTCTTAAAAACTGATAAAAGTTAAAGAACACAGCGGCGATTACCACCCACAAATAGCAGGGAACGTAGCACCTCTTATCTGGCAACCACACCACTATCTGAAGTCCTTAGACGAGTTAGGTCTTGCTGCTTCCCGAAAAATTCGGAAGTGGCAGGTTTAAAAATAGTCCTTCAGGTGAGTAAAAACTTACCTGAAGGGTAAAAGTCTTTAGAGCTTTGTCTCTCGGAGATAAAAGCTGCAGAAGATTACACTGAGGATTGTCCATTTTTCTCCAGGCAAAATTGAGACCTACCTAAGACTGGCACAGGGGTGAAACGAGGCTCCCCCGTTTTTAAAGAGTAAAAACACTGAAGAAAAACAACGACCGGAAACCTGGGATGCTTTAGAAAGAAAAAAAACTTTAGTTATAATCATAAATTTAAAACATTTCTTGAAGTGCTAGCATTCCCCCTCATTTCAAAACTTTTCTCCTGGTATTGATGTTGTCACTGTCCTTTTCTGTGAAGAGAGCCTGGGCACACATACACTCTCTCTCTGTCTCTCTCTGTCTCTCTCTCTCTCTCTCTCTCTCTCTCTCTCTCTCTCTCTCACACACACACACACACACACACACACACACACACACACACCCCTCTGGATATTGACCATAAAGACATAAATAACCCGCGCAGGGGTCACCCTCCCTCTGTGCCAGAGACAAAGAACTCCAGTCCCCAAAATAGGCATCAAGAGAAGTAGCTATTGATTTGTTTGGCAAAATTCCTGGTAGCAGCCAGGAGTTCAATCAACACTTGTTGGGTGAATAAATAAGCTGATGGCAACCTAAAATTGTCCTTGGTACAACGTTCTTGTGAACATGGTTTGTGCAAGTAAAACTGAACATGTGAGGTCACAGAACAAAGGGAACATCCGGGCCACTCTGCCTGTGTAAAGTTCTACATGGAGCATTTTCAGTCTTCTTGGAACATGAGAGAATAATTCGGTTTACATGTTTTTTTTTGTTTTTGTTTTTGTTTTGTTTTTTGGGTTTTTTTTTGGTTTTTGGAGACAGGGTTTCTCTGTGTAGCCTTGGCTGTCCTGGAACTCACTTTGTAGACCAGGCTGGCCTCAAACTCAGAAATCCTCCTGCCTCTCCCTCCCAAGTGCTGGGATTAAGGCATGTGCCACCACTGCCCGGCATGTTTTTCTTTTTTGAGGATAAGATCTCTGGCCTTTTTTCTTTTTCTTTTTTTTTAGACTGCTAATCTTTTTGGTGATAAGGAAAAAAATACACATTAGGCATGGAAATAATATGATTTTGCTACAAGAGGCAAAAACTTGGAAAGTCTGCAGAGAACAAGTGCTAGATGTTAAGAATGGGATCTGTTCCTACAAAACACAGTAGTGTAGAGTTGTGTGTTGGAGAGCAACTCAAGAGCAAAACCTCTTCAAGACAGATGCACGGGGGTGGGGGTGGGGTGGGGCGGGGGGGGGGAGGGGAGCTTCTCCTGCAGGTTCCAACCTGTGGCTAGATTACGAAATCAATCCATCGGGCTTCAGGTAACATATTTTCTTCTATTTGGGGTACATTAACTTAGTAATCAGACTATGATTGGAAAGGCTAATTAATGGAGGCTCTACTAAGAATTTGAAAGTATACTGTAGTTGAATGAAAATAAGGTGTTGGTTGAGCCACAATTTCTTAGAATCTATTCAACTTGTTTCCCTGGATGTTCACAGGGATTACTCCTCCCTCCCAACCCTGGCAACTGCCTCAGAGGTAGAATCATGCCTTGCTTGTCTCTCTGTGTTCCTGCATTTCTTTCTCAGTAAACTCCAATGTGAGCCCAGGAAGTGTGCATGCTGTTGCCTTAAAGTTTTCACTTCTGTGCTTGTGTGTGTGTGTGTGTGTGTGCTGTAGATAATGTATATCCCTCTGGGCTTCACTGTCAGGGGGTTTCAAGGTCCTGCCTCTAACTGTGTGCAAGAGTTGTAAGCAGGTGTTAATCTGAGTACTGAGGATACAAGGTTCATAGAGTTTACATTCTGAAGGAGGAGCAGAAATACAAAAGAGAATTTCAGATATGATACCTTGTAAGAAGAAAAAAAAAAGCACAGTAAAGAGTTGAAGTCAGGAAAGGAAGGATGCATAACTACGAAAGTTACACAAGCAGGTGATATACAGCCGGGAATCTGAGCGATCTGGGAGGAAACCACCGAAAGAGAGAAAGTACTGGTTTCAAGTAGACTGTCATCTGGTTCTAGAACAGTACACAGCCATTAAGTCCCCATCTCTACCACTGAAAGTCAGGAAAAGAGGAAGAGGAAGTAGACCTTTGGAGCTTCATAACTACGAAAGATCTCTGTGTTTATTTCAGGCATGATGGAAAGACAGCGCAGGGTTTAAGAGGCTGGGGTGCCCCAGGCTGCCCCCATGGATGGTATAGTTTGGAGAGGGTGAAAGCGCGCTCGGGGTGGGGGTGGGGGGTGCCTAAGATACTAATGGCCACTGTAGAGCATGGAGCAGCGTTCAGATCTGAGACTTTATTTGGAAGTTGGAGCCACTGGGCGGGAGGAATAGTTGGCTCACTCCTATTAGTATAGTACATCAGGGCAAAATACTGCAAACCAGCCAAGTGACACTTGTGCTTCTGTTCTGTCACTGGCACAAAAGTCTGACACAAACATGGAGGTAAGGGAGATGAAGGAGAGATTAATGTGGTTCAGGCTTTCAGAAAGTTGACTCTATCATGACAAGAAGGTGTAGGGAAGGCCGAACAGAAAGCAGTGGGCCTGTGTTACTGAGCCCTCTTTTTTTGTCCCATTAAAGTCCTTAGCACGTGGAATGGTGCCCCCTGCATGCTCGGGATGAATTCCTTCTGTTTTTTTCCCCCATTAATTAATTAATTTATTCACTTTACATACTCTGGCCTCTCTTCTTCCCAGTGTCCCCCTCCCCCCAATCCCCAATTAATCCTCTCTGGAAACACCCTGAAGACTCACTCAGGGGCACACTTCAATAATCCCCTAGGCACTCCTCAGTGTCACCAAGTTGACAAGATTAGCCATCACCACCCCTCAAAAAAACGGATATGACAACAGGAAAAGAGCAGTGGTGCAGGCATGTAATAGGATTTAAACAACTGTGCAGAGCGCTCTCTTGCATCAGTGTAGCCAGCTCCTAACAGAAGGTTGAGTGAAAAAGCAAACTGCAAATGCTTCCGAGAAGACTAACCCTTAACAAAATGGAAAAGCACAAAACAGAGGAACTGTGAAAGAAAAACAATGTGAACAAGTGAAAGAAGATACCCTAAAGAGAGAAAGATAACCCTAAAGAGAGAAAGGGAGGAAGAAGAGGAGGAGGCAGGAAAGACTGGGACTCTAAGTGCTTTCTAAGAAGAAGGGGGATGAGGAAGAGGGAGAGGAGGAGGGGGAGGAGGAGGGAGAGGAGGGGGAGGGGGGAGGGAGAGGAACAGGCAGAGGGAGAGGAGAAGGGGGAGGGGGAGGAGGAAGAGGTATGTTATCAGGCAGGATAGCACATGCTTGTTATCCCAGCAGTTGGGAAGGAGAGGCCAGAGGATCCACAGTTCAAGGTGAGCCAAGGTCACAACTGTAAGTGAAGTGAAGCAAATATGGCTGATAGTCCGTAATGAGTAAAGGCATTCAAGTAGCTTCATACGCTTAGTTTCTGTGCCTCTTGAAAGGACAACATAGACCCCATTTGTCTCCGTTTAAGGACTAGGCCTGATTTCAGATAAAGCCGTAAGACACTAGCTTCAGGAATAGACCATAAGTCTCAGAAACTAAATCATAGGACACCAGCTCAAGGAAGAAACCATAAAATCCAGAACAAGATCATAAAATCCCCTCCCAAGGAATAATCACAAAAAATGGGGAAATATCTCAGAATGGACCCCCCCCCACACACACACACCCACCGAATGCTGATTGTTTCTATAGAATAAACACTCTTTGTTTTTATATACCGTCTAAGTCTGGGGTCTTCCTTCAGCAATTGACCCTTACACTTTCAAAAAATTATTATATCTGATAATTTAATAAATTAAATTATATATAACATTTTATAATATAAAAACATTTCGCAATATTAAATTTTCGAGTTTCGAAAAACGCATGTACTATATGTCCATATAGATATGGATAGACTTAAATATGCATTTCCTGTACAGGGTCAGAGAAGTGGAAACCCAGTGTTAAGTCACTGAGCTAATCACACACTGGTATGTTTTCCTTTCAAATGGAAGACACAAAAGAACCAGAGTGGAAATACAGCATGGAGAGGAAGCCAGGGACCCGCTGCCACTGCAGTCGAAAGGAATGCCATTTCCTCAACCTGGTGCCTGTAGATTTCATCAGACAGCTGGAAAACAGCAGGCATTAGTAAATACTCATTATCAACCAAAACGATTAGAAGTAGACCTTTAAACCTGTGAAGCCTTCCAAACAACCAGCCTCCAGCACAGGGCTTTGAATTCCTCCGGTTATTATGATCCTGAAGGACTGCTGGGCGTGTCAAGTGTGGCTTGTAGTCACCCCCACACAAAGAATTCTGTTGCCTCTTGTTTGAAACTTGATACTGGGGTTCAAAGCATTCAGTTACTTTTACAATGAGGTGAACCCAAGTCAGACTTCGGCTTACTGGTGGTTGGATTTTGAACAAAGACGACAAGGAGTAAAATATATCATTTTCAGATGAGATTTCAAAATAGTGCTGAAGTCTTAATGGAGACTGGGTCCTACCTACCCAGCCCGGGGACAGTAACCTGAAACCAGGTGGCAGTAGCAAGCAAAGCTCTCTCTGCTCTGCCAACACACCTGGAGACAAAGGGCCCAGCAGGTTTTACTGTGTTGGTGAGTACCTCAGGTCACAAATCTCTATTTTCTATAACCTTTTAATTATATGTTTACCTCCCCTGTGTCTGCTTTCAGGATACATAAAGGGAAAAACCCCAATAGACCTTCTGGCTGTGGAAAGACAACTTGGGGCCCTGCCCCTGGCCCCCCAGGAGTTCTCAACAACCCAAATTCTCCACTCCAGCCTTACTGGAAGGCTTTCTAGTCATTCTTTGTCAACCTTATCTTAGAAGGTCAGTTTGCTGACACTGGATGCCTGATTACAGAAAATGGAAGAAATGAATGAAAAGGTGTGTGTGTGTGTGTGTGTGTGTGAACATTTTTATTAAAAAGGTGATATGCTAATCTCTGAGCAGCTCCACCAAGTCACCTTCAACATTATGGAATGTCAATTACATCCCAAATCTAATTCTGACTATCAGAGAAAGAGAATTTTTAAAAGAAAATCTGGTTTGCTTGTTTTGTCTTGTGAGACAGCATTTCACTGTGTAACCCTTGCTAGCCTCAATCTTACAATGTAGACCAGGCTGGCCTCAAATTCACAGAGATCTTTGACCTTCCACGTTCTGGTATCAAAGAAGGTGTGTGCTCCATCACACTCTAAAACACCTCTATTACTTTTCCTTTTTTCCCTTTCTTTCTTTCTCTCTCTCTCTCTCTCTCTCTCCCTCCCTCCCTCCCTCTCTCTCTCTTTCTTTCTTTCTTTCACTTAGCCATTTGTTGTTGTTTTGTTTTGACTTCATGGACCCACACTCTTTCAGTGTTAGCAACAACAGAACCTCAGTCAACAAACTTTAGTGGAATGCTTCCTAAAACCAGCCTCACAGAGAAAGGTGACTTGTATACTCCCAGATAGTCCCACTGCTAACCCGGCAGGCTTGTTAGGGAGCGATAATGCTTTCCTGCTTCCTCCTTTGTGGACCAGACAAACAACCTCCTTTCTGGAGTTTGGCACTCTTCTAATCCCACTCTTCTATGACTCAGTTCATACGCAAAGGCTTAGAAATTGTCTTTCTTCTTCCAGTTTTGTGGGAGAGAAGAGTCTGGCATTGGTACCAACAAGGCTGCTGGAGGTAACTCCCATTCTCTGCTCTAGGGGCTTTCTTTCAAGAGAAAATGGCCAAGGCCAATCACCTTCCATCAGCACCACAGGTAACCTAATGACAGCTTTGTCTTAAAAGAGGAACTCATGCCTGGTTTTGGGAATTTTTGTGTTTGTTTGTTTGTTTGTTTGAGACAAGGTTTCTCTGTGTAGCCCTGGCTATCGTGGAACTCACTCTGTAGACAAGGCTGGCCTCAAACTCAGAGATTCACTTATCTCTGCCTCCTGAGGGTTGGGATTAAAGGTTACTCCACTATCATTCTGCATCTTCACCATCTTTTTGACAAAGTAAGAAAAACTGTTAAATTAACTACACATATATCTCAACCTGGATATTTGTTGTATAA
The DNA here is from genome assembly GCA_036184795.1 of Tokudaia tokunoshimensis. NCBI lineage: Eukaryota > Metazoa > Chordata > Mammalia > Rodentia > Muridae > Tokudaia > Tokudaia tokunoshimensis. Next base: position 46,688,862 of record BTHU01000004.1, on the reverse strand, counting down.
GTTTCCTCCCAGACTGAAATATTCCTGCCTGTCCTGAGCTGGTTAAGACAGAAAGTAACCCAAAAATAGCTTCAGGGCCTGCCCTGAGCTGGTAAAGGCAGAAAGTAAACAACCCAAAAATAGCTTCAGGAAGTCTCTGAAACTGAGCAGATTCACTGGGTCCCACTCTCCCAAAAGTAAACAGTAAAAACTGTTGAGAGTCACTCTCAACTGTCAGACTGCAAAGAAGACTGAGACCAGACTAGCTGCCTTCAAGAAGCAGAAGTTCACCATGCTGCCTGGAAGAGGTTAAGATCAGTTGAGCCACCAGGAAAGGACGCCATCTGTATTAGTTTGGGTTTTACTGCTGTGAACAGACACCAATGACCAATGCAAGTTTTATAAAAGACATTTACTTGGGGCTGGCTTACAGGTTCCGAGGTTTAGTCCATTGTCATCAAGTCAGAAGCACGGTAGCATCCAGGCAGGCATGGTGCAGGAGGAGCTGAGGTTTCTATGACTTTATCCAAAGGAAACCAGGAACGGACTGAAAATCCTCAGGCATCTAAGAGGAAGATCTCTAAGCCCAACCCTACAGTGACACACTTCCTCCAACAAGGCCACACCTTCTAATAGTGCCACTCCCTGGGACAAGCATATACAAACTATCACATTCCACTCCCTGGCCTCCATAGGCTTTCAAACATGAGTCTATGGGGGCCATACCTAAACATAGCATAATGAAAAATACATTTAGTCCAACTTCAAAAGTCCCCACAGTCTATAGTATTCCCAACAGTGTTAAAAGTCCAAAGTTCAAAGTCTTTTCTGAGATTCATCCAATCACTTAACTGTAATCCCAAAAGCAAGACAGGAAACCAGCTGGGCAGTCTCCAAACTCTGCATCTCCATGTCTGATGGCAAAGCAGTCTTTAGATCTTCAACTCGCTTTTCATCTTTGTTGACTGCAACCAGGTTCTTTCTCCTGGGCTGGTACCACTCCCTGTTAGCAGCTTTCCTGGCAGGCATTCTGTGTCTCTGGTATCTTTAACATCTTGTGGTCCCCAAGTCAACTTCAGCTTCACAGCTTCTTGTTCCAATGTCTGAGTTCCACACATGATCTTCTGTGCATCTCCAAAGGGCTGGTGTCACTTCTCCAGCTCTGTCCTCTGTAGCACTCTAAGTTCAAGTTGATCCACTCTGCTGCCACTGCTGTTCTTGGTGGTCATCCCATGGTACTGGCATCTCCAATATGCTAGGGTCTTCTACTGCAACTATGCTTCACCAAAGCCTCTCATAGGCTGTCTTCATGGTATCAAGCCTCAACTCCTTTGCATGACCCCTTCAGTCCTTCGCTGTCAACTACAACTGAGGCTGTACTTCCACCAATGGCCTTCCATGGCTTCTCACAGTGCCAAACCTCAGCTGTTCTTCATGATGCCTTCATGCCTTCAAAACCAATACCACCTGGATTATTCTTACACATTACCAAGTACAGCTGCAGCATGAGGTACAACCTTGGCTATCTCTGGAATACAGCTTCTTTGTGCTCTCAGGAAACACTTCCCAGAAAATATCACCTAAGTGATGCTGGTCTTTTCTTAATCACCACTAATTTCTTAGCTCCAGCTAAACAGCATCAATTGTCCCAATAGTCTCCTTCTCCTCTTTAATATAAAGCCAGAGACACATGGCCTAAGCTGCTGAGTTCTGCTGTTTGCAGGAGCTGGAACACTGGCCCCCTTGTTCTATTACATTATCACTAGCTTCCTTTATTCCAACTCCTTCACTGCCTAAGCTTGGCTGTCCTGGATCTTGCTCCATAGACTGACTTTGAATTCAAAGATCTACATGCCTGTCTCCTAAGCGCTGGGGTTAAAGGTGTGGTCCACCAAGTATGGATTTAAATTTTTCTTCACCTAGAATTTGCTCTGTTCTAGGCTGGCCTTGAACTCAGAGATCTGCTTATCTTTGTCTCCTGAGATTAAAGGCTTGTACTACCATGCCTGAACCTAAATTTAGCTGGGAGGAATCTTGCCTCAAAATCACTACTTCCTTAATTCAGTTTAATATCCTTGAATTCAGCTCCATTTCACTTCCTGGTGTCCCTTTAATGCTCAAACTATATATTTTGTATGTTTCCTTTCTCAGCTTGCTATGTTTGTTCAAAATGCTCTTCATCAGACTTAACCAGAGAACAAAGTCTCTGTTGGGCTTTTTTGAGACTTCCTTTGTCAATACAATTAATATACATCTCTTTTCCTTAGCCATAGGCAGTCTCTTCAGAAAATGGCAAAAAGCAGCCATGTTCTTCACCAAAACATCACAAAAACAGTCTCTTAACCACATATGAAAGTTCTTCTCCACTGAAACCTTTTGGGTCATCAGGCCTACACAGTTCAAATGGCCCTCAATACCACTGTCTTCCATATTCCTACTAGGCTGGCCCACTAAGCCCCACTTAAAGCATTCCATGACTTTCCAAATCCAAAGTCCCAAAATCCACATTCTTCTAAACAAAAGCATGGCCAGGCCTGTCACAGCAATACCCCACTCCTGGTACCAATTTCTGTATTAGTTTGGGTTTTACTGCTGTGAACAGACACCAATGACCAATGCAAGTTTTATAAAAGACATTTACTTGGGGCTGGCTTACAGGTTCCAAGGTTTAGTCCATTGTCATCAAGGCAGAAGCATGGCAGCATCCAGGCAGGCATGGTGCAGGAGGAGCTGAGGTTTCTATAACTTTATCCAAAGGAAACCAGGAACAGACTGAGAATCCTCAGGCATCTAAGAGGAAGATCTCTAAGCCCAACCCTACAGTGACACACTTCCTCCAACAAGGCCACACCTTCTAATAGTGCCACTCCCTGGGACAAGCATATACAAACCATCACACCATCCAACTTGTTGAGCTGCCTACATGCTGTGCAGCATGCTCCAGGTTCCCAATTTTTCTGAGCTGTCGCTATGCTGGGGTGGACTTTAGTGATGCAGTTGTCCTTGAGTATTTTTGTTCCTGTGAGTAACTCCTCACCCATATTTCTGTAAGTAATCCCAGTAAAACTCACTGGTTCACTAAATTGGGCTTTGGTGGTATCTGTATTTTGTTCAGTCATAGGCTCCCACTCTGGGTTGAGTAAACCGTGTGTGTGTGTGTGTGTGTGTGTGTGTGTGTGTGTGTGTGTGATGTGTGACGTGTATGATGTGTGTGATGTGTCATGTCTCCCCAAGAAAAGCCTGTCTCACAACAATATATTAAAACTATAGCAAGTAAAACAGTCAGATACAACTGATTGTGGTGGAATACGCCTATAACCAAAGCCTAGGCAGGATGGACAGAGGAGGATATTGTGCTTAAGTCTAGCCTTAGATCACGAATGAACCTATCTTAAAAAAATCACCCAAGCCGGGCGGTGGTGGCACACGCCTTTAATCCCAGCACTTGGGAGGCAGAGGCAGGTGGATTTCTGAGTTCGAGGCCAGCCTGGTCTACAGAGTGAGTTCCAGGACAACCAGGGCTACACAGAGAAACCCTGTCTCGAAAAACCAAAAAAAAAAAAAAAAAAAATCACCCAAAAGCTATATAGTCTATATGATCCTGCATGTAACATTCTTGTAATAACAAAATAATGGAGGCAGAGGAGAGAGGCAAATGGTTGCCAAGGTATTTAGTCAGGGTTCTCTAGAGTCACAGAGGCTATGCAGTGTCTCTACATGTGAAGGAGATTTATTATAATGACTTACAGTCTGTAGTCCAACTAACGCAACAATGGGCAGTTGTGAATAGGAAGTCCAAAAGTCTAGTAGTTGTTCAGTCCACAAGGCCAGTTGTTTCAGCTGGTCTTCTGTATAAGCTGGGGTCCTGAAGAAGTAAGTCCCAACAACAGATGCGCTGGAAAGTCAGTACAAGTAGGCAAAGAGAAGTAAGTCTTCCTTCTTCCAATGTCCTTATGTAGGCCTCCAGCAGAAGGTGTAGCCCAGATTAAAGATGGGTACCACCATGCCTGGATCTGGAACTTGTTTTGTCCCAGACTGACCTTGAACTCAGATCTGCTTGCCTCAGTCTTCTGGGATTGCCTAAACCTAAACTTTTCATAGCCACTGTGCCTCAAGATCTCCACATCAAGATCTGGATCAGAAGCCTGTATCTTCCAGCCTCAAGGATCTGGATCACAGCTGTACCCTCCATTTCTGGATTGTAGTTCATTCCAGATGTAGTCAAGTTGACAACCAGGAATAGCCATCACACCAAGGTTTAAGGAGCTGGTTCGGGCAGAAGGAAAGTAGATACAAGTATAAAAAGGAAATTTGAGGGACACTGTCAATGTCAACATCATGCAGTGATATTGTACTATACTTTGGAATGTATTAAGATTGTGGGAAACTAGTAGACAGTAGTGGGGTCTCTACTGCTTCTTCCAACTGTGTAAAGTGACTACGGCTATCTCAAAATGAAAAAGTTTAATTTTTTAAAATGAAGCAAGTGGGTATATATGTAGTTCAGTGGTAAAGTGTTTGCCTGCTAAATCCATTCCCTGGCTATATATCTAGTTAAATTATGCATATGTGTACATATCTATGTGTTTGTATGTGTATGTGAGTGAAGGAGTCGACGAGACAATGTGTCAGGTCCTCTGGAGTTGGAGTTATCGACTGTTATGAACCACCAACATTGGTACTGGGGCCAGAACTTGGGTTCCCTACAAGACTCTTAACTACTGAGTGACTTCTTCAGCCCCATTACTGTTTTTTAAACAATATACAATTCAAGAATAAAGGAAAATAAAGGAAAAGCCAGGCCAGTGTTTGCCCAGATCTCTACCTGATATATAAACTACAACAGATCAGAGCAGTGCCGAACAAGCAGCCAGTCCAGCTCTTACCGACAGCAGGGATGCTTGAGTTTGAGCCGGGCCACGTTAACGTCCTGTTAAAGCAAACAGCTGAGACTTTTTAGGAGAACAGAACACACCCCAGAGTCTCTCTGAAGCCTCTTAACTGAAACCTCAAAATTCTTAGATATAGAAAAAAAAGAAAAGAAAATCTAACTTAAAGCCGTCAATGCAAGCTGAAGTCTCTCTAGATGTTGAAAGTAAGAACAAAGGACTTTAAAACAGCCTTTAAAACCATGCTTAAGAGAAGAAAGGAAAATACCTTATATTTAAAAAAAAATGCAAAAATGAAAGGAGGACAGCACAGGGACCAAAAGTTTAAAAAAGAAACACGTGGGAATTCTATAAACAAAAAGAATGTTGAGCAAGAAGGCTCATCAGATGCCTGGAGATGATGCAAAGGAAAGCATGTGGAAGCAAACAGTTAGGAATGACCCACCCTGGAGAACAAAGGGCAAGAATTCAGGATTGCAGGAAAGAAAGCAGAATGTCACAGTGGCTTTGTGTCCCCTTCGACCATAGAAACATAGGAGTAATTAGTGTCTCAAGAAGATAGGAGGGTGATAGGACAAAGGACACATTTGAGGAAATAGTAACTAACGCTTCCCCAGACTTTCAGATGGAGGAGGCTTCTTGAACCTCAAGCAGGATAAATATAGAGAAACCTGATGAGTTGAGTTTCAGGAAAATTGATGGAAACCAAAACTGAAGTCTTAAAGGCAAATTTCATGAACGAATACATTACATAATCAGAGGCTACAATACAAATGACCACTAACTTCTCAAAATGTCTTGTCACTTAACTATTCCGAAGTCCATGTTCTAGATATTACTCAACTTTAGCTTGCCGCCAGCCAGAAAAGGCAGTTGTGCGTGTATGCATGATGGCAGGCCCTTAGCAGGATTTTTTTTTCTCCGCCATCCCATCCTCCAAAATAGATCAAAGAACCCGTTGCTCTATGGAGACTAACAAAAACCTAGTTGGTTAAGAAAATAAAGGTGTGCCTTTGTTGAATAAATATTAGCGGTAGGTTGTCCTATCAACCCTTGAAAAGCCAGGGTAGGGAAGACAGGTAATGGAGAGATCAGAAAAAAAAAATACAGCTGATTAAATTGGATTATCATCCTGAGAGCTCCTTCTTCTAATCTCCAGTCAATGCTGTCTCTCTAGGGGTTTATTTTCTTTATATTCTTCAGCTAACAGAAGTGCTCATTTTTCAGGTGATATTGACCTGATCCAGGACTAGAGTCAAATAGCTTAAAAGAAAATTTTACAACTCTTTCAGGCTCAAGATCAATGTAGAAAAAAAAAAAAAAAGGTAACAATGGCTACTTCTAAAATTGAAGAAGTTTTCATCAGAGACATTCATACAAATGAACTTAGAGAGGTATTTGAAAGTTATCCTCACAATGGTCAGAAATACAAAGCAAGAATCAAATAAAAAACATAAATCAGAAGTGGAATTGAGCATTTTATACTGATTCTTACAAAAATGTAACAACCTTGTAAGGATAAAAAATATCTCAGGGGACCAAAGATAGACCCTCTTAGAATGGCTACATTCTCAACAACCTTTACATTAAAGCTATAAGACCTGATTCTAACAATGAATCTGGGACTGAAGGTCTTAAGCCTTTGAATTCTTGAGTCCACATTTCTTGTCCTGACTTCTCTTCCGAACTCTAGATTGCCATTCAACACCGTTAGGGGTAGGGGAAGAATGGCATTGAATGTTGTTTTTACAGATTTACTCATTCACTCATGCCTTGCTATAACCATGAACTTTAGGCTAGTATGTCATTAGTGTTTGTTGACCTATAGTTTTGCATATATAAATTCTTGAGGTTGGAGCTGAAAATTTAAAATGTACTTAATTTTCTAGTAAATAAAATGGTAGTTAAATGCATAAAACATGATTATGGCTTAATTAGATAATTCTGTCTTCTAAAGTCCAACACCTGACCTGTTTTTGAAGCACAAAAAAAAAAAATACCCAGTGATAAATAATGTTAACATCAGATTGAGAATTTAGAAAACACACTTAGAAAGACTTCTATTTTTTTTTTTTTTTTTTTGGTTTTTCGAGACAGGGTTTCTCTGTGTAGCCCTGGCTGTCCTGGAACTCACTTTGTAGACCAGGCTGGCCTCGAACTCAGAAATCCTCCTGCCTCTGCCTCCCAAGTGCTGGGATTAAAGACGTGCGCCACCACCGCCCGGCAGAAAGACTTCTATTGGATGAGAAGAGAAATTAAGATGAATAGTTTTATGTCAACTTGACCCTAAACTAAAGTCATTTGATGTGAAGGAACCTCAATTGAGAAAATGTCTTCGAAAGATTAAGTTGTAGGGCATTTTCTTAATTGGCGATTGATGGAGGAGTGTGCAGCCCATTGTGGGTGGTGCCATCCCTGAGCTGGTAGTCATGGGCTCTATAAGAAAGTAGGCTGAGTAAACCATAGGGAGCAAGTCCGTAAGCAGCATCCCTCCATGGGCTCTGCATCAACTCCTGCCTCCAGGATCCTGCCTCATTTGAGTTCCTGTCCTGACTTCCTTTGATGATGAACAGTGATGTGGATGTATAAGCCAAATAAACTCTTTCCTCCCTCCCCAACTTGCTTTTTGGTCATGGTATTTCATCATAGCAATAGAAGCCCTAACTAAGACATGAATAGTACTTTAAAAATAGTATAAAAATGAGAAAAATCCCAGATTTGTATACCGAAACATCAACTAAACCTAATATTAAAGAAAATGGAGATATAACAAGATCTAGTAGTAAAAGGACAAGCCTGTCTCATGGATCACGATGTCCTGACCTCCTGTTACCTTTGAGGATGCTCTGGACAGAAAGTATATTTGGCATTGACAATAGGAAGGAAATCACTATTGTCAAAACAGTGATGATATAAAATTAGGGAGAAAACAATCAAAAAGATTCCTATGTAGAAGATACTCTCTTGGGTAATTTTTATTTTGTAAATTTGACCCATGACCAACCAAATCTAATGTCCATCTTACTTGAGGCAGGACAGGTTTGATGGTTCCTTTTACATCTGAGCAGTGCTCAGGACCCCCAAGACCACCTTCTCAGTAAAAAGGAGATTTGTTTGTCCCAGAGGGACAGTGACCAAGCCAGATCAGTCTGTCAACAGGGTCTGAAGCAAGGAAGGGAGGATTGAAAAAGAAAAAGTTAGACAAAATTAGAACATGACTCCAGCCCAAACTGAGGCTGAAGCAGTTTTATTTCTCTCCAGTCTGCTTTTACATCATTCTAGGTATATCCAAAAACATGGTCAGTTCTTAGATCAAAGACTAAGTAATCAAGTGAAGTAGTAAACAAGGAGATCACACAAGAAAGTAATCAAGTAAAGTAGTAAGCAAAGAGATCACATAAGGTAGTAATTCAGCAAAGTAGTAAACAAAAGTCCCATAGTTCCTGTTTCTAATATTCTTATCTGAGCCTACTTCCTTGTCTGAGCCCAGTGACAAATGCCAAATTCCTAGAAGTTGCACCAAAAGCTCTCAACAGGACAGAGGGCAGGGAATAAGACAGGAGACAGGATGAGGGTGAAGAGCGTAAGGGAGAGAGAAGACAAAGGACTGCCCCTGGACGGAGAGGAGGCAGACACAGCCCATGGGCAAGTTGGAGTGTACTAAGGTAAAAGGAGAAACCTCATGTTAGGATAAGGTGTTTAATTTTAATTGGGCATGTTAATTAGCTGAGCCAAGGGGGCTTTTGATTGCTGGACTTAAATACTTTCATAGCTGGACCTTGGCAGTGCCAAATAAGGGGATGGATCTTGGTGGCTAGCTTTAGACGTGTAATCCAAAATGGCTGGCCAGAGTCTCTTCAGCGTGTGTGCCTGATAGACTTGGGGCTGAATCTTATACTAATACCTGCTTGCAAGTGTTCTCTGAATGATTGGTAACTTTTATTTTTTTGTTTGTTTGTTATATTTAGGGGGTGTTTCAAGGCAGAATCTTATTATATAGCCTAGGCTAGCCTTGATCTTGCAGCACAAGACTCTTATTTCATGCTACCTTGTCCTGGTCCTCCTTCTCCTTCTCCTCCTCCCCCTCCCTCTCCTCTTCCTCCTCCTCTTGTTCTGCTTCCTCCTCCTCCTCTCCTCCTTCTCCTTCTCTTCTAGTTCTTCTTCTTGTTGTTTTTCTTGTTGTTGTTGCTCCTCTTCTTCTTCTTCTTCTTTGAGACAGGGTTTCTTTGTGTGGAGCTAACTGTCCTAGAAATCACTCTGTAGACCTGGCTAGCCTCAAACTCAGAGATCTACCTCTGTCACTGCCTCTGCCTTTGCCTCGAGTGCTGTGATTAAAGTCATGAGCCACAACTACTCAGTCTATTTCAGATTTCTAAGCATTGCCATTACCAGCACATACCAGTGTGCCTGTCTTAAACAAAAATCAAAAAACCAGCTAACTTTAGAATGAGCTTTGTGCTGTTTTTAACTTTAAAAGCACTGGGCACAGTGGTTCAAGTCTTTGATTGCAGCACTAGGGAGGCTGAGGCAGGAGGATTGCTTTAAGTCTGAGGAGGTCAGCCTAGGTTACAGTGTGAGACACTGTCCAAAAATGGAAACAGCAACAATAATAATAAAATCCAAAAGTTATTTTATGAAGGTCTTCTGTCTTTCAACAGAGTTGTAAAATATAGTAATACTTCAAAACAAACAAAGAAAAAAGACAGGAGGAAGGCCAGGAGTGAGGAAAGCAGGAAAAACACATGCCTGTTGGGGGAGGAGACTAAGAGTTCTGGTGTTGATAATGTGAGTGTCATTAACTACATTAATTCTCCCACAGAAAACAATAATCAGTCTAGACAAAAATCTTACACTTCTTTAAAGAACCCAGAGAGGGAATGGGGGGCCGAAGGAGGAGGACTTTCAAGCCTTGGAAGCAAGAACTACACTTGCCAGGTGACTGCTGCATTTATACAGACTCATCTCATGTGTACTGAACAGGCCAGGCAGAAGCTATTGAAAACCTAATCAGCTGTTAGAGGCTGAGACCTTGGAGCTGCGTGAGTGACTAGAAACCTTGGGAGAAATCCCAAAAAAGAAGGAGCTACAGAGCAGAGAGACCCCATGTCTGTACCTAAACTGTCAAATACTTAGTTTACCTCTGGTCTTTGTTTATTCAGATGGATCCTAAAACGTCCAGTGGAAAGTGATAGTTGGAAGAACTGAACAGACACATCAGTTGTACTATATATTAGATGCTGATTCAAAGCATATACTGTCTTCTGAAGAAGTCTGCCCCAGTCTTCCATGCTGCTACCACCTAATTGGCGCTGCAACTTTGTCTTAAAAAGGCTATTCCATCTTTCTATCAGACCAGCTGCTTTAGGATGGTGGGGAACATGGTAAGACCAATGGATTCCATGATCATGGGCCTACTGTTGCACTTCTCTGGCTGTGAAATTATTTCCTTGGCCAAGAGAAATACTGTGTGGAATACCATGGCACATCTGTTGGAATCTACTTCTACAGAAGACCAGCTGAAACAACTAGCCTTGTGGGACTGAGCAACTGCTAGATTCTTGGACTTCCATTCACAGCTGACCATTGCTGGGGAGTTGGACTATAGACTATAAGTCATCATAACAAGTTCCCTTGGGCTGGAGAGATGGCTCAGTGGTTAAGAGCACTGACTGCTCTTCTGAAGGTCCTGAGTTCAAATCCCAGCAACCACATGGTGGCTCACAACCATCCTTAATGAGATCTGATGCCCTCCTGCCAGAGGCTCCAATAGCATCTCTATCTGCCACTGACACCTCAAGTACCATCAGGTCCAAGTGGTAGAGTAGACTGCACAGCAGCCTGGACCTGTTGGTGAGCCTTCTCCTGTTCCAGGCCCCACACAAAGCTAGCAGCTTTTGGAGTCACTTGGTAAATAGGCCTGAGTAACACACCCAAATGAGGAATGTGCTGTCTCCAGAATCCAAATAGACCCACTAAACGTTGGGCTTCTTTCTTGGTGGTGGGAGGGGCCAGGTACAATAACTTATCTTTCACCTTAGAAGGAATATCTCTGCACGCCCCACATCACTGAACTCCTAAGAATTTCATTGAGGTAGATGGTCCTTGAATTTTGGTTGGATTTATTTCCCATCCTCTGATACACATATGAGTCCAAAGTGGTTGCTATTTCCTGCTCATTTGGTCCAATCAGCATAATGTCATCAATATACTGCACCAATGTGGTATTTTGTGAAAGAGACAGACAATCAAGATTCTTTCTAACTAAGTTATGACACAGGGCAGGAGAGTTAATATCTCCTTGAGGCAAAACTGTATAAAGTTATACTTCTGACCTTGCCAACTTAAAGCAAATTGTTTCTGGTGGTCCTTATGGACAGGTACTGGGAAGAAGGCATTTGCTAGATCAATAGCTGTATACCAGGTACCAGGATATGTGTTAATTTGCTCAAGTAACGAAACTACATCTGGTACAGCAACTGCAATAGGGGTTACTACCTGATTTAGTTTTGATAGTCAACTGCCATTTTCCATGATCCATCTGTCTTCTGCACTGGCCAGATAGGAGAGTTAAAGGGAGATGTGGTGGGAACCACCACCCCTGCATCTTTCAAGTTCATGATGGTGGCAGTAATCTCTGCAATTCCTCCAGGAATATAATACTTTTTTTTTTGTTTTTTTGTTTTTTTTGTTTTTGGTTTTTCGAGAAAGGGTTTCTCTGTATAGCCCTGGCTGTCCTGGAACTCACTCCATAGACCAGGCTGGCCTAGAACTCAGAAATCCCCTGTCTCTGCCTCCCAAGTGCTGGGATTAAAAGCGTGTGTCACCACTGCCTGGCTCTACAATACTGTTTTTGATTCACTATTTTCTTTGGCAGAGGCAACTCTAAAGGCTTCCATTTAGCCTTTCCAACCATAATAGCCCTCAGGCCACAGGTCAGGGAACCAATGTGAGAATTCTGCCAATTTCTAAGTGTATCTATCCCATTTATACATTCTGGAACTGTGGAAATGACAACAGGATATGTTCAGGGACCTACTAGACCTAAGGTGAGTCAGACATCAGTCAAAACTCCATTAATCACCTGTCCTCCATAAGTCCCTACTTTAATTGGAGGGCCATGATGTTTCTTGGGATCTCTTGGGATCAGTGTCAATTCAGAAGCAGTATCCAATAGACCCTGGGAAGTCTGATTATTTCATTTCACCCAGTGTACACTTACCCTTGTAAAATGCCATAGATCTCTCTGGGGAAGAACTGTAGAAAGGCTAAAGAGAAAGTCACTGCTGGTTTATCAGACTCTTAGGGATTAATTTCCTCATGTGAAAAAGTCATTATTTCAAGGGATGGGGCTGAGGGTACTACTTCCTCAGTTGAGATAAACCCTTGAGAATCTGAAGATTCAATGTTCTCAGCTTCAATAGGGTCTTCCCCATCCCAAGTTATAAAATCCCATTTCTTGCCAATTAATGCCCTTACTTTAACTGCTGATACCCTCTGAGGCTGAGACTTGAATTTTCACTGTAATTCAGCCAACCTTATAATGAGGGCATCAGTTTGATTTTCTGCAACTCAAGCTCTATGGCTGCTGGAGAGAAGATTCTCTTCAAGAGCACACTTAGAAACCTTTAGATTGTTTATTTGCATCTGGAGCCGTTCAATTTTATCATACAGCTCATTCTTCTCCTTCATCAATTTTTTTCAGAGATACTAAGAGCAAGAAGTCAGCCAAATCATTTTCTGATTTTCTTTTTCCCCCAAATTGTAGAAAAATTTGGTACACTGGATCACCTAATTCATTGCCAGTTACAATTGATGGATCAAGATAATTAAAGGCATTAGCTTCTTTGTTTGAAATGTAGTTTCCACCATGGGCCTTCAATATTCTCCGAGCTCCCAGGAGAGAGAACATCTGGAGAGGTTTCAGTAGTTGAGGTGCTGGTGAATTATTAAACAGATGTCAGATTCTTAAAAGATTCATCCTTATACTTTGGGTCCTCTGGAACCACTCATGGTGCCAACTTCTGTATTAGTCAGGGTTCTCTAGAGTCACAGAACTTATGGAATGTCTCTGTATATTAAGGGAATTTGTTATGATGACTTACAGTCTGTAGTCCAACTCCCCAACAATGGTCAGTTGTGAATGGGAAGTCACAGAATCTAGTAGTTGCTCAGTCCCATGAGGCTAGTTGTTTCAGATGGTCTTCTGTAGAAGTAGATTCCAACAGATGTGCTGCCAAGTAAGTGCAAGCAGGCGAAGAAGAGCAAATAATCTTTCTTCCAATGCCTTATGTAGATCTCCAGCAGAAGGTGTGACCCAGATTAAAGATGTATACCACCATGCCTGGATCTGGGATTTGTTTTGTCCCAGGTTGATCTTGAACTCAGAGATCTCCTTGCCTTAGTCTCCTGGGATTAAAGATGTGTACTATACTTTGCCTGGGCCTAAACTTTTCATAGCCACTATGCCTCAAGATCTCCATGCCAAGATCCAGGTCAGAAACTTGTGTCTTCCAGCCTCAAGATCTGGATCACAGGTGAGCCCTCCAATTCTGGATTGTAGATATAGTCAAGCTGACAACCAGGAATAGCCATTACAACACTTAAACAAACATTTCAGGGCCAGGTGTGGTGATGTACACTTTTAATCTGAGTGCTTGGGAGGCAGAGGGCAGGTGGTGTTTCCTGAGTTTGAAGCCAGCCTGGTCTACATCACCAGTTCCAGGCTATCTAGGGCTACACAGTGAGACACAATCTAGGAAAAAAATTTTTTAAAGAAGAAATATGGGAGCTGGAGAGATGGCTGAGCAGGTAAGAGCACACTGGCTGCTCTTCCAGAGGTTCTGAGTTCAATATCCAGCAACTACATGGTAGCTCACAACCATAGATAATGAGATCTGATGCCCTCTTCTGGCATGCAGGTGTACATGCAGATAGAATACACAAACACACACACACACACACACACATACACACACACACACCAAATACATAATTAGTTTTTAAAAAGAGAATATGAAATTGTATATGAAGTCTGTTTAAAATATTAACTGGGGGCTGGAGAGATGGTACAGTGGCTAAGAGCCTGAAGGTTCTTGCAGAGAGCCCAGGTGCTTTCTAGTATTCATATCAGGTGGCTCACAACTTCCTCTTTAGCCTTCCTCCCACCCTGAGACACTGCACATGTAAGTGGTTTGCCTGCATACATGTAGTTACACAGTTAAAAAAAATTAGCTTAAAAATGCTGATTTTAAGCTTGGTGGTCTTGTGTGAATCCTAACAGTAGGCGCAGGGGCTGTCCCTGATTTTTTTGCCTACTTGTGAGACCCTTTTCCTCCTATTGGGTTGCCTCTTCCATCTTTGATATGACAGTATATGTCTGGTCTTATTGTAGTTTTTTATGTCTTAGTTGATGTCTCTGAGAGGCCTTTTCTTTTCAGAGGGGAGGACAGAGGGACTCTACCCCTGCCAAAGATGCCGCATGTTCATTGTTCATAGATCAAATAAGGCACTGGTTTATGACTTTACTTGGCTTCCAGACTTCTGGCCACCAGCCATGTCCTTTCCAAGAAGGAAGAAAGAAAGGAGAGTATCTTCTGGTATTTGTTTGTTAATCTTAAGACAGACATTTGGCTACAAAGCCCACAAGAAAACAGCTGAAGGGCCTGGGAAGATGGCTTAACTGAACAAGCAGGAGGCCCTTCGTTCAGACCTATGGCTTATTCAGAGGCCCATCTTCCAGGTGGTTCTAGATTCCATCAGGCTGATAATGAACACTAACATCATGGCCGTGGATCTCACTCATGAGAGCTATAGTGAGTGATCTATCTGTTCACCTCCTGAAGTTCCCATCTCCTACCACCACGACATTACATTAGGATGTCAACATAGAAAATTCAGTTTATAATATTGTCGATTATTTTTGTGACCCTACTAAGGAAAAATGCTACTATGTAGTGAGAAAAGAAATAGCTGGGTCATTTAAAGCATTTAACACTTGACTACTGCCATGGTTAATGTTGATTGTCAACTTGATAGAATCTGTAATCAACTAAGGGCGCCGTGCTGGGAGGATCTGGAAGGAGATTTCCAGAAAGAATCACTGAGTGGAGAAGACCCTCCTGCAGAGTTGTAATACCATGTGGCCTCAATAGGAAGAAGACTGAACCCAAACAGTACTTTTGCTTGCCTATCTTCGCTTCTTGCTGGTGAGTCTGTCTCCCTTACTACTGTGCCAACATTCTCTGCTGACATTAGATGCCAAGTTTTTCAGCCTTCCAGCCTTCCAGTCTTCTGATATGAATGAAGGGTAGTACCTCTCCAGGAATCTTTCAGGCTTTTTCACCAAACTGAGAATGCAAAGACATCCAGCTTCTCAGACTGAACTGCAACCAGGTCCCCAGCCTCTCCAGCTACTGTTGGACTACCTAGACCAACAAGTTGGGCAAGCCAATCTAGTGAATAGTCTTTTATTCCAGATGTGGCTGTCTACATTGTAGTTATTCTGCTCCTTTGGGGAACGTGCCTAAAGGCTACCTAAATGCTCTGGCACTTCACAGCTTGTTTTAACATTGCTTCCATTCGGTTTTCTTCACACAAGATGTTTACACATGGCTAAATATAATCTCCTCAGGATATTATTAATTTTATTAATATAAAGCACCTATTACACAGTCTCTAGCCTGGAAGGGGCAAGGATGCAATTCTGGAACCTTAATAGGATAGAAAATCCAAGAACAATGCTCCATTCCTACATGCAGCCTTGACAAAGAGTACTTATCTCCACCATCTTGGGGAATGAGATCATTTTCTTCTGATTTGTTGACACAAAGTGTCCGGAGGTCCTTCTGGCTCACATGTTTTTTCCTCTCAGTGAGTAAATGAGGCAGCTTTGTGTTTTCTGGCTCAAAATACCAGCAATCAGATCCCAAGACATTTCACTATGGAAGTAAAATTTAAGCATGTTTTGAAGCATGTCCTCCCAGTCTATGTAGGATTCAGGCTGGTGGAAAACGTATGGGCTTTAAGAGACATAGATTTGGTTTTCAGCCGTATCACTCCAATACTCATATATGTTGGTACATGCAGACATCTTTGTTTGAGATTGACTGTACACAGGAAGGAGAGGAGCAAGAATGAAGTAGAGAAAGTTTGCACAAGTGCCTAGTTAAGAAAGAGTAACTTTGCCATGTCTCTTTCTAGAGCACGGGTTTCAACAAGTTGAGTTGTTAGGTTTGTTTGTTTGTTTGTTTTAACAACTTACATGTGTGTGGGAACATCTACTGGGAAAGACTGGAATGAAGGTGGTGAGACTCTGGGTTGAAAAATAATGGAGTCTGCATTCCTGCACCAGACAAGACTTTCTGGTCTTGGAACTCAGGTGCTAGCACTCAGGTTTATTGGGAAGCCATTCAAGTTTGTCCACAGGGAGGCCAACTTCCTGATAATGGCCAGTAATGCCTGGCCAGCAGAAGTCACTTTGGAGACAGGGTGCGACCAATTCCCTTCACTATGACAATCGTGTGTGTGTGTGTGTGTGTGTGTGTGTGTGTGTGTGTGTGTTTTACTGATTTTCTGATGGTGGTTTTCATGAGGCAGGGCCATACATGGAGACAGTGAGCAATTCTGATGGACAGAAAGGCTTGTGGGTGCTGGAGTGTATTTCACTTTTATAATATTGATCATATATCATAACAGCTACTTGTACTCAGGACTCTCACTGTTCTAGGCAATTTGGCTTATGAGATGAGGTAGGTACTCTTATTATCTTATGCCCTTGTGGAAGCTGAAACACAGTTCGGGTAAGTAATTGATCACATTTTGAAAGTGTGACACCCCCTTCCCTTGCACCCTCCCAACTTTCATCTTGAGAGTTTTCTTTCTTTGTGGTGATGGGGATCAAACTGAGAGCCCTGTGCATACAAAACACACACTACTGCTGAGATACACTGCCAGCCCAAGAGTTTATCTCTTTATGTGTGTGCATGACAAGCTCTGCTGTCAGCACTTGCTGCCCACCCCGTTTGGGACAGCCTTTCTCTTTGATGTTGATTGGTGCTGTGTACTCCGGGGTAGTTGGTCTGAACTTTTGGAGAGTCCTGTCTCTGTACCACATCTCACCCAAGGAACACTGGGATTACAGATGTGCTCCATCAGCCCTGGCTTTATGTGGGTTCTGGAGATTCAAACTCAAGTCCTCACATTGCAAGACAAGCAGTTTCCCTCAGGAATCTTAAACAGAGCCTTTGCAAAAACAACCTAGAAACCTTCTAAGGTCTTAAGGACTCTCAATGAATGATGCCCAGGGAGTCTTGTCCTTTTGTTTTGGGGGGCTGAAGATTGAGTTTAGGGTGGTGGTTCTCAATCTTCTTAATGCTGTGATCCTTTAATACAGTCCCTCATATTGTGACGACCCCCCACCATAAAATTATTTTGTTGCTACTTTCATAACTGTAATTTTCTACTGTGATGACTGTAATATGGATATCTGATATACAGGATATTTGATTAGGCCCCCAGGGCTCATAACCCACAGGTTAAGAACCATTTATTTAGGGCCACACATATGCTTGAAGAAAGCCCTCCCAAGGAGCTACAGGCTCAATCCCATGTTTGCTTGCTTTTTAAGTTTACTTATTCTCTCTCTCTCTTTCTTTCTCCCTCTCTGCATGCCTCTGTGTGTGTGTATGTGTGTGTGTGTGTGTATGTCTTGCTTCCAGCCATGATGATAATGGACTGAACCTCTGAAAATGTAAGCCAGCCCCAATTAAATGTTGTCCTTTATAAGAGTTACCTTGGTGATGGTGTCTCTTCATAGCAATGGAAACCCTAAGACACCCAATAAAATGAGAGAATCATTTCAGCCCATAAAACAAATGGAAACACTAAGTAGGTGCTTCTGTATTTAGTATTTCTATCTTAGCCTTAGATGTTTTCATTTGAATTTTAAGACAGAATAATAACAGCCATGGTGCTAACAGTTATGTTTTATTGTGCTCATGTGGAGCCCAAGTATGAACCGAGCTTTCACATGTATACCTTTGATCTTTTATTTTTTTTTTAATTGGTTCTGGGGGTCTAACTCAGGGCCCACTTGTGTTAAGGCAAGAGTTCTACCACTGAACTAGACCATCAGCTCAGATGTTTCTCTTGTGAAGATGCTTATCTCCTCACTGTTCATTTGGGATCACATCTTAGTGGAATACGGACTGAGGACTCTGCTTTCCAGAGATCTTTTCCCAGAGATTTGTCTACTCTCAACCTCTGCAAACCAGTCTAAAGGTCTTTAGAAAAACCTGCTGACTATCACTGACACTAAGGGTTATAGTCCAAGCCAGATGTCACAGGCCAAGCCCTGAAAGTTGATAAAGTCTTTATGAGTTTTCTCCCCTTCCCTTGACAGGTAGTGGCAGTGTTTTGGCTTCCAAACGCTTCAATCAGGAAACCCTCAACATCATAGCAAGTAAGAAATCTCTGAGACAAAAGGATTTTTTTATTGAGCAGTGATGCTAGCCAAAAGGGGAAAGAGGTGGGTTCTGGGGTCCACCTGATTAAGAAGCCAGGGTATTTTATAAGGAAATTTTGGGGAGAAAGTATAAATTGCTTACATTGAACCTACCCTGGTTACAGAGAAGACAGGTGGGACCCAGCAAACTGGGTGAAGTCCTGGGACAAGGGGACGGTCCTTAGGAAGAAGTGCTCATTCTCAGGTTGACTGAGTCTGCAAGCAGAACACAGCCACCCTCAAGGCTAATCTCTAGTGTTTCAGAAAAGAACTGGGGTACAGTTCCCCTTTCCTCCTTTGTTCCTTTAGTCCAAAGCTTTAGTAGCAATTAAATAAACTCATTTTATCTTTCCCTTTTGTTCCTTTTTTGGCTACCCCAACTTCATTTAGGAGGACCATCTCAGCGTTCTTATCAAAGCTTAGAACAAGAGAGCACGTGTCGTAGTGACTGTCTTCCAGTGGTTTTACATTCTTAATCATCTGTTGGTTTTGTAGTGCTGGTACATGTTAGGCAAGCTCTGGACACCCCAGCCCAGTTCTCCCTAGGGGGGAGCCATGAGCTTTCTCTTTTTAGTACCAGGGATCAGCCACCATCTGGCAAAGCTCCTTTGGGTTGTATTTCCAAAACTAAAGCTGGCCTCGGCCTTGTCTTGTAGCAACTGTGCAGTGAAGGAGAACACAGTGATTGAACAAATGACTGAAGTCAGGTTCCTCTGCATTCTAATGTGAATGGACTTCTAGATCGTTCTAATGCCTGTAGGGAGGTCATTTCACATCTGTAAAACAGAGGTAAGGTGTTAACACAGGGAGCTACCGGGAACCCCAGCATCTGTGACTTACTTGTAGAGTGCCTGGTGAAGGCCTGGCACCAGTCCATGTGACAGTTTTCCCATTTGTCCGAGAAGCCTGTTTGTGTAAAAGTGAAGGAGGAAGGGACAGGGGGCAGGATGCTTTCTTTCAGAGAGCCTGGTTGAGGAAAGCACAATTCACAGCAGAACACTGTTGTTTGACACTGTTGTAAAATACAACCGGTTTCTCGAGCATGCAAACTAGCTTTTATCGAGAACCAAATCACCACGGTCATATACCAAGGAAAATGAACTGTCTCTCCTTAAGGACAACAAGCTCTCAAGATAATAACAGGACAAGTATCATTAATTCTTGATTTCTGTAACAGGCACAATGGTCCGATATGGGGCCACTCCGCAGGAGCTCCGAAGCCATTGAGCGTGAAAAGCTGCCCTGCTAGAGAAACTTCAGCCAGACAAAGACACAGACAAACAAAATGGTCAACAACACAGAACTGAAAATAAGGCAGGGTTTGTGAGGTCAGGTGACGCCCTTATAAAGCACTTGACACATGGTGACTGGCTCTGAGTGGCGCTGCTTCTGAGCTAGAAGAGAATAAAAGCAGAAACATCAGAAAGCGACTGACTTCAGCTAGGTGATCCAGGTAGGCAAAGTGAAATAGTTCCTGAGTCCAGGTCTCTAAAACAATACAGGTCTAAACAACCTAGCCCGTGGTCTGTCACCATCTTCCTGTGGCACTGACTTCACAGGGACCCAAGTGCCCAGCAGGTAGATAAATCCAACAGTCTGTGTCTTAAGTAACTCATCACTTCCTTTACATCTCAGGGTCCCATCCACCGTCTGAAAATTAGTAGGGTTGAGTAAACCTACCTAAATCACTATTGTCTAAAGTCAAACAACTTACTATAGTCTTAGAAAAGGAAGGCTCTAAGCTGGCCAGAAGGCTCAGCAAGTAAAGGTGTTTGTAGCCAGACCCAATGACCTGAGTTCAATCCCTAGGACCCACTTGCAGGAAGGAGAGACTTGCCAGGGCATGTACAAGCTGCCTCTCCCTTCACATAAACAAATTAATAAATGTAACAAAAAATTAAGAGTATTTAGAGGAAAGGGGCTGTTACATTCTCCAAGTACTTTGATTATTATAAAGTTACTTAAACATGACCACAGAGAAAACCATACATTTCGTAGTTCACAGTTGACTTTCAATGTATTTATACCACTCCAATGAATTTATAAACTAAATGTAAACAAAAGCAATCTCATTTCATTATGTTTTGGACAAGGTCTTACATATAGGGTAGCCCAGGCTGGTCTTGAGCTCATTATGTAGCCCGAGTTGACTTTGAACTTGAGATCCTTCCGTCTCAGTCTCAGTGATGAGATTGCAGTCATGTGCCACCATGCCTGGTAACTTAAGAAAATATCTTAAAGATGGTATGACCTTCAGTATGACCCCAATAGGAGGGTGATGACCTGCTGATCCCCAAATCCTTCCGGCCGCATTTTCAGAAAGCCTGTCTTTGATGGAACCTTACAAAGTAGGTGTTAAAAAGATTTAAATAGCCGGCGATGGTGGCGCACACCTTTAATCCCAGCACTTGGGAGGCAGAGGCAGGAGGATTTCTGAGTTCGAGGCCAGCCTGGTCTACAGAGTGAGTTCCAGGACAGCCAGGGCTACACAGAGAAACCCTGCCTCCAAAAACCAAAAAAAAAAAAAAGATTTAAATAAACTATGCCTAGTTTATAAAATTTTGCAACTTATTACTTTTTTTTTAAAGATTTTATTTATATATGTGAGTATACTGTTGCTGTCTTCAGACACACCAGAAGAGGGCACCAGATCCCATTACAGATGGTTGTGAGCCACCATGTGGTTGCAGGGAATTGAACTCAGGACCTCTGGAAGAGCAGTAAGTGCTCTTAACCGCTGAGCCATCTCTCCAGCCCCTATTACTTGTTTTTTAAGAATTAAAAAATTTTAAGTTTATATCTATTATCTATCTATCTATCTATCTATCTATCGATCTATAACACAAATTCTCATGTAGTCATGGCTAGCCTGGAACTTGCTATGTAGATCAGGCTAACCTTCTCTCTCTTTCTGTGTTAAAGAATTAAGTAAAAATCAGTTTATTGTAATGGATTCTCAAATAAAAACATCATACAGATTTTTATCTACACCACTTTCCTGGTATGGTTCTTCTAAATTCTGTATAAGAATACAGATATTAAAACTATAACTTGTTTAAATCTACTCTTGTAACAAACTAAACAGCAGAGAATAACAATTTTCTAATTAATTAGTTAGTTAATTAATTAATGTCTCTCACAACCCTCTTGTCCTTTCTCTACTGGCCACAACTGACAACTCAATCACATTAACAGAGTGATACCAAGGCAAAGGCCTGTATCCCAGCCACTTCAAATTCTGAGGCATCCTCTAACAACCAGCCATTTTCGTGGGTCCTACCCTCTTATGGTTCCAATTTCCTTTCTATTATTTTAGGCAAATAACTAACTCCCCTTGTGAAACAAGGAGACAACAATTGCATCTACCACATAAGGTTGGACAGTGCTCAAACAAGGAAGGAATTTAGAACCATGCCTGGCATGTACACACTGAGTAAATGCTAGCCATAATCTGCTTCCATGAGTTTGAACAGGCCAGAATGGTACCCAGTCTCCTTCACTGGCAATGATGCAGCTCAGGGTCGGGCTCATAAGAGGCAAATACTTTACCATTGAGTCACACCTCACTCCGGTGTCAAAGGTGTTTTTAGGGTAAAATTTTGGACCCTAGGAGCACCAACAAGCCAGCCTGGGACAAACCAATTAAAGAGATAAATAATGGTGAGAAGCAGGGGGGGAAAAAGAGATTTATCCAGTGTGGCTATATTTGGATGAGCAACGGATAAAGACTCCCCTCCCAAGTCCACTTTTGGGGTGCAGTCTTGAAGTTTGGGTTTAAAACGAGTGCAAGGCTCTGGTGAAATGGCTCAGTGATAAATGTTCTCACTGCCAAGCTTGGTGAGCTGGGTTTGATACCAAGAATCCACACAAGAGAAGGAGAGAACCTGCTTCCAAAGTTGTTCTCTGACCTCCGTGTGTGTACTGTTGGGCCCAACACTTAGAAAATAAGATAAACAAGTGCAAAAACAAACAAAGAAACAGAGGGCAGGAAGTAGACATAGCCAAGCTCTCCCAGTCAGGATGTGGTCTTGCTCATAGCCAGTGTCTTAGATCTGGTCTGTTCTTTGAGATGGTCTGACAAGTTATCCTATTGTGTAAGATGCTCTTCTTGAGAGACAAGTTAGACCTGGTATGAGAGATTCAGCATTTCTTTCTTCTAGAGTGTGAGATTCCTGGGGAGATTTTGTTCTTTGTGGCCTATTGTCTCAATAATCTGATAACCAAAGAGCTGAGGCCCACAAGCCTCTTTTAGGCATCCCTTAGCCAAGTCTTACAGTGAAGGCTCAGGCAAACCATTGGTAGAATGGGGGATGGGATGGGGATAGTGGTGGGGTGGGGGGTGGGATGCCACTTTTTTTGCATTGTCAATGACTGTGTTGCTATAAAGAAACATTTACTTTGTTAATCCCAAAGATGGAAGGAGGAAGACCACTGACTCAAATCATCATGGCCAAATTAATTGAAGAAAGTAATTAATTAAAGCAAGCTTTTTTATTTGTGACCATGGCTGCCTCCCCCTAAGGTGGGGTTTGAGAAGTCAGTCTTGGATGTGAGGAAGACAAGGTTTTCATAGCTCACCAGGAAAAAAAATTTCCAAATGGGGAATTTGGCAGGCAAAATAGGCAAGGTTACAGGAGCAGACCATTAGCATAGCAAGTTACTCATGATGACCTCCAGAAACAAAGCCATGAGAGGTACAAGGTGGATGTAACCACTTACATTACAAGATAGCCACAACAACCCGTTCAAAACAAAGGGAGGGTTGCAAGGTGGTTATTAACTTTTCAAAACAAAGACACCAGTTGCCATTCCTGGGACAGGCAGTACAGAATCATTTGTAGTTAAGGTTATAGGCGGGGCATAGCCCAATTCCTGAGAAACAGAGGTTCAATCACAAACAGGAATGAGCCTCATTTGTCTTTACTATAAGATGGCTTTTAAGGCTAAGATGGAGGTAGGCTGGTTCTTCAGTTTCTCACAGTTCTGGTTTTTTTTTTTTTTCTTTTCAAGACAGGGTTTCTCTGTGTAGCCCTGGCTGTCCTGGAACTCACTTTGTAGACCAGGCTGGCCTCGAACTCGGAAATCCTCCTGCCTCTGCCTCCCAAGTGCTGGGATTAAAGGCGTGCGCCACCACTGCCCGGCTTCTCACAGTTCTGGAGGCTGCGAAGCCCAAGCCCAGGGTTCCAGCTCTCCCTGCTTTGTGTTCAGCTGAACTATGCTCACATCCAAATTCTAGACTGCGGGAGAACGTAAAACAAGCAGAAGAGGCAAACCAGAAAAGATTCTAAATTACAAAGGGGAACAGAGAGGCTGTGGTGGTAAGCTGGTGGCCAGCTCACAAGATGGCCCTCCAAAGGGTTGCACAGCCTGGTGCTTTCCTCCTTTCAGACTGAACAGGATTAACTGGTACAAACACTGAGATGTTTCAGGAAAGACTGGGCGAGAGTTCTGAAGCCAAGCAAAAGTGTGGCTTTCCTTATCCTCTTGGATAAGACTCTCTGAGGAATCCAGCTACCCTGTCACAAGGATTTTATAATGTGTGGAAAGACATACTTAGAGAGAAACAGAGGCATTTTGCTGACAACCCGTAACATTAAGTGGAGAATCTTGAAAGTGGATCCTCCTGCCTCCTTCTAGAAAGTAGCCCAACCAGCCGTCTGATTGGCACTTCATTAAAAACTCACACCAGCCAGGCATCATGAGACCCACGTGAAAGGTCAGCATGCCAGAGGCAGAGGCAGCAGGATCACAAGTTCAAGGTCACCCTGGACTAAATAGTAAGTTCCAGGAGTTTGAGAAACAACACAATCTTGACTGAAAAATGGAGCCAGCCATAAAGGCCACTCTTGAATTCTTAACCTTAGACATCATCTGGGACCATAACTAGTTATTCTTTATTTAAGCTATTCTTTAATTCTTGGGGCAATTTGTTACACAGCAAACCATAGCTGTTACAAGGTCCTTAATAAAGATACAATTGCTCCTGAAGAATGTTTATACAACACAGGGGATTCTTAACCTTTCTTCTTTAATGTATTTGCTCACCAGAACATTATTGAGAAGCCATTGTGTGCTAGCTGGAAGAAATGCAAGAAGTTTAGAAGCAAATAGAGTTGGCTATTTTCAAGAAGCTCGGGATCTGGGGTGGGATGCTGGGGGGTGGTGAGCTGGAAGTGCCTGTCGCAGATGTCAGTTCAACCATCTCCCCCCCCGCCCCCTCCCCCCTGCGTTGTCTTTCATGTCACATTTCCATCTGTGTTGATGTTTTGAGAACATCAACTTTGGCTGGGCCTGCAGTGGCTGGAGAGCTTGCTCAGTCGCTCGGCTGTATAGTTGCTTGGTTTTAATAAGAGTGATCAATACCATCAGTTTTCCCTTTAAATGCTAATGATGGCTTTAACACAGCAGATGCAGACATACAGTGTAGTGCAGATTAAAATTAGGCTCAAAATTAAATTGCTTACACATAGCAAAGGAGCCAGTTTGGACATCTTGATAAACAGCCGCAACCAGCTGACGAATCTTGAATTGTCTTGCGCCCAGCCTCAGCCTGAATGGACATTGTGAGTCCATCAGTGAGAGGGCTTAGGACCTGAGGGGGCTGGGGAGGGGAGATGACTGCCAGACAGATTTTGTGCACAGCTCTGTATTCTAATACACACCACATCTCTTCTTTGTTATTCCTGTGACAGGCAGTAACTGAAAGTCTGTATTCAGAGTCCTATGCTAAGTGTACAAACTCAAGATGGAAAATGAATCCAATTTCCTACAAGGCAAGGAGAAGCATCTTGGGAAAAACAGACTGGCCATTCCCTAGAAGAGTCTCAGGATACCCAGAATTGGTTTCAGGACATAACTGGTGTCTCATCTTGGAGTTGTGCTCAGGGACAGACTCACATTGCAAGCTCACAAGAGATAGACAGAAAATCCAAGAAAAGTAACTATTTTAACACTAGATCTATTTTTTTTTTTTTTTTGGTTAGGAGGTGCCAATTAATGACAATGAATGTGCAATTAGAAGAAGAATTTAAAGATTTGAAGGCTTGATAATCTGACTAATTGACTGTTCCATTCCCTTAATAAATAAGCTAAGTACCATTTAAAAACTCTACTGGTGACCAAGATATAATAATATAATATAATGTAATATAATATAATAAATATAATATGATATATTATATATAACATATAGTATAATAACCAAATGTAATTCCTGTTCCATGCAACTAATAGCCTAGCCATGCAAGCAAATGTAGAAAAATTTGGGGATAATTCCATTAGAGTGGTTGATAAACACCACTGAGTAGCTAAGTCAGTAGTTCAGTGCACAGGGCAGGACAGTGGCAGCAGGAGATCATGGAATTCCCTACAGGGAGCAGCATTTTAGCTGTGGGCTGAAGGTTAAAGGTGGAAGCAGGTGGGGGGTATACAAAGTTCTGAAGTTAACAGACAAAAGGATGATGAATTTGCATGGCTGAATGGCCCAAGGAAGTGTGTTACAGAAGAGGTTCATGAGCTTGGTCACATGATCATCACCAGCACAGCTGTGTACTTTGCAGACCAAGTAGATACCTGTGTCACTCTGGGAGGGCCCTGCTGGTTAGCCCTGTTCTGTTTATGTGACCTTGGGCAGAGGGTAGCCTGTGTGAAGGTTTTGCACACATTTTTTTCTCTCAGCCAGACTCCACGGACTGGGACTGAGAGAAACATAGCTGTTTGTAGGGAAGGGACTTCTCCGGGAGAGTTGAGTAAGAGAAACACCAGTTATTAATGTCGAGTCTCCAGTTTAGCTGTGAATGAACTGTAAGGTCAGAGAAATCTCCAGGTTTTAATTGTGTTGCTTTGGCTAGGCATGGCCACTGGTTAGACAATAGGCAAGAGAGTGAGAGAGAAGCCACTGTTATGAGTAACTAATGTTTGGAAACTGTCCACCATGGATTTAGGTCTTAACCACTCCTGTCACCTCATAAGGCAGAAAAGGCAGATGGACGGGAGGAGCTAGGCCGTCTTATGCTCTCTTCTCCTCAGGCCAGCCAGGCTTCAAGGTAGTTCTCCAATTCAACGATGGCAAGAGATTGTTCAAAGGCTCCTGAAGTGCAGTCTCTGTAATCTCAGAATTAAGTAATGCCCTGGACAAGTTCACACAACTAAATCATGATGGCTCCAAACAGCAGCTTCTGGAGTCAGAGTTACAGAGCACACCACACCTGTACCAACTTGTCCAGGAGGAAGGATATGTTATAGAGATGGGTCCTGGAAACTCATAAACTATCTTGGAACTCTGCATTGAAAGAGGCACAGTGGAGTCAGAGCGCTTTGAACCAGTCCAGGATGTTTTGACCTCGGCATGTTGAACTACTAGATATTTTCACCATGCTGTTCTGACTCCAGGATATTTTGATTCTGTATTTATAGATAAATAATTAGAAGAGCTACATAAATATTGAGAAATGTTTTTTGTCAATACAAATACAGAGTAGATCTTTTTTAGCTCTTTAATTTTCTATGTAGTATAACATTTACCATTTTTTATATTAATCATGTGTCTGTGTGTGTATATGTGGTGTGTGTGGTGCATATGGTGTGTGTCTGTCTGACTATGTGAATTTGAGTGAGAGCAAAACATTCATATGCATAAAATAAAAATAAATAAATCTTAAAAAAAAACCCCAGCAAGGCCCAGTGTGGCGGTTTTGTATATGTTTGGCCCAGGGAGTGGTACTATCAGAAGGCTTGGCATTGTTGGAGGAAGTGTGTCCCTGCAGGGTGGGCTCTGAGACCCTCCTCCTAGCTACATAAGAACTAGTCTTCTGTTTGACTTGCTGTAGAACTCTCAGCTCTTCCAATGCCATCCCTGCCTGGATGATGCCATGCTTCCTGCCGTGAAGATAATGGACTGAATCTCTGAACCTGGAAGCTGGCCCCAGTTGAATGCTGTCCTTTATGAGAGTTGCCTTGGTCCTGGTGCCCCTTCACAGCAATGGAAACTCTAACTAGAACACATGGTCTGAGTGTGGAGGTCAGGATAACATTCAGGTCTCAGTCCTCACCTTCCACCTTATTTTGAAGCAGAGTTTCTCTTGTTCCTCTGCTTCCCTCTGTACTCCAGGCTAGCCAGCGTCTGGGTCATCCTCTGCTTTCCACTTCACCTAGGAACTCCAAGTTGACAGTGCTGTCACATCTGACTTTTGATATGGGTTCTAGGGATCTAAACGCTGCTTCTTAGCTTGAGCAGCAAGTGCCTTATCCACTGAGCCCTTTCTGTGGCTCTTTTCTGTTAAATTCCCCTAAAGTGGTTTCTTCTATGGGCTTAATATATATTTTAAAGTTTACAGGGAATATCTTAGGTATCCTAGAATTTCTTTTCATTCATAATTCAGCCCAACCACAACTTATCACCGTGAGCTACCTTTTGCAGGAAGTGCCTTAACCTAACCTCCCTCAGAAGCATTCCACATCTGTACCAGCTTGCTCAGGTAGTATCTATTGCATAGAAGGGTCTCAGGAAGCTTATGCACTACTTTGGTACTACTGCATTGGAAAAGGCCCACTAAAGACAGAGTTCCCAAGCACATTCTACTGACCTCAGTTTCACTGTCAATCATTATAATTACATTGTAGTTTAATTTTTCTCTATAAAGCTATATTCGTGGTAAACCAGATGAAAGCAATTGTTAACAATTCTGCTCACTTGTGGGTGCATTCACGTACACATGTCCTGTGCCCTGCTAATGAGCCACACCTTAAGCTCTTAGCTAAAAATTTTCCTCTTTGTCTGTCTTAACCTCAGCCTCTTCCAACTAATATACTTCCTGATGGTTAGAAAATGATTTACTTTGTTTTCTGGTGTTGAGAATTGAACCCAAAGTCGTATGAATGCTAAGTACATAACTAAACCCAAGGCTGCTATGTTTTTAATTTCTGTGTTGGTAATTGGCTGTTTTGATGGAACATGTCTTGTTAAATTCTTGGTCTGCTGTGGATTTACATCCATCTTCTAACCTTACAAATGTCTGGTGACTAAGTATTGTTGAGAGAGAGAGAGAGAGAGAGAGAGAGAGAGAGAGAGAGAGAGAGAGAGAAACAAGCCAGAAAAACACAGCCAATTCTTATTACTTCTTTACAACCCCAAACCAGACTGCAGCTGTTCTTGTTTTGATTTTGACTGGAAGCATCAATGCTGACAAGTACTTTTCCATGAGACTTTACAAAGTGGTCAGTTTGGTGGGCTGTTGCAGCAACTTTTTTTTTGTGACCAATCACTGTATAAAAGAAGGCTGTGAACACGCAGCCACTTGAAGGCAAGTTTGGATTATCTAACTTGGGATCCACAAAAGCAAGATGGCGGCAAGACACAGCATTCATTTGCACAGCACTGTTAAACCTGGAGCCGTGCATCTGTTGCTCTGGTTCACACCTTCCTTTGAATTCCCTCCAGAGTAACTGAGTCAAGACGGTTATTTATCCAAACATTCTCAAAGAACGTACTGCCTATTTGGGAACAGCATAGTAAGACAGCAAACTTTGCACAGGCCTTTCTGTTTGCTATTGCTTAAATGTGGGGTGGTGAGCTGTGATAGACAGCCTGGTCCCTGGTCGACCTCAGGCTTAATACCCCGGTGACCCAGCAAGTGACCATAGCCTGCAAGGGACCGCAGGCATTTGGCCATGCTCCTTGGGCCCCCTATAGCCCCCTGTAGAGAGCTCTGTGGACATCAGTCTCATAGGAGCAGCACCCCAAGCCCTCCCACATGCAGAAAAGGTATCCCCAAGCTCTCAAACCAAGCCAATGGGAAGTACCTGCTGTCAGACCCTGACACACCCCCAAAACTGTATATAAGAATCCTATCCAGAAGGAATAAAGGTGTGAGAACTACTCCGTTGTCTGAGAGCTTCTGTCATTAGAGCTGTAACACCGCCACTTGGGAAGAGGTCTGCTCTCCCCAAACGCCACCAGCTCACCCACACTCCTCACTGACTACTCGGCCTCTTGTTGGCCCAGCCTGGCCCCGCTCAGCGCAGGGCGATGTGGAGCAACTAAGAAGGCAACAGCGGAGACTGAGGTGGAGCCACCTGCAGTAGTGGAGGCTGCAGAGACGACTCCCCCTTCCTGCTCGATTGAACTCTCTCCTCTCTGCCTGAACCCTCGCACCCGGCCAGGCCAGAGATCTCCGTGGAAAGCCTCCAGTACACAGGCTCACATTTAAACATGGAAGAAAAGCCAAAGGGGAGGGGGAAACAGACTGTGCTTGACATAAAGGATTCTAGTGGAGAAGATGAAGACCTAGGAGCTTTACAAGTCGGTCAGCCATGATGGAAATGGGTACCTCACACCCACCAAACTCATCTTGATTTACACTTCCAATGCTTTTGCTTGTTAATAAGTGCAGATGGTAAATACAATCAAGCTGTTGAGTCAACGTTTAGGCCATGACAATTTTCCCTTGTAAACGAAGTCATTTCCTACCATCTTGACTTTAAGGCTACAAAAATCCTTGATGATCCCAGTAGACCCCAAGTATTGCATTGGAGCGAGCATACCTATGGCAAACCCTGTTTTCTATAATATAAAAAAGATAATTCAACCCCATGCAATTCCCATGAATCATGTGGATTCCTACAAGGCATTGAGAATCCTGGACAGATCAAAAGGCCCATAGTATTTAGTATTAGCAAATGCTGAACAGAATCTCAGCACACTGAGAGTAATGTTTATCTATCTGATGTATAACAGGTTTGTTGCCACCTGACTTTCTGACTTGCAAAATAGGAAGTATTTCACAATGCTTCCCATCCTTGTGTGTCACGAGCTTCCTGCGTAGACTATGAGCAGCCCCCTCTTATCTCCCAGCTGCTGCACACCGACTTGTGGCAAAGCTGGTGTTTACTGCCTTGCTCTAACAGGGCTCATGATAATTTAATTTCTCTGGCTTTTAGCTTGAGATGGTGTTATCCTGATCCATCTGTTTTCTTTCAGATTTCAAGTTCTGACATCCCAAGGATGCTTCATGGACTGTCTCCCCACCCACCTCTTTGTTCTTTCTATGGTTAAAGTGGGAAGCAGCACCCAACTAGAATCCTGGGCGCTCAGAAAAGGAACCAGCCACAAACCTCCAGGCCATTTAGCTCTTTGGTCTGTTGAACATTAATGAATGAGATAGTCACCATACAATCAACGTTAACTTCGATGATCTTTTTTATTACCTAAAAATGACAAGCCAAATCAGTTTAGTTCTGACCACGACAGAAACACAAATATCTCACTAAAATAAATACTAACACAGTGGAGATGAGTGAGGCACCTGCCTTGGGCACAACATTTAGGGAGGCATTTTTTAAAAATCCCTCAGCAATCAAGGTAAATGATATTTCATCACAGTAGGTTAAAAAAAAAGATGCAAAAATTCATGATGAACAAAATACCCACATTTTAACTAAAAGATCGCCCACAGTGCTTTGCTGAGCCATCATGGAACCTTAGATGAAAGAGAAAATAAGATGAATCCTGTTTCGTCCAGAAATTTGATTTTTCTGTGGTTCTCACTAGCTTTATCCTAGTCCCAAGCCTGCTAAGGAGAATGTTTCCAGTATGGAATAAATGGCACAGTCCTTCACGCTTCAGTATTAATTCAGGGGACAAAACATGGGCAGTTATTGTCAAGTTTAATAGCCATCTCTAGTCGACTAACAGCCATAATTGTGGCCCTGTTTTGGTTGTCCTTTCAGTTAAAAGGTGTTTCCCAACCCCAAAACTAATCTCTTTTGGTCCCTGGAATCTTAAGATATAACCAAAAAATCCATTGCACAAACCACTACATAACCTGCTTGAAAAAGCGTATCTGTTTCAATCCCTCAAAAGTTCCGTCGCCCACGGTAGTTGCCGCGGGTTCTCTCCTTGCTAGTTTTGGCTGAAAGTTGCCTGTGTGTCTTCTTTCGATACTCCACTTTAGTCCAACCCCCTTCACTCACTCTGCTCTCCTCTTCTCCTGCTTTGGAGGCAGACTCGGGGTGCAGAGGCATTCCGGGGATGGTCCTGGGCACACGGCGGTCATGATCATTTGGGCTCCTCTTGAAGTCAGGGGACTGATGAGTGTTCATTGCTGCCTGGGGCAGCCTGTAGAACTTTCCGGAATACCTTTCTCTTGAAGGTGTGGAATGCTGACTTTTCCCACCGTATCTTCCTTTCGGGGAAGAGTTGAGGGATACACTGCCGCGGTAGTATTTGTTTCTGCTTCGGTCTGAGTAGCGGCCCCTCTCGGAGGAGCTGTCATTGAGGCTGGAGAAGCCGCTGTCCCTGGAGTTGAGGTGCAGGGAGGAGAAGTTTTTGGTCAACCCATACTGTGTCGGGGAGGAGCTCCGGGAAGGGTTGATGCTTGGTGTAATCTGCTGGTACTTCACGGGAGTCTGGGTCCGCCTCACCGCAGCAGCATAGGAATCCTGGTTGGTAAAGTAGGGGAAGAAAGGAGACCCCAGGATGGGGTTGCTTTGGGAACGCTGTAGAGAAGTGTGGGATGCAATCTGCCGCATGCGCAGAGTGTCTAACCAGTGGCAGTCCGCACCTGCAGGGGAAAATGGAAATGAGCATCTTTCATGCCACAAAGCTGCATGCCTAATTCATAAGCCTGGCTCAGGCAATCAGTCTCAAGGCTGCTTGGGGGCGTGCCAAGCATTTCCATTCACAGAAGTTCCAGGCTAGGTAGGTACATGAACCTTTTTCTTTACTACCACGAACCCTTAGTGGGAAAGGTACGTTGTCATTAAGAATGTAATATGATTAGCATTTTTTCTGTTTTTGCGGCCATGATCTGTTTTAGGAACTTCATATACATAGAATGGTATAGTATCACAGCATCATCTTCCTAAACTGCTAATTCTATACAGTTTTAGCTTCCACCAAGAGGCCTGAGTTTGAGGTCCTGTCTCTGCAGACATGTGTGCTAAGGGAAACAACCTCTTCTGGTATGCTGTTTCCAGCCAAGGACATATTTCTTTCCTGCCCAAAGTAGAATTGGTGTGATCTGCTGGATTTCCGGAAGGCTTTTCTCCTAAATATGAGAAGAGTCAGGACCGCATTATTGTGTTTACCGGGTAGCCAGACACCGGAAGTGAAGCCGTGGGCGGAGCCAGTACAGCGGACGTGGCAGCGAGGGAAGGAAGAGGCCATCCCTTAAGATACCATAATCAAACGTATTTGTCATACTGTATCCAGAGCCTAGGTCACCTTTAGACTTTTAGTAATGGAAGACAATACTTTTTTTTTCTCGAGATACAGTTTCTCTGTGTAACCCTGGCTGTCCTGGAACTCACTCTCCCACCTTTGTCTCCATGCCTGACAGCCTT
This sequence comes from Tokudaia tokunoshimensis, assembly GCA_036184795.1. Classification (NCBI taxonomy): domain Eukaryota; kingdom Metazoa; phylum Chordata; class Mammalia; order Rodentia; family Muridae; genus Tokudaia; species Tokudaia tokunoshimensis. The sequence continues at coordinate 46,656,153 of BTHU01000004.1, read as the reverse complement.
CTGGTCACTGTCACAAAAATACTTTTCTCTTGGGAGAAAAAGTGCTGCTGAGAAAGCATGGGCTTCTGTGTCCTTGATGCGCATGTCTCATGGTTAAGAGGGGACTACGCGTGGCTTCGCACACATCCGCCTTCAGCATAGCTGTGAGCGTGCCTCAGTCCTACGGTCCTAGAGTCTCTCCGCTCACACGCAGGGAATCAGAACTTTTGCTTGAGTTCACCAGATAAAGACCGATTTTCTAGCCTGTCAGCTTGCCTTGTATGCTTTTCTCCCCTTTTAAAATTACTATCACCATTATCTAACTTATGCATCAAAGTTTTTCTCTTTACTATCTCTCTTAAATTTGTGTGTGTGTGTGTGAAACAGCTCATGCTATGATGTTTGTGTGGTTATAAGACAACAGACAAGAGTCAGCTCTCTCCTAGCATGTGGGTCCCGGCTATTGAACCCAGGTTGTCAGGCTTGTGGACAAGGGTCTCATAAGGCGTCATGAGGAACGTCTCCACCCTGCCCTTCCTACTCCACTCTCATTTTGTTCACCCTCTTCCCTTCCCCCACCCTTCCTCCATCACTGCCAGGCTGGTTCTTAGGACTTAAGACATACTGTGTTAGACATCTGAGCTGCCCACTGCCTGGCACTCACCCCTGGGATGGGAATCTCATAACTAACATCCTGGACTCAGGCACACGTGCTGTGCTCAGACACTAACTTACTGGAGTCGGATCTGCTGCCAGGATTGCCCTCTGAGCTGGAGAACAGGGTCTGAATGGCAAGCTGAACCGCCTTCACCTCATCCTGAGGCTTCGTTCTGTTCCACTGTATTGAGTGCACGTGCTTAGTGAGTTTTGGTGTTCTGACATCACTCTGTTAAGAAAAAATCAAAAGCCCATGATCATGCATATATACATTTATAAAATGGGAAGGGGAAAGGCATGATATTATGTCATTTGTCCAAATTAGTGAATTTGAATAAAAGGAACACTTCAACCCTCTTTCCCATAATGGAGTCTAGTACTTTTTCTTCTCCCTTCTTCGTCTTTTCCCATTCTATGCCCTTTTCTACTTATTAGATTATAATACTTAGAAATAGGGTTGTTGAGCTGGAGAGATGGCTCAGCAGTGGCTACTCTTCTGCAGGCTGTGAGTTCAATCCCCAGCAACCACAAGATGACTCACAACCATCTATAATGGGATCTGATGCCCTCTTCTGGTGTGTCAGCAACAGTGTACTCATATACATAAAACCAATAAAGAAATCTTAAAAAAAAAATAAGATCATTTCTCCCAGTATTTATAACATTTGATAGAGCTCGATTTACCTCTTTGATAAGAAATGTCTTTCATATTTGAAAAAAAAGATACCTTATTGTTTGTTTAGGTTATTGTTGTTGTTGTTGTTTTGTTTTGTTTTGAGACAGGGTTTCTCTGTATAGCCTTGGCTGTCCTGGAACTCACTCTGTAGACCAGGTTGGCCTTGAACTCAGAAATCCACCTGCCTCTGCCTCCCAAGCGCTGGGATTATAGGCATGTGCCACATTGACCACTGTTTTCCTTAAGAGCATCTTTGGTCCAGGGTACTGGGATACACACAGGGAAGAGAGTGGAGTAAGGCTGCTACGGGGAGAGTGGGAAGAGCGGAGGTGAGCAGAGGTGAGCAGAGGTGAGCGGGTGCACAGGGACACAGGATGGAGAGTGAAGAAATCCAGTATCAGGAGAGGATATCAGACCAAGACAACAGTTCTGGTCCTGAAGCTGTCCTCATCACCAGATACATCTATATATTACAGTTTCTTTAGGACACAGGGTGTAGCTCAGTGGGACATTGACTTGGCCTGTAAGTGGCCTTGGGTGCCTACAAAAAGGAATCTCTAGGATTCAATACAGTACTGTGTGGTGGTACATGCCTTTTATCTCAGCCCTCAGGAGGCAGAGGTAGGTGGATCACTGCAAGTTCAAGGCCAGCCCTGGTCTAATAGCAAGTTGGAGACTAGCCAGGGCTACATAGAAATATCTTGTCCCAAAAAAGAAGACAATAAGAGGAAAGGGAAGGAGGAAGGAAGGAAGGAAGGAAGGAAGGAAGAAAAGAAGGAAGGAACGAAGGAAAAGAAAAAAGATATATGTAAAAACTGAAAAGTAAACAATACAGAAGTAGCTTATTATCATGGAGTCCATGAAGGGGAGGAAGGGAGGAAGAAACTGAGAGGGAAGAAGGGGGTTGAAGAAGGGAGAGGGGATAGAGAGGAAGTGCAGTAAGAAGAAGCAGCAAGAAGCAGGCATGATGAGTTGTATGCAGCAGGCAAAGCTAGAACCAGTTAAAGGTGGCTTTTCCTGGGTAGATGCAGGAAAGGACCAGTTAGCAGGCATCAGGACGGCTGACACACTCATTGCCTCGCAGGCTGTGGAGTGAGGTAGACAAGGTTCGGGTCTCTGATTCCAAAATGCTAGACTGTAATAGCTCAGGAAATCTCAATGGAGAAGCATGTGACTTCCTGCAGCTTACTACAGCCACTGTGAGGCTCACAGGTCAGGGGTGGGGACAGGAAAGAGACACTGTTCCCAGAGAGAAACACAGGTTGTGAGCACATTAACTCTGTCAGAGTACCCAGAGCCCAGGTGTGTGTGTGTGTGTGTGTGGGGGGGGGATCCTTTCTTTTCTCCTGCCAAATGGAGAAAACCATTACCTACCTTTCAGTAGTTACCTGAGGTTTGCGAGGGCAGGTATACTTGTTCGTGACTTATGGTAAATCCTTGCTAAAACTGTCATGAATGGATGAAAGATGTGCATGCCCTAGCAATGGAAGATACATACTTGTATCTTCACATGTCGCCAGAGTCTGCTATGACTGCACCTCTCCAGCCTGTGCCACATGATGTTCCTGCCTTTCTAGGGTCAGTGTTCCACCAGCCATGAAGACCCTGTTGACTCTTTACAATGCTATTAGCACTAAATACATTTTTTGAATACAGAATTGTAGTATACTTTCAGAGAGATTTTTTTATAACAGTAACTATGAATTTGTAAAATGGTAAAAGACATGAAACTTTAAATCCCCCCTTTAAACAAAATTTTAAGTGTAAGGTATTGGTAACTTATGTATCACACAGAAGATCTTGTGGGTTTTCACAATAGAATCAACGCATCTCTAAACCTTAAAATGCTTCCACAGACTTCTTCCCGTGCTTACTGGGGTCCCCAGATCCGACTTTGCCCACCTGTCTGGATTCATCATAGTGTCCTAGGGACTTGTACTTGGTGTTCATACAGCTGTTCTCTGATCTGACTACACAATCTACTACCCCAAGCCATTGATTGTTTCTACCTGTCGATATCTGACATGATTGTGACTGGTTACCTGTGACTGGGTTATTCTCTACCCAGTCAGCAGGGAGTGCTAAATGGATACTTTTTTGGTTTTTTTGAGACAGGGTTTCTCTGAGTAACAGAGCCCTGGTTGTCCTGGACTCTCTTTGTAGACTAGGCTGGGTTTGAACTCATAGAGATCTGTCCGCCTCTGCCCGCTGTGGGCTGGGATTAAAGGCATGCGCCACTATACCTGGCTAAGCATGTACATTTTAATAGCATTGTTTTTTAATATGATTTTTTTCAAGTAGAAATTTATGGAATCTTTTAATTTAGCTATAACAAAAAACTCTGGAGGTGGTTATAGGAGTATGTGCTGGCATTTTGAACACTCATTGATCTCCTCTCCTAAACTCTTACTTCCAAGTGAGTTCCACTCATTTTTTACATTATTAGGTAGGGCATACACAGTACTCAATATCTAATGACAGTATAGACCAGGCGTCACCCTAAATTCTATTGTGCTTTCCTTCCTTCCTCACACTTTGCTAGAGAAATTGTGTTCGTCTTTGTATATGCACGCTGGTATGTAATTTCTCTTCCAGTAAATGCATGTACTAACCTGTAAGTACCCACAGAGACCTGACCAATCCCTGCTTACTAACAGAGGCTGAAACTCCCAGCCTCTTTTCAGGAGCTTACCTCATATGTGACTATGCACTCCACAGTCTGATCCTTCACTATTCCCACGATCCACTTCTCCATTACAAATGGTGGCTGAAATACGGAAGTTAGGACAGCTTAGTATCAGAACACAGCCCTGTACTGCCGAGTGTGGTTGAGGACAGTTGTGCCATACCCAATTTGCAATTAGGGACAGAATATCGGAATACCATAAAATCTTGTTGGTTTATAACACATTTGTATTTTTAGGCTTTGTGTTTTTTTTTTATATATTTGCAAACAATATCTTTGAATGGCTGAACGAATTGCGTGCATGTACTACTGATGGGAGACAGTAGTCCTGGTCTCCCATGGTCTTCTGTGTTTTTTTTGAGATAGGGTCTGGTTGTGTAGTTCTGGCTTAGAACTGGTTGATGATCCTCCTGCCTCAATCTCCCAAGTATTGCTATCATAGATGTACTACTATGTAGGTTCTCAATTCTGTCTGGGGTGATAAACGACCTGTCATTCAATCCTATCGGTAAGTTATTAATTCATGCTATTTGAAGAAGTAGCCCAAAGCTTTCTCAATATTAAGATAAAAGCCATGATAATATGAGAGGTCCCATTAGTATCTTCCTAGAGGGTAAGCAGTGACTAGTGATGAGACTTTGATAATCAGCTTTCCAGGCTCTCAGGCTATCATGCCAAGAGGCTTGTACCAGAGAAGACATTGTGGTGCTATTTTCCCACGGTATCAAGACAAAGGAAGCCTATATATCTTGGGTCTTATGCTAATTCTGATAATTTTTTTTTTCATTTTCTTCTTATTCTCCTATCCTTCCAGGTTGGGGTGCAAAAACAATGGCTGTATACAAGTTGGGTATAGAATATAAGAGACATTTAACTGGGCTTATTATATAAATTAAGATTGCTATTGCCTCTGTTTGTTTTTTTTTTAAATAAATTTCTGCAAATTTTGAATGGCCTTCCCAATCCTATTTTTCCTGTAAGCCCTATTAATGTTGGTGTGTGGTTCTCACACGGGCACATGAGAGCAGAGGCATCTATTTTCAGTTCTACAATTGAACGGCATTATTTTTGCACTGAACAACTTCCTTCTTATGGTAAACAGTGACCCAGGGGAGAACACCTCTCCTTTCTAGTCCCCCAGACATCAAAATATAGTGTGTCCACACAAGGTAAGGAAACACTACACCAAACCATAGTCTCATAGGTAAGTAATGCCATGGAAGGTGAACTGTGGTTATGTAGAGGAATCCAACACCGAATACCAAACCAGCCTTTTGATGAATCTACTTGTAAGTATAAGGATTTGGTCATTTAGCCATCTTATGTCTATGTAGAGAACACACAAGTCAAATGTCATGGCTTTGTAGGCTCATTCTGTTTCCTACCTGTGTTTTTACTCTGGCTCTTTCCAAACTACTCCATTTTCTTCACTAAAACTCAATACACAGTTAAGTTACTCATGTACCAGCATTGATGATAACTTGAGGTCAGGATGACCAGCCCTACTAATATGTGCTTTGTCTGAAGCAGTAGGCCTTCTACCACTGAAATCTTACACTTTTTTTCTCTAGTATGTTCGGGGAAAAAGACTGAATGTTTTCCCGTTCTGATGATCAAGTTAAACATTTCTATCAGATTTTCTTCAGGTTTTCCAGTGACTATTATTAACAGGCTCTCCAATCACTGTAGAAATTTCCAGTGTGAATTTACAGAGGCTACAAAGCAGGAACCTGTTCCCCAAGTGGCCTTGTCTCAATCCTTCTAGACACTGAATAGCTCAGGCTGGGGAGGCAGCTTAGGGGTAGAGCATTGTCCATCGTGCATGAGGCCCTGCACTTATCACCAGCAGTGAGGAGCAAAAATGAAGTATTCATCATCACAAGTTTATTCAAAGTTTAAGTCAATCCAGTTTCAGGTAAATATTTTCACTGATGACATTTCTTTACTTTAATAAATGATAGGGTAAGTATGAAGAAATGTAGGATTAAAAAGAAACTTAAATGATACTTTTTTTTGTTTTGTTTGCAGTGCTTTTTAGTTCACACATCATAAGTGGAATTTTAACAAAAAAAATTATCCTCTCAATCTGCTAAATAAAATGTGCCTTTCAGGAGGCAGCATGAGAGGGAGCTGATACAAGCATCCAAGAGCACAAAAGCCCACTGCTGCGGTATTCTAATGCCTTTGTTTGATATCTGTGAATTCAGAAGAAGCTTTTAAGCTGTAAATAGAACCTTACCTTTGTCATCTTTAAAATCTCTGCATCAGGGAGGCTAGTGTTGAAAGTCACGTCTTTTATGTATGTTATTGCGACTTCGTCCCCATCCATCTCCATATACATCTTCCATTTACAATCCTGGAATTAAAAGCAGAATCACAGCATTGAGAGAGTGAACCGACTTTTTTTTTTCCCCCTCATTTCAGTGTTTTATAACACACAAAGTATTCTAAATGATGTCATGTGGGAGCGTTTTATTTTTCCTTTTCTAAAAGAAGACATGAAATTAGATCCTTTTTTATATCTAATAACCCTCACTCAGTGCAGCCTTGAGGTGTGACTTTTTGCAACAGATCCACTTAATGTGCGTACATATTAAACACCATAAGGATAGTTCATCGTTGGTATAAAAAAGGTCATATTTCTCCCATTCCTATTCTTTTATCAGTTGGTGTTCTTGATCTACCTACCACCATTTTCCCAGAACCAGTGGTGTCATGGGTTAAAGATGAAGTCTGCTATCTTTCTAACAAGGAGGAGAACATCACTGCAGATATGATGACATATGATAACTGACAGCGGAGAAGCTGTGAAAGGAAAAGGAATCCTGTAAAGCTGGGCAGTTATGGGAGGCACGGGCATCCTGGGGAGTTAGACAGTTGCCCTAAGAGCATAGTCACTGCCCAGCTTCTATTGATTGTTCCCATGTATGAATATGAGTCCAGTTTCGCTAGGGCCTTCAATGTTTCATGAAAGCTAGAAATTTAGATTCTTATATAAAACCACTTAAATTTTAATAATGGTATATTAAATCCACAGCAATACTCCTATATAGTTCTGTATATCATTGATCTCTGGGGGAATGCTAATTCAAACCACAGGGAGTTATTATGTATCAGCAGACTGTCTGAGGCTGATACCATCAAATGTTGGTTAGGATTTGAAGCTACTGGAACTCCCATGCTCTGTTGCAGAAATACGAATGGTATAATTACTTCAGAAAACCTTTAGTAATTTATTACAGAGCTAAGCATACACACATGACTAAGAACTTCTACTTGTATTGGCATTTAGATAGATGAAATGGGAAAAAAAAAGATTTGTCTGGGTATGTTCTTAGAATCTTTAACTTAATAGATAATAAAGTGATTAATACTAATTTAAAAAAGGGAATAGAATTTCTATATGTTCATAGAACAGACAATCCAAAACTTACTGATACATTCAGAAACACGTGTGCATCTGAAAATCAATGTGAAAGAAGCATCATGCAGAAGAAAGAACACATTAATGAGTGCATTTTTCTGACAATCAACAACACTCTTCTGGAAAAAATTTCAGAAGATTGATTGCCTCTTAAGATGGAAAGAGTATGAGAGAACTTTCCTGAAGTGGTAGGGCTCTTATCTTAGTCAGAGTTTCTATTCCTGTACAAACATCATGACCAAGAAGCAAGTTGGGGAGGAAAGGGTTTATTCAGCTTATACTTCCAAATTACTGTTCATTACCAAAGAAAATCAGAACTGGAACTCACACAGGGCAGGAAGTAGGAGCTGATGCAGAGGCCATGGAGGGATGTTTCTTACTGGCTTGCTTCCCCTGGCTTGTTCAGCTTGCTTTCTTATAGAACCCAAGACCACCAGCCCAGGGATGGCACCACCCACAAGGGGCCCTCCCCACTTGATCACTAATCGAGAAAATGCCTTACAGTTGGATCTCATGGAGGCATTTAAACCCTTCCTTCCCTGGAGCAAGTTTAGACACAGTTCTGGGTAGGAGGAACAGCAAGGAGGCTGCAGAAACCCCACTGGCTTCAGTGAGAAGCCGGGACTGGGGCTTGGGAGAGCCTCTGGAGGACCCGCAGAGCCAAGCGGGGCTGGTGTCTGTGGGAAGGTCTCACTGCCCAGCTTCATTTACACGGTCACCAATTAGAGGAAGAAAAGGTTTGTGCAGCGAAATGAACCTGCGCTCTCACATCAGTCACAGCCACCACTGAGAACGGGCATGGCTCTCGTCTCTCAGGATTTCCTGGTTTTGGAGCCCAGGGGCCGTGGGCTATCAGGGCAGGATAATGACGGCTGTCATGACTACCCTTCTCAGAAATAGAACCACCCCAAGGCAATGTGTGAAAGAGATGCTACAAAAAGATGGAACTGCTTTCTGTTTCTTTGGCCTGTCAAGTTTGGGAATTGTGCTATCAGAGGCATCGCCAGAAGACATTGGACCACCCGCAATGACCGGCCTCCCTCGGCTTCACTCTTGTCTCATAACCCCCATGTTCCCCTCCCTTTTCACACGGTGCCCCTTTGATACTTTGTGCCCTGTTCTGGTTAATACAAGCCTCTAGGCATGCCTGTGAGGAACTATTTAGATACACTGATTAAGACGGGAAAACCCTCTTTAACTATGGGCATTACTGGTTCATGGGCTGGGGTCCTGGACTGAGTACAAATCAGAAAGAGAGCTAAACACCAGCGTTGGCCGCCTCTCTCTGCTTCTTGACTGCAGATGTGGCCAGCTGTCTCAGGCTCCTGCCACCATGAATTCTCTGCCATGATGGACTGTATGCTTGAACCGTGAGCCAAAATAAACTCACTCTGAAGTTTTTTTGGTCAGCTATTTTTGCCACAGCAAGAAAACAGGCAAATAACAGGAGCTCCAACCTCCGTCTCATCACCCTGGAGGAGCTGCTTGCTCTCCTTACTCTGTGCTAGGCATGTTGCTGCTTGCTTAGTCCATGTTATTTTATTTGATATTTGTAATGATCCTGCAAATCAGGTTTACTTTCCCTTTAAATGAATGAGGAAAGTACGGCTCAGACAGATGAAGGAGCTTCCCTGGTACATCTTGACCAATGGTGGTAGAGATGGGATTCTAACTAGGAGAGGAGTCGGAGAAGACACCAGTGGGGAAGGCAGTAAAGCCAGGGTGGATTGTTATGATGAATTCCAAATACTGAGAGGGAACAACCCAAGAGCCAGAGGCCACAGGTCTTCTCTGTAGCTTCTGACCACTGTTCTCCAAAGTTCAACTCGGAGGGGCCCTGGTCCAAATAATAGGGCTATGCCTTTTATTTTGTAAATTGTATTTGTCTTTTCTTTGAAAGACCCTTAACTAAATTGTAAAAAGAAGATTTTGTGGCTTCTGAGGCCACAAAATTCTTGTTGAGGAAGCATGAAGAGAGGAGGACATAGGCTATGTCAATAGAAGGCAGATACTGCTTGTTACAAAGCTGAGTGAGAGACAACAGGTGGAGATCAGTGAGGCACTGATCTTAATTTGCTTGTCCCCTGCCAAAACTCCTAGAGCTTATGGATGGCTATGATGTCATTGCTACACAGTTAAGAAAAATAACCCACAAACAAGCATGAAGAATTCTCTAAGTCCTGCTCATTTTCAAATTGACCTAAAGTGTCCTTGAGGATACTCTGAGTTCCACAGGCCACAAACACAGACACTGAGATGACAAGTACACAGACACTGAGATGACAAGTATGCGTGCTCATCAGTGGACTGCTTGACGTTTTTCTTACGACGTAACCGTTGAGCTGCACACATCATAGCCAGTGTGATGATGCACGGCTGTGATCTTCACACTCAGGAAGAAGACACTGGGAGATCAGGAGCTTGAGGCCAGCCCAAGCCACCTGAGACCTAATATTAAAGAAATAAAACAAAACCGAAGCCCCGCACATTCCCAAGCCTCCTGCAGGGTCTTGTATATTACTGCTAGCCCTTCATATCTTGGTCATCAACGGGACCAGGTTCTGATTTAAAAACCATTCACTTTGTCAGGGCGATTGGCTGGCTTGAGCTAATACAACCTCAAGCTAATACAAGCCTGAGTACGGACACTGAGTGTGAGGCAGTAAGAGTGACGGAGGTACTCTGAACAACCCTTGATCTTGACAGGCCTGAATCAATCAGACGCTGACAGCTATGGAGTCAGTCCTGCAGTGAGACTCCTTTTCCGAAACCACATCAGCCTGGCTATATGAACTATACCTGTTGATGCCTACTGTGGGAACATATGGGGGAAATAAATTAAGTCATTGCTATAAAGAAATGGAAGGAGGGGAGACGTAGAGGAGTGACTTTAAGGTGAACCTCCTGACACTGACTTTTAATTTTTATTTTTTCTCCTACCTAATCAAAGCCAACTGATGTAATCTTTCTGAATCTTGCTGCATCTTTTTATTTGGTTGTGGTTTTAGGAAGGTCTCACTAAAGAGCCCCAGTTGGCATTGCATTCACTATGTAGGACAGGCTGGCCTTGAACTTGTGGCACAGGGGTACTTCATGCCCCTGCGTCCGGAGTGCTGGCATTATAGGTACATACCATCATGTTTAGCCCAACAAACATTATCAGGCTGGCCCCAGACCTAGTGCTGGCAGCCATCATGATGACTGGTTTTATTAAACAGAAGGAATACATTTTTTATCTTCTTTCACAAATGGAACGTATAAAACTAATTTGGTTTTCCTCTGCTTCAACATGTCTCAATACTGCCTTGCTAATAAGAGCCAGATGCCTGGACGTACGGCGGCTATTAAATGTGATTGACAGCCAGAGTGCCTTATTTTGGTCAGGGTAATTGATGCACAGACAGATGAGGCAATTTGACAGAGATCACACAGGTAGCAAGTGGTGAGTTGAGTTTAGATTTGAATCAGGGTAGGATCTTATGACGCTGTGAAAAGCAGGTTTCCTGTGCTTGTTTTCCAACAGCATAATAAATATCCAGTAAAATCAACTTATAAAGAGGAAAGGCTTATTTTGGCTTGCAGAATTGGAGTTTCATGTTAGTGAACATTTGGCCATTACCTTGGGGCCATTCATGTTGGGAGCTATGGCATAGTGGAACCTCTTATGTCCTGGCCAAGAAGTACAAGAGGGATTGGGACCCAAGGGTCCTCCTTGAGGGTGTGCCTCTGATGACTTGGAATTCTCACACTATGTCAGCGCTATAAAGGCTCCACCTCCTCCCACTAGGTCTGAGATGAGGATTGATCCCTTAAGACACAGCATGGGTTCGTTCCAGATTTAAACTATAGCCTTTCCTCTCAGAGTCTTGAGCTTTTCCTTGTTACAGGTTAATGAAGGACAAACAGTATCAGGAAGTCCCCCTTTACAAAGTGCAACAGGGAGGCAAAACCTGCAAATAGTCCAGATTCTCCCATTGAATCCATATGTAAGGATCCAAGATACAGAATAAAATCCCATGTCCATGAGATTCAACATAGCCATTTTTTTTCTTCTATTTCTGCAACAGGTCATTGTTGGAGGTACATCCCACTGGGATCACCAGCTCCAGCCCAGTTGGCGTTGTACCACCCAAACCAGAAAGAACAGTTTAGGTCGTCTTGTTGCAGATACAAAGTCAAGGCAGGTCCTGATTACCCTGGATTTTAATTTCAAAGCTTGGTTCCTGCCCAGGGTGATGTGCACATAACTGGAAGAATTATCCTGATGTACTTCTGCGGAGAGCATCACCTACAACTGCTGACCCACAGGGAAAAAAGGCTGAACTTAGCAGAAAGGCTGAGCACAGGGACTGTTCCTACTGGGACTTGGGGGCAGCAAACAAAGTGCCTGAAACTGTTAACTATCAGATGCACCGCTCTGCAGTCTGCAGGAGACACGTGACATCTTGTTGGGGGAGAGGACAAGTTTTGTATTTGGAATGGGGAAAATAGGAGAATTCTACTGGCTGATCAGCTGCTGAGATAACCTGGACAATTCTAGGAGCAAGGTCAGAGGAAGAAAGAGCATCTCAACTAACTGTTCTGGGATTGCCAATTATGTGGAAGTGTTTTATGAATTAAGATTACGGGCCAACTAAAACGGGAATGCTTGCCCTGTGGAGCTAAAACTCTAAACAACACTCAGTTAATGCTAACCTAAGTATCTCTGTGTAAGAGCTCTGTGTTGTCACGATTTGTGAGCTGCTAACAATTCCCTGGAGTTCCAAAGTAGCTGAAATGACAGCAAACATAGACATTCCTTCTCTCTACATAAAAAGAGGGAGGGAAGAAGAAATGGAAGAGAAGAGAATTAAGAGAATAGTTGAGATAGTGGTAGATTTCCCAACAGGAGGGAATAAAACAGATATTAAAAAGCACATAATAAATTAAAGTTCTGGGAATTCAGAGACAATATACTGCTGCTGCTGCTTTCTCCTCCTTCTCTTCCTCCTCCTCCTCCACCTCCTCCTCCTCTTCTTAAATATACAGTTACCAAATTAACTGGAGCCATCAACACCAGAGATTAATCTTCAAAATGAAAATCTAAGTCCAGGATCTCTCAGGATCCTTCAGAGGGAAAGTGATCCTCAACTGAGCTTTTCTAGATTAGTTTTCCTGAAGAATATGGAGATTAAAAAACAATGTACTTTTGCATTGAGGAATGATCTGCATGTAATAAAAGCCCAGATCTTTAACTGCACAGGTCACTGAGTTTGACCAGCGTCTATACCCGTGTAGCCAACCAAGCAGGCAAGACATCTGCAGCCCTCCAGAAGCCCCTCTCCCGGGCAAGCCCTCTGCATAGCATAAAAGGTTGCCCCTGTTCTCTTTAGTGTCACACAGACTAAACTTCACGATGCCACTCGTATACGTGCAGCCTCAGGGTTTTGAGATCTATTTATGTTATCTAACCCCTATAGCCTTACTCTGTTCTAGAAAGCACAGTTCCCATTTTATGGATAAAGAAACTGAAGCTTAGATACTGGAGACATACACCCAGCCTCATGGAACTGGAATCCTTGCCCTAGATACATCAAGTTTAATCTAAGAGGCACTAGCTTCTCCAACCCCCCCCCCCCCACCTGCGCCTCTCTTCCCATAAATGGAGAAATATAAAATCCACCAACTGTGGAAGTACTTTAAAATATAAACTAGAGCGGTCAGAATAAACTTTCTGAAAAAAGCAGAGCCGGGAGAGGAAGACACAGCCATAGCAGCTGACTGGCTTTTGCGAAGCAATCCCGGATTAAAAACAAAACCCACAAAAATAATATTGGTCACAGCTGTATAAAAACTGGGAGATGCTGCTGTTGGAGGCCTCTGAAGGCTTCTTTACGTGTGTCACCATTATCCAGCTCAGCTGCCGGAACCTGCTGTGTTAAAGGCAGGAGAGTGGCATGTCCTGCGATAGCACCTGGGTTATTTACCATTAAGTATAACCTCGCCACACTATATTTTATTATGCCGTCTTTAGAAGGAAGATAATACAAGTATGGTTAATTTGCTTCCCTTCTTTATCTATACGGTGTCATGACCCATCACGGCTTTGTCCCACGAAATTGGTTTTTTTTCAACCCAAAAGAAACCCACAAGAAAAGTCTCCCTAAAAAAATTCCATTAATAACCTCTTTCAGCGCGTATAGGTTGCAGGGTCTGGAACTAAGAATGTTTTAATCTCTTCAGCAAAACAATGTCTCATAATGATGTACAGGACTATTGCCGCACTGATGAAGAATCATACATAATTCAGCACCTTTCCCTTTGGCACCACTGTGATATCCTCATTAGCTGTGGCTCACAGTGTCTGTCAGATGGTGTCCATGCGAACGCAGGCATTATATTGTCTTTGAGATGTGCAGCTGCTTCCATGACACTGCCAGTATATAAAAACATGACGCCAGTTTGTTTTATTTAGTGCTAAACCTTCCAGTTTGTAAAAACAAGGCTGACACGGAGCCTGACATGAGGCAGTGAAAATAATTAGCTCTCATTTTCTCAGCCTCCCATTTCCTTCTCCCTGCTGTGTTCTCTTTCCACTAAACCACCACATGTCAGTCGAAATGGGAGGCAATTAGTGGGCTCATTTCAGTCTCCACAACTGTGCTGAAAGGAAAGTATTTATGATGGCACAATGAGCAGCTGAAAGATTAAATAACATTTGCCTTTTGAAAAGAAAATGACTTCTAGCTAAATGGGCAATTTTTGATTATTCTCAAACAAGCTTAGAGTAGTTGGTTTTTAAAATACAAGAAAGGAAAATGAGTCATTTTTAGGTGAAAGAATCAAATAAAACTTGACACAGTAATGCAAATAACTGATGTTTTATTGCAAAATATGTAAATGTGTTATACCCTTAACAATGGCTTGTGTCTAAGGTCAGGGCAGACTGGTGCCAAGTAGACACCAGTGGAGATAAGGTTGTTATATCGCCTTTTGGGGGGTTGTTATTGGAGTTACGCATGAAAAGGGGTCTTAGGGATGACGGGAAGTGAAACACATCGAGCAAGACACACTTTCACAGGACACACTAGGCTGGAGTATCTAACGTGGTTCGGATGTTAGTTAATGGCTTAGAAAGGGCTTTAAAAATTTTGCATTTGGAATTAGAAGGTAGAAATCTTGTTTTTTTTTTTTTTAAAAAGAGTAATTCGTTTTGCTATTGATTTGTCATTAATTAAGAATATTGTGTCGAACCGGGTTCCTAAATGAGTACAGGCAGTGAGTCAGGCTTACCTAGGTGCTCATCCAATTCTTTCAATACTGAGACATTTGTTGACTTTACACTTTAACTCAGGACTCTCAGAATATAAAAGAAGCTACTTGTAAAGTTGTTCTCCTGTCCTGTTACTCTTGGGGTGGGGACAAGCAGTAAATCTACGAAAAAGCCCTGACTTGGGGGGAAAAGGCACTGTTCACCATTTGAGTGATTTTTCAATATGAATTCTAACATGCAGGGTTGGGAGAGCTGTCGGGTGTCCTTACATTCCAACGCTTTTAATTTTAATGTGACTCATGTTGTCTGTTCCGGAATTCGTTCGTCTCAGGACCTGTAAGTGGCCTTCTCAGTATAAAACTTACAATGGTACCCAGAAGCGTCTAAAAGCAAAGGCCTCTGTCCATATCCAAAACGGCATCTGCCATGTAGGAATCGTCAACTATAGTGACCACAGAAGGTTTCAGAAGACAGGCACAAATTTAGATTTTTGTTTCCCTGTCTCCAGGAGTCTATTTTCACTTTTCACAAATCGACATCCTGCCTTTTGGTTCATACAATACGGTTAGTGTGAGACAATATAAGTCAGTGTTGATTTCGAAGTCAGGTGACCACGGCTTCATTAAAAGACTAGAGCTGTTGCTGAGCTCTGGAACCCTGAAAGCCAGCACTAACGCATCCGTAATTTATTTAGGCCTGTGTTTGCTCACATGTGCTACATCGCTGTTTGCTATTTTTAAAGGGAATCATAATCCCACTGAAGACTAAGAATGATCCAATCGTGTGCTAGAGGCAGCTCTCCCAAGCTGCTTTTCTTTTTAAAAATTTCTTGTTGTTTTTAAGATTATTTATTTTTATTTTATGTGCATTGGTCTTTTGCCTGAATGTGTCTTGGTGAGATGTCAGATGCCCTGGAACTTGAGTTACAGACGGTTGTGAGCTGCCATATGGATGCTGGGATTGAACCCTGGTCCTCTGGAAGAGAAGTAAGTGCTACTCCATCTTTCTCCACACCCCGCCACAATCCTCCAGATACACCTTTTCCCAACAAAGTTCAGTGATGTCAGGCTGACAACTTGAAATCAGTCATGGCAGAAATATTTACACCACCAAAATCTGGAAATGCTACATAGTGTGTCTGTTTCCTCTGGTTGTTAGTCCCTGGCACTAGGGCATGTACAAGCGCTGTCAATCCACCAGCAGGCACATGCTGAACACCTCACCGGGCTCAGCTCTGGCGCCATAGGAGGCTACACAACCCACTGGACAGGGCACTGCCCCACTCTGTAATTAGAAGTCAGCAGTGAGTTATACAACTGTAAACTGCATTTGCTTCCATCCCGCCGATTAAAACTCGTGTTTCTTTCTCTGTTTAAAAGACTACTTTACGGATGTATGATTGACATGTAAAAACTGGACATATTTAAAGTGAATGGCTGGATCAAACTGAAAGCTGTTACCACAATCTGTGGCTACCTGGTCATCACGTCCCAAATCCCCTCGTGCTTTCTTCTTGTTAATTTTGTGATGCTAAACATTTAACTTAGATTTCCCTTGCTTGTGAAATTTTAAGTCCCGAATACAGTAGCGTTAGCTATAGACACTGTGCTATGCTATGGCTCTCTAGTATTTACTCTCTTTGCAAATCAAGCCTTGTAGGGTTTGGCTAATCTTTCTCTGTTTCTTCCTCCCTAAAACCTGTACGTCTTCTAGACCTCTACCACTGCAAGCTACAGTATTTAGCTACATGTACAAAGATGTGCAGAGCCCCTCCCCCATAGCTGATCATAGGGCACGGACATCCCTATACTGAATTT
Organism: Tokudaia tokunoshimensis; assembly: GCA_036184795.1. Taxonomy (NCBI): domain Eukaryota; kingdom Metazoa; phylum Chordata; class Mammalia; order Rodentia; family Muridae; genus Tokudaia; species Tokudaia tokunoshimensis. The sequence goes on along the minus strand of BTHU01000004.1, from coordinate 46,639,662 downwards.
ATAACAAATCCAATATCCATCAGAGTGGAGAAAAGCTCTGCTCTCAGCTGTTCTGAAATTGGCAGAAGGTATTGGCTGTATGTGTGCACACAGAATCCTTTTCTTGAGTCCCCATTATTTTAGCCATTTTTGTCTATCCATTTACAAAAATTATACAATAGTTAAAAAAAATCCCCATTTGATAGTTTCTATATATAGTCTCTAAGGAAGAGCCTGGTGACTCAATTCCATTTATTAAATGCAATGTTTTAATTTAATAAAGGCCTCAAGACAACACAAGTGAGAGGCAGAGGCAAAGGTGGTTTTGGCCAGTTGCTAACAGTCAGAGCAGGAAGAGATTGACCCTGCTCTGTGGTGGCAAGGAGGCAGCCAGGTGCTCACGGGACAAGGCATAGACAACCAGCCTCCTGAGGGACACTGCCAACCCTCTCCAAGGTCCTCCTCACTTTCTCCTGCCTCCTGTGAAGAACCCCTCAAAAGGAGATCTGAAGCAATGGCCATTTGGAAAGGGTTCCTTGACTTGGACCCAGGTCCCTGTTGGGAACTGGTGGGAGAGGGAGGAGGTGATGAGTTTAGGCCTGTAGGAGCACAGCCTCTGTCACAAGTCTTCTGTCTTACTGGGGACAGTGACAGGATAAGGTCTCTGGGATGAGGTCTGACGGTTTGGCACTAAGCAATGGATGACTTCCCAGTAGTCCCTGCTTCACTCTGCTTTTGAATTTTTATAACACAGAGTCTCAGAAGAGCTTGGTGAGAAAAGTACTGGGTGATTTGATAGTTTATCCCTTGGCAAATTGAGCATCAATATTCCTGACTGGTGAGCTGATAAGAGAAATAATAATAAACTCTATGCAGCCGAATATTTCAATAAAAAGCATGGTTGCTGCCCTGGGGAGCGCATGAGCCGCCTGAGTTTCCTGAAGCTGCTTTCCTTTATACCAAGCCAAAGGCTTCACAGCACAGAACCCAAAGCAGTTTTCACACAAAACAAGAATTGCCGGAGTATGGCATTAACTGATCAAAACCCAACTGATCACCCATGCACATACTCGGAGGGGATGATGGTACTTTCCAGAAGGAGGCAATGACTGGAGCTGCTCATCTCCTGCCTCCTCACATGGGAGACAGTCAAGCTTAGGAAGACCCAATGTCTCCCAATTTGATTGTCATAACTTCCATATACATATGTGTATGTGCATATGTATGTATACATATATGTATATATATGTATACATACATATATGTGTGTGTTATTTAAATAAAATTTAATTTTGCTCCTTAGAAATGGTCAAATAGAGTAAGGCCCATTCTCATGTATTAAACTGCCAGTATCGCCATTAGCACAAACATACTTTTTTCCCCTCCCTTCTAGGTTGTTTCAGGATAGGAAATGAAAATGGGTGTTTTGCTTGTAGGAGAAAGACCTGGGGTGTGCACAGTGCTGGAGCCTGGTAGATCCTGGGTGTCCAGAAGGGTATAGCCATAAAGACAAAGATCCTGGACTAGGTGTCATGCAGCCATTTTGGCTCCTGGATAAGAGACACACATGCAGACATGGAAGGTTGCGGAAGGTTCTTTGAATCAGTTTCATGGCATAAACCATTTGGTTGGAAAACGAAGCAAAGAAAAGTAATTTAATCTGAATTCTTAGGATGAAGGTTGACTTCTCACAGTGAGAGGGTTTTCCCTCTGCAGCTGTTTGTATATAAATCACATTTTCATCTCTGTTCTTGGTAAGTTTCAAGTTATCGAGATGGCAGAGCATTGGGAATGACAACCACAGACTCATATTTTGAACATTTTGTCCTTAGTTGGTGGTGGGTTTTTTTTTTTTGAAAATTGTGGAATGTTTAGAATGTGGGTTATAACTGGTGGAAAAGTTCACTAGAGGTAGTCCTTTGAAGGTTCTATTTAGCCTCTTGTTCCCATCATGCTCCTTGCTTCCTGGTCTACCATGAACCTGAGTAGCCTCTACCACAAGCTCCTGTTAGGAATTGAACTGCTGCGCAAGTCCTTCATCATGGACTAAAATCTCCTCAAAACCATGGTCCAAAATGCACTCTCGTTCTTTATGTCATCATACGCCATTTATGGCGTTTTGTTACAGAAATGCAAACGTAACCATTACCACTTTTAGGCTATACTTGCCCATTTGACCTTCTCATAGGCAAAGAAAAAAAGTTACTATTATTTTTGAGAAAGGAATCCCTGGTATAGATTATTCCTGTTGCCTCCTATTGGAACAACCTTCTCATTTTCTTTGTGAAAGAAAAGCTTATATCAAGCAAAGGGTTTGGGGGAGGTGGATTTCAAAACATCAATGTTTCTTGTGAGTTTTTTCTAGTCATAGAGGGGTTGCAAAGGCAGGTGTATGAGAATCCAGTTAACTGGCATTTTGAGAATTTTGAATCTATTTTTTTAAAAAATAGGTTCTAAATTTAAGGGTCAAGGTAATAAGACTCATATGAAATGTAATTTGCATTCAAAGCATGCTTATGAAGAAGTAGTTTGTTATTTAGGATGTAGGGTGACATAATGGGGCGTTTTAGAACTGGGCAGTGATCCATTATGGCTGTTTTGTTTGAGTTTAGGGACAGCTTAAATGAGTTAGCACAGATTCAACAAAAACAAAAACAAACAAACAAACAAACAACAACAACAATAAAAGCCATAATTTTTGGCCCTGGCTGTTGTTACCTCATCTAAGACTAGTCACACACTTTGTCTTGTTATCTGTTTCTTGTTTTTCTTTTCTTTCTTCTTCTTTTTTTTTTTTTTTTGTCTTTTTGAGGCAGGGTTTCTCTGTATAGCCCTGACTGTCCTGGAACTCACTCTGTAGACCAGGCTGGCCTCGAACTCAGAAATCCTCCTGCCTCTGCCTCCCAAGTGCTGGGATTAAAGGCGTGCACCACCACTGCCTGGCTTGTTATCTGTTTCTTAATCAATGATGACAATATCGTGTCTCTGGCATCTGACATAAATTCCAGGAACTTATGGTAAGATGGCATACACAAAAGATTTTCAGAAAGTCAAAAAGATGGGTCTTAGTCATTCTATTCAGGTAATTGTTTTGCAGTGGCCCATCAACCATTTCAAGCTCCAGTTCAAAACTCATCCCTTCCAAAACACATTTCCTGATTAACCCCATGCCAGTTACTTCCTTATACTTGGCACCGTGGCATTGCACCCACACACCAAGGCTTCCTTTTGATCTGTTGCTTTACAACACCATCTATGCAGCTGCTCAGTTAAGAAACCTTTGCCCCATTCCCAGCCCCTCTCTCCTCCAGCCCATCTCCAGGGAGGTGGAGATCAGTTCCATCTCCCTGTGTCTGGGGACCCACAGCACCGCCCCAGCCTGTCCTCATCACGGATAACTTGCTTCTCTACTTGACTCACACTTCTTCCCACACTGACCTGGCCCTTCCCAAGTCACCGACCTCTGCTTCTGAGCAATGTTTTAAACACATAAACCAGATCTTACCTGCTCTGTGTGAAACCCTCCAGATTCTAGGCTCAGGTGGTTCTTTTTGTGTTCACCAGCCCCATCTCTGGCCTCAGCTCACAACACTTTTCTGCTCTCTATTAAGTCTCCCCAGAGGGAAGTGCTTGAGTCAGGTCCATGGAAATGAGCCCAAGTGGACCTTCCTGTGTTTGCCTGGCTTCGTATGCATTGGTCCCTCTGCCTCCCACTCCCTCTTCCTACTGAACAAATAGGTTCTAAAATGTGAATTTTAGCATCATTCCACCAGGGAGACTTTAAGACCATCCCCCACTTCTTTCTCATTGACAAGTAGACATCTATCCAGTGTTTGTGCATGGACTGATGTTTGTGACATCGGAAAGTTTCATCATTCTGAACCACAGCCACTCACTGATCCTGTCTATTTCTCCCAAGATGCTATGGGTTCCTTGTAAGCCACGACTGTATTTTCTGACTTTGTATTCTGAGCATCTAACATAAATCCGGGTATATAGTAGGTCCTCAATAAATGTCTGCTGAGTGAATAGGTAAAAGAATTCTGGGTAGGTGACCCAGGGACAGCAGACTATCAAAAGTTGTGGGAACTTGTGCATAACCCAGAACTTAAGAGGTCCATATTATTATGGTAAGATATAGGTCACTGTATTTATTCTCAAATGTCTTCATTGCTTCTAAGTTTTACTAAAAAATGTTTTCCAGATTTCCATATTAACAAGTATATATTTTTACTGCTTAGTAACTGAGATAATAAAATAATTGAATAACAAAAATTGAAAATATTTTATTTGAAATCTCTCTTGACAAGTCTCAAGGAAATTCTCTCTCTCTCTCTCTCTCTCTCTCTCTCTCTCTCTCTCTCTCCCTACAAATCATAAAAAGTTACTATACTGTAAAGAAAGCTTATAAATTGTCACAGAATTGAGGATAAATTGTAACATACACCTTGTTTGCTATTGGGCAAACGAGTGTGTGGCAGGTTAGAATGTCCTTTACTGTTGCTAATGAGAGAAGAACCTCATCTTCCGTCCTTATTCATCCTGTTTCTAACAAAAATGAGTGGATAGTGACCAATGTGCAGCAGAGAAGCTCTCCTTTAGTGACATGTTATGGCCAAAATAGAGGACATAAAGGGTCCCCTTCCCCAAGCGTCAGTGCATCAATACGCCTGCAGTGCTGTTGGCAGAATATTTCCCAAAGTCCCAGGTGAAATCCAACCCTTAGGACTTACAGTCATTCCCAGTTCCCAAGCACTAGAACCTGGAACTGGCTTGAGAGAATTCGGATTTTATTAAGCAATGGCCTAGAGACCAGCCAGGCCTGCCTAACCCTTGCCCAGCCACAAGCTACAAGTTCAAGAAGTTAAAATATAAGTCCGTTAGCAAAGCAAAAGTACAAGTTATGTAGTAGTTAAAAGCTGGGGCTGGGGCTAGAGAAATGGCCTAGAGGTTATCAGCATTTGCTGTTTTTCCAGAGGACCTGAATTCAGTTCCCAGCATCCACATCAGGTGGTTCACAACCTTTTGTAACTTCAGCTCCAGGGTTCTAATACCCTCTTGTAGACTCTAAGGCACATGTAGACAGACAGACAGACAGACACAGACAGACAGACAGACAGACAGACAGACACACACACACACACACACACACACACACACACACACATACACTCAAAACAAAGCTCCAAACCAACTCTTATTTTTTTCTTTTCTTTTTTTTGGTTTTTTGAGACAGGGTTTCTCTGTGTAGCCCTGGCTGTCCTGGAACTCACTGTGTAGACCAGGCTGGCCTCGAACTCAGAAATCCTCCTGCCTCTGCCTCCCAAGTGCTGGGATTACAGGCGTGCGCCACCACCGCCCAGCCCAAACCAATTCTTAACTCATCCACTTTCTATCTCTGTAACTCTTGGAGGACAAGGTCCCCTCACAAGGCTCAGTGTCCACATTTGCAAATTGGTAAAGAGTCACATTCCTACGCCAAAACTGCCATGATTCATCTTCATTGTCACCTTGACTACATTTGGAATCCCCTTAAGAGACATCAATCTGGGACCTGATGTGGGTTGCACTTTCAGGAGCAGGGCTCCCAGATTGAATTAAAAAGTCCCAGTGTTAGCACACTCTCTCTTTGTTTTGAGTGGGACTTCAGAGTCATGTCTCGCCACCACTTCTTTCCGCCATGATGGAAGGGCATCCCTTCCTAAACCACAAGCCCAAATAACCCTTCTTCCTTAAATTGCTTCTGTCAGGATTTCCTTGTAGCAATGAGAGAAGGCAATTCATACAAATACTCTTTGGGTGACACGTAGTAGAGCTATTAGCGATTTACAGGGATCTGAAGTAACACAAGCCCACCAAGACTTCAGTTCACGTGCTACCTAGGTGGCCCCTGCCCCCACCCCTCCAGATTAACAGTGTGGGCCTCATTGGATGAGTGCAGGTCAAACGTCCTGCTGCCCTGTTTAGAGTTGATAATCTGGATCTCCGCTTCCATTCTCAATGTGGCTTTAATTCTCATTTTCCTCAAGAGTCAGGAGTCAGAAAACAGAGTAAGCAATGGCCAAGACTCAGATTGCCCATGTTTGGCTCTGTGCGACCCTGGGAGTTTGGGTGGTCTCCAGCCCCCTGTATTCTTTTTCTGACCGAGATTATACATTTCTTAGGTTGGATTCCAGAGGCAGGTGGCAGCCTGTCAGTCCAGTTCAGTTTTATGAGGTCTATACTTCTATTCACAATCATGTGACCAGGTGGTTGGGGCTCCTGTATAAAACCACCGAGTTACAGATTGAAAATACCCAAAGGACTTGCGACGGTGTTACCTGTGGGCCAGTTCCTGGCTTCAAGTGAAAACCAAAAACAAGTTCAAGGTTCACTATTTTTTCCTCATTTTCTTCAGGTTCCCCTCCTGAATCCTGAAATAGAAAAGCAGATATTATTATTAGAGATGGTATTTTCACTCTGACTTTTCATGTAAAATAGGTAATTTTTCTTTTACTCCTAGCACAGGAAAGGGTCCACCAGGCCACTCCTGCTCAGCCCACACTTCCTGGTTAGTTCATCTCCAGGTTCTGTCTGTTCATGGGTCCCTGGTCCTGAAACCCCTGGCTACATTTCTACAACTCTTCCCTAGTACCTGGTGCTAAGGGTTTTTCCAGTCTAACCTATTATCGAACTTCTATTAGATTAAGATACACGTTGTAACTCAAAGCTGAAAACAAGAGAACAGACAGGGCTCTGAGAACCTTGCTGAGTGGTTGGTTTATCTTAGGTTCTTGTGAGCAGCATCACAGTCATGGATTTCCGGATGCGTCTGGCACTGTGCACTTCATTCTGGAGTGCATTTTGCACTAGATACGTGGTGAGACTTCAGGCTGAGAACTTCAAAATACTCAAGGTGTTTGTATACTCTTTCCAGACATGAGCTCTGCAACTTCTCCACTGTCCGTGAACTGAAAGACCCAAGGACTGAGAGATGGGAAGCCGAGGCTGTTGCTGAATTAGCACAGCTCTGGGTACTGACTGTAAGTAGTTGTTAATTTTATAATGTACCCTGAGGCTACACTCCCATCAGCACAGTAAGAACGGTGCTCTCTCCTTACTCATTGTGTTTCCCACAGTTTCAGTGATCTGCAGTGAACTCTGGTCCAAAAATATGATATAATAAAAGTGGTAGATAAAAACAATTCACAGGTTTTAAAATAACTTTTAATAAGTAAAGGACTCGTTGTTGTTAATCTCTCACGGTGCCCAGTTTATATATTAAACTCTATTACGGGCATGTTTGCACAAGAAAAAGCAGTCTATATGGAGGTTGGGTACTAATCTCAGCTGCAGACATCTGCAGGGGTGCTGGGATATACTCCTAAAGATAAGGAGGGGGACTGCTGTTTGACATTCTATAAGTAATAACCCTCCACCCCTCCACCTCCGGGGCAAGCCCAGACCTCTGCTGCCTGTGGACCTCTGCTGTGTGACTTCCTTTAGTAACTTAAAAGGTAGAGAAAGGCCTCCAGAACCAGGCACGAGGCCAGAGGTCTTCACCTGCGATGTTAGTGAGGAGTGCTATTCTTATCTGGAATGTGTTGTTAATATTTCAAAGTGTGGGGATCAAACGTATGTCATTTATGCACATGCAATCTTCAAAGGGTCTTGTGTTGGACAGATGTCATTAAATTTCACTTCAAACAACAGTTCCAGACAGTAGCAAATTTGGGTGTGGACAATGGCAGGTGCCTATGGCCATAAAAGCAGTTGAGAGGGCGCCTTCGGGGAGGAAACCTCTCTTACCTTAATTAGCGGTGGGAAGTGAAATAGGTTCAGGTAATCGTGGGTTAGCTTCTCAATAGCTGACTGTAAGGAGAAAAATCACGTGACTTTATTAATGATTTGATGATAGCAAAGAGGTTTAAAATTATCGTGCATACAAAAAAGGATTCTTTATGTAGTTTATAGACTCTCTTGGGAATGTTAACATCGACCATTGGTTGAACATATATCTGATTGTCAAAGTCATGATAGCAGTTTGTCATCATTTAAAGGCACAGGAGTGACTACTTCAGAGAGATTAAACCACAGTCCATCCAGCTGCCCCACAGGTAAGGCCCGCCAGGCCCCTACTGCTTGGGCTACACTTCCTAGTCAACCTAGCTCCTGGTTCCAACTGTTAAGAAATCCCTGGCCCTGAAGTCCCTGCCCACACTTCTCTTGTTGCCCTGACTCCAAGTGCTAGCAGGTAAGCAGTCTCCTGACCATCAGACCTGAGTCTACACTCCTACTTAAGCAAGTAATTCCGAATGTGCAAATCTGTGCAAAAGAGAAACAAAGTGAAAATTCAGAACAGCGTGTCTCCTCCCCAAATTACACATCCCATAATAAGAGACTTGAGGGAAATGACCCCAAAGAACTCCCAGCAAAGAATTCAAGAATACTATTAAAATTATGTTCAGATAGATCGAGATAAAAGGCAAGAGATGAATGAAGTAACAAAGTCATTATAAGTTATGAAAATAGAATTCAATTAAAAAAAATGAATGAGAAAAAGCCAAGCTGAAATGACGCTGGAAATGAAACACCCTCTAAGCCAGACAGGGGTGTTGAACCCCAGGGTACGCAATAAATAGAGCTGGCCTTCAGCCTGAGCTGGGTAGGGCAAGTTAATGCTCCAGCGGATACCATATGGCTGGGGCAACATAGAAATGGGGACCAGCAAAGCCATCAGCAAGGCTGTAGCCGCGGTATGCACCAGTTCGCCGCTATGGGGCACCAAGAATCATAGGGAGGACAGTCTAGATCAGCAGTTCTCAACCCATGGGGTCACGACCTCCTTGTGGAGGGGGTGGTGTGTGTCAGACAACTCTTTCAGAAGGAACACATATCAGATACCCTGCCTTCCAGATCTTTACATTACGATCCATAACCGTAGCGAAATTACAGTTTTGAAGTAGCAGTGAAATATGTTTTATGGTGGGGGGAGCGGTCACCACAACATGAGGAGCTGGATTAAAGGATCTCAGAGTTAGGGAGGTTGGGAACCACTGCTTTGGAATGACAAGGCCGGGAGTATTACTCAGTTTCTCAGTAAACTGATCATGGAGAAAAGAGTGCCAACCCAGAAAAAGTTGATGTGTCTTTTTTTTTTTCTCTAAAGCAAAAAATCGAAACGTCCAACTCTGTAAGGACACTTATGGGATGCTTAGCTTTTGTGTGGGTGCCCTGCTCCTTCACAGGAAGCTCAGGGGAGAGAAGGGAGCTGACAGAGAAGCTCAAAGGGAGGGATCCTGGGCAAGCGACTGGTGGATAGCCTGCACCAGCTTGCAATTCTACCACTTCCTCTTAGGTTGAGAGACTTGGTCACATGACGACTTTCGTTGATGGGGGGGGGGGGGGCTCGGACAAGCTTCTCATGGGCAGTGTGTGCATGCGTACAGCAGACACTCCTGGCAGCAACCAGGAGGAGCGCCTCTGGTCTGGAATGCCCATGGTACTCTCACTCCAAAGCCCATGCACACCAGAACCATTCACACACAGAACCAATTAGAACACCCTCCATCTCTCCCTCGCAGGGGAGTTGTTTTCTTGGGTCAGAGTCTCTCCCTGGCTGGCGCTCACCCAGTAGGCTAGGCTGGTTGGCTCTGGAGCCTCGGGTACCTTCCAGTCTCTGCTTTCCTAGCACCAAGGATTACACAAGCACAGCACCATGCCTGGAGTTTTGTTTTTGCAGAGTTTTACTCGGGTTCTGGGAATTGAACCTGTACGGCAAGCACGTCACCTTCGCAGCCGTTTCTTCTGGCCTGTATTATTTTTCAACGGGGTGGAATTGACGTACCATAAAAGTAGCCATTTCCAAGTGTTTTCTCCATCCGTATCTATTCACAGGGTTATGCAGTCCTTTCTTCTCCAGTGTGTTTCAAACATCACCCCCAGGTTCTTGACACTCAATCAACAACCACCGTCCCTTCTCTCCTTGTCCCACCCACTAGTGACCACCACCTCTAAAAATATACTATTCTGGATATGCATATACACAGAATACCAGCGTGACCCTCTGTGTCTGTCTTTCCAGTGACCATTATTGCCAGGTTCGTCCCCGCAACAGCACATGCTCGGATCGTACTGTGTTCTCCTTCACCAACAGCTTCGCCGACCTTTTTTTCTCCATTCCTGTTTCTGCTAAGGAGCCAGGCAGGCCTTATTTCCTACCTCTTTTAACCACCTCCCTGGAGTTTTAAACCCAGCCTCTCCTCCCTAGTCCACTGTAAAACTCCCAGAAGCCAAGTTTAAACACACCAGCTCTGAAGGTCCTCCAGCTCTGGTCACATCCCAGACATCCAGCCCAAAGCTGGAAGTGGTTCAGGAGTTGGGCCACCTCACTGCACTTCAGGTAACACTTCCACCAGACCAGCAAGCCACTCACCGCTCCTCTGAACACAGCAGCCCACTTCTTTAATTCTCTGTGTTCCACCACTCCCCTTCTGATGTGTCCTTGTCCCCAGCTCTAGCTCCAAGTACCCCTCATCCCCTATCATGAGGCCTCACCTCTCCATCTCTTTCCACTGGTCAAGGTAACAGAGTGTCCCTTTTCTTCCAACTGCCTGTAAGAAGTTGTACGCATGTGTTTTATCTCTTCTCCGGGATATAAATTCCTTAAGGGCAGGGTGATTCTTTGAACTTCCACAGGCCCAGTCTTGCAAGCAGACATGCACTGAATTTGATGAGCCACACTAAATATTACTTGTCCAGTAACACCAACCAGCACAGAAGGGACACTTCTGCTATCCTGGCTGTGACAGGAATATTTAAATCACTTCTGGTTTGGTAAAGTATCACAGCTTACAACTCCTTTTCCCTCTAGCTGATTCTTGAAGCAAGTTGGTAAAGGCAGAAGAAGGTAAGGGCAGGTGGGAGTATCTTACTTAGCATCTGCTACACAGGACAAGATTTACAAAGTTTTGTCTTTTGGAGCTCGACACCTCTGTACTGAGAGAAGTTTTTTCCCCCCAATTGATGTTTGCACATATGTCTTCTTGTCTCCCTTGTAGGGGAAGACATCATGGTCGTGCTTTGCCTTGCAGATGGTGGGTTACTGTCCAGCCATTGTCCCAAGGTTGCCAAGAGAGTGTAGACTGTTCTTACATGGGTCTGGGCTTTCTGGAACAAAGTGAATGAATGGTTCTCTCTGGACTTTAATGGGGCAGCCATAGAGTGAGGTGCTCCGAGAAAAGGGGGATTTATTGACATGACTTTGGGGAGTAGTGGATTTGGAAGACCTGGGTTCCCTTTACCCTTTGTTCCATCTAATCTTCATACATTCTTCCATCCAAACATCCATCCATCCTAGGATTGGGATTTGGGGAGCAACTTGATTTTGCAGGGAAGATAGGGAACAGTCTTACTATATAGCTCACGTTGGCCTTGAACTTGCAATTCTCCTGCCAGGACTGTAGGCATAAAGTCTACCTTACATTCTATAAGGTCTCTTTTGAAACATATTTCTAATAACATTATTAGATGTCTGTACTTGTTACTACATTAGAGTAGCTATCTGGAAAGCCAAACAAAGGGCTCTGGTTCCTGGGTATAAAACTGTGCACACTACCTCAGTGCTGTTCCACTGGGCTCCAGCCCCAGCCCTGCTCCAGGCTAAATTGTAAAAAGAATAGCATCAGCAAAGAAGACAGGGTTAGTCTGAAAAATTTCCAGACTAATGTTTGGAGGGATGTTAGGATTTTCTGGAGTTTCTTCAGGCTTCAGAAGTATGCACAGTACCTACTGTAAGTCAGAGATTACACTTGTGACATATATTCCTGTGACTTAGGTGCTGGCAGTGGAAGTATGCATAGTGTCTGTTGTATGACAGAGGTTACACATGTAACATATACTCACTCCTGTGACTTAGGTGCTGGCAGTGGCTTTGAGTTCATTTGGGCTGGACACAAGTTCCAGGCTCTTTACGGATTCCTCGTGACTGTCTGGCCTCTCCAGCTCTCAGTGGGCTAAGTGGTCTCCTGATAGTCCTAAGTATGGCAGTTGCTTTAGGTCTCACCCTACCTTAGTTCAGTTCTCTGGCCACTAAGCTCCCTCCTTGCCCTGGTCTCCCCCAACCCCCTGGCAAAGCTTCTTCCCTAAATACCTCCAGTGCAAATCCTTCACCTGACTCACGTTACTTGTCCTGAACATTCAGCTCCTTCTTGACTTCCTTCCAGAAGTTTGCCCACATCCTGGGTACCTCTTCTTTGTGGCATCTCTCACAGGTATCATTGCACAGAATAGTACACGCCACCTTCGCCCAGTATTACACCATTTAACCCAGGAAATGGCTGCTGTGCCGGGTTAACCTATTTGCCGTAGGGTTTTGAGGTGGGAATGGCGGCAGCTAAGCCAAGTCTGGAGGCATCTCAGCGCCTAACGCCCTACAGCATGACGCTTTCCTCTCTACTTGCTAACACGAGGCCCACCACACGTCACACGCTCAGTTCATTTATTGTTGTTCTCCTACCACATACCTTAAAGTGAATGATGTGTCCCTTGGAGACAATGCCCATGTCTTTCAGATCTTCCTCTTCCAGAAGCAGCAACCGCTTGCCTGTGATGTTGTTCTCCTTAAACAAGCTTGCGTATCCACTCATCTCTACTGAAGACTCACCTGGGGGAGAAGGGCAGAGGGCAGGGAATGAGGCTCAAGGTCAGGAGCGACTAAGTTAGCTCCACGGATACAAGGGGGACTTATTCTACTTGCCTTTTCCGACGAGCTGCTGAACCCAAAAATACTGCAAAGAGAGGACACACATGGTTTGGGAGGTTCACATATAGGCAACAGTCATTCTTAATGATTAAAGCCTCCCATAGATTCAGATGTCTCTAACTGGGCCACAGAGGAAAGGTGGAAGAGTTCTCTTGGTAGTTTTAAAGCCTCAAGCTTTCCAATTGGAGATATTCCTTCTGCAGAGGGGTTGGGCAGTTGAGACACCTCTGACTGACAGAGTCTATATCTTGCCACTATAATGGCTTTTCTACTCACTCGTGCAGGTGGTGATTGCCATGGTACTTTTTTCAGGAACTGTATGAGTAACAGGGACCTTTCAGCAGTGGTCCAAATGAGCATGACTGCTAGGCCCGCCAGGCCATGGCAGCCACATGGGAGGACAGGCAAAATATGGTACTTTCGGTGTCCACTGAGGTGGTTCCACCCAGAGGTCTCTTGTCCTTGAATATCGCTGGACCCCTGTTTACTGGTGGCCTAACATTACCTTGGTGAAGACACACAGAGGGGAGGAGGCCAGACTCAGTCATTCTGATCCCCTGGGTCCTTTGACAATGGATTTTTAGCTAAATGGCACGGGAGCCACTTGACCTGGCAGCAAACACGGAGAATAGCTCCTAGAACTCAGATCATTCAAATCTACCTCTTTTCAAAGGAGACAGGCCATCCTGGTAGCTGGGGAGGAAGTGATTATGTACAGGGCTAGCAAGAGGCTTGGCTTCTAGGGTTCTGGGAATGAGAAACAGGAAGCTGGCATCCGGCTTCTTTTCTTTGTGGAGTCTATGCTACTGCCAAATGCTAAAGGAAGCGCTAACTTCATAAAGATACAAAGGGCAGAGGGGCATGCCCCAGCCCCATACCAGGCTGAGCTGGAGAACAGATTCCCTGGAATTTCTAGTGATGGGTCTTGTTCTTGAGATGCCTTACTTGGAGTGGCCTCTTTCTAGGGTGGAGCCCATTGTTTCGAGGACTACCTAGCACTCCATCTTTACATTCCTCTTCATTTAATGATGCCCTTGAGCTTGTAAAATGGACCTGGACAGGCACCTCTCTCTCTCTCTCTCTCTCTCTCTCTCTCTCTCTCTCTCTCATCAGCAGTTCCCAAAACCATTTCCCATTAAGGAAGCAGATCTGGAGACAGAATTGGCTACATGGGATTGTTCTTCAGGGAGTCTAGCCTTCCTGTGGACTTAAGTATCCTACCTCCTGTGATGTAAGATTATGGGGAACGCTCTGTCCTGTTCCTCTTGGGGAAGGCCTGATCGAGGAAGGCAGTTAAGCATTTTGTCATTTAATGAGCAGGCGTGAGGTGGGAAAGGGACCCTGGGCAGAAAACTCCAGGCTGTCCTTGTCTCTCTCCTCCTGCACAAGTTTAAGTATCTTCTCAAGTACATGTATTGGACACTGAGGGTCTCGGCTTTTATCTTGCTGTTGGTATTCCGCCTTCTGGAGTATTTCCACAGCCAGTGAGGAGGATGGGCAGCTCATAAGGTTTGAAGGGCTAGTTGCTTTTACCATGGAGTCCTTATTTCCAATCTCTAGTAGATTATTTATTTATGCAAAAAGAGGAGTCTGTTGACTTCTGCTACTTAGGCCCAGGTCCCTCTAACTGCATTTCTGAACTTGTGGACAAATCTGTCGGTTTCCTGCCCAGATCTAAAGAGGCATTATCAGAAGCCGCTTACCACATCGTCTTCGGTCCACGCACCAATCTCAAAGGAAGGCAGCAGCTGCGTGGGAGATATGAAGGAAATGAAAAGAGGGAAGCAAGATTGTCCTTGCATTTGGTTTGTCTCCTCAGCTCCCCTGCCACTCTGCCCTGCTTCCTGCTTCCGTTTGCAGGTTAGGCCAAGTGGAAAACGGTTCCCTCACCTCTCGGAGCGAGTCCACGGATGCTGAACCCGGCAGCAGCAAACCATTCGCCCTTAGGAGCTGTTTTAGGGGGACTTGGTACAAGTGGGTGTAGTCTTCTTTGGCAGGAATGGCTTTACAGCCCACAACATCACCAACTATCAGAGCGGCCTTTGAATTCTCAGCCAGCAGTACGATAATATGATAATGTACTATCCAAGCAACCATAAGTAGCCAGGTGACTTATTTTTCCTGTTCTCACAGGGGGCTTCCAGGGCTTAAACATCTGACTGGCATAGGGGAAACAGGATAAGTGAAGTCGGAACTGTCCTGAGGAATCTGGTTACTCTAACACAGACTAAAACAGCTTCCTGTCAGGAATACATGTGGGATAGGGACTTGCTGAGCACTTTAGCCTGTGCCGGAGAAATTTTCACATCAGTACAGCCCACTGTTATGGGCTAAATAGCAAATGCTTCCATAACTTGAAAAGGCCTGTCCTGTGGGCTAATGTGTGGTATAGCCATTAGCTTCAACTAACTTGAGTTGTCAAAATGTTTAAATGGTTCATGAAAGAATATGCAAAAGTATTACCCAACCTCTGTTACACACAGTATATATAGAGTGGGCAAATTGGAAACACAACTGTACACATGTGTGAATTTTTCAAGGAACAATTAAAAAAATGAAGTTGATTGTCATTGCTTTTACTGTTAGTGTGATAATCTGATGGTGGTAGCTAAGTTAATCTTTCTAACTTAGAAGTGCTTACTGTATACCCACATGCTCAAACTTCTAGGAAAGGCAGAGTCCCAATAAGGAATTTTACTAGAACTGAGCGAAATATGTGTGGATTATATTTGAGAGAAGCCACTTTTATCATGTTTTTTCTTTAAGTTCCTAACTCACAATACCTGGTACATTTGCATGTGCACACACACACACACACACACACACACACACACACACACACGCGCGCGCGCGCATGTGGGCACATGCATGTATGCACACAAAAGCCAAAGGGCAACCTTCCTCAGGTACTACGCACTGGTTAGGCTGGGCTGGCTCTGAGCTTCAGAGACCCATGTGCCTGTCTGCCCCCAGCACAGGGATGTAAGTGCATGCCACAGCAGAGGGCTTTTTATGTACATTCTGGTGTTGGACTCAGGTCCTCTTATATGCAAAGTGAGTATTTTACCAACCACATTCTCTATCTCGCCCTGCCTGCTTAACTTTTACCCGTAGTACCTTACACAATGAATACAATTATAGGATGCATGTATTCAGTCTTCTCAGTGTTGACAGGCACACAAAGGTGCATGTTCTATAGCATACAGCAAGGGAATGGAAGGCAAGTGGGTTGAGCTGGGGACTGTAGACCTAGGGGTGGGGTGGCGTTGGAATTGTGGTAGAAGAGAAGGCAAGGAAGAGGGAGTGGGTGAGACACTGGCCATGGGGGATGGAGTGGGAGTGACATGTTCACTTAGAGCACAGGATGAAGTGAGCTTGTGTTGGAGGAAAGAGAGAAAGAAGCTGATTCTGGGTGTGGGGAGCACATTTTATTATTGTAGACCCTCTTGTTAAAAACCCAACATGGACGTGCAGACCTTGAGTACTACATCTAGGTTGCAAAGGCAGAAAGCATATATTTGAGTCAATAATATTCTCCTCGTGCTCCTCTGCTCACGTGCTTCCTTTCTCTGAAACACATGAGCTGTGAGGGAGTCACTGAGAACACTCACCTGCTTTAATACCATGGATGAGTGACGGGAGGAAGCCCATCTAAAGTTGATCTCCATCAAAGAAAAGACATGGCAAGCTTTACTTCTTCAAAGGGCAGCTGGACACAGCTGCAGAAACGTGCCATCGTCTTTGCCCATTATGGGCATAAATGTGGAGTAAGAGACAGCAAGACGCTATTATAGCTGGTCTTTACAGGATGTCAGTGCATGTGTGAATGTGGTGTGGTGTGGTGTGTGTGCATGCCTGCTAGTGTGTTGTTTTGACTTCTATGTAATTTCCAAATAAGTGTGTATGTGTGTGTGTGTGTGTACATGATTTGACTTCTATATAATTTCCAAATGTTGTGTTAAACAAAAATTGAGAAATAAGTGTTTCTTGAATAGAGACTGCAAATGAACTAACCAACATCTCCAGCTTTAATGTGTAAAGGAGAGCGGAGTTCTTGCTGCCAGGGCTGGCTCATCAACATTATGCCACACAGAAAAGCCTGAACTCTGCCTCGAGCTCCCTCCAGCAGGAGTCTGTGCAGATGCTTGCGAAGATCAGTGAGAGGGGGGCTGGGACCGGGCGCGGCAGCAAGACGGTTTGAATTTGGCAAGACAGGGGATAAGAGTTAATGATCTGCAGCCACAAAGAGGCTCCCCATCTCCTTCATGTGTTCTGTACCTAGTTAACATATCAGTGCATCTGCTGCAGATGAGTTCTAAGCCTTTCTGTTTTCTTTGGGGATATTAAAAAAAAAAAACCAATCCCTCATGACTGCCCCTTCACTTTAGTAATCCATTATTTATACTCCACCAGACTTGAGGAGAGAAAAGCACTCGTGTGCATGTGTGTGACACTGATTTCTTCAAAGGATGCTGGGAATCCAGACTAACAAAGATCTTATGTACACAGCGACACATAACAAAGGGATTTACTGTCAAAACGTTTATTGCAAAATGGAGTCTTAGAACAAAGGAAAGCGGAGAAAAGTTCACATCAGAATGAAATGTACGACGCCAACTTGGATTTCTGAATACATTGTGGACTCGGTGCCGGAATATCAGATTCCAACTACGAAGTCGGCAACTGAACAGCCTCACCACACAGGAGAGCAGTTTAATTTTCCATACAGACATTGTACATGGCATTTGGCATAAGACTTGCTCAGAATAACATGGCAACAGAGTGGAGGGGAAAAGGTTGTTATGCAGACACAGTGATGAAGCCGCCTACTGAAAGCTCACACTCCAAGGATAGAAATGTTTTCTGACAGCAGGTTTTCAGAGTGCAGAAGCCATGTGTCGTGACGGAACTAAGAGTGTTCTGCACGCTCTGTAAAACAGTTGCGTCGGTGTCTGAACTCTCGTTTGAAATAATTATCCACATGCCAGAAAGTTTCTCACACAAGCAACAGAGTGCCCACAAAGTTGGGGGTCTGCGAAAACATGGCCTGTCCCGGATTTCCTGATTCATTTTTCAACCACAGAATGCTGTGCCGACAGCTGTCGGGCTGTGCTACGTCCAGCAGGGTAGAACCTCTGCTGCAGTGTTACAGCTTACACAGGAAAATGATCTTACTTGAAAGCAGCAGAAGGTGCCTGATTATAGAAAGGATCACGCCTTACTGTGTGCTGTGGTACTGTGCGCCTCAACTAGTCTCACCAGGCTGCCCAAGTCTAGTGTGACAAAATTCGTTTTTAAAGTATCGGCATTTAACTCAGACTACGTTCTAAGACCATCTTTCATAAAGTTCTTGGCACACTAATGAAAACTAAAGTTATATACACGCACGGTAACTGGCAGGGAAATGGGTCTGAGTCTCCCCTAGACGCCACCCCTTCCCCAGTCCCTTTGATTTCAATGAGATCAAGTGTGAATACCTCAGCTGGTGTTCAAAGTCTAGCAAATTCACTGCATGTTTAAAAAAGAGTCACTGGTTAAAAAACACAAACAGTCTTCAGTATTTTCAGAGCATCAAAAGCAGTGTGCCGGGTGTCTTTGACTTTATCCCTTTGGCTATTTGTGAAACATTAAAGTGTGATTTTGCTTAAAAAAAAAAAGTTAGGAAAAATTCCCTTTATATGACTGCAGAGTGACAGCGAGCCCGCCAGGAGTGTACTCTCGTGGAGTTACTATAACGGGACAGCACCCCACCCTACGGATGCGATAATGTCACAGTGTTCCTGTTAGCAACCTTGGGGGTGGGGAGAAGAAATCATTTCCACAAACAGTGATTTGAGAAAAAGCTACAGCTTCCTAACATGCAGACGGTGTCCTTATTGTTCTGAAAAGGTGTGGGTGATTTTGTTTGGGGAAAAAACTAGAGATGGGCTAGCATCGGGTTTAACGAGCTTCGCATTGGGGTCAGGACAATGCTATGGAGATGGCGGGTGGAAACCTGTACAGGGTGGGGCTGTCCCTGACAAGCAGGATGCCACCAGTCTACAGTACATGCTGGCTGGCCAAGGTCACATTACCTCTCAGCTGAGAACCACTATAGATGTCCTCAAATTCTACATGTTAGCTTTACGAGTAAAGAAAGAAATGTTTTAAAGTGTCTGACTGACACTTGTCACCACAATCTATAGTTCTAATTCTCACTCTGAACATTTTCTTTAACTTGTGAATTGTGTTCCTTTGTAAGTCAGGTCATTGGAACAAAATCTAACACTGATAATTGGTCATTTCAAAAACTGATCTGAGAAGTGAGTTAGACCTTCGACATTAGCATCATTAGAAATTCTTCATGTAGCTAATAGATATTTCTTATAAAATTAACTGAACCTAAAGCTTTCTAGTAATTTTTACAGAAGGTGCGAGAACTCTATGGGTCCTGTTTCTATGAGTAAGGTTTAGGTATGTCTGCACACTAGATGAACACTTAATTTGAGCAGAAGTACAATGGCCAATGGCACATTCTGTGGTTCTAGATAGAGCGGTTGGAAGCTTTTGCCCGAGGCTCATTCTGCTCTATGCTACGTCCTGTGGTTTCTTCATGACAGTACTGAGCTGTGAACATGGCTGCAACATAGGTAGAGAGAGGCAGCCATTAGGAGAAGAGAGCGATGTACTGGGGTGGCAGTCAACCTAGTCTGGGTAGAGAATCCAGTAACTTCCCCCTACTGGCACTATCTGGCTGATTTTTAATGCACTAAAATTTTTATATAGAATATGAATTAGGTATTAATTTAGGAAATACATTATTTCCATGCCATATATATGTTCTAAACCAACTCTTGATTAGTGGGTGGTGAGGTTTATGTTTTTGCAGATAGGACAGAACTGTCCTCTCACAGAGGTCCCTTCACCTTCTTGGGCTCTGCACAAACATTACATCATCATGTAACAGTGGGCCTTTCCTGAGCATGCTTTCAAGACGTCTGCCTCTAGCCACACCGTCCTTCCTTGCTTCAGTTTCCAGCACACACTTAAGCGAACCCTACCATTCTGCGATGCATGTTTTGCTGACTGCTTATCTCTGCTCTCTAGCATGCTCCAGGAGTGCAAAGGCTGTCACCTAGCTGCTCTCTAGAACTCGGTAGACACTGGGTCCCACTGAAGGC
Source organism: Tokudaia tokunoshimensis (assembly GCA_036184795.1). Classification (NCBI taxonomy): domain Eukaryota; kingdom Metazoa; phylum Chordata; class Mammalia; order Rodentia; family Muridae; genus Tokudaia; species Tokudaia tokunoshimensis. The sequence continues at coordinate 46,619,781 of BTHU01000004.1, read as the reverse complement.
TTGTGGAACAGGAGGCTTTATTTTTGCCTGGGCAGGTGTGCAAGCGGCTCCTGCACCTTCCACTGTCTCCTTCAGGTGCCCACGGCATGCTGGGACATCAGGACTTGCTAGGCATTCCGTCTGCTCCCTCCAAGACTTTCTGTTTGAGCAGCCTGGCTACATGTCTAGAGTACGCATGTGCAGAGGATTCCAGCAGGATGGGGGTGAAGGGAGGACCTGTCTTCTTAGGCAGCCTTTCCCAGTCTGTAAACACCCAGCACATGTGGACCTGGCATGGTACATAGGTTCCAAGAGCAACTGAATTAAACTGTGCATTTTACATTCTAAGAATTGCTCTCTTTATTTTTCATGAAAGCTATCTACTTCTAACTTCATACTTCTGAGCCAGTGTCACTTGCAATAGACAGTTTAGTGGCCCAGAAGGTTACGGAACCCACTTACTTCTCAGTGTCTCCTTTACTTGTCAATTAACTGATGCTGGTGTCACCTGGCCCCTGCCATGGCCTGGCCCTATGCCACATGGTCACATACTTTCCTTCTGAACCTTTTTCTCTGAAGTATGCTAGCATTCCTGACATGGTAACAAAGGGTAAACAGGCTTAGAGATTAAATAGTCTAATAGACTGCATGGCAAACAGATACCCGGAACATTCCACTAGATTTCTCCCCAGATAAAGGTGTAGTGCACAATTTCCATTTTTGATGCTACCTTTCAGTCCTCACCAAGGATTAGAGGCCTGTGATAGCCAAGATCCCAAAAGACTTCATGACTGAACATACTTAGAAACAACAGTAGATGATACCTAGCCCTTTCTTGAGATAGAGTCTTGCAACGTTGCTCTTACATAGACTTGCAACATAGCTAATACTAAACCCACTATTGTCCTGTCTCAGCCTCTGAGGGCCAGGATTATGAACTCGAGCTACCATGCCTGCCTGATGTTATAGCTTCTATATAAAAAAGCCCACCCAAAGTATTTAACTTTCATTGTCAAATGAATGACACCAATTTCTGAGTTAGAGTGCCAAGAACTTTTGCTTTAACTTTATCTAGTTGTAATTTTTATACGAGTTTATAGTTTAAATAAGTTTTGGCTGCTAGTGCTAGTCTTCTTAGAGTGTCTTTGGGTAGCCTGGCCTTCATAGTAAGTGGAACCTGAATCCATTTCTCTAACCAGCATAATAGAGAACAGTAAAAAGAAAACAAAGTGGGTGTGTCGGGGGAGGCTACATGTAACTTCAGAATGTACTTGTGTCTAAGAAGGATCATTTATCTTTCCTATTTAGAGTGTGGTTTTTTTTTTCATACACATAGATTAAAATCGAGTAGTGTTATTATGCACCCCTGGAAAACAAAGAAACAAGTGCCTTTACTGCATGTACTGAGAAGGCCCGTGCTCATCCTGTTCCCGAGTAGACGCGTCCCTTTGGGGCCATTTGCTTCTGTGTAAAGGACAAGCTAAGCCTAAGCACTGTGTTCTTGTTAGGATGCTTCTAGCCAGCATGGGGATGCAAGCTTGGGATGTCGGCTGCTGCTCGTTTCAAACCAGAGTATTTTTCCTTCAAACTTTACTACTGAGAATAACACTCGGGTTTTACTCTGAGGAGCTGTGTGCTATTTGGCATTGAAAATTCTTGGCATTTAGGTATTTCTGAAGAGGCATTTTGTTATCATCTTCTTTCATTTCACCTCAGGTTTCTCCCCCCCCCCCATTGGATTTTATAGTTTCCAATCACCTCTGCCATTAGAATGTGCTATACAAGGAAGAAACATTGGTGTGCTGGGGAAGAATCAAGTGTCAGAGTGGAGTTGGGAGCAGAGTGCTTGTTCAAAATGGACATTTTCTTGACTAACTGAGTGAAAAGATTAAATACAGCAAAATACAAACTACAGAGCATACGCCTTAAAAAAGAAAAAGCCTAGATGTCATTAGCTCAAGAACATGACATGTGTGTGATCACATATTTCTATAACCAGGCACCACACTCGCTGATAAATACGCCTTTAGCTTAAGTCCCTGCCTTTTTCTGAACGCGAAAGCAAAGCCACACGGACGAGGACAGTGCCCTAAACGAGCTCCGCCTAGGGGCAGTGCTGGGGCTCTGCCTCCCTGTGCTGTGTGTTTTCTTTTTTTTTGCACAGACTGAGATAACACATTTCTTCTGTTTATCTAAGAAAACAAAAATAAAACATTTTCAATCTTATTCCCTTCTGCTGTCACTCGCTATTATCCACGTCATTCTCCTCCTCGCCATCATCGTCATCATCGTCACCTTCTGACAAGTCAAGGTCACTGAACCCCAAGGCCATGTTGACTTTCTTCCCTCTCCTCTTACATGTGGTTTTGCACGAATTCTGCTTGGCTTGCATGTTTATCTGCATCCCAGAATGCAGCACAGCTCCCGCTTTGTTCATTGAGAAGACATCCCCAAAGCCCATGAGCATCATGGCCTGCAGCCTGGGGTTCATGCCATGACCCTCCCCGTTACTTGCTGCAGTGATCTGGCATGACATCTCTGCACTGTTTGACTCCTCTGTTTTAGATTCAAAGTAAGACTCCTCAGACATTCTTGCAGAGAGAGGCAAGAGAAGCTATCAAAGGGGAAGAAAGGACAGAAGTGAAACGAGAAATTAGTACCAATTTAAGTCAGGGGACAGATACCACAAAATTAGATGGAACCACGCAGCAGGTGAGTGATGAGGACTTTTTAATGGTGGACCTGGCACCAGTGTATTGGCCGTAATTTATAAGTGACAGGGTAAATCATCACGGGAAGCCGGCAGAGCACCAGACTGAGCCGGATTGCAAATGGACAGGAAGGTACCAGTGTTAAGTCCTTGCTTTGCTTAAAGTAGTTTTTTAGGATGTCTCTTAATTTTTCCCAATTTCATTACCATACAGAAACATTTGATTAACCATTATATTAATTTAAAAAAAGGAAGAAATGAAGCAGAGATTAAATATCAAGTTAAAAAAAAAATTCAGAAACCCTGTTCCAAGGAAGAGTGCAGAGGAAGGATAAAAGCAGTTTGGCTGCAGGTGTGCATGTGTGTGCATGCGTGTGTGTGTGTGTGTGTGTGTGTGTGTGTGTGTGTGTGTGTGCAGCTGAGGCAATGTGGCTGACTCTACCTCTTTCCATGGGATAGTGCCTTGAGCACACTCTGAAGAGGACTTTACTTGCTTCCATTTATCAGTGACTCTGGCCAGATCTGGCACTGTTTAATTTATTCATGTTATTATATAATTCACTTGGGAGTAAATTCAAGACCCTGTCTTTAAGTCAGTTTTGGTGAACCTGTGGAAACCGGGAGGCTGCTCTTAGCCTGTCTTCTTGCTGCAGCCACCGACAGCCAGGTCTCCTGCCCGTGGGACTTGTCTATATGAGGTCTTTCTCATATTGTCACAGTGTTGATAATTTACTTTCTTCCCTGTGTAGTTACTTTCAACAGCCTATCTAATCCATGTCGTTTGCTCCTATTTCTCTCATGATAAAACGGTCAGGGTGTAAAAACAATGGTTTTATATCTTCTGAGGACAGAGCAAATAAAGGGTTATGCTTTTCACAAATAATGCACAAAACTGGAACTCTTGGATGAACTTTACATTTAGGGTGTGAAGGTACAGAATATTTAATATTTATCTTAAGATTCCCCCCCCCATATTTATTACTGTTGCAGGCACACAAATGCCACCAGCGTATGAGTAGCTATCAGAGGACAACTTTTGGGAATTGGTAATCTCCTACCTCTTTAAGTTCTTAGGGCTCGGGTTATCAGGCTTGTTTGGCAAGTGCTTTTAGTGATGGAGCCATCTTGATGGCCCAATTTTCTAATTTAAGTAACTGTTGGAGATAAGTTTTCAAAAGCCACTCATTCTATTAGAGGATAATTTTGGCACTTTGGGCTCAGAACCAAGGTCCTGTGGTCCATCCATCCAGCCTCAGATCCTTACTGGTGGAGCAGGGCCTTACTCCTTAGGACTTATTTATTTTATTACTGCCAAGGTCTCTTCTTACATTATGTTAGGGTCTAAAGAGATCCATACATATTTCTTAAAAAATAAGTTTATCTCTATTTTTTTTTTACAGTGAGCTGCAACAATAATTAAAAGTAAGCTTTATCCCTATTTATGCACAGGGAACTCATCTTTCCAAGCGTCCTTAATGTTTCAGTTTTAGGAAGGAAAATAGTTCCCCTGAAATCAATTTGATAGTATTCTTATGCAGTTGTGTAAATGTTAGACTGTTATATTTAAGATGGAGCTACCTGTAAAAATTTCTCTTTCTCTCAGTAGTCTAGTTAAAACCCAACTAGAGATGGTAGGAATGATGAAAGAAAACGCTACTTATAAAACACCCAAGAACAAACTCCTTCCCTTAGAAGCACCAGCTTTAGGCAGAGGAGACGTTGAGAGCAAGCGTTATAAACAGGAAACCTTGGGCCTTCATAAGTAAAAAGGGAGGGGCCTCACAGGGACTACGTCATGCTGTCCGCTGTTAGCTGGTGGCCTGCGAGGCACTTCCTCTAAACCAAGATTTCTGGGGTTAAAACACAAGCGCACAACCTACTAAGCACCTGTGGCACATTATTCTTCATCACACAACTGTGTTGCCAGCAGCAATAATATGTGCAAGGCAGCCCATAATTTCTTAGCTAGACTGATGCCAGTAAGCCAAGGCGAGGTTCTGAGGCACACTCTAATAAGCGGTTGAAAGTTTTCTTGACAATAAGACATTTAGAAAGAGTTGAGCCATGCAGTGCTTTACAGTTAAGGTTTCAATGCACTTAAAAAGCAAAACCAAACAGCTTCCTAGCCTTCAGCAGATGGGACGTAGGAACAAGGCTGCGCTCTCCCGCTCACACCTGCCTGTAAGAAGCAGGGCTCTTTCACAGAGCTCTGAGTGCTACATCCTGCTGGCACCAACTCAGCCTGAACAGGAAACTTCCCCCTTTACCTTTTCTTTGAGAGTCTGGCTAAATTCATAAGACTTGCTAACAAAAGTGAGGTAGGTACCCTTTTAATATCTCATGCCGGTCTTACGTATAGCAATTCACTTCTTACCTTGGCATTCCCGGGATTACCAAAGTCATTTTTGAAAAGGGATGTGCAGCATTTAAATGCACTCTCCTTTTTTTCCGGGGTGAGGGGTGCCAGATTGTGTCTCCATAGGAATTGAAAATGGAAACGGACTCTCTTGGTCTTTAGATATTGGAAGACATTTTGCAACCTGTCACCGGCTTCTCAATGGAGGTTAAGACTTGTCTAGATAGGTCTCTGAGGAACACACAGTGAAGGTTGTTTAACTTTTTTTCTTGGTACATTTGCCAATAACTTTATTTTGAATCTCTCATTCCTTGTGATTTTAAGTGGACAGATATCGTCCACTGAAAATTCTAGAAAACCAATCCTAAGCTTTTACTTGATTCCTAAAAGTAACTCTTACTTGAAATCTGAAGGATGATGGAAGGTGCTGCACACTTTAACACACAACAGCTTCAGCTCAAGGCTAAAGCCTGGGTGGCCAGCGTTCCTCCAGACTAGGGAAAGAACAAGGGTCTTCCCGGAGGCGTAGCAAGTGGGCTGCCTGCCTCAGGAGGAGCCTTCCCCCCATTTGCTGCTGCTTATACGCATGGCACTAAATCAATAAGGAGTATTAATGCCTGTCATCTCGATGTCAGCAGGCCAGCTCCGTCATGGAAAGAAAATGTGCTTAAGTTCTGACACACCCAAGGTATTCCTGGCTGTCTTGCAATTAGTTATTAATTACTGGGGACCTCTAAGGGCATTCCCTCAGCGTTCTGAGGGCCTAACAGATGGTCTAAAACACATTAAATTTTACTCTTGTAATTTTAACATACAAATAAATGCAATTCTTAAGGAAATAACAGTTCTTAAGGAAAGATCCAGAAGGAGGAATTTTCTTTTAAATAGTTTTTTTTCCCCCTTTTAAATCTCTGTCTGGCACTTGGTGTTTCATACTTCTTGCTACCAATGAAGGCCTTTAGTTCTCAGGAGCAGGGCAGGAGGAGTTGGGGGTGGGGAGGAGTGTGGCCATGCAGCGGCGCTCAGCATGCATGCTGAGAGGGCAGCAGGAAGCCACTAGGTGGCGTACTCACCGGGGTGTTGGACTGCTCCGTGAGCTTCTGCTCCCACATCTTCAGGCGTCTCTCCCGTTCTTTGAGCTCCTGCTCTTTAAAGCTGAGATCACGCTCTAGTTTCTTCAGCCGCTCAAGGGTTGCCTCAATTTCACACCTGCAGAGAGGGAACTCAGTGAGTCTCCACTATTGCCCGGCCCGTGGGCTCTCGGCGGGTCCACTGGAGTGCTGACCAGATAAAAAGCTAGGGTGTGGGCTTTGAGATTGGCCAGGAACCGGCAGCAGGACTCAGTAACCTGGGATTTCTTTGGGTGAAGGGATGACAGTTTAAGATGCCAGGGCTCTATAGTGAGCTTCATCCTCAGAATTCCTGGGCCTGCTTGTTGAAACAATAAAACACAGATGCCTACGGCTCCCGTACAGAAAGCACACGAGTGGCTGACTGGGCGAGGCCTGGCTCTTCCCACTATTTAACAAACACAGGCAATTTATTTCTCCATTTTTTCTTTTACTGAAAATAGACATTTTTCATACAATATATTCTGATTACGGTTTCTCCTCTCCCTAACTCCTCTGAGATTGACCCACCTCAACGATGTTCACATCCTTTCTGTGCCTCCTCAGAAAATAAATGGGCATCTAAAGAATGACTATAAAATAAAATACGATAAAACAAAAACAAGCAAACTGGAATATGACAAAACAAACAAGAAAAGCCAAATAAAAAATACAAGAAACACAAAAAGGTACACATGCACACACACACACATATACACACACATACACACACACACATGCATACACACACACACACACACAGAGGAATCCCATACAAGCAAGCATGGAATACTTGTCAGAGAAATCCTGAGTCTCTTTTAGACTCTGTACTTTTAAAGGAAGTTCTTTCCCTCCTGTCTAGGCCACTCAGGACACTCTGCCCAGTAACAGAAACTGTTCCTTACTGAAACTGGCAAGATGTCTGGGCACAAACTTTTCCTCCTTCAGGGCTGTCACAATGTTAATGTCTAAATTTATGCTCTGAGAACTGGAAGTTCTCCGCCTTGAGTTTCTGAAGAGTTCGCACATGAGCCATGAACCATGTAATGAGAGATGAAAGGGCGTGGTGTGTGTGTGTGTGTGTGTGTGTGTGTGTGACACGCAGAGAGGCACATAGGAAGGAAGATGGGAAGGCTAAGGGCATCACCTCTGCCTTCCTGCAATGAGTTTCTGGTTAGCTGCTGAGACAAGCCTGCACTACACACTACATCTTCACAGTGAGACCTTGGTGTGGAGGGAAGGCATGTGCGCCCCAGAGCTCAGTTGCTGGAGATACTCTGTCCTTGTGTTTCCAGGGAAGGAAACATCTCAGTCTACCCCTGTGGATGAAAACCGAGTTGCATAAATGATGATGATGACGATGATGATGAAAGCTTGGAGGTGGGTCCGCATGTGAACCTAAAGGTTCTCTTCCCGGCGTGTGTGAAGAGCCCCTCAGCATGGGGAGCTTTCAGTGAAGACTCTGTGTACCCCAGTCCCTTTTACTGGGGTATTGTGAGAAAACATGAAGGGACAGTAAGTCACAGTACAGTCCCAAGAAAAGTCAAAAAAGCAGAAATCTTTTAGAATTATGACTTTATCATGAAATTCCAAGCTTAATCCTTAATATTTCTGACAAAAATATTATGCCAATTCATCAACAAGTTTGTTTTAACTTTTCAAATGGAGGACTGAGGAGAAACACTCAGTGTGGTACTCACTGTGGTGAACGTCCATGACAAAAAAGAAAGAACCACTTTGAGCCATTGAGAGGCCACTGGGTGGCAAGCTCATACTCGGTGGCGGGATGGCCTGGGCCACTTGTCTGTGTGACACTTGATAAGCTTGTCCTAACTCGCCTGACAATGAGATGGGTCCACTAGCGCTTGCCCCTTTCGGTCAGGATGAATGACCAGCACAGTCTGTTTTGCTTGTAATTAAATCCAAGGTCTCATCTCAGACTCTGGCTCCACAGGAGCCCACTGTGATGTTTGAGCCCGTGTGGAAAACAGATCAACAGTTAAGTAAGCTGAAGGCTGTGACAGGAACATACCAGCCAGGAAGATGAGCTTCCTCACTCTGTCCTGCAGGCCCAGGGTCCCAGCACCGCTCTCTCTCGAACACTTCAAGAGAGAGTGACCCAAGCCTGAGGACATGAAAAGACACCCCCTCCCCCATTGCTGCCTTTGTTTTGTGTATCTGCTGATACATTTAGAAAATCTTCCCATTCTAAAACTCCAGTTGTTGAAAACTGGTTCTCTCAAACCAAATCCAGCCGAGGTTGGTTTCAATTAACATCAATTTTCAGGCAATGAACTGTAACTATTCTTTCATTAGACAGATTCGTTGTGAACTCACAGGCCAAACTGAAGAAACAGTCACATGGCTTCTATGTTACATGGTAAGTAGAAATGTATTAAAGTTGTGGTATGAACACAAGATGGGTCCTCATACCCAAATTGCAAAGAATCCATTTTTGATCTCTGCTTTTTGTTCTCAAAAGGCATGTCATAGTGACAAGTACTTTGGCCACAGTGGAAAAACAACCAACAAAAAGTGTTTTGCTAACAGGCAAAACCTGAACGCTCCATTATAGCCCCTTGGCTCACTCGCATACACCAAGGCAGGTTTGTGTGGTCACCTGTGATAACAACAGAATGCAGAAGTACAGGGACCCAGGCTCTGCTCCGACTGCTTGGACATCAGGGCGAGGAGCAGCCCAGGGTGGATGATCAGAGTCTGATGCTAGCTCTCTTTCCTTGTACAGCTTAAGAGGCCTTCAGTAAGCTAGGTTTACAGAGGGTTTTCGGGATCATTTAATTTTCTAAATTAGATGTTTCATCTGCCTGTGTGGAGAGAAAGCTTGGGCAAGTGGCCATTGTTTGCAAGTGTCTCAGCAAGTGCCTGGACGCACACTTCCTTGGTGACTCCCATTTGCTGAAAGTCTTTGGGCCCTGATAAAAGTTGGGGCAAAGGAAGTAGCAGCAGAATGGCCTGTCCTTTGAACTACAAGGTGATCTGAAAACCCATGACATTCTCCCTGCAATGTGGCACTCTGAATGGCGGGTTTACACTTGATTGATAACCTAAAGTGATCACGCTCCACAATTTGCTTCTGAGCAAGAAAGAAATCTGGTAAAGAGAGTGCTGCATGTTAGCGGGCAGCTGGCATGGCCGATGACTAATGACCGATGATCGTCGTCCATGGTGGCCTCATTCTGACTCCACTGCAATACACTGTGAGCTTGGGTGAGTTACCCAAGCTCCTGGGACGTGACTGGGGCTGCTATGGGGACTAAGACAGATAACCTAAAAGAAGCAGACATTTGGAGGAAACTAATGAACAATAACTGATTGCTAGTATTTTAAGCATCATCTGTTGTGGTTTTAACCAGTTGTCAAGTTCAGTTACCATAGCTCCACTGCCTCAAACTAGTTTGAGGTGAGAGTCAGGTGAGACACGCACACTATCAGAGTAGAGCTAACAGTTCCCAAAAGCCCCAAGATGCCCTTGAGAAATGGTGCCCCCTTACAGATCAGGGTACCTTCCCCCCATTCTTTAGTACCAGTTCTCTTCATTTCCCATCTTCAAGGAGGGGTTTGTTTGCCTGTGTTTGCTGTTGAGATGGAGTTCTGCTATGTTGCCCAGGCTGGACTTGAACTTGTGGTCCTTTGGCCTCAGCCTCTCGAGTAAGTGGGTCTGCAGGTATGCACTACTCTCCCCAGCTTTCACCTTGAAGTATTTTGCACCACTTAGCTTTATAGTGTGAAATTCTGAAAAAAATCTCATCAGCTATTCTCCTCCCTTTTGCTCGTTTGCTAAGTGAAGGTGAAGAGTTTCCATGTGCCTGTTAGCCATTTGACCTCCTCTTAATTTAAGTTTTATTTATTTACTTATTTATTTATTTAATTTAAATTAATTTGTCAGGTTAGCACGTCTAAGAATGCGCTCAGTCCGGGTGTTTTCATGAGTCACTACACTGTGTGCTCCCTCGGCCCTCCCTCCTCCACACTCTAAACTTCCTGTCAGGCTTCACCATGCATTCTGTTTGCTTTCTCTAGTTCCCACCTCACTCAAAGTTCTTCCTCTCTGCCATGAATCTCTTTTCATTTCGGCAACCCACACATAGGTACATATAAAAATACACATGTAGTTTTATTTTGTGTATGTATATGTGCGACGCTGTGGTTTACCATCTATTCCTGTGGGTATGCACCGGTTGGTGGGTGTGCATGCGTGTAAGCAGAGGTTGATGTCAGGAATTTCCTCAATCCCTCTCCGCTTTATTTTTTGAGGTAGGGTCTATCATTGAACTTGAAATCACAGATTTGACTAGGCTGGCCCGTCAGTGAGCACCAAGGATCTGCCTGTCTCTGCCTCCCCAGCAGGGGGATTACATATACATCCCATTGAGCCAGCTTTACACATACTTAGTTTCTGTATATAACAGAAAACATGTGGTGTCTGTCAATCCATATTTCACTTAACATAATGATTTCCAGTTCTATTCATTTTCCTGAAAACTCTACAATTACATTTTTCTTTACAACTGCATGAAGTTCTCTTGTACCACATTTTCTTTATTCTGCTGGTCACCTGGGTGGGTTCCATTTCCTGGCTATCCTGTGTAGTGCAGTGATACACAGGGGTATGCAAATGTCTTAGCGATATGTTAACTTTGTCCTTTCGGTGCTGTGGTGGTTTGAATTGGAATGGCCCCCTTAGGTTCCTGTATTTGAAAACTTAGTCATCAAGGAGTGGCACTATTTGAGAAGGATTAGGAGGTGTAGCCTTGTTGGAGGAAGTGTGTCAGTGGTTTCAAAAGCCCAAGGCAGGTGGAGTGGCTCATCTTCCTGCTGCCTGGGGTTCAGTAAGTAGGACTCTCAGCTACTTCTCTAGCATCATATCTGCCTGTGTGCTGCCTTGCTCCTGGCCATGATGAGAACAGACTAAACCTTCAAACTGCAAGCCAGCCCCAGGTGAAAGCTTTCTTTTATAAGAGTTGCCATGGTCACTGTGTCCCTTCACAGCAATGGAACACTGAGGAGTATGGCTGAGTCATATGGAAGCTCAAATTTTGTTTCTTTGAGGAATCTCTACTCTGATTTCCACAGCAGTGGCACAAGTTTACTATCCACCAGCAGTGAAGAACCTCTCTTTCCCCACATTCTCGCCAACTTCGTCATTTTACTTGACGATAGCACTAGTCAATTTCTTCTTGTGAAATCTGCTCTCATTAGGACACTGTTTTAACTAAAATGCTTCCTGGAAAGTTGGAATTGCAGTCTGGTCAGGGACCGAGGACAGCTGCTCAGAGAGTTCTTGAGACCTAACTGGTTTCAAGATGGCAGCATGACTGATGGCACCATGACACATGACAGCATGACAGAGCTGGCTTTTCTACCCTCATTCTTTCAGAAGAACATATAGTTTTCCTGGTGTTTTATGGCATATGGGCTGTGGGATGAAGGCAGAGGCAGGATTTATTATTATTTTAAAAAGATTTGTTTTTATGTGTATCTGTGTGTGTGTCCATTTGCTCACGCATGCATGTGGGTGGGGTCTCAAAGAGACCAAAAGATGGCCATGCATAGCCCGGAGCTGGAGAGCCAGTGAGCCCTGAGCCTCCTGATGTGGGTGCTGGAAACTAACTGCAGTCATCTGAAGGAGGAGCAAGTACTCTTAGCTGCGGAGCCATCTTTCCAGCAGCATGCACTTACTATTTTTATTTTACATGAATTAATAAATACATTTTAACTTTTTTCCCAGTTCTATTTTTAATGTAATAAATATTGCCAAAAATGACTCATTTAAACAAAACATTTCTTGGGGGTCCCCAATAATTTTTAAGAGTGAAATAGAGATGTTAGAGAGATGGTTCTCTGGGTAGAGGCGTGTGCTATACCAGCATGAGCTCCTGGGTTGGGATCCTGGCACACACATATACAGCTGGTCATGGCAGTGCTTGTGTACAATCACAGCACTGTCTGTGCCAGGAAGAGACAGGAGGGTCATTGGGCCTTACTGGCCATAGCCTATCTCCTAGTTCAAGGAACAAGAGTGTGATAGAGAAGGTCCTCCCTCTGTTTCTGCACACACGTATGTGCACCTGCATACACAAGTGCATATAGCACCCCTATGTACACACACATGAATATAAACCCAGATCCTTTCTCTGTTTCTGCACACCCGTGTATGCATCTGCATACACAGGTGCATACAACACCCTCATGCACACTCACATGACTATAAACCCAGGTCCTCCCTCTGTTTCTACACACACATGTGCACCTGCACACATGGATATAAACCTACCATGCACATAAACACACAAAAAGTGAACTGGAGTCCTAGACACAAAATAGGATGGGCATTGGTTTGGGCTATGGGAAATTTCAATTTTTTTTTTTTGCAGGAAATTTAGTAACTTTGCTTTGTTTTCATTGTTGGCACACTTAGAGAACCCTATCTCAAACACTGATACAGTTTTAAATCCCTCTAATCCTTTGGATAACAGATCAAGTAGCATTTCCTTAGGGAAACCCTGTATTTTACGCTCAGGTGGGGTCAGATTTCATTGTTCCTTCTCTGTCATGGGGCTTGTCAGGGTGGAATGCGGATGGCGGTGATCTCAGAGTTAGCATTTTGACACAGGTGTTCTTGAGGCTGCTGCTGACAGTGTTGTGTGTCTGGGGACATTGTGCCAATCACAGTAGCCCAGCACCTGCAGGAGCATTGGCCAGGGCAGGTTTAAAGAATGTGACTAGAGGCACAATTCCTAGGCAAACGCACTGGGTATACATTTATCTTCCAGGGCAAGAACAGTGTTTAAATCACTATAGTCATGCTCTCTGATTGCCTGCCGCCCAGCCTCCTTCCTTCTCTCTCTCCCTCCCTCCTTCCTTTCTTCTTCATATGTTTACTGAGCAATTGCTATTGAAGGAAATGGAGACAGAGATACACAAAACAGTTGTTCGATTTCCCAGCTCTCCAGTGAGACACATCCATGCAGCAATCCCCAGAGCTCTGTGGAACAGACCTGGTCAGGGAGTGGGGGTTGCACCCTTGCAGAAATGCAAGGTCACCAGCTGCCTGGACCGCTAATGGGAGCTGGGGGAGGTGGGACGGGAGCAATGTGCAACTGAAACAGGGTGTCTATAAAAAGGAGACTGCACTGAGAGGCTCTGGTGAGAGACCTGGGCCTCTGTGGAGGGACTGAAAGCATAGGACATGCTCAAGACGAGGCTGGATGGTGGGTCTTCTGAACCATAAGTATCTCTGTCTTTGTCTGAAGAGCAATGAGACACACATATGGAGTTTGAGGGGAAGTGGTCTGATTACATGTTACTGCAGGAAACAATGTCACACCAAGGTTTTGTAATGTAATTTTAGACCAGAAAAAAAAGCCCTCAGATTTAGATGGGAGCTCACTGCAATTACTTTATATTGCTAAGAAAAAAAATCATGAAAGCCAACGGCCCTAGATAGCTGTTTCAAAGGAATGAAAATATATAAGTAAGATCACCATAAAAATATCAATCAACTAGAAGGCCCCAGGCATGTGTACTGACAGGTGGCAAGAGCCAGTGCATGCAGTACTGACTTTTCACCAGCAGATGGCGTAGGGCGTCACGTTACTGCCATGGATATCGGGAGCAGGGATGAAGTTACTTCAAATCTCCGCTGAGTCAGGGGAGGAACAGCGTCCTGCTCCCAAACATGCTATTTATATTCCCTGCGTCATTCGACCTGGTCCAACTGCTTCATCTTGGGCTTGTTTTTTCCACTCATACAATCCGACTCTCTCTTTACTCATTCGCTTTGATAGGGTTTATAACATCTAACGTGCTTTATGGGTTCCTCACTCCCTACGGTAGCAGATGGGTTCCTCACTCCCTACATTATGCATATACATATATTAAGAAGATGTTGAGACTTGTTTCTTTTCTGGAAAGAGGCCAAAGCTTCTTAACACGGAATGTGTACAGAGAAAGGTCTGGAAATGGGCTTTCTTTCAGAAGCTATGACTTCAGTACTCTTCCCAGACACTTCGATTCATGCTAAGACACTAAGCACAGAGAAACACTCGGATATCAACGCGGGGTTATAACCCTTGGGCTTGCTGCCCCATCCCCCATCCCCCAAGCTGTGCTTAGACATCAGGACTGTCCATCAGGTGTCTGGGCTGGGACTTAATGCTGGAGCAGCTACCCACCTCCATTCCGCCTTGTTGTGTAAAAATGAGTTACACTGGTCAGGAAGGTTTGTGTCATTTGACATAGACTCCAGGATTGAAATGATTTGCTTGAACGATGGCCGTTTCTGAGGAAGAGAAGAAGGAACCACCGTGAGACTCGAGGAATGGAACAGGAGAAAGTGTAGCTGCAGCACGGCAGGCAGTGCTCTGACTTCAAACCAGCAGACGGCCAGGTGCAGGGAACCAGAGTCTTTAGTACCACACGGATAGATGCATATGTTGATTTTTTAGCATGCAGCATCAGGCTGGGATAACAAGTACTCGCCTGTGTGTACAGAGAGAAGTACTAAGTCTTACTCTGAGGTATGACCAAGAGCTCCGTCATTAAAGATGTACTTGGGTGGTAGATCTGGTCAGAGCTTAACTACATTAGGTACTCTGGGCATTCTGCTCTTCACTACACAATGTTTCCTTTTTGTCTTGTTTTTATAAGATGTGTGTGGGCAGGCAATATCTGCTTACCAACCCGTTGGAACTAATAAAACATCCCAAATCAGTTGGTCTAAAAAAAAACCCCAAAAACCTAAAAGCCAGAATAACGTCATTGTTCTCAAGGTTTATCCCATGGCTCTGAAGGCGGCTCCTGAAAAAGCTCTCCCAGCCTGCCTCTCGCAGGCCCCCTCTTTGCTCACTCCTTCCTCTCCAGCCAAGGCTCAGACAAAAGGTTAAAACAAAAATGGAGAACGATAATAAAAGGACGATGCACGTTCTCTCCTCATCGAGCCTCATAATTACACCATTTCAGAACAAATTACAGCTACAGCAATTAAAACACGCATTTTAATTTAGGAGCACAAAAACAGGAAGGAACAATGTTGAGGTGGCTTGCTCTCAGGACCTGGCGCTTCTGACATCATTAAGAAAAGCACTTTCCCTGTTTCAGAAATGTAAAACTAGGATATTTATTGACTTCTGTCTCCATTGATTTCAAGGGCACACACACACGTGTGCATACACATATGGTGTGTGTGTGTGTGTGTGTGTGTAAGTGTGTATGTATGTGTGTCAGTGTGTGTGTATGTGTGTGAGTGTGTATGTATGTGTGTCAGTGTGTGTGTGTGTGTGAGAAAGCATAGTTAAATGTTACTGATGAACAAAGGAAAATGCTTTAAACGGGGTACATGTAAACAAATCTATGTTTTTAAACTTTGTTCCGATCTTCATGTCTCCCAAATATGTTAGGTTTTAAATGGAAAAAAAAAGGTGTAACTTTGCACAAGAAATGACTCTAAAATAAATACAGGAAATGTAGAATCTTCATTTTGTAAGGAAAAGCAGCAGCCACAGGGCTAATTTTTTTTTTTTTTAAAAAGATCTGGCTCATGGACCCAGGCTAGTCCTTCAACTCTGTGTAGCTGTGGATGACCCTGAACTCCTGATCTTCCTTCTACCTCCCAAGTGCTGGGCTATATATATATATAACACACCTAGCTTATCAAGTGCAGGGAAATGAACCCAGGATCTTGTACATACTACCCAGGCATTCTACCAACCGAGATTTATTTCCAGCCCACCCAATGAACTATTAAAGATTTATTTTCTCTTTCATTTAATTATTCTTGAAATAAAATTAAACTCCTTTGTATTCAGGTGACAAGCATCCCTTAAAAAAAAAAAATCTTACCATCACAGTTAAACCCTACTCTCATACAGTATCAGAATGAGCATTTAAAATGCAGGCATAACTGGCGGCAGTGGTACATTTCAGTAGTGGGGGGCTGAGGCAGGAGGATTACTGGAGCCCAGTAGATCAAAACCAGCCCAAGCAAAATAGACACCCCGCCCCCAACACCAATGAGGAATTCTGTAGTACTGGTCTCAGGTGTGCTGTTTGCAGAACTGGAGTCAGTGTGTAGGATCTGGGGATGCTCCTCTGAAGGGCTTAGATACCTTGAGAGTGTTGTGAAAAGATTACTTATCTTGAAAAGAAGTCACAGTCAAGACCTCTTATTAAGCATCTTCATATCTTATATCTCTATTTGCTATTTCCATTTTATACACAGGACAACTAGCTTAGAAAGGTGTAAGTTATCCAGCTTTTTACAGAAAGCTGGTCACAGAACCTGGGTTATGCTTTTAAACTTCAAATCTTTTATCTCAAAGAGTATGATACCAATTCCTACCTAATTCAGAGCTTTAGAGTTGTCATTTTAAGGTACACTAATACTCATCTTTCTTTTATTTTCATTAATATACATATATGGGTATATATTCATATATGTATAAATATGTATACACACTATATATATATTATATATGATTTTATTTTTCAGACAGGGTTTTGAATATCCCAAGCTAGTCTTGGACTTACTATTCTCCTCATCTACTCCACAGTCAACTAGTTAAGCTACATTTCTAACTCCAATAGAATATTTTGAGCACATGATTTAGGCCACCAGGATGTAGTATCACTTAGACAATAACAGGTTTTCCCTATACGTCTCCCTCACTGTAAAAGAACACTAGCCCTAGAGGGAAACTGAATATTGTGATCTAAGTGTTAGTACTCTAAAGTCTGAAACAGGAAATAAATTACTCGAACCAACTGCTGCTCTCTGTGAAGCAGGACTGGTCCCAACTCTGAAATATAGGATGAAAATGTCAGAGAATTCACTGGGGGGCTGGTTTCTGCATCTACTTTCTATTTCTGAGAATCAGGTAGGAATGGGTATCATACTCTATGAGATAAGAGATTTGATGTTTTAAAAGCATGCATGTGTGTGTGAATATATATATATATATATTTACTTTTATTTATTTTTTTTGGTTTTCGAGACAGGGTTTCTCTGTGTAGCCCTGGCTGTCCTGGAACTCACTCTGTAGACCAGGCTGGCCTCAAACTCAGAAATCTTCCTGCCTCTGCCTCCCAAGTGCTGGGATCAAAGGCGTGCACCATCACTGCCCGGTGTGTATATATATTTATATTCCCTTGCAGAACCTGCAATCCATTGAGCAAGAAAATATATCACTTACAAGCTGGGATAATAACCCAGACTGATTGAGGTCTGGGCAAGGGCTCACAGTGTCTGGGAAGGTAGGCTTAGTGGAATATTGCTGGAGAAAGAGCATGCTCAGAGAAGGAAGCCTGTGCTGGCAGATTAGCCATGAGGACCGAGGGGTGGGCTACAGCCACTCTCTGGTCAAATCAAACACAGTGGCCTGGAGTAAGTACTTTTATCAGAATAAAATGTCACGAATGTAGAAAACAAAAATCTGTTTCAAACTTACTTTATACTTCATGGGCTGTAACACAAGATTTTTTGGTTCTAAAGAGGATTCAACTTCCTACATGTTAAAGGTATGCCAGTATCATCATGGCTATTGCTCTGGGCTTAAATTCCTTGCTGTTTGATGTGGTTATAGTATCATTTAAGTGCACATTTTTAGGATGTAGCACCAAGTTTTCAACCAAGGAATTAAATCATACTGAAATGTAATTACAGTTCTAGAGATCTGGGTGCATTATTCTAGTTCAATGCAAATAATTTCAAGTGAAAATTTTAAGCACACAAGAGAAAATACTGCTAAAATCACTGTATGCTGTAATGGACACAAAGGCAGAGGAACTGTGATATCATTTAAACAGTCCATGTTTGAAAAGAAATGTACAAACATCTGTATAGTTTAACTTAATTAGTGGTAAAGTGTACATTTCTTTTAATGCTTAATTATTTAAACCCCTCATTCTGGAAAAAGAAATCACACACTGAAAGTAGGAGGCCCTAAAGCAGAGGGGTAGGGCGGAGCACTCAACCTCTGGGGATGCAGTAGGAGGCCCTAAAGCAGAGGGGTAGGGCGGAGCACTCAACCTCTGGGGATGCAGTAGGAGGCCCTAAAGCAGAGGGGTAGGGTGGAGCACTCAACCTCTGGGGATGCAGTAGGAGGCCCTAAAGCAGAGGGGTAGGGTGGAGCACTCAACCTCTGGGGATGCTGCCAGTGAACTAATGAAAATAGTAACGATCGCAATGTCATGTGCTTTATGAAAAATAACACTAAATTATATGGAGCTCCACCTGAGGAGAGGCTGACAGAAGTCTGCTGGACGCCAGGCCAAGGCAGGATGCATATGGCCAGGGAGCCCTGTAAGCCAGTCTTCCTGGCCAGGGAAGCCAGGCACACGGCTGGGAGACTTCCTGAGACAGGTTTTTGCTGCTGTGTTGCTATATTTTGCCCTTGGCGTAAGACAGTATGCTGGAAATATTGTGTATGAATCAACATGAATTCTGTCTCTAAGCCATTTCCATAAAGAAGCACATTGCACAAGAACAGACATATGGTCACCGTTCATTCCCGGGCTCTCACTGGAAATGGGTATATATTTCGGAGGAATTCCGTATCATTATGTCTCTTTGTTACTTTTTAAGGCCTCTGTATTTGAATAGGTAGTAAGACCTCAATTTCCATGAAAAAAAGTATACAAATTTAAATTATGACTTTTGTTTCTTTAAGTTTTGATTGCTCGATTGTTTTAATGTTTAATCTATGAGACTCATTTTAAAATTATAATCTTTACTACGGAAATCTAAGCATGCACAAAACAATATAATGCGCCTCTATGTTCTATGGCTAAGCTTCAAAACCTATCCCTACCAATCATGTTTAATTTGTATAGCTGTCCGTTGTCCTTCATGTCGCTTTGAAGCAAATCCAAGACTAGCTATCATTTTATTCATACCTATTTCCATACATATCTAAGAAGGGTTTCTTTTTCTTTTTCTTTTTCTTTTTTTTCCAAGACAGGGTTTCTCTGTGCAACAACCCTGACTGTCCTGGAACTCTCTCTGCAGACCAGGCTGGCCTCAAACTCACAGAGATCCACTCAGGTGTCTCCTGAGTGCTAGGATCAAAGGCGTGCGCCACCACCGCTCACCCAAGAATATTTTCTTAAAGCTGAACTTTGTGGAGAAAGGAGATGGGCTATCCATGCTTACGTGTGATAAATGCATGAAAGCCTAGGTGGAATTTCTTCAATTTTATTGTGAAGCTCAAAAACGTCCCTGGACTTGTCCAGGGATGACACACACTGTGATTCATCCCTGGACTTGTCCAGGGATGACACACACTGTGATTCGATCAAAGTAAAACTTCTCCCTGCTCCTCGGTTAGAGAGAAAGGCAATGGAGAAGAGGCTAAGGGCAGAGAGCCACGGCAGATGCTCTGGGTTCACATCCAGCCCCTCTAGTACTGGCTGTGTGGCCTTGACCCATCATTTAACCTGTGCCTCCTTGCTCTATCTGTGAGCCAAGGTTGAGATCGGTCAGCTTCTATATCCAAGAGTTAATAGAAAGTACTTGAAACACAGTCTCACACATAGTGTATACTGTGTTAGCATTTTTTTTTTTAACAAGGCACATGGTCATGATTAAAAGCAAAAGAACAAAACTGTTTTTCAGACCAGAATGCTAACAAATGCTGTAAAAAGAGAAAAGTCCACCTGGGGCCTTAGCCGTCATCCTGGGGCTCACAGGCCTGGCAATTCAGTTGCTACCCCAAGTTTTAAAACCTCAAAAATGAACAGGTGAGGTCTCAAAAACGTGAACCATAATGAACATACCTTGGCATCAGCTTCCCAACACTGGTGTAGCAGCTCAGCAAAGCTTCTGGGGCAACTGCTTGGAATGGTTAATCTCTGCAACAAAGGAGGAAACAGAAGAGAAAACACTGCTTTACTCCCCGAGACAAGAAAATGACCTCTGTTGGATCGTTAAACAGTTAATTTAGAAACTTAAAAAAGACACAGAATTTAAAACTTCCACAGATTAATATTAATATGTAATGGGAGAATTCATGTTCTGATCTGCCCTGCAGATCTCCCAAGGCTCCAGCTTTCCCAGGTGGAAATCCTGGTAGATGGAAATGTCAGGTTCATCGTGACAAATGCAGCGGAACAATCACAGCTACAGCGGGAGAGGGGCAAGCTGGGGCCAAATGCTGTGTTTAAAACCACGAATTTATTACTGTGTTTTTATAGCAACTTAAGATCTGTGCACACCAGCCAGGTAACTAGGAAACAAATTGAGTTTTGGCAATAGGTGTGAGGCTCTGAAACCATCCTTGGCACGGAAGATCACTCTGCATTTTCTCACTGGTAATTCTGAATGTGCCATTCAGCGCGCACGATTCATTTGGCTTCACCTCTGGTCACACCTGTGTACTTAACCGGACTTGATACAAAACAAATTGGCTTCTGAGGATCAATTCTACTCACATACCCTACAGGTCTGGTTCTCACAGAACATGACATGCCCCTATCTCAGGGAGGAATTTTTGTTTTAAAAGGCGTAACGGTCCAGCCAACCACAGAATATCCTGGCATGTGTGAGCCACCAAGCTTGCTCTTCAACACTGTAAAGATAAGTGCCATCCTTCCATAGACCACAAAGTAGCAAAGTAGTCAAGGACTCTCTTTTGAGCCCCCAAATCCCAAATGTTCCGAGTGTACTTATGTAAGTCAAGTAAACAAGATGAAGTTTATAACTTTCTGGACTTAGCATCTAACTAAATTACAAATAAACAGAAAACGATTTTAACAGTTTTCAAATCTACCAGACTTCTCAAGAGCACAACACCTGCACACAAGAAATCAAAAGAGACTGGTTTTTTTACATTATTCACAAGCTAACTATGAAGTCACTAGCAGGAGGACTGGTCTTAGAACTGAGTCATTAACACAGCTTACCTCTGTCCGGCTGTATTGGCAGTCACTCAATGTCATTTACACACAAGGCTAAACACCTTAAATGGCCTCATCATCTTATCTAGTGAGGTTCTGCCTAGCCCGTGTTTTCTGTAGAATTTTCATTTATTCTTCACATTACACAGCTACACTGACTTGAAGCATGTCGCATGTGGGCGAGTTGAGGCTTTCTGGTTTTCTTTTCAGCGGAGCCAGGGCTGTCAAAGCAGTTGTTACAGAGAGAGCACTGGGGTTGGAGACACATCTGTGGCAGAGCTAGAGGCATTCACAAAGCACTGTGCTGCATCCCCCGTGCTGAAGGTGTGCGTGGATGGGTGGGTGGGGGTTATGGAGGGAAGAAGTGTGAAGCTAAGCACTAAGGTGTAAGTCCCTAGAATGGTCTGCCAAGGACATTTTACAAATAGAAATTTTAAAACTGAATTTGGCTGTATTTGGGTGAAGCTATGCAGAGACCTAAAAAAAAAATAGGTGTCTGGGCAAGAAAACACTTGCTAGTCTATCCATTCTA
Source organism: Tokudaia tokunoshimensis (assembly GCA_036184795.1). NCBI lineage: Eukaryota > Metazoa > Chordata > Mammalia > Rodentia > Muridae > Tokudaia > Tokudaia tokunoshimensis. The sequence goes on along the minus strand of BTHU01000004.1, from coordinate 46,598,185 downwards.
TTACATTAGTATTACAGACAATCTTGATATCACAATAAAGTTAATAAACAAGCAAGCTCTCCACATTAAGGCTATGCCAAGCCTTGGAAACTCCTAGTCTTTTGACATTGCAGAGGAGAATGATGTTTTCAACTGTCATTTTAGTATATTGTGAATGGCACGTTTTTGATGGAGATTTAAGGAAAATCAGTTGTTTGCTTAGAAGACAGAGGACGGTTGGGAGTGAGAATGAGTGAAGATGAACTATAGTTGCACCCATGCACCTGCAGTGTACTCCACACAAATGAACAGAAGGTTCCAGAGGGACACATTGTAGCACAGCCTTGTCTCTGGTGTTTACCAACCAACAAAGCGATGTCAACAGGCTGAATGTCCTGCTGTCCTCTTTTCTCACTGGGAAATCTTTTTAGATACAACATTTCAAATATTACACAGAGAGAAAAGTAATCTTAAATGTCTAATATTGTCAAGTATTAGTTAATCACAGACTCAGATAATTTTATGTAAGGGATTTCCTTACTGCATTAAAAAGTACTTTAAAATAGGATCTGAAGTATTTATGTCCTGATTACGGAACTTTAATGCATTCCTAATGCATCCAAACACACGTAAATGGCCACAACTTGGTACTATGCAGAAACACTACTTACAGCTTAAACATTTTAGAACAAAGAATTCACATTTAAAAGTAGAGTGTCTCCCAATAACTAAATTAGGTAGGGTATTTTTTTAAAAAAAATATTTTTGTACCATTTTATATGTAAGATAAAAAAATTGTTGGTTTTATCTTTCTAAAGTTAAAGAGTAGTAGATCAAATTTAAGTTTAAAACTTTTGTGCTATGTTTTATTGTGTGTATGTGTGTGTGTGTGTAAATGCACACCTATGCATTATGTACATTGTGGAAATGAGGAGACAATTTAAGAAAGTTAGTTCTCTTCTCCCACCATGTGGGTCCTAGGAATTAAACTCAGGTTGTCAGGCTTGGTGGCAAGTGTCTTTACCTGCTGAGCCATCTCACTGGTCCCAATAAGATGAAGATTTTTTTAATATTAATTAATTTGTTACTTACAATGAAACACATTTATATAACAATCCAAGTGTTTATGAAAGTAGAAATTATACTCTAGGACATTCTGTAGAAATTATACCCTAGAACATTCTAAAGGCTTACTGGTTTTGAATGCAAATAAAAAAAAAAAAAAGCAAATACATGTATCGCTTGTATTTAAAAAGTTCTTAGTAATGCCCTCTGAAGTTACTGCCTTCTGTGCAGGTTTACTGCTCCCTTGGGAAGGTGTAACAGGGTTTATGAATCTATTTTTAATAGAAGCTAATGACAGAAATGATTAGTTAAAAGCCTTATTCCATAAGAGTCGAGAAGCAAAGGTTCTTAGATATAATGTTAGAAAGCATGACCTCTCTATAGGCTCAGATGCAATGCTCTAGGAGGAGCTAGAGACTATCGAAGGACTCCCACCTGGTTTAAGAGTGCTGGCCCAATCCTAACTGACCAGCCTGGATGCCCCTGCAGCCATATAAGGCATTAGCAGACTGACCAGCCTGGATGCCCCTGCAGCCATATAAGGCTTTAGCAGTGGGAAGCTGGGTAAATACTTTTACAGACTCCTAGGAGTCCATAATTATTTCAAAATAAAAATCTGTTTTTTAAATTTACTCTACTAATTGGATATAGATGTTACAGAATGACTAGATAGGTCACGTTAACAATCTCTCCTTGGCAGTTTAAACACATCATTCTTAGTTAAATGAAGACTGCCAGAAATATGGAAACCTTTCTCCAATCCGATAACTGAAGGTATTCAACAGTAAAGACAAATGAAATATTGGAAGTTGAAGAGGTTTTATGAATTAGGCTTCTTGAAGAGAACTCAATCTCTGGGAATTGCTTTGATCCTATGTGAGCAGAACGTGTTTGGGAACCAGTGCCTCTAGTGGCAAAGTGAAGACACCTTCTTGAATGGTGACACTGCAAATACCATCGAGGCTTAATTTCAACTTTTTTTCCCCACAAGTAAGTACTCTGCAGTGGGAAGAGTAGATAATTATCCTTAAATCAAGCAGTTGTACTTTGATTCACTGGCAAGCCAAGCCCATGTCGCCATGTGGGTTCTCTCAACTTCCTACTTCTTAATGAACAGCTCAGGAAGTGCTTGAGCTGTTCATCACAGCTCACCGCCACATGTCCCACTGGCTCTAGGGACAAGAGATGGCTTCCTTGTGTGCGATGTTAAGTTCTGAAGGGTGTTGGTGGGAGCCTACCAACTCTCTGGCAGGATGGACACCCATCATTCTCTTCAGCTTTAAATACCCAATGCTTTAAAGATGCGTTGGATTGCAACCTACTCTGTCTTCTCCAGATAAAATATTATTGCAAAATACGAATTATTCTGTCAACTCTGGAGGATCTGGGTGGCTTTCTAAAGCCTTTTCTGGCCCATCCCGCATGGTATAGAGATTTCATAGAGTTCCCTGCTTCTGGGTCAGCAAATGATCAGTGCTGTCTTCACTTAGACTTGTAAAACCTGAACTAACCCCACCACCTCACTGGCAAAAGATATAGAACAGAAACAAGTGGGTCCTCATGTCCAAAATGATCAGTTTTCCCATGTGTGGTCTTACTGAACCTTGCATGGAAAATTACTATCGTCTAACTAAAACCTAACAGCTCTTGTGGAACAATGAGTGAGGCCTGGTCTTGGATAGAAGTCATTTTCATCTCTTAGGCTGGGCAGCCCTCTCCCATCAAATCCAGCCACCACTACATGCCTCCCATCCTCAGTGAGTCGAGAGGGCAAATTAGTCCAGTAGTTCTGGGTTAATGGGATCCAGGAGGCGGAATCTTGGTTTCTTCTAGTCAACAGCAGCTTTCTGATTAACCTGGCTTGCTCTATACTCACATGGGGGTGGGGCAGGTCAATCCAGTTCTGTTAAAGTGCAAAAGGGGTCTATCTTTATACAGTCTCCATGTGGAGATTATCTTACTTTAAGGTTACACTTGGCCTTTGAACACGGAAATGAGAACGAGGAAGTTCTGGGAAATAAGTGGTTTTGCCTTGCAAAGGCGAGTGTGCACGGCCACCATGCCATCTCAGTTCTCCTAATGCTGTGAGACCGGACGCTTCATCCTGAGGCTGAGAGATTTCCATGGCTGTGCGTTTCAGTGGCAATTTGAAACCTTTCAGAATGTAGTTGCTCTCTTTGATATGGATGTGCCACGTTCTCTGATGTAGGCTCGTAGGTCCAACTAGCTGAAAGCCTCAATTTGTGGGAAGAAGAAAAGCGAGGCCGGGGACACGGCACACACGGTGTTTACGCCACTGAGGCTCCTTTGAAATGGAACGACTCTGCATGAAGAAGCCAGCGCTCTCGCCACCGCCTCGGCGATTCCAGTCAGGAGCTCATCTTCAATGTAGTGCTCAACGTAGGTGGCAAAACTGTAATTTTTTCCCCTTTTTGAAACTATTTTTTCTTCTTTTATTTTTGAAATTCTCATCTAAGCGACAGTTTCTTGTACTATAGTGACTCCTGCTGGGAGAGGTAAGTTGAAGTAGCTGAAGGTCTCTTACAGATAGATCAACTCCCGGCCAGTAAAAAAGATGTCCTGAACGCAGGAGATGCAGTTAAACTGTTCCCCTACCTTGGACGCAATGGCTTCTTTCATCACTAAGAACAAACCCCCAGGTTTTACAATTGAGACTGAGAAACTAGTACAGTACTTGTACAATTTTTGATCTACAGCATCACGACGTGAAGCTGTAACAATTAGATGTAAAGGGTCCATTCATGAGGAATAACATCACTCTGACCCTTTGTGTTAGCTCCTACCGCTAATCTTTCCATAAGCGTGAACTTACTTTCAATTTGAAGAAGATGAAAAAGTCTTTTGCAAAACCCCAATACTGTTTTCTGATCTATGCACCTGAATGGAGAAACGGAGTCTTACCTCGTTTTTTTCCACTACAAGCCAAGCTACTTGTAATCCTTCCAAACCTTTAAAGGGGACCTCCCTTGTTAGCATCTCCCAGAGAACCTATAACAAAAAGAAAATGGAATTTTTATTCTGGTACTTTATATTGGTATATTACTGAAAATGTAGCTAGCACTTAATTGTATCCAATTACTAGACATAGCCAACCATCTGTAGAAACTTCCACAATATATGTATATATTCATACATAGAACTTCTACCATATATTATATATATTATGTTCTTTGTATATAAAAACTTGTTTTAGAAATTGGAGCGTCTACACTTATAATTTTATATTAACGATTAAACTTGATCTTATGACTCCCCAGTATTTTCACATATTCCCACAGACTAAGTTTTATATTTTGTTAGAGAACAGTCTTTCTGCCTTGAATCTCAGATACATTTTTTTAAGATAGTAACCAGGAATTCAATACAGTTTTTAAAGGTTCAATTAAAAAAAAAAACAAAAAAACAAAACCAAAGTCCTCAGTTCAAATCATTAGCAAACTCATCTGCCCCATACTAATAGATATCTGTGACATTATAACATTTAGATATTGTAGTTTGGACAAATTTCAGAATGAGTCATTCTAAGGGCTCCATTCCTACATTCATATCTGATGCCACATTCTGAAGTACAGTGCACATTTAATAATCATATAAGCTGACTGTGTGCGTGAGGGACTCTACGCATCCAACTCTGTAAAAGTCAAGCTCGGTGTAGCAATGAGCGTCAACGGAAAGGCCACGGAGGGGAAACCCGATCTAGGATGGTGGGTTTGCTTTCTCTTTAAGCACTGAGTAATGGAGATTTGAATACCCAGTTGCTTTCTCTCTTTATTCAAATAGGCATCCCAAAAATTGGTTTTGAGACAAGAGACAAGGCTATGTAGCTCAGGCTAGCCTTGAACTCATGATACTCTTGCCTCAGCCTCCCAAGTACTAGATTACAGGCATGTAATCACCATGCCAGCCTGATATCACAAGGTGTAGTCGACCACTGCAAAGCACAAAAGCAATTCTGATTTTGTTAATAATCGGAATTTGACGAGCACTATAATTCACTGAGGGCCTAATGTGCTCCAAATCCCCATTACATGTGCTGCCTTGGTTATTATCAAGGCCTCCAATATCATCCTCAATTTATAGGTGAGGATAACGGTGTTTAGGAAAGGCAGATGAACTTGCCTATACGTCTAGCTACCAAGTAGGTCAGCAGGGATACAAACTGCTCTCTTACCTGGAGGTTGTGCTCTTATCCTGTGTAATTCTAGGGATGTGGAAACTCCACTGCTGGAGAGAACACAGCAGGCCCCGGTGTGGGTGCAGAGCCAAGGCCGACAACTCTGCAAGGTGGGTTTTGCTCTCCCTTGCTGCAAACTCAAAAGTCTATTTCTAAAGACAAGTCTAGATGGATGGCCTGGCTCTATTCGAGGAAGTCCTGTAAGCCTTAAACTGTATAGGCATTATATCCTCAGCCAGCCTGCTGTCTTGTTCAAGCCATAGCATGCTAAATGAACGCTGGTGAATACAAAGATAATTAGCAAGAAAATCAGGGAAATTGGCAGATGCTCCTCAAGGAGGAGAGGAAAAAAAAAAATCCCTGAAGCCTCTTTGGGCTTTTAATCAAGTGTGTAAGGTACTTCTTCAGAAGAGCTACTGAATAATTCTATTTGAGTCACACAGTGATTAGGAAAGGTAAGGGGCGCCCCAGAAGGGGATGATGCTAGTGCTGGCTGTAAGCGCAGGAGGGAAGAGTCAGCGCTGGAATACAGTCACCCGGCCATCCTGCCTGTGCAGGGGAAGAGGCAGCGCTAGGCTGGGCAGGAAATGAGGTCCCTCCATTTCCTGTGATCACCAGTCTCTGTAGTGCTGGGGACAGAAGGGGTCAGAGGATGAAGAGTCGGGAAAAGGAAGTAAGAAGGCAGCTACCAAAAAGTCAAATACTTCAGCCTCGCAAACACTCAGGTGACCAATTCGGGTCTCCCCTTTTCTAAGTTTGGGGGACAGGCACACAAGTGTGTATCCACAGGTAAAACCTGCCTGGATTCTACAGAGTAAAGTGCAGCTCCCGGGACTCTGAGGCAATAGCAGCAGAAAGGTGTTTATTTTTCACTTTTTTTTTTAGACCAAAATGTCTGACTGGAAAATATCAAAAGTCTAATCAATGAAGGGTGCGACCCTGACACAACTGGACTGTGTCACTCCATTTATGCCTCTGAATAGCTACGGTAGCCAAGGGAGGTAGCTTGAGAGACTCAAAACCGTGGGGACAGAGGTGCCAGAAACCTCAGGTTATGGAACCCAAACAAGGTCCAAATAGGGTGCCACTCTCAGCACCTCCCATAATTTCCCTTTAAGTCCCCAGATTTGGGGATGTACCCAAATGGAAGCAGAACAAGTTAGGGTGGCTTTTTTTTTCTTAAATATGTACATTCAATAAAATGACATTTGGCACAAGAAGTAAGTTTGTTGAGGAAGTCACTTGGAGGTCTAAAAATACATTAAGCTGGTGCCTTAAAATTCCAGTTTCGAGGATGCGGGCCAAGCACTGCTGTGATCTTTCACCTTAAAAATATTTTCCAGCTCATTGTATATCGAGACGCCCTTCCAGTTAAGCTGCACTCACAAGGAAAATTTCTATTTTCAGTTTACAGAACAGAATCTTGGCCACGGCTGTGTATTTCTGCCTTTTCTCTCACAAACAATAGGAAGCCATTACCTGAGCCAGATTGGTTCTGGAACAGCGCTCTAGACAAGTTGTAGAGGCTGCCTCTTAAGCTCCTCAGTTGAAGCTGGCTTTGGCTGGAAGCTCCTAGGAAGGTAAACCCTTCCACACTGCCACTGGGAAAGCTTTGTCTGTGGAGGGTGACAAGCCATGTGCTCTCACAAGGCTGGCTCTTCAGGGATCTGCCCCCTTCTTAGCAGATCACGTACTAAGGGAGGACGAACATCTTTCTTGTAAAAGTTCTCCTTGGAGAAAGGACAACTGGTTGCCTAGCTCTGTTGCTCTGCATAGCAACAAGAAGTATCTTTGAAGGCAGCAGGAGACTAGTTAGTTTTGCCATGTGTTCAGATAAAACTCAAGTTTATCAAGGGAGAAAGACTAAAAACAAAACCAGGTCTCATTTTTTTTGGGGGGGGGTGAGTTTCAAAAATCAACTTTTTGATGGCCTTGTTCTCTCAGCTATGAACTATGGCTTGTTTTATGTTAGAGCTGCGCTCTCCCTTTGGAAGGGACACTACGATCCTGCATAACTGTATTGTTTTCTTAGGTAGGCACCACATTTAAAGTTTGAGGAGCACAAACACGGATGCCTCAACTGGAACTCTGCACTCTCTGACGTCCAACCTACCCGGAACTCATAACTGCTTTTGGGTTTTTGTTTGTATAAATGGCTGTTAAAGGGTTCTAGAGAGCAAGGCTTGCATTCCCCCTCTCGCTGATGATGCCCATTTAGAATGGACAGAACGAGAAGGGCAGTGCTGAATGTCACCCCGAATTCTTATCATGAAATCAGCACCAACATACTTCTCTGAGCTTCTGCTGACAGAGTTCTCTGTGTGAGGCAAGCCGGCATTCTCAAACTTCACTTAAAGAGAAACCAGTAATGGCAGATGATTTTATAATTATTTATTTTATGAACGACATGCAATATGGTAGTCAGACAACAGCTTGAGAGAGTCTGTTCTCTCCGACCACGTGGGTTCGTCTTGGGATTCAACTCAGCTCCTCAGTCTTGCAGAACTTTTACCCACACTGTTAGGCCCAGATGCTGGCTTTGTTATTGCTTTTATTTTATGTTAAGTTTGCTTGAATGTATGTCTGTTTGACACAAGTGTAGTTTATGCAGAGGCCAGAAGAGATCCGAGGAACTGGAGTTACAGACAGTTATGACCCCTATGTGGGTGCTGGGAACTGAACTGAGGTCCTCTGGAGGAAAAGCCATCTCTTCAACCCCCAAACTGATTTTAAGGAGACAATGAAACATTTCTATTTCTGCCACTCAAGGGCAGAAAGGCTCTTGCATGAACTCTGAATTGAGACTGATATAGTCAGGGGACCAGATAGTTGGGTTCTGAGCCACACCTGGTGTGTGGTGGAGGGTAGTCCTGGCAGTGTACATTTGTTTTAGGAAGCGGCTTGTTCAGGGTCTGTTATATCCCTTTCCCAGGCAGCAGGATGGCCCATGTCTTTAATACCAGAGGCTAGGTGAGAGGCAGATCTCTGTGTGAGTTCCAGGCAGCCCTGACCTACATAGAAAATTCCAGGTCAGCCAGGGCTACATGGTGAGCCCTTGACTTAAAAACAAAACAAGACAAAACCATCCTCCCCCCAAGAAAGCCACACAAGGTTGAGCAAAGGTGGGGGTGGTACACATGTGATTGAAGGCCTCACGTGCACACACATAGAGATCCCTCTCTCAAAAGTGACACACAGTCTCTGGAGTGAAAGGTTTTTACAAACAAATGGAAAACCTACAGCTCTAGGAAGAAAGATGCAGGCAGCCTTAAGAAGTGCTCAGCGAGAACTGATAGAAAGGTTTAAAGACACAGGAGCGATCCTTAGTATCTACAGGAGTCGTGGTCAGCAGCTGTGGTTTCCAGGGGAAAAGGCATTAATTCTTGGTTACAGGTACCAAGAGGGCACTGTCTAAGGAAAGGCAGATGGGTACATTTTACACAAAGTCCCAGGCATCCGGAAGCTTTTGAAAGAAAGTGGTATGGAGTTTATTTTCATATATCCAATAATATTGAAACTAAAAGTTCATTCTATACACAACTCATAGTTGTGACTTTAGGTCAAAAATCTCTAATAGGGAAATTCCAAGACTTGGGGAGAATTGTCAAAGTACAAATTATATACATGGGCTTCTTGAGTAGGAAACAGGCTGGACAGCCCATCAAGCTACGTGAGAACACCGGTGTCTGAGTGTGTCTCTACTCTTATATACACCCGCACATGCAGGGAGAGCCGACCCAAAGGCCCACGTGTTCAGCCACGTTGTTGCCTTCCCAACCCCCCTTGTTCCACAGGAGGGTCAGCAGAGTACAGCACATTGGCTTCTATTCATCAGAATGAAATGTGCTACTGGCACCATCAAACATGCCATGTAAAACTTAAATCAGCCCACGCTTGTGTCCAGTCCAGAGACTAACTCAGCAGGTAAACATTTTCCCTAAAGTAAAGGACCAACTCAGCAGGTAAACATTTTCCCTAAAGTAAAGGACCAACTCAGCAGGTAAACATTTTCCCTAAAGTAAAGTTGGCAAGAGAAGACAATTTCACAGAAGCTTAACTTTTCCCTTCTGTAATGCTGGGGATTGAACCCAGGGCCGTGTACAAGCCTTAGCACAAAAAGCCTTGGATTGTAACAAACTCCCTGCTTTCAGAATTTCCGGATGAGTCTTGACGACTATACTGTAATAACATAGAACACAGCATGGGAAGCCAGTCTCCTCTGGGACTATTATCTTGTTTTTCCCCTTTCTATCTGTGAGAAATGCTTCCTTGTTCTCTGTAATAATGTTTTCATTCTTACAAACTTTCAGAATTTAGAGGAATTAGATATTTAATGCTGATGCTACTGTTACTATCTAACCCCTTTAAAAACCTAGACTTTAGCCAAAAATATACAATCCATTCTTGAAATTGCTTTCAGTAGCCATCAGGATTCACCCATCCATGAGAGGTGCCACGGTTTAGGAAGCACTGGCCCACTGGAAAAGCCCCACACATAAGGAAGCCAGCTCACGTGTGGACTGAAGAGGGAAAGGGGTACGCCTGACATGTGGTCCTCTCTGGCCACCTCCCCCTACCTCGGGAAAAGGGTGTTTGGATGGGGTATGAGCTGTTTCTTACAGCGGTAGTGTCTTTTATGCGAGGTGGCATGCATGGCACAGAGGGCATTGAGACCCAGAGACTCAGAATTCCCCCATGATGCTCTGGGTCTTTAAAAGGATATACAACACTCGGGGGGGGGGGGGGGATCTTCAAACAAGGAGTCACAAAGGATTCCTTCCCGCAGCAGGAAATGCCCTACCAGAGGCTCCTTCCTCCTTAGCTGGCTCCTCCCTCAATTCTACTCTTGCTCCCATCTGATGTCATTCTGTCTGCTCTAATCCCTTCAACTTCACCATTTGTTTTTATAGCACTTGCAGCAGACCTGGGCAAGGCTAATCTGGTCTAACTACATGCTCTTTTGTAGTTTCAGAAATGCACAAGTTCAGTTTGCCTGGCAGCTCCTGGCTGTCATACACCATGTGGGCATCTATTACAAGCAAGCATATTCTAAGAGGTTCGCAATATCAGTGAACTGCACAGCTGCTCTACGGTCATGTGTCCACCCAGCACGACAGCATTCCCGGCAGGCCTCGCGCTGATCTTTGCTTCTTGGGAGTAGTGATGGCTCTTGTTACGGGACAGATTAGCTCGGAGTCATAAGTGATCAAAACACACATTGTGACACCTGGAAAGTCCCTCCCTAATGCCTCCACTGTAGGTGACCCTCCTGTCTCAGGCACAAGGAAGCTACACTGTGGCCACTTTCTTCTCTAAGCTGTTGTCCCTGCCTATGTCCTTTGGTAAACAAGAAATGAGAAACATACTCACCACACCATAGGAGTACGTGTCACAGGTTTCAGACACAGGGAGACTCTGGATAACTTCTGGAGCCATCCATGGGAAAGTTCCAACCAAGGACATGTGTGTTGTATGGTTATGGAACCGCGAGGCGCCGAAGTCACAGATCTGAGGACATAGGAACCAACGTCAACTTTCTACCCAGTGCTGACGGGAGACTGTTAGTTACAAAGCCGTCATCAGAAACGGGCAACTCTCTTCAAATGAAAAGAAATGGTCCTACCTTCAGCACTCCGTCAGCAGCGATAACAACTGGAAGAAAATGGAGAGAAAGTATGATAATCTTTTCTGTTTGAATCAACTTAGCACCAAAGAAAAGTACAGTGTCATGTTTCTAACTTTGAAACCACTACATTTCTAACTTCACAATATAAGCTGGGCGTGGTGCTGTGTACCTACAATCCCAGGCTGAGGCAAGAGGACTACCATGAGTTTGAGGCAAGCCTGGGCTACACAGCAGGAACTAAACCTGTCAGGGATTCGTAAGAAGACCCTGTCCCAAACGTACACATCAGTATAAAGCAGGTATCTTAAAAACCATTTGGAGCAGCATCTCATGGAACTAAGCTTTTTAAAAATGTTATCTGCCTTATAGGAAGGAACTCTCCAATCAGGAAATATGTTCATTTTATGTTTTAAGATATAAAATTCTGTCTTTATCTTTCTCTCTCTTTCTCTAACTCTGTCTGTCTGTCTGTCTGTCTCTGTGTATGAGCGTGTCTCTGTGTGTGTGTGTGTGTGTTCTTCCCAGTTGAAGATTAATTTTCTGAGAGGTGAAAACAACGTTCGCCCACTTATGCATCCAAGTGCTTGACAACAGCATTGTTGAGAACCTACTGGGGTCAAAGGTCTCTGCTGCCTCTCCTTTCCTCTCATGAAGTCTGCAGTCCATCAGAGAGACCATTAGCCACCCACAATGAAGTGGGGGTAAATTGTATGATGAGACAGAGTTAATAAAGAGCTAATCAAGAGAACACCTGAGCCAGGGGAGGCTGGCTGAGGTTTCTGGCCGGAATGGATGCATACACTAAGACTTGATGACAGGAGGAGGGGAGCCTGGGAGGGCGAGTAGTTTCACCTATGAAGCATTCGGGTGCAGGGGTAAAGGCGCAGCCTTTCTGGAAGACAGAGGCCAATCCAAGAAGAGGTCTCGTGGGAAATGAGAGGCCATAAAGAATGTCATAGGGAAGAATGACAGGAGGGAGACTTCAGGGGGCTGACGGCCTGTATCACAGCACAGGACAAGAGGCAAGGAGCCGGCTGTGCACACGAGTGGCTGCGGTTTGAGAGAGACATGGTGCTGTCAGTACTCTGTGAGAAAGAACAGGAGACTAGTGGGCTGAACTGAGAAATATTTAGGTCCGGATCAGGGGGCTTGAGGAGCAGCAGTGGATGGACGGGGATCAAAGATGAAATCCTGTAACTTCTGGCTTCGGCAGCTGGCACTACGTTCAACAAGAAAGGAAAGGTAAAAATGGCCATTTAAGGCAGGAGGGAGAAGGTGAAAAGATCAGGCTGGACAGAAGACATTTAAGCCCATGTGAAATATCTGTACAAGTATGTCTAATAAGCAGTTCCTAAGCTGATGTCAGCTTAGGAGCATTGCTATGGAAGTGGGACTTTTATGGGACTGGGAAGGTGAGAGAGGCGTCCAAGGACAGAAGCCCCGGGAGGGTTTCCGGGATTTGGGTAGTAAGTCACTCGGTGCCTTGAGCGTGGTCGATCATCAGCACAGCAGATGTTACTAGTGATTTGGGTAACTGGAGAAAATATCCTGTGTGATCTAATCCATATAAATAGTCTCAAAGTAAATGTGGAATGGCCAGAAATGAGCTACATAACTTTTGTAAACAGAAATGCAAATAAATATCACTGTTGTATTCAGTTGCTCTTAGACTACTTCCCTGTTTCTTTTTCCTGACATAGTATTAGTAAGTGCTCATTTTAAAAAGTTACAATAAAAAGCTTACTATGGGGGCTGGAGAGGTTTGTCAGTGGGTATAGAAGCACTTGTCACGAGAGCCTGGTGTCCTGAGATGGATCCAGAGACCCATACAAAGGTAGAAGGAGAAAACAGACTCCACAGTGGTGTTCTCTGATTTTCAAGGGCACATCACAGCACACGCCTGTACACAAATACATACCACACACACATACACACATATACATAATAATGGAGGTTTATTTTTATTACATTTATTTATTCACTTTCTCGGTGTGTACATGTGTCAGTGCATACAGGCCTCGGTACACACATGATGGTCAGAGAACAACTTGTGGGAGTTTATTCTCTCTTTCTGTCATGTGGTTTTTGGGGATTAAACTCAAGTGGTTAGGCTTGGTGGTAAGTGCCTTTACCCACTGAGCCATCTTGCCAGCCCAGAACTAAGGTTTTCAAAAATGTTACAAAAGACAAAGTCTCACTCCACCTCCCAGTAAAAACAAATTGCCAAAGTTAGGCTGGTATTCTTTTGATATTAACGTATACTCTTTCCTTTTAACTACATAACTTGCAATTCTTTAAAAATGAGCAATTCTCCATCATTATATATAGTTTTCATGCTAAATACATGGGTTTTAAAAGATCAGATAACTAGTTTTATCGAAACTAATAGCGTGAACTGAAATTGTAGTCACTTAACTCTTGTCACTTCGTACCCGGAAGAGATTATTTTCTAATGACCTCCTGTTAAGCGGCTCTATATCACAAGTTTGTAGTTCCCGGGAGTGTCTGTCTCAGAAGAGTCAAAAAAGAGTAGAAGAGGGTGGGACAGTCAGCTGAGCCAGCTGACCCGGTTAAGAAGAGGCCAGGCTGGACTCTCGGGATAGCAGCTGCCTACAACTTCCTGTCCTTCCTGCTTCCCATCTGTCAGACCCAGGCCTGCAGGTCCTGGGTGTGAGCAGAGCACCTGGGGTCCGCCCAGTCTTCTCCTGCCCACCTGCCTTCACCACCCATTCTAAGGATCACACTGTTGGTAAATTCAAGTTTTAGCTGCTGTGGTCTTAAGAGTTCTAAAAATAAGCACTTTACTTCTCCCTGCTGAGAGCCACTGAAAATGTAGAAATAACTGATAGCAAGGGCTACTTCCCCCCTTGAGTGGCAAACTCTGATGTTTACTTAGCTAGCTCTACTCAAGCTAACTAGTCCTACTGCCTTTCTGACAACTCTAAATGACGTAATGGAAGAAGGTAGTGTTGAATCCTGCATGCTATTTTAAAACGCTCATTTTCCAAATGATAAATATAGGCTCATAAAGTATAGGAGTGCACAAAAGAGGAACAAGAAAGAAAAGAAAAGAAGACGAATGCCTTTATGTTCTCGATTCTCAAGCATGCTGGCCATCTTTGGGCACTATTCCAGGTACTATAAGTGAGCAAAAGATGTATACCATGTAATTCAGAAATAAAATTCAAAATCGCTGCCAGAGGGGCAGCATCTAAAAATAGGAGACTAAAAATACATGACCACACACTTTGACCTGGCAATGCCAATTTTAGAAAAGATTTTTAAGGAAATAATTAGAGATATGTAGAGAGACTTGGCCAGAAGGCATTAAACTAAACATTTCTTATTTTAGAAAAAAAAATTTAACCAGTCGAGTTGGTTTCCATCCTGTGTTGGACTCACGCAATAGATCACTATGCGGCTTCCTCAAGTGACATATAGATTTTGGTATTTATGGACAGTGAAAACGTTTTCATGGTAGTACGTGGACCAAACAACGAGTCCCACCAACCGTGGAAAGCACTGCTCTGAGCTGTTTTGTGGGTTCGGGAGGACTGCAGTCAGACAGTAAGGCTGAAGGTGTGCTAACTCACCGTTTCTCGACTTGAGGTCTCTGTGGATCACCTTGACTGGAGCCTCCATGTGTAAGTAATGCATCCCTTTCGTAAAAGGAGGGAAAGAGGGTTAGTGGTTTGTGGTGCTGCATCAGAATGACCACTCACAATTGTGCAGAGAAATCCATAGCGGAAAACAAATCTGTGTGTTCTGCTCTTCCATGCTTGATAAAATAAAAATCACGTATGTCTACATTAGTAACAATCTCTTTAGCCTAAGCTGATATAGGATTTTACTGTGGCAGACCTCACTTCTTACAGTACCTGACAAGGCCACTGTGATTTTTCTCAAACTCGTGCAAAGAGCACAGCAGAATGACCACAATGATCCCTGAGCATCCACTACCAAGTGCACGTGCTGTCTGCCCAGGCTCAGGCTCCACGGCGCTCACGTGGACATCTGTAGCCACTGAGCTGTAGCACCGTCACTTTTTGGCAGGGTCTGGGAGAGGACAGAAGTGTGGTGTGTGGCTGGCCCGCTGATGAGCTAATATGAATTAAGGTGCTCTATCTACTGGGTACATCAAATGTAAATGATTTTATTAATTTGGATGAGAAATTATATATTTCATGGTTAGTGTTTGGTCTTATCTGTGTCAGGCAAAGACAGAATATAGGGAAAACACATTTCTACACAGTACTTCCTCTCATCTTTCATGTCCTCTTTCTCAAACAGTGGAAGGAACAGTCCTTCCTCATACCAAACCCAGCAGGACTCCCACTGTTTTTGATGAGCTGCCCACCAAAGTAATTTAATAAGTATCCTTGGTTTCCTTTTAAGTACACAGAACACTACAACTTTATTACAGAGAATTTATTAATAGCAACTCTTCCTCTACTATTCTGGTATTATATACCGAGGAATCAAAAGAACAAAGAAAATAACGAAAAGGTTTAACTCCTGTTACATAATGATATCACTGAAGAGAGTCAAGTTAACAGAAGTATTAGCAACTTAAATGATCTTAAGTGATGTAACTGGGATAAAGGGTCTCATTTAATAGCAAGTTCTATATATTCAAGCTGTGAAGCTCAATGGCTGCTATTTAGTAGTCTACAAGACTGAATTTCATAGTTATGTCTTCCTTGCTTTAAACTCAAATTTCCAAATAATTTTCAGGTATAGCCTATTTGACTATGACTAGAAGCAAGGCTAGATCGTTTTTACACTTGCTGACAAAGATTTCAAAAGGGAAGATTTGATGATAAAACCTTAAAATATAGGCATTTCTCGACTCTGCATCAGATTATCAGAAGGAAAAGTCCCATAAATCATGGGTGCACAATGTATAGTGCCCAGCTTTGAGGACTTGGGGCCCATCCATGTGCCGTAATCACAAAAAATTCCATTCAATTGGTTTTTATTGAGTCATCTGCTTTGCTTTTATTTCAAACTTCTGAAAAGAACTGAAAAATGCTCTGTCCTGGTTCAGCTATTTGTGAATTATTAGTAAGATCTGACCAGTACCAGGATGGAGGTTTGGGAGAGCTTTGGACTGAGGCGGGATTCAAGCTAGCCTGCTCTAATTGTCTGCTGCATATAACTGCAGAAGTACTTGCTCACACCTCATAGGAAGAGGATCCTTGCAGCTTTGAGGGCAGCTCTCAACAGCAAAGACATTGCGCAAAACCTACTTCCAAATGCACGAGTCAAATCTCAGAATGAATTATTCATTCCCTAATGTCTCAACATACTATTGCTTCAGTGGCTTCAATCACCATCAACCCAAAAGGTGCACAGGCTGAATTTGAAGGAGAATCAACAGAGTCACATTTTCCTATTTGAAGTTTATACTTCACTGTAGGGGAGAGGGTCTTAAAGTCTTGATTCCTTTTTCCTTTTGCAGACCATCTGAGATAATTCCCACATATCACATATCACTTAGAATTATGAGCAAAAGGGCCCATTTTCTGAGGCCAAACACATGAAAATTTGTCTTAGAGAATTAGTTCTCTAATCAGGCAAGAGGGATCTCATTAGCTTGTGAACTTTTGCTCTTCTAACCCTCCTTCTCCGGCATCTCTGCTTCCGTTTTGCTACTTAATTCTGTTCCTTCTCCACCCCATTCTTCTAAAGCAGAGGGGCAGCTCTCTTGAGAGAGTGACAGTGCTATTCTGGAGCCAAGAGGTTTGGCTCTCAGATAGGACCATGTAACGGACGACAAAGCGGGCACTGCGGCTAGAACAGGAACACTAAGGTAGGGAGAGCACAGCTGGAAGCTGTCATTTGATTTGTTTGCAGTCTATCCACCCTAAGTACCATTAAGTAATAACAGGAGTGTAATTAGCTGAGCACCCAAAACGTACGTTAGTAAAGTGCTGTAAGGACTGTGTTTCCATCTGTGTAGGTGCGTTTCCACAATGCTGCAGGCAGCTGACAGTAGCAGCACATGGCTTTGCCTACTTGTAGGTGCTTCGTGTGTGCTATGGACACTCACAGGTGCTCCGTGGGTCCTATATAGACGTGACAATGATATTACATGAAAGCATCTCAAGAACATGGGATATGTTAAGACATGTTTATGACATCAGATGAATGAATTCATAGCTAAGTTCATCGTCACAGCTCAAGAATTAAGTATCCCATCCAAACATCTCACAGGTAGCGACTGACTGGCAGCATTAGTTTAAAACTTAATTTGCTCTCTTTTACTTTTCCTGTTTGAGGAATTTGGTGGGTGCTGGTTAATCTTTACCTTTGCCATGAAAGCAAAATATAAGCTGCTTTCCTTATTGAAGGGTAATCGATACTATATATTTGCTTTGCAAGAGACATCTGTAGGAAGAGAGTGTTACGATGCACAGGTGTTAACTACCCAGGTAAAGTGCCAACCACTTCTGCCCAGAAGATCCCAGACTACAACCGTGACAACCGCAGCCGGTTCTTAGAGGAAGGTGCTTCTAAGGCAGTTCAAATAGTTCCGACTCAAACCTCAAACTGCCCCGGAAGGAAAGTGCAAAAGAGGAGAAAAATTAATGGAATTTCTGGGGAGGAGGAAGAATCAGGAACCTTGCTTGGGATTTTATATTCTTAGAATATTTAAGTTTCAAGGGGGATATCTGAGTTGCATTATATATAAAATAAAGTATGAGCTACTTTGCACGCAGGCCCGTGGTTACTATTTGAGTACATTATTATGCATTCAAAACAGATAGGCCCAATCCTACCATAATCCACATTTTAGACACCTATGGAGAGACTTTCAGGACAACAGAACCACAAGTTTTCCATTTAATATGGCAAATGAGTTTGTTAATGACAGTATCACAAAACAGCAAAAATCTCTGCCCTGAAATTTACTTTGTAAAACTTGATTGGGGGGGGGGGGTGATGAAGAAAACAGAGAAAGACAAAGGGAATTTAGCGATGGAAAGGCAATAACCTAAAATATCTGTACAGTGAGTTGAAATTTTTTACTAAATTTGATCGGCAAAAAGAATGTCTGTAGATACAGAATAGAAAACTTCCGACAGAGTCTCCCAGGTCAGTGGGAAGATACTGCCCACCTCTGAGGGTGCCCGGCAAGCAGCGGTACCTTTGGCTACATCAGTGGCCCAGGTCATGATGTGTTCCATGTCCATCTCTTCACTCCTGTTGCTGTTGATGTAATCATACAGGGAGCCCAGGGAAGCATACTCTGTTTTAAAAGGAATGAACACACAATGAGTTGTGCTTCAGAAACTAGACTCCACATTGTCACTGAGAAAAGAAAAGATGTTAAGATTACATAAGGGCCGCCTTGGTCACGATGTCTCTTCACAGTAACAGAACAGCGACTAAAGCAGGTTTATTCTTTTTCTCCAACTTGATGCCTATCTCTTTCTCTTGCCCAAGTAGACAGTCATGAGCCTTTGTACCTTGCTGGATAAATATGGTAAGCTCAGAACTCATCTGGGGCCCAGCCTTGGGGAAACAGAGCTTTTCAATCATTAAGTATGATGTTAGCTACAGATTTTTGTAGATGCTATTTATTGAGAAAATTCCTTTCTACTTCTGGTCTGCAGAGATTTATCATTATCAGTGGGTGTCATAGTCTCTCAAGCACTTTTTCTAAGGATGGGGACATAGCTCAGAGACAGGGTACTGCTAGCATGCCCAAGGACTTATGTCCAAGCCTACTACACAGAAACACAAACAACCATCAAAGGCTTCTTCTGTATCTTTTGAAATATTCATATTTCAAGTTTTAGTCTCTTACTTTATTACTGTTATTGTACCTTACATTAACTGATTTCAGATGTTAAATCAACACCTTGTATTTCTGGAAACTATCCCATTGGTCACAGAGTACAATCTTTTATTAATTGTCTTTTTAATTTAATTAAAATGTCAGCATTTCCTCTCACCTCCCTTCTACCCTTCTCGTGTCTGACTTTTCTCCCAAACTCACAGCTCTCGCTCCTATAATCATTGTTTCCACAGAGAAAAGAATTATTATACCTAGTGAATTCTGTCATATACTTATATGATGTTATTTCTATCCCAAAGCCACACAAAGCCATGATTGGGAAACTACAGTAATAATGTATAGAAATGAATAAACACTTCTATACATACCTAAGGAATACAACAGTGCTGGCCACTGGAAAGACTAAGTCTTCCTCCCTCAGCAGCTGTTAACCGCTTGAAGTTCTTCATCCAGGGGTGCAGGCAGTGAGATTTCCCTACTGTTGTTGGAATTATTCGGGTCTAACCCAGGCAGCCTGTCATGGAGTACTCTATCAATATGTGGCTGGAGTCTTTATGCTACTGTGGCTACGGAGTTTACATTGCAGGTGTTGAGGGAAACTGACCTGTAGTTTCCCAGTCATGGCTTTGTGTGGCTTTGGGATGGAAATAATATTGGCCTTACTTCTGTCTTTAGAAAGAGTACAGAGAAGAAGGGTTGATATTATTTCTTCTATAAGTATATGACAGAATTCACTAGGTAAAATAATTCTTTTCTCTGTGGAAATATTTTAAGCTAAAACTAAAAACTTAAGTTTTTCTTATATATACAATCAGATTTCTCTTGAAGTGAGGTTTGTTGTTGTTTTATTTTGTTTATTTAAGACAGGGCTTCAGGTAGTCCAGGCTAGACTCAAACTTGCTGCGTAGCTGAAGCTAGCCTTGAACTCTTGCTACTCCTGCTTGCATCTCTAAGTGCTGATATCATTACAAAAGCCCAGCTCTTGAAGTCAGTTTAGATCACTGTATCACTTTAGGAGATGGCTGACTGCATACACACAGTCTAATTTATTTATTTTTCTTTATTATTA
This sequence comes from Tokudaia tokunoshimensis, assembly GCA_036184795.1. Lineage (NCBI taxonomy): Eukaryota > Metazoa > Chordata > Mammalia > Rodentia > Muridae > Tokudaia > Tokudaia tokunoshimensis. The sequence continues at coordinate 46,578,447 of BTHU01000004.1, read as the reverse complement.
TTATTTTCTATATTCTTTATTTACATTTCAAATGATTTCCCCTTTCCCAGTTCCCCCCTCCCCGAAAGTCCCATAAGCCCTCTTCCCTCCCCCTGTTCCCCATTTGCCTAAGAATTTCATGAATTCATTGTTTTTAATTGCTGAGTAGTATTCCATTGTGTAAATATACATAGAAAATATCTCTGATAAAATTGAAGAAATATATAGAAAAACACATTATGATTGACTATTTCATGGAAAAATTATACAGATAAAATGGTAGGCATAAAAATATTCCTAAGTTGATTGAAAGTGGAATTATAAACATTTTCTGATAAAACTGAAAAACTACAAGGAAAATATTTATGATAAAACTCAAGAAATATATAGAAAAATATGTTAAAACTGACTATTTCATGAAAAATTATACAGATAAGATAGTAGGCATACAAATATTCCTAAATTGATTGAAAGTAGAAGTAAAAACATTTTCTGGTAAAATTGAAGATTTACATGGATAATATCTCTGATAAAATTGAAGAAATTTATACAGATAAATTGGTAGGAATTAAAATATTCCTAAGTTGATTGAAAGTAGAATTATAAATATTTTCTGATACAATTGAAGATTTACCTGGAAAATATTTCTGATAAAATTGGAAAAAACATATGGAAAAACATTAAAATTGAAGATTATCATGGAAAATTATACAGATAAAATGGTAGGCATAAAAATATTTCTAAGTTGATTGAAAGTGAAATTATAAACATTTTCTGATACAATTGAAGATTTACCTGGAAAATATTTCTGATAAAACTGGAAAAAATATATGGAAAAACATTAAAATTGAAGATTATCATGGAAAATTATACAGATAAAATGGTAGGCATAAAAATATTCCTATGTTTTTTGAAAGTGGAATTATAAACACTTTCTGATAAAACTGAAGATCTACAAGGAAAATATTCCTGAAAAAATTCAAAAAGTATATAGAGAAACATGTTGAAACTGACTATTATATGGAAAATTATACAGATAAAATGGAAGGTGTAAAAATGTTCCTAAGTTGATTGAAAGTAAAATTATAGACATTGTCTGATAAAACTGAAGATTCACATGGAAAATACTTCTGACAAAATTGAAGAAAAATACAGAGAAATGTTAAAACTGAAGATTATCATGGACAATTATACCGACAAAATGGTAGGCATGAAAACATTCCTAAATTGATTGAAAGTGGAACTACAAACACCCCCCCCAAAACCAAAGATCGACATGAAAAACACCTCTGATGAAATCAAAGAAATACACAGAAAAAATGTTAAAATTAAAGATTATCATGGAAAATAATACAGTCAAAATGGTAGACACAAAAAATGTTACTGAATTGAAAGAGGAGTCACAAACATTTTCTGATAAAATCAAAGATCCACATGAAAAACATCTCTGTTAGACTATGTTTTTTGTTGGGGAATTGAGTCTATTCACATTATAAGATATTAAGGAATAGTGATTGTTGCTTCCTGTTATTTTTGATGTTCTTTTTATGTTTGTGTGGTTACTTTCTTTTGGGTTTGTTGGAAAAAGATTACTTTCTTGCTTTTTCTAGGGTGTAGTTTCCCTCCTCATGTTGGCGTTTTCCAACTATTATCCTTTGTAGGACTGGATTTGTGGAAAGATATTGTGTAAATTTGGTTTTATTATGGAATATCTTGGTTTCTCCATCTATGGTAATTGAGAGTTTTTCTGGGTATAGTAGTTTGGGCTGGCATTTGTGTTCTCTTAGGGTCTGTATGAGATCTGCCCAGGATCTTCTGGCTTTCATCATCTCAGGTGAGAAGTCTGATGTAATTCTGATAGGTCTGCCTTTATAAGTTACTTGACCTTTTACCCTTACTGCTTTTAATATTCTTTCTTTTAATATTATTATGTGCCGGGAGGACTTTCTGGTTTGGTCCAGTCTGTTTGGAGTTCTGTAGGCTTCTTGTATGTTCATGGACATCTCTTTCTTTAGGTTAGGGAAGTTTTCTTCTATAATTTGTTGAAGATATTTACTGGCCCTTTAAGTTGGAAATCTTCACTCTCTTCTATACCTATGATCCTTAGGTTTGGTCTTCTGATTGTGTCCTGGATTTCCTGGATGTTTTGACACAGGAGCTTTTTGCATTTTGCATTTTCTTTAACTGTTGAGTCAATGTTTTCTATGGTATCTTCAGCCCCTGAGATTCTTTCTTCTATTTCTTGTATTCTGTTGTTGATGCTTGCACCTATGACTCCTGATTTCTTTCCAAGATTTTCTATTTCCAGAGATGTCTCACTTTGTGATTTCTTTATTGTTTCTACTTCCATTTTTAGATCCTGGATGGTTTTGTTCAGTTCCTTCACTTGTTTGTTTGTGTTCTCCTGTAATTCTTTCAGGGATTTTTGTGTTTCCTCTTTAAGGGCCTCTACCTGTTCACCCATGCTCCCCTGTATTTCTTTCAGGGATTTTTGTGTTTCCTCTTTAAGGGCCTTTACCATTTGACCCATGTTATCCTGTATTTCTTTAAGGGAGTTATTTATGTCCTTCTTGATGTTCTCTAACAGCATCGTGAGAAGAGACTTTAAATCCAACTCTTGCTTTTCCGGTGTGCTGGGGCATCTGGGACTTGCTGTGGTGGGAGAACTGGGCTCTGATGTTGCCAAGTAGCTTTGGTTTCTGTTGGTAGTGTTCTTGTGCTTGCCTTTCGCATTCTGGTTATCTCTGGTGTTAGTTGGTCTTGTTGTCTCTGGCTGGAGTTTGCCCCTCCTATGGGCCTGTAAACCTGTGTCTGTACTCCTGGGAGACCAACACTCTTCTGGCAGGGTCTGTACACAGAAGGCTGTGGAGCTGTCTGGTTCCCTGCTGCAAATGGTGGCCGGAAGGGAAGACTTCTGTCCCAGCTACTCCAACGATCATATGCCTTGTGCGCTCCTAGGTGTACCCCTCTAGAGAGAAGGTGGAGATCTCACCTCCGCCTCAGAAGTGAAATGGCTGCTGGGAGATCACTCTCTCCTGGCGGGCTAAGCACAGATGGCTTTGGAGCTGCCTGGTTCCCTGCTGCAGATGGCGGCTGGAAGGGAAGACTCCTGTCCCAGCTGCTCCACTGATCGTATGCCCTGTGTGCTCCTAGTTGTACCCCTCCAGAGAAACGGCAAAGATCTCACCTCCGCACTCAGAAGGGAAATCGCTGCTGGGAGATCATTCTCTTCTGGTGGGCTAAGCACAGAAGGCTATGTAGCTGCCCGGTTCCCTGCTGCAAAATCCATAGTCTAATTTATTAACACAGAGGTTTTTTTTACCACCCACTGCAATCTTCTGAAGGTCCCTTAGTAATCAAAGAGTTTTCTTCTCTCCATCCATGGCTTTGCCGACATCTTTCTTCTCTTTTCTTAGTTGATCTGGCTAAGGATTCATCAGTTTTACTGTTGAAAACCAAGCCTTCTGCTGAGTTTCCTTTCCATTCCATCTTCTGCTTTACTGCAGTGTTCTAACATCTCACCTTTTCTCTTCCATGGCTTACCTTGGTCTTTCAGCTTCCAGAGACTACACATTCCCTGCTCAGTGCTACACTCTAGAGTTCTGGTGCATTTACATTTTATTTTCTTCTAGTTCAAATGTTTAAGATCCATTGTGATTTCTTTAGGCATTTAGAAGCATGCTATTTAGTTTTCAAATAATTGGTGCTGCTTTTCATCATGTTCTTCGGTTACCCATTTCTAATATATTGCATGGCTGAAGAACATGCATTAAATAGTATCAATTAATTTTGATAAAATGAATATTATTTAATGGCCTCCCTTATGCCTTTGTTGGATGGTGGGCCATATATATGTGAATTAGGGTAAGCTGGTTGAGGATGTTCTTCAACTTCTCTAAACCTCTGCCAATTCTGTTTAGTTACTCTACTAATTATTGAAAAGAACTTTGAAATTAGTGTTGAATTGTAATATTATTGTTATATTGTATATTGACCCCTTTATCATTATAAAATGACCTCATTTGTTTCTTGTATTATATGAAGTCTATATTGTGTGAAATTAGTATAGAAATCCCAGTTTTCTAATGGGTATGACTGGTATAAAATATCCCTCTCTTTCCTCTCATTTCGACTTGTGTCTTTGACGCTAAGATATGTGTATTGTAGACAGTGTACACGTCAACCCTGTTTTGTCATCTTATCTGAGAAATCTCTGCCTTTTGATTGGTATATTAAGATTACCCATATTTAGTGTAATGACACAATTGGGTTGACATCTGACATTTTTTCTTTGTCTCTTCTGCTTAGTCAGATGTTCCTTCCTTACTGTATCCAATTATATTATTTTACTTCCTTGATTTCTTTTTTTTTAAATTTTATTTTATTTTCTAAGTTTTTTTTATTTACATTCAAAATCATTTCCCCTTTCCCGTTTCCTCCCTCCCCGAAAGTCCCCTTCCTTGATTTCTTTAGAGATTTATTTTCAAAGTTTGTGTGTGTGTGTGTGTGTGTGTGTGTGTGTGTGTGTATGTCTTTGTGTGGATATGTATGCATGAAGAGGTGTTAGATACAATCCTGGAGCTGAAGTTGCAGGTCGTGATGGGCCGTCTGAGATGGGTGCTGGGAGCTGAGCTCAAACCCTCTGCTAGAGTAGTATGCATGCTCTTTTTCTACAGGCTCTCATTAGGTATCCTTGGCTGGCCTAAAGCTCACAGGCTGGCCTAAAGCTCACAGGCTGGCCTCACATTCACAGAGAACCGCCGGCCTAGCCTCTTGAGTGCTGGGATTAAAGGCCTGCATCGCCATATCAGGCTCTTAACTGATGAACGATCTCTATGGCTCTCCTGAGCTTTTCTTTAAGTAGATCTCCCTGTACAGCTCATGCTGGTCTCAGATTCACAGTGGTACGCTTCAGTTCCCTGTGCCCTGGGATTATAGATTCCTGCCACCTTTTGATTAGTGTATTTTTAATTTCTTGAGTGACTTTTTCGTGGTGACTCAAGTAATGATAAAACACATTTTATAGCCCAATAACTTCAGATTACTAATCTGAAATATAAAATGTCTTATATACTTTTCTCCACTATGACCATTTCTCCCTGATCTTTTATACTATTATTATAATATGATAAATCTATATAAATCTCAATGAAACATTTATTGCTCTATAAAATTGTTTTTAAACATGTTATAGAAGAGAAATGAAAATAGATTTAAAGAATATTTATGTCACATCTTTACCATTTCTCCTACCCATGAATTCTTTCCTTAAATTTTTATTACTGAGTGTCTTCTGACAGCACAAAGGATTTTTCTTTAATATTGCTTTCAACTGTTGCTTTTTTCTTAGTAAGGCTCATAACTGAAGACCCTTGTTGTTAACTACATGTTCTAAGCTATTCCCTATGCCCGGTTATTTTTCATAAAGCAATTCTACTTGCTATAAGCTCACTCATTCTCTTACCAAGAATATCTTTATAGTTATTTTACCATTAAAAGACCTTTTTTTTTCTTGATATAGTCTTTTCTTTCAGTGGTACATATCATTTATTCCCACATAGCCTCCATTATTGAACATGAGAGTTAACACTGATTATATTGTTCTTTATATGGATGTGAGCCATTTCCCCTACCTGCATCCATGACTTTCACTTTGGCTTACCAATGGTCTGACCATGGTTTGGGTGTGAGCTCTTTTATAGTTCACGTTAGATAGCTTTAAATTTGTGGGTAGCAAAGCTACTATCTTAACTTCTCCACCAAGGGAGTGACCTCTTCTGCTTTTTTGGGTGTCTCTCTGGGAACTGAAGACTCATCATATGAATCTATGCCTGTCAATCATTTAATATTTTCCTGGCAGGTAGCTTACTGAGCTTCAGTGTAAAGTACTTGTTTTAACTCTTTTGTGTGTGTGAGAGAGTAAATCTCGTGATTTTATTGTCTTCACAACAAAATCAGCTTAGACCTGGATCACATGGCCCCTTCTCTCTTCTTGTGACTCCTAGTTCAAATGCTCACCTTTCTCACCAGCCGGTCTTCCCTTAGCTCCACATTGGGCTTAGCACACTCAAGTCTCAGCACAGCCATCTTTGCAGTTTTAGCCGCTCTGCAGAAAGCAGGCTTAGTGTGACCTCTATAGTCACTGTTTCCTGTCCTAGCACAGTTCTCCCTGGGCACACAGAACCCTTGCCCTTCTGATACTTTGTCACTCTGTGGGGTTCCTCCTTGCTACAGTGTCCAGCCCACCTTAGAAATGGTCACCATGTTCACTGGCACATAAAGCAGTTTAAGTCTTTTTAAAAAGTCATTAACACATTAATCAAATATGTCCTTTGATTTCTAAGGTGTCTTTTTTTTTCTTTTTGAGTTTTATGGTAATGATAGCAGGCTCTGAAAATGCAAATATATACAGGCATCCCTTAGAATCCTCAGGGGACTGAGTTCCCTATCCAGGTACTTCAATCTATGGATGCTTATAACAGTGTTTTCACACACACACACACACACACACACACACGCAAACACACAGACAGTCAGATACACACACAAGAAAAACAGACACACACACACACACACACACTGTTCTGCAATCAAATATGTTTTTTAAATTGAAACATTTTAAAATTTCAGATGTTGTAAAATTGACACACATTCATTAGGAAATGCACTTTGTTTGCAGTACGGTCCCTTCTTGCTGGTCATATGCAATGTGGCAGTTTCTGTACTGTCTTGCCATACTGAACAACAGCAACAGTAAACCATGCCCTCCATTCAGTCACAAGGGTCACAAAGGGAACCTCTCAAATTCTACAATGTACTGTGCTGCTAAGCTATGATGTTTAGTAGGTTAGGTGCACTAAATGCACATTTGTCTCAGATACTCACAATTTATGGTAGGCTTACTGAGACATGAGCCCACTATAGGTAGAAGAACATCTGGACTTAGAATCAGCCCTAGACACTCACACTAGCAAATACAATTGTAGGCACTATGCAAATAGAGGTTATATTGTATTGCTTTCCATCTCCCTCTTTCCTTTCCATCTCTTTCTTTCTTAGTTGGTTGAATTCATGAATGGGGAATGTTTGCATGTGGAGGACCCAGTGTACTGTTGTTGAAACAAATATCATTATCATGACATTTCTTTATAATAAAGTACCATCAAGATGAACCTCAGTTTAGATTATGATCAGCAGAATAAATGAATTTGGGTAAATGTCTGCAATCTGTTATAAAATGTGACATTTGTCTTTAACTGGCTAATAAGAAGGACTAGCCAGTATCAGAACATGCAAATTGGATATGTCTATGATTGAAGTAAATCAAGTCAAGTTAAAAGAGATGAGTTTGGGCATTTAATGTGTTCTGTCGAACAGAATGAGGCGTTGGGCCTGTTGACAATCCGTGCAGAGCTAGTATATTCTCTTGATGCAACAGGATGAAGTAGGCGGACACACAAATAAGCGAATAAATCAGCCACTGAGCCCAAAGATGCAATTCTCTATACTTCTGGGATTCTAAATCATGTTTCTTCTGGAACACTGGGACCAAGTCCGATACCCTTCCATCACTCCTGGATTACCAAACCTTCCCATGGGATGTTCCTCTGATATGGCTTGGCATGAGTGAGTCATGAGGTCTAGCACCTAACCACTCTGCTTTCCTGTCTCAGGGGTTCACATATGTTAGAGTATTAATAGGTTTCCAAGGGGACTGGAGAGATGGCTCAGTGGTTAAGAGCACTGAGTCCAGAGGACCCAGGTTCAATTCCCAATACCCACATGGCATCTCACAACTGCTTGTGACTCTAGATCCAGGGATACACAAAGAGGTTTCCAAGGGCAAAAACCAACCAAACAAACAAAAACCATGCATTATTCTATCTTTTCTTTTGACCTTGGATATTCCATTGCTTTATAAATTTCCAGGGAGATGTTAATTCAAGGAAAAAAATTGACAGTTGCTCTTAGATAATTTCCTCATAAGAAGTCCTGTAAATCTATGATGAAAATGTCCCACAAATAAACATGCAGACATATGCACATACACTTCCAGAGAGCATCTCTCTGATCCCTTCATTCATGCAAGGTAATAGAGACTCAGAGGGAATCTCAGTGATTTACCCAAGTCTGCTTTTGTAGAGTTGGAACAAGAACTAACATCTTCCAATCTGCATTGCAGTACTTGTCTTCTGTATCCCTCTGATAAATCATTCTTTCAAATGTAATCGACAGAAGTTGCCTGCTCTAACAACCTTTTCAATTAACAAAAATCTCAAGCTGAATGAACTAAAGCCTCTCAAACTTCTTCTCTTGGAGCTCCAACATCTGATACACCATGAGGGTCACACAATGATGAGTTAGACCCCAAGAAGGTATGGTACATGTACTGCTACCCACACACTGAGTAGGATTCATCCTAATACTGTGGAAGGCTGGCTTAAATGGAATGAATACACAAATGTTTAGCTCAAACTAAGTCTCTAGGCATAAAGATAACTGGATTAAGATGATACACTTTCAAACAACAAAATTGGCTAAGTAGTCTCTTCAGTAATCAACCTCACAGGTTCAATGAGAAAGCTAGAAATATATGATTTTCTATTATGTCATGATTCTGGAACTTGTTTTAAAGAAGCATTTAATGTTAACAGTTGCTTACTTATTGACTCTCAGACATAAATACATAAGGAAACAGACCTCTCTAACCTAAGACTCTGAGTAGGTAAGGTTATAAGGAGAGACACCTGCAGAAGGCATGTGCAGAGCAAAGCCTGGCCAATCAGATAAGTATGCAAATAAAATCAAACCACCTAAGGACTGATGGCTCTATCGGATGCAGTGGCTCAGACTGGCATGCTAGCTTACCACACTTCACACTTTCCTGGGCACTGACAGTAAAATTGTGGCAAGGGATTCACATCTCTTCTCTATCCTCACCTCAGGAAACTGGAAAAACTCCCCCACATAGCCTTGTGCTAGTTAGGGTGTTTGTTTGTTTGTTTATTTTGTTTTGTCATAACCTAGAATTCTCTATCTAGGAAGAGGAATCTCAATTGAGAAAATGCCCCAATCAGATCACATGTAGGCAAGTCTGTAGAACATTTTCTTAATGACTGATGTGGGCAGACTCAGCCCATAGCCGGGGCAGTACCACCCCTGGGCAGGTTGTCATAGGGTGTATATGAAAGCAAACCAAGCAAGCAATGAGAAGCAAATCAAGCGTCACCCTTCCATGGCCTCTGTCTCAGTTCCTGCCTCCAGGTTCCTGCCCTGACTTCTCTGCATGATGAACTCTAATCTTCAAGGTAAAATAAACCCATTCCTCCTGAGTTGCTTTTGGTCATGGTCTTTATCACAGCAACAGAACTAAGGCAAGCCCATTGACTTGGTTCAGTTAAGCGCCCCTTCTCCATGCATTAAACTTCAAAGGAATAGAAGAAACTGCCATTTCTAATCTCATTAGTAGACAGGAATAATATATACTTGTTACAAATGTCGGCTACAAGCAAGGGTCAGAAAACTGGATTCAGACCTATATGGTGAACATAACTAGTCAAAAGTAAGCGTGGTGCACTTGGGAAAGGGAGCTGACTGGAGACTGAGTGAGATAAAAACTTAACATTGAACCAGAAACCTGACAGCAAAGGTGTGGCATGGTTCACCTATACCAGCGAGCCTGTTCTGGGGTCTGCACATTATACGGCACACACGTTCAAGATAAACACTGCCAAGCACCCATTTTGGTACAGAGCAAAGACTATAGACTGGGGATACAAATCCCTCCACCTAACAAGGATGTAAAAAATGCTACATGAGGGTAGAGCACATCAAACCAGACCATCAAAGCAGCCTGACCCTGTGAGGAACCAGTGACCTTTCCAAAACCTGGCTTGCAGGCGGAGAGCCACTCGGGGTCTGCTGCCAGCTGGGTGACCATGTAGCAAAGGTAAACTTAGAGTTTCAGGTTCTGTCTTATGAGATAAGATTATTTTGTTTACTTTGTATGGTTTTCTGAATAAGAAATTTATAAGCACCCACACAGTTCTTTCTATTCTGAGTGTGATGTTGTTTTCCTCTAAAGACAATCCAAGTTCCTACCATTATAGTGCAGGAAAAGAGGGTAAATCCCTGAAGGTTTTCTTACTTGGTTTTCATAGTTGCCGTGATAAAGGACCTGACCGGAGTTGTTCGTGTAAAATCCAGCATTACAGAGGCAGTGGACCTCACCTACCCCACTAGGATGTACAAATCTAAGTGTAAAGTGCTTTAAAATCTGTGTCTTTTTAGTTTCTTGTGGCGAAAATTTCCATGTGTTCATTTTCATTTTCAGAAAAGGCATTTCCATCAGCTAAAAAATTCCTGCTTAAAATTACGTGATAACTTAGCTCAAGGTCATTATTAGTGCAGATGACCAGACCTGAAAAATACGGTTGTCACATGAGAGACCTGAATAAAAGGGCTCTAAGGGGAGTAGAACGGACTGTGAGAATTACAACGTGAACATCTCAAGAAATCTTAATTTACAAAAGGTCACAGAGTTACAAAAAACATCTCTCACTTCAACTAATTAAGTGAAATTTTAGTTAAACGGCACCTTATGTATTGGCAGTGCAGCTGCAGGTGCATTTGAACAGCATCCACACAGGTATAATTAGCCACAATTAGACATGGGTAGAGGTGGAAACACCATTCTTAATTATATTGATATAATCAGTTTTATTAATGCTTTATGGCAACAAAAGTGACGCCTGACAGTAGCACACAACCCACCACAGCACCGAAGAGTAAGCATCTGAAGGAATTGGAAGCCGGGCAGCTGGGGAGGAAGACAGTCCAACAGTGAGTTCCTACCTGTGACAATGCCATAGTTGGGAGGTTCCAGAATCACTCCATAAAACTGGATGATGTTCCTGTGACTGAGGACGCTCAGGATTTCTGCCTGTACAAAAATCAAATGCAAAATGTGTAAGCTGTCACACAGATGATGAGTCTTCCCACGCAGGCTTCAGAGTCACTTCCCTTCTCTTACATTTACAAAGACGTATACGCACTCAACAAGCAAGCGATGTTGATAAGACTGCCTGTGGAACTATGTCCCAAAGTCTAAGACTTTCTAGAAAGGCAACAGCAGCAAGGGTCACTGCTACCAGTAACACCACATGACAGTCACGGAGGTTAAAAATGCAGAAAGTATATTTATTTTCAATGAAAGCCCTTTTTCTAGGAGCTAAATATATTTTTTCCATAAAATATCTCTTTGAGGGCAGGGGTGCAGAAAGCCTGGGCTTTTATCAGTTGAGAGTCAAAATTAAGCTAGAGGTCCTTAGGCACTAAGGAAGTGGGTCTCAACCTTCCTAAGCAGCAACTCTTTGGTACAGTTCTTCACACTAGGGAGACCCCCAAGCATAGAATTATTTTGTTGCTATTTCATAATTGTAATTTTGCTACTGTTATGAATTATAATATAAATATCTGATATGCAGGCTATCTTATGTATGACCTCCAAAGGGGTCATGACCCATAGGTTGAGAACTGCTACACTGATGATATAGATTTGCTTACATTCTGTTTTTATATCATCCCCTTTTATAGTGATTTTCCAATAAGTAATTAGAAATACATTATTGCTGTCCTTCCATGGAAACCTAGATTCCTGATATGTTGTTACAGTTTGAAGTATATTAATACTAGAAAGCTTCCCAAGAGTGGCATGGCAAAAAATAAATTACATTTATTAAATTTAACTTTTACGATTAAAAAAACACCATAGTGAATATTTGTTTATAGCTAAAAAAGGATATTGTGTGTGCTGGATAGTTCTGCGTCGACTTGATACAAGCTACAGTTATTTGAAAGGAGGGAACGTCAACTGAAAAATAGGCTTCCATGAGATCCAGCTGTAGGCATTTTCTTAATTAGTGACTGATGGGGGAGGACCCAGCCCATTGTGGGTGGGGCCATCCCTGGTCTGTGGTCCTGGGTTCTATAGGAAAGCAGGCTGAGCAAATCAGTAAGTAGCACTCCTCCATAGCCACTGTATCATTTTCTGCCTCCAGGTTCATGCCCTTTGTGAGTTCCTGTCCTGACTTTTCTCAGTGATGGACTATGGTCTGGAAGTGTAGGCTGAAATAAACCCTTTCCTCCCTTGTTTTGGTCACGGTGCTTCATTAAAGCAAAAATAACTCTAAATAGGACATAAATTGGTACCAGGATTGTGGGTTATTCTGTGACAGATGTAACCATGTTGGGATTTGTGTGTGTGTGTCTGTGTGTGTGTCTATGTGTGTGTGTGTGTGTGTGTGTGTGTGTGTGTGTGTGTCTGTGTCTGTGTGTGGAGGGACTTTGGAGATCTGGGCAGGAGAGCCATTGAGTGTTCAATGCTTTGTGAGCTGCAGTGTGGGAGATGGAAAGATGGGCGTGTTGAGGGAAATGTGGAGGATGGGTGCCTGGACTATAAAGTCTCAAAGGAAAGTTTAAGACTATTGGGGCCATTTGCTATTTTGAATTGGGATTGTGTGGTTCTGGTAGCTGGGGCTGAGGACCTGGAGCTGGCTGTGGTTAAGATACCAGAACTAACTAGGACATTGTTATAGAAATCACATATATTAAAGTCTCACTACTTTATGGAGATAAACTATGGTTAATGAAGAAATTTAAAATGTAAGGATGCATAAGTTAAATATAGAAAAGGTTTGGTATTTCAAGTATACAGTATACTATTGGCAACCAGAAAATGCATTTTTAGTTCTCTAGCTCAGACAGGGGATACCAAGAAAAAAGTCAGAAAAGGCCCTGAAGGAATCTGCACACTGAATTAGTGTGGGTTTTTGAGACATATTCCCATAGAGTAAGAGTTGCTATTTCATTAAAAACACACTCTGTGACTAGTAACTAGGTAGGAAACAGAGGTTTGGGGTTGGTACGGAGTTAATACAGGCAAGAATAAAATACCAGATGGTTTGTGCTTGCTTGAGTAGCCAATCTCTTCTTTTACCTGAGCTACCTGAAAGAGTAACTTGGGCTAGATTTCAAAAGAATGACTGTCTAACCACCCAGGGGCCATGCTTGAAATTTGTTCTACAGCTCACTGTTGATGTAAACTCTTGAGAGAGAGGATTTGATGGCCGTGTTTCAACTCTGTCACTGTTCAAGGTGAACTAGCGCCTTTGTTGGGGAGTCCTGGTTCACTTATTCTGTGAACATGCCCTGTGTCTTGCAGCGAACCTTTCAGGTTCTTCTACTGGAAACCTAGCTACTCAAGCTAGTGACGACATGGTCATGGGAGGAGGATCTTCAAACACCAGTGTTCTAAACCAGCATCTTCCCTAACAACCATCTGTAAACATTCCTCCTTTTGCCCACAGATAAGGGCAGTCTTCACCCCTTACCAGGGAAACTTTGTAACAGACAGAGATGGTTACAGAAAAGCACAACCAATCAAAATGCAGAGTTGTGGAGCGTCCGGTCCTGATGGATACATCTTCAAAACACTCCAAACCTAAGGCTCAGGGAACTGCAGGATAGGGGCCAGAAAGCTTGTAAGAGCCAGAGAGAGAGGTTCAGGGAGTTTGCTGTAAGATTGATTGTGTCTTCTAGTAATGTCAGAAGCCACACCCATCAAGTCTCACCAACATGACTGCCTAAACATTAGCCAAACAAAGACAACAACAGACATGCCACAGTGGGTGGGGAAAGGCCACGAGGTGCAGCCCTATACAAAGACCTGCTGGCAACTGAGGAAGCAGGAGAGATGACCTTCCCCAAGGAAGGGCACATCAATTGGTTGTCCGGTGCCAAATTGTCAGCCCCAAAAACATACATATAAGTAACATTATATGGACTGAACAGGCTATACTTAGGAATAGATATGTATATACATATATGCACATAATAACTGTACTGGCTGGTTTTGTGTGTCAACTTGACATAGGCTGGAGTTATCACAGAGAAAGGAGCTTCAGTTGGGGAAGTGCCTCCATGAGATTCAACTGTGAGGAATTTTGTCAATTAGTGATCAAGTGGGGAGGGCCCCTTGTGGGTGGTGCTACCCCTGGGCTGGTATTCTTGGGTTCTATAAGAGAGCAGGCTGAGCAAGCCAGGGGAAGCAAGTCAGTAAGAACCATCCCTCCATGGCTCCTGCATCAGCTCCTGCTTCCTGACCTGCTTGAGTTCCAGTCCTGACTTCCTTTGGTGGTCTAAAGCAATACTGCAGTGTGGAAGTGTAAGCTGAATAAACCCTTTCCACTCCAACTTGCTTTTTGGTCATGATGTTTGTGCAGGAATAGAAACCCTGACTAAGACAAATTGGTACCAGCGTAGTGGGGTATTCCTGTGACAACCTGACCATGTTTTGGGGAGGACTGTGGAAGAACTTTGGAACTTTGAGCTAGAAGAGCCATTAGGATGTTAAGAGTTCTGTGGAAAGTTCTGTAGGAGCTTAGAAGATAATATTAAGAACAATGCAGAATATGGAGGCCTGGCTTGTGAGATTTCAGAGGGAAGATTAAAGACTCTTATCAGGGCCATGTTTTGATTGTGAAGATTCTGTGGTTTTGGTTAGCTGGGGCTGAAGAATCAGCTGTGATTAACAAAATACCAGAACCACTAAAGCAAACCTTTGTGTAACTGGAACTATTGATGCTGGTTAGCTGGAGCTAAGAAATAGCAGTGATTAAGAAGAGACCAGCATCACGGAGGTGAAATCTTCTGGGAAGTGTTTTCTGAGAGCACAGAGGCTGTGTTCCAGAACTAGCCACAGATGTACTTTGTGATGTGGCTGGACTTGGTACTGTGTAAGAGTCACCCAGGTGGTACTGGCTTTGAAGGCATGAAGGGGTCATGAAGAGCAGCTGAGGCTCGGCACTGTGAGAAGCCGCAGAAGGCCACTGGTGAAGGTGCAGCCTCAGTTGCAATTGATGGCCCAGGACTGAAGGGGTCATGCATAGGAGTTGAGGCTTGGCACCATGAAGAGAGCCTATTGGTGAAGCCTAGTTATAGCAGAAGACAGCAGTGTTTTGGAGATGCCAGTGCCATGAGATGACCACCAAGAACAGCAGCAGCAGTGGAGTACAGGCAGCTGGAGCCTAGAAGACAAGCTGTGTGCTACAAAGGGCAGAGCTGGAGAAGTGACCCAAGCCCTTGGAGGAGCCCGGAAGATCCTGAGTTGGGTCCCAGACATTGAACCATTGGAGTTTGAGTTTTGCTTTTGATTGTGACTGTGCCTTGATATTTTTCCCTCTTGAAGGAAAAAAGTGTTTTAGTGGAGCCCACAGTTAAGAGACTTTGAATTTTTAAAAAGATTTTGAATTTTAAAAGATATTGGACATTTGAATTTTTAATATGTAAAAACTGTGGGACTTTTAAAGTTATTTAGATCTTGGGGATGAATAAGAAAGTAAGGGTTGAGGCTTACTAGTGATGTGTTTGTGTGTCAAGTTGACAAGGGGTCAATTGTACTGGCTTGTTTTGTGTGTCAACTTGACACAGGCTGGAGTTATCACAGAGAAAGGAGCTTCAGTTGGGGAAGTGCCTCCATGAGATTCAGCTGTGGGGCATTTTCTCAATTAGTGATCAAGTGGGGAGGGCCCCTTGTGGGTGGTACCATCCCTGGGCTGGTATTCTTGGGTTCTATAAGAGAGCAGGCTGAGCAAGCCAGGGGAAGCAAGCCAGTAAGTAACATCCCTCCATGGCCTCTGCATCAGCTCCTGCTTCCTGACCTGCTTGAGTTCCAGTCCTGACTTCCTTTGGTGATGAACAGCAATGTGGAAAGTGTAAGCTGAATAAACCCTTTCCTCCCCAACTTGCTTTTTGGTCATGATGTTTGTGCAGGAATAGAAACCCTGACTAAGACAATAACCATTCATGGAAAACAGCCTTGAATTTGAAGGAGAGCTGAGAGAGGTATGTGGGACAGTTTGGAGGGAAGAAATGGGAGAAATGAAAGTATGTTATAATTTCAAAAATTAAGAAAAAGTGATAATACAACAGACGATTACTGAGCTTTGCGCCTTCCCCTGGTTCTCTGTCCTGTACAGTCTGCCTCTGTCCAGATCCCTTCTGCAGGTGGACCACATGCTGTTCTTCATGCTGCTGAGGCTGGCGCTCCTCTACCGTGCACAGGGATGGAGCCCCAGTTCTCTGCAGCGGGGCCCTTTCCTACACTTGGCCAGCAGCCTGTGTGTACACCACGATGCCCCGGGCCCTCCACCAGAGAGAAGCTTGTAAAGGAGGAGCCCTGGTTTCTCAGTACAGAGTGCTACTCACCTTCACGACCACATCACCCACAGCTATTGCCCTTAGTAGGAGAGTGGAAAGGCAAGGAACAACAGACCTTAAAGTTACTGCTACGACAGCACGTGGAGAGCTATGAGGCCAGGCTGCCTACTTCCTTCAGGACAGACGTAGGCAGATCTTCCCTGCTAACTATTGCAGTCTGACCACCAAGGCAAATGAAGCAAAGGAAGCTCTTCATCTCGATTATAAGGTTTGCTTGAGTCAAGTTCCCAGGGGCCTGAATTGGACCCGGCCAAGAAGCACGCTGCTTGACTGACTGCATTCGTGGTTGAAGTGTTTTCCCAAAATCGAACCTTTGGGAAAGTGATTCATACATGATGGTAAAACGGAAATCTATTTAGCCTGTTGACTTTGGAAACCCTATGTTACAAGAATGACTAACAAAGCATTAAGGGGGATTTGATCACCCGAGTGTCAGGCACAGGTCACACTTTTGAGTCACTTTGGGCTTAATGACCCATTCACACACTGACAAGCAGTGAGCTCTACAATTCTACAGATTCTCTTTCCAGTGAGGTTCTCCAGGTATTCAGGGAAATAAGGATGGCTGAATGAACCAGATTCAGGCTCCATGATAGGAATCCTATATTCCTAAAGAGATTTGACGTCATAAAGATCTCTCTCTCTCTCTCTCTCTCTCTCTCTCTCTCTCTCTCTCTCTCTCTCCCTCTCTCAATTTAGGAAACTAGTTACAGATGCTAAGTCATTCTCATGTTTCTGGAAAGCTGACATGACGTCACACGACGCTTTCATCAACCTTGACAGCAGAATTGGGAAGTCTCTGGTTGCTCAATGGTTTTCCTGGATGGGGCACTCAGCTGACTCATTATCTGGAGATGGGCCTGGGCCCTCTATGTTAGTACATGCTTAATTCAGACTGAGGACAGGCTAACCTGGCTGAACAGGAGAGTGGCAAGAACCTAATGAAACAAACAGTGTGAAGGCCTGAGACTAAAGAAATGTCTCAAACCACAAGAGTGCTAAGAGATTTACATTCATTGTGCCTGTAACCTGGGCGTCACTGATTAATGTGAAAAAAAAATATTGAAACAACCTGTGCTCAAATTTGAATGGCCAAAGTACATGTAAAACTCTGGCTTCTGATCACAAGTTATTTAACTTGGTCAAAGAGTTGGCCACAGTGCACTAAATTATTGGAAAGAAAAAATGTTTATTCCCAAAGAAAGCCTTGGGTCTTGGTTTCTTCCTAGGAAATGACTTGGGTGGACAAATCTCCCAGTTCCTTTAGTTGTAATGTCTGTTAATTTCTGATAATTACTAGATTCCTAATATAATTGTCTCAGGGAGGAGGTCCTCGATAACTACCCAGTGAACTGGACATGGAGTGTCAGCGCCGCCTCCTCTGTAGTGGGAGTCTGGCTCTGACACTTAACAGGGGACTGGCAGAGTTGCATTTTTAATGCCCACAAAGCTCCACGTGGTAAATAAAGGTTTAGTCCCTAGCATGTAAAACTGGGAGATGAAGAAATCTTTAAGAGGTGGATCTTAGAGGAAAGTCTTGCCCTGAGAAAGAAAATGGGGCCTCAGTCTCTTCCCCATTCACTGCTTGTACCCAGCCATAAAGGAAACGGGCATCCTCTACCAGTCGTTCCCGCAGAATGCTGTGGTGACCCAGGCAATAGTCAGTCATGGACTGAAGCCTCTCAAACTGTGAGTCAAGCTAACCTTTCCCCCAGTTTAAGCAGGGTTGTCTTCGGTGTTTGTTACAGTAACAGGAAGTGAACACACAAGGACTTTGAAGAAATGAAGACCCTGAGACCATTCTTCTCACTTTCGACACAGGGACAGGAAGTCCCTCCCCAGTGCCAGCAAACACCAGGTGCTTGACTAACGCCAGTGTCTTCTCCGGCCTCTTTCCTGTTCCTTTACGGCCTGTCCCTCTTGTCATCACAGTCCAGGCTTCCAGGTCAATTAACCCATCTCTACTAGCAGTGGATTCCACTGACTTGAGTTGCCTGACTTAGTTTCATATATTATATTTGTTTTTCCATGTTTATTTCAGATTTTACCTAAATACAATACATTTCCAAAGTATATTTTCTCATTAGGAAGACACTTTATTGTATTTAAATGTGGAAATTAGGTCTTAGATGGGCTTATTACCTCACATGTCAGGGGCCTAATAATATTATTAATAATAAAATCTGATCCCAGGCCTCCCACTTCTGTCTTTTTTCTGTATATCTCTTTAAAGGATGTCTAGGAAAACTGTGTGTCTTAGCTCGGTGTTACGCATCAGTAATCCTAAGCTATATAGGTAGTTCAAGGTCAGCCTAGACTGTATGAAGCCCTGTCTCAAAAACAAACTACAAACCTAAATGAATAAAATATTTGAAAATTTATTAAGATAAAAATATTTATTAAGAACTGCCTTGCTCAAATGGATATGAATTTTCAGAGTCCCCACATCAAAGGCTAACAATTTTTGATTGCCTATTATGAACTAGACTAAGCTTTCATTTTCTCACAACAAACCGTGAACTAATCTCTAGTATCATGCTTTCTACAGGGGAAGAAACCTAAGTAAGGAGACAATTGAAAATCATCAAGGGCACAGTGAATGGCAAAACCAGACTTTTAACACAAGTCATATGATCTCAGAGTCCCACTTATAATCAGCAAATCATAGTGCTTTATCTACAAACCTGATTTGAGAACAGAAAGGAATATGAGTTTATAGAACACCCAGACATTACAAAAGGGCTGGAAAATTCCAGAGTCCTCCTAGTTACAAAAATGCAAGGAAGCTCTCAAAGGCTGGGCCACTGTCTGTACTGCAACATATTCACACCTTCTTGACATTTGACTGCGTAAGATCAGGTCAGAAAGCAAGATCTAATTCTCCCCAGGCGCTGGGGCATAAGGCCAGCCAGCAACAACTAAATTTATGGCTAATAAAACCCGTTAATTGCACAGCATGAGGCAGCCTCTCTCTGCGCAAAAATTACATGGTAGGAATTTTGAGCGACTTCCCAATCTGATTAGCTAAGTGCTTTATAATATTACGCCACAGTGCAACAGAGTTTGATTATTTACATCCCATAAGAGAAATGTTTGCCACATTTATTATGGAAATCTACAAAATCACTTAGAAGAGTTTAGGCAAATTTAATTTTAAAATAGTGTGAGAAGTCCCTGAACATCTTTTACACTCCAATTAGACAGTATATAGAATATTTGGATATTTCAGCTAAATTAATAGTGACTTTACTCTTTTGATGTTCTAATATCATACTCAGTAACTGAAGGGGGGGAACATGCTTGATAGCTGCTTTTATTCACTGAAAAACAACAGCAACAAATCCTGCACATATAATCTGTTATTACAGGGTTTAAAGAACTCTATAAAACAGCACAGGACCATCAGACAGATATGCCCACCAATAGAGGACCCAGAAATCTACACACCCCACTACAGTCACCTGGCTTCCTATAATGGTGACAAAAACATATATTGGAGGAGAGACAACTTCAACAAATAATGCTGGGGAAACTGGGTTTCCATAAATAGAAGAATGATGTAGGACCCCTCCATCTCTCATCCTGCATGAAAGTTGCACATATGTACAAAAAATAGACTGAAGCCCAAAACTTTGCAACTTGTATAACAAAATATTTCAAGACATAAGCACAGCCAAAGGCTTTTAGAAAAGGACTTCAATAGCTCAGGAAATAATTGGAAGAACTGGCAGAAAGAAATCTGTGAGATTCAAAGGCTTCTGCACAGCACAGGGAAAAATTAATGCAGCAAAGAGGCAATCAACAGAATAGGAGAAAACTTCTGCCAACTAGCCGACAACAGATTAATATCTAGAATATTTAAAGAAATCGAAAACTTAAACATTAATGAAATTCTCCAAGTCACACAATTATCCAATCAATCAATCAGTGGGAAAATGAACTGAACTGTTCTCAAAAGAGGAGACTCGGGAGCTGGGTAGATGACTCCTGGGTAAAGTGCTTTTTATGCAGAGCTGAAGACTTGAGTTTGGATCTTCATGACCTAGATGAAAGGCCCAGCATAGACGGATGTGCCTGCAATCCCACTGCTGGGAAGACAGAGACAGAAGAATCTCTGGGGCTTGCTTGCAGTTTGGACCAGCTGGTGAGCTCTGGGTTTAGAGAGGCACCCTAACCCAAAAGTTAAATTCAAGAAGTGATTGAGGAAGACACCCAGTGCCAACTTCTGGTCTCCATGCGCATTTACACAGATTCAAAAAGAATACAACGGACAAATAAATTTATGAGAAAATGTTCAGCATCCTTAGTCATCAGAGAAATGAATATCAAATATATACTGAGACTCCGTCTCACATCAGTCAGAATATCTATCATTAAGAAAATTAATTACAAGAAATGCTTGAGAGGTTACAGGAGAAGAAACTCTTAAACACTGCTACTATGGAAATCAGCCTGGAGGAGGGCCTCACAAAGAGCTAAAATTAGAACAATTGTATCACCCCACTATATGCAGTATATCTCCAGGGAATGTATCCAAGGGGATCCAAGTCAACACACTAGAGACATTGGCATATCCATGTTTATTGTGGCACCACTTACAATATGCAATGCCCAAGCCTATAGGAGGTGAATGGGGGCCTGTGGGGAAGGGAGATGGCTCAGTGGTTAAGAGCACTTGCTAGGTTCTATTCCCACTACTCACATGGTGACTCACAACAACCTGTAACTCTAGTACCTGGGGACCTGAGATCCTTCTCTCACCTCTGTGGGCACCAGGTTTGTAGCACACATACATACTGCAGGCAAACACACATATACATAAAGATAAATATCTTTTAGATGGGATGAATGGATACAGGATGGGGAGATAGCTTAGTCAGGTAAGTGCTTGAAGCAGCAGAACTTGAGTTTAGTCTCTGGAACCCGTGAGAAGAGCTGGGTGTGGTGGTGTGCATCATACAGGCACTCGGGAGGCAGTAGGGCAGATTCCTTGGGCTCATTGGCTAGCCTGGCTAGCCTAGTCGGTGATCAAACAGTCCCCAGTGAGACAGCCTGTCTCAAAACAAATGAAATACAAAAAGCAACAAGGTGGATAGATTCTGAGGAAAAACACCCGCTCTGGACTCAACCTGCGCCACACACGTTCACAGTTTGATATGCGGAATCTAGATTTTTAAAAGCATATCATATGAAATAGAAAAGAGTGTGTGTGTGTGTGTGTGTGTGTGTGTGTGTGTGTGTGAAGGAAGGTACGAAGAACACAAGAAGAGAGGAACAAAAAAGGGTAACAGGGAAGAAAGACAAATGTGTTATGTTCTCTCATACACAGAGTATAGACCTAAATGACATATACACTATATGACATAGATGTAGAGAACATATACACATATCTATGAAAGCAGAAAGGTGATTATTTGGGGAAAAAGGGATTGAGGATAAAGAAAGGGTGAATGTGAGCAAAGTGCAATGAGCCACATATGAAGGGGTCATAATAAAACCTCTTATTTTGTAGGCTAACTTAAGACCTTAAATGAAATTAATAGAATCTTAAGGATGAAGGAGATTAGATAGCTTCCGATCCTTTCCTCCCTGGACTTCACCTACGGCCTCCTTAGGTCAACTCCATTAACAGGGAATCTTGATCAATACAGTGGGCATTCTTTAATTAGACCATATGTAAAGTTATAATTTTAGCATAATGATCTCAGCAAAAAAGAGCATTTGTGATTGTCCTGAATAATTGGTTTGTTTTTTATCTCAGTGTTTCAGTGACTATTTTAACAAATATTGTGCTACACATTTCAAGTTGGTTGCTGGGAAGGTTAAACAGAAGCTTGTTGCCAACATCTACAAAGTATACTGAGCCTCATGGGTATGTTTTTATCATACATTCATAGATCAAGATCATCTGTATTATTGCTTATTGACTGCATGTGGCTC
The DNA here is from genome assembly GCA_036184795.1 of Tokudaia tokunoshimensis. Taxonomy (NCBI): domain Eukaryota; kingdom Metazoa; phylum Chordata; class Mammalia; order Rodentia; family Muridae; genus Tokudaia; species Tokudaia tokunoshimensis. Next base: position 46,556,250 of record BTHU01000004.1, on the reverse strand, counting down.
TCAAGACACAGGAACTGCTATGGGAATCTAACCAGAGAATAAATGATGTAACATACTAACCTTTTTTTCACATACATTCAGGCAAACTGAGACATTAAGGAAAATATACAGAAGTAACTGAACAGAGCTAGATTGTAAAGGCTCAACATGAGCCCAGGAAGATGGCCAGCTGTGATGCAGATGAACATAGATTCTGCTAAGAGCCTACGGAAAGATATGCTATGGCATTTGACACACATGACCCCAATTACAGTTTCATTACTATAATCCTTCTGCAATCCACAAATGTACTAACTACGGAGTTTCAGAAGTTGTAAGCTGAGTTCATTCTTATTTGTACATTACAGTAGCTATCATGCGTGGAACATTTCCTGTATATCAGCATGATCAAACCGTTCTGCCTGCATTAACTTGTTTGATCCATGACTTAAGTATCATTATCTTCAGTTTATCACCAAGAAAATAAGTAACAAAGAGATAAACAACCCGCGCATGGCCAGATGGTTAAAACACAAGGAGACTGATATTCAACCAGACGGTCTGGCCTCAGAGCTACAAAACATGAGCACAGACTCTGTGAATCACATAGATGCTGGGCCCATACATTTCTACAACAAAGAGTAAACAAACTCCCCTGTGGCTCCACACATATCAAGGTCTTGGATCATAATAAATCTCTAGCTCGTTTGTTGGGTCTGGGGATGAGAAGCACTACAGAGTAAGAATCAAGAGGCAAACTTTCTCATTATGGCTATGGTGCTTAGGGGAGGACAGAGTGAACCACCTAAAGTCTCTTCACACTAATATTCTGACTTAGGTCTGATTTATTTGGTAATGGCTGGGGCATCTTGGAAGCTCACCAGGTGAGTCTGGTATGCAGTCAGGACTTTGGAGCCACTGGACTGCAGTCAAGTTGCTGTGGCATTGGAAAGGTCTTGAGCTAAACTTCCATTCAACCAATAATACACTGCCATCTTGCTATCTTTAACATCACGACTTTTCTCTTTCTGTGGGAAATAAGAAAGCCACTGTCAACTTGAAACAACTGCACCAAACTCATATGTGAACTTCATGTTGGTATACCTTCTCCATACTATTAGCTACTAGCAACAGTGAGCAGAGAAAACCTTCCAAAAAATGTATGGAACTGAACTCAGACACACAGAACATCAACTAGAACTACAAATTGCTGAAAAACAAGGTCAAAGAATCATGAGGCAGGATTAGAGTCCCTGAAGAGACCAGGAAGCTAATGATGAAGATAAACCTTGAAGAGCCCCCTGCATACTAGAGATGCTAAGACGAGGGAGTGACCACCAAGGACAGTGGCAAGTGTACACTGGAGCTTTCCAGTGGAACCTAGGAGACAAGTTATGTTTGCTGCAGTTGGCAGAGCCACAGAGATGGAGCTGTCTAAGCCCTTTGAAGCCCAGAGGATTGCGAGGGAGTCCCAGATGCAAGACATTGAGAATTTGATTTACATTATTGGGCGTTGGTTTTTGCCTCACCTGATTGTAACTGTACTCTGGTTCTTTCTTTTTCGAAATAAGTGTGTGACTTGTTCTTGAGCCTAGTTAAGACACTTCAGATTTTTAAAGAGATTTTTGGTTATTGGAAAAAAAGGAACTAAACTTTTAAAGTATTTAAAAATTTAAAGATGTACTTTAAAAGTTAGGTTGTATTTTATGTTGTGATGTCAAGATTATGTCATGGAGACAAATGAGAAAGGAAAGGATCTAGTTAGTTATGTACCTGTGTGTCAAGTTGGCAAAGGGTCCACTGTGTTGGCTGATATTTTCTGAACTTGACACAAGCTAGGGTCATCTAAGAAGAGGTATCCTCTAATAAGAGTATGTCCCCATCAGAGTAGCCTGTAGGTGGGTGGTAGGTCTTGGGCAGGTAGTCCTGGAGTGTATGTAAGAAAGCAAACTGAGCAGGTCAGGAGGAGCAAGTCAATAAGCAGTGTTCGTTCATGGTCTAAGCATCAGCGCCTGCTTCAGGGTTCCCACCCTGACTTACCTCAATGGATTGTAATATGAAACGAACCCTTTCTCCTTTCTCAAACTGTTTTTAGTCAAGGTGTTTTATCACAGTAATAGAAACCTAACTAAGACACACAATATCTGTGCTTCTGAGTAAGGTTTCTGTTTCATTGGTTTGATCAAATGGGTCCCTAAAATAAGTAGTATATTATGCATTCAAATACAGCAGGACTTCTGATTCAAAGTTAACAAGAAATATATCTTTGAGTTATTTTTTCCAGTTGTGAATATGAATCATGAGCTCTTATTCATCATGAAATGATAAATGTTTAAGGGTATGGAAACACTCATCACCATGGTTTGCTCATTACAAATGTATGTATGAAATGATCACACCATACCCCATAAATAACAATTAAAGCATAACCTAAGCCGGGGACAGTTCAGCCTGGAGAGGTGGAGGCAGAAGGATCAAGAGCTCAAGGTCCACCTCATCTACATAGTGAATTTGTTCAAGGCCAGCCTAGGCTACATGAGAGCCACTCTCAAACTGAATTATCTCTTTATGTGCCTGTGTTTGTGTGTGCAGATGCACATGTGGAGTGAAAGCCAGATGGTAAGAATCTTAGGTGTTATTTCCCAGGTAACAACTACATCTTCTGAGACAGGGTCTTTCATGGATCTTAAACTCATCAAGTAGATCAGGCTAGGCTGGCCAGCCAGCAAGACCCTAAGATTCACTAGTTTTTGTTTCTCTGGTGTTGAGATTACAAGTGCAACTAGAACTGGGAGTTTCCTTTTTGTGGGGTCTGAGACTCAAACCCAGGTGCTCACAAGCACTTTACTGATTGAGCTGTTTTCTCAGCTCAGAGAAAATATCATTAACCCCCAGAAGCCACAGGGATATGCAATGAAACAGTGCACAGGATGCATGTGTCTGATTAAGGCAGAGGCAATGATCATGGAAGGTTGGCCACCTCTAGGGTAGATCAGACACCAACCAAGACAGTCAGCCTTTCTAAACACTGTGGATTCTAATCCACAGAATGAGGTTATTAAAACTTGTTTTCCTTAGATCATAATTTTTAAATCATCTTTTTATTTTGTAGAAATTTTAGTCCTCTTATCCCTACCACTCAATTCCCACACTGTTACATCTTCTGCCACTACAGAACATTACTGTAAGTTGAAGTTCAGGCTTTATTTAGACTTTCTGGCAGTTCTGGGAATCAAACTCAGGGCCTTGCTAGGCATGCATGCTAAGGCAAGGGCTCTACTACATAGCCACCACTCCAGCCCCTTCATTGAGATTTTAAACAAATGTTTCCTTAATGTCTCCTTTGTGTTCCAGGATCCTTGTAGCAGTCATATATTCTTTATGTCCTTTATCCTCATAATTGAAAGTTTTAGTAAGTTTAAATGCATGTGAAAACATTTTTTGAAGTATGATGTACCCCAAGAACAGGACTTCCTGGTGTCAAACACTAAATAAGTTCAAGTATGCAAAATACCAGAAAACTTATATATGTTGATCACATTCAACCTAATAAACAAGGACAAATATACATATTTATTCTTATATAGTACTTCTACATGTAGGCTTAGATTTTTCAAAACCTTCAAAACCCCCCTTCTAGGCCACTGTCCAAAAGTAGGGAGGAAAACATAGTAAATAGGACAAGGGATGTGGACCTGTTTAGAAGTAGTTCTTTGGGTCTTTGGGGCGATCTCTGTTGTAGGATACCAACAGTCCAGTTCAGTAGTGTCAGGATACCAAACACAAATCAGCAGTATGCACAGTCCAGCAGAAACGGTTAGGCTTCCACCAAATCTGGTGAGAGCAACCAGGACCAGCAAGAAGGCCTTCAGAAGTTCTCTGGTGTGCTTCTCTCAATGAAGTGAAGACCAGCGAAGACACAAGACCACTGAAGCATTGCAACTCTACCTATGCAAGTGTCCTGTCCCTGTCTGTTGAGTCCTACTTATACTCTCTCAAAACATCACAAGTCCTCTCATGGATCTTGCTTTAGGAAGATATCACAGGAGTCTGCAACACATGACAGAACCAGAAATTTCCACTTCATATCCCCCTTTTCGTTTAAAAGTTTTTTCCCTAAGATTAACAATCTACATAAAATAAAAATAATTATAAGAACCATAAAACCAGAATGTTATATTTTAAATAAATATCTCATATACAATATAGTCTAGCAAAAACAACCTTAAATGTCTATTAATATACAATAAAAACAAGACGACCTTAAATTCCTATCAGTATAGAATAATTAAGCAAAACAATCTACCACCCGAAATGATAATAACCATACCACATCAAACAACCAAAACCATCCATTCCAATTTAAGAGGTCAGGATGATGATCTTCTTATAATTACTTTCTACTGAATTGGGGGCGAAGAATTGTTTGGGGTCCAAGGGAAAAAAAACTGGTTGTCCTGAAAAAAACAAAACAAAACAAAACAAAAAAAAAACCCCGCTAACTGTAGCATTTATTATCTTGTCTCTGTGTTTTATGTCCAGTCTCTGTGTTGTCTGTCAAACCTATGTGTTGTCCATACAGTCTTTTTTGTGTGGTCAATCATTTGGGCTAGCCCTTTTGAAGTTCATTTGCATACATATTTTGGAGAAATCAGTAACTGAGACAGTCTGGGAGAATGAATCACTGGGCCACTTGCTTTATGAAGACATTCATGTCTTAGCTGATAAAAGGTTTTCCCTGGTCAGATCTAATCTTTATAAGTTTTGTTGGTAACAATATTTTTTCATTCCCTGTAGATACATTAGCATGACGATGTCCCCATCTTAAAACTATTGCAGGTTTCCATTCTAATGTTAACACATCCTTATAGTATACTGGTTGGCCTACTTCCTCAGTTTTTTCAATAACCCATTCAGCTGCTATTATTCCTTTTTCATCAACATTAAGAAAATTTAGAGTTAATAAAGCATTATTCAGTCTGAACCTGGAGGCTTTTATTCTTCCTTTTTGTTTAATAAGCATCTCTTTTAAGGCATGATTGGCTCTTTCTATAACTGTTTGTACTGTGGGACAGTGTGGTATACCAGTAACATGCTTTATATTGTAATATGCAAAGAATTGTTTCATCTTATTGGATACATATGTGGAAGTATTATCAGTTTTAATTTGTGCAGGTATTCCCATAATTGCCATTATATTCATTAAGTGTGTAATTATACAATCAGTCTTTTCAGAACTTAAAGTGGTTGCCCATTGAAATCCTGAAAGTGTTGTCAATGGTATGGTATATATACCTTTGCTTTCCAAATTCTGCAAAATGGAAAACATACATCTACCAGATGTCATTTATTTTGGTACCCCTAGGGTTACTACGGGCAGGTAATGGAATTTGGTTGTATAGAGAACACATAGGACTTTTTAAAAATTATTTCTTTGGCTTGCTGCCAAGTGATGGAAAATATTTTCTTTAAATTTCACCCATTTTTTTTGCAGATATGTGTGTGCACACATGTGTTTTTTCCTTTAATTTATTTTATGTATGTGAGTACACTGTAGCTGTCTTCAGACACACCCGAAGAGGGCATCAGATCCCATTACAGATGGTTTTGAGCCACCATGCAGTTGCTGGGAATTGAACTCAGGACCTCTGGAAGAGCAGTCGGTGCTCTTAACTGCTGAGCCATCTCTCCAGCCCTAAATTTCACCCATTAATATGACGTTTTTCATGAAATTTTGAGGCTTCTTTCCTATTAGTAATTGGTCAATTTCCTCATTTCCTTGAGCTAATGGACTGGGCAAATCTGTATAAGGCTGAATATGAGTAATATATAATGAATAGTTTCTACTTCTAATGGCTTGTTGCAATTTTATAAATAATAAAGTTAATTCTGAGTTATCAGATACAAATTTAGTAGGCTTTATATGCAAACAACTCTTTCTACATATAAAGAAATCAGTGATTATATTAAGAGATTCAGGATAATCTAATACCATAAGGATTGCATATAATTCTAACTTTTGAACAGAGGTATATGGACTTTTGAGCACTGTACTGGTTGGTTTTGAGTGTCAACTTGACACAGACTGGAGTTATCACAGAGAAAGAAGCTTCAGTTGGGGAAATGCCTTCATGAGATGCAGCTGTAAGGCATTTTATCAATTAGTAATCAAGGGGGAAGGGCCCATTGTCAGTGGTGCCATCCCTGGGCTGGTATTCTTGAGTTCTATAAGAAAGCAAGCTATACAAGCCAGGGTTAGCAAGCCAGTAAATAACATCCCTCTATGGCCTCTACATCAGCTCCTGCTTCCTGACCTGCTTGAGTTCCAGTCCTGACTTCCTTTGGTGATAAACAGCAGTGTGGAAGTGTAAACTGAATAAACCCTTTCCTCCCCCACTTGCTTCTTGGTCATGATGTTTTGTGCAGGAATAGAAACCCTGACTAAGACAAGCACCTTACTTATTTTGTCTAATTTATAACCTTACATCCCCATCTTAATTCGTATAGAATGTTGGTCTCTGGAATTGATGTTCTCTTTATGATATGTGGAAGAATGCAACTAGTTCTTTTTTATAAACTGTATACTTTGCTTTTCAGATATTTGTTATTAATTTCACCCAAGTAGTTACCAGAAGCTCTTTGCCAATCTTCACTGAACACTCATAATGACATAATCTCAGCATTTGTAAAAGATACTGCAGTTTCAGCCAGATCTGTTCCTGACTTATAATGTAATTGTACTGACCTCTTATAATTAATTCAGAAGTTTTTTCTATATATGTCTTCAATTTTTTACTTTGTTTATGAGCTAAGAAAAAGTCCATTCCATAATACTATCTTGTCTTTGCATAATAAGCCCATTAGGAGAATGAGTTGAAGACAAAAATGACCAAAATGCAATCAAGTTTAGAATCAATTCCACCCACATATGCATCTTGCAGTCTTTGTTCTATAGGAATTAACTCTTTTTTTGCTTCAGTTGTTAGATATCTTGGATTGTTTATATTTGAATCTTCTTGTGATGTTTCCAACAAATTACTTAACTCAAATGTAATTAATCCAATTGTAGGCCCTAGCCAGTTAATATCTCTTATTAATTTTTGAAAATTGTTAAGTGTTTTCAATTAGTCTCTATGGATCTATACCTTTTGTGGTCAAAATTTTGTTGGTTGATTTTATAACCCAAATAACTAAGTGAATGTCCTCTTTGTACTTTTTTTATGGAGCAATCTGTAACCTCCAGCATGGCAGAATTCTTAGTGTTACCTTAAACATATTCTCTAAAACATCTTTGTCAGAATCAGCCAACAAAACATCATCCATATAATGATAAATGGTAGATTGAGGGATTTGCTTATGAATTATTTCTAATGGTTGTTGCACAAAATTCTGATAAAATGTCCCAGTGTTACCCAGTCAAAGACAATAAGCATTCAGGCAAACTTGACAATGCAAAGTGGTGATAACCCACAGAGGTCAACAAAGCTGATGCATTTCTTATCAAACCATATGTACACAGCATCCAACTGTCCACCAGCAGGACAGAAAAGATGGCTTGGGGTGAGAAGGAAGTTTTGGTTCTCTTCATCCTCAGCACAGAGCTTAAAGGGTTGCCCACACTGCAAGCCTGAGCACTGGGGAATAGAAAGCTCAACTCTTCATTCCTTTGGAACAGTAAAATTCAGAGAAGGCTCTGTACCCAAGCCTGTTGTGCCAAAGCCACTCAGCACGCTGTCTCTTGCAGCCTAACATTTTAACATAAAGTTCTCAGAAGTCTTTATGACCCAGAAGGTAGGGAGGACACTAAATCACTTCTGAGAAGAGCAGCCAACATGTCCACTTAAGGGTAAATTTGACAAGCCCACTAGATACTGCACAATGTTAGCAAGTGACAGGCATTAGCAAGTGGGCATCAAGGGGAAAGGGTTAATGGAACATACAAAACAATGTATGTCTTAACAATGTTAAAGTTTGAAATTATAACAAATATCATTTTCTTTTAGTTTTCAGCATTATCTTTGGGAAAATAATGTATTAAATAAAAATAACATAAAACTGTTTTCTGTGTCTGAGAGCCTAAATTAGACCCTGTATGTGCAAGAATGTGCTCTGCATTGAGTTACATACCCAGACTCAAAAGAAAAAAAAAACCTTTTAAAAAGCCTTAATTTTTGTAAGGCTGCTTAGGAATACCACTTCAAAAGAATTTTTGTTATATTTATTTATTATGTGTATGATGGGGGCTACATATGTGGAAGTCAGAGGACAACTTTCAGGATCTGGCTCTCCCCTTCCATTCTGCAAGCCCTGGAGGCAGAACTCAGGGTTCTGTCTTTGCAGAATTGGCTTGGCAGCAAGTACCTTTAGATGACTTCACAGTCATCTCACCACCCCTGGAAGCTTCTTGATCAAGTATATATTTTTAGAGGTTAAGGTAAAATCATGTTAATGAATATTTCATAGTCCCTTTTGAACTAATGATAGAAAATGTCTTTGGGTCAGATTCATGCTTCAGAAAGATTAAGACAATGCATGACATCTAGCTGTTCCTACTGTGCTGTTCATTATGTTGTGCTTGGGGTAGGAATAGCACCAAACAAAAGTTTCATATCCCAGGCTGAAGAGATGGCTCAGTGGTTTAGAGCAGAGTACTCCTCTTCCAGAAGAAAAGGGTTCAGTTCCCAGCCCCCACATGGTGGCTCACAACTCTCTGTAACTCTGGTTTCAGGTATTCTAATTCCTTCTTCTGACCTCTGTGAACACACACAGAGTACACAGATATACATGCAAGCAAAATGCCCATACACATAAAATAAAAATAAATAAATCTTTTTAAAAGTCCACGTTCCAGACATCTTTTGAAGCTAATATATATAGAAGGGGGCTGGACCCCTTCCTCAAATAAACCTAAAAATTAACTTAAATAGATCACAAGCATAAATGTATGAGTTAAAATAACAAAACTTTCTGAAGAAAATTTAAGACTCACTCTTGATGACCCAAGTTAAGCAAGGGCTTCTTAGATATCACACAAAGTATAAAGAAAAAGGAAAAGATGAATTTCACAAACTTTAAAGTGTTGGGCTTGAGAAGATACCATCAAGAAAGGAAAAGGATGACCCATAGAACCATTTACAGACTTCTCAAGATGTTTTTCTACACAGGCACAATGAGTTAGTCTGCAAACACAATTTTACTTTGGCCTCTCTGGTCTTTACACCTTTGATTTCTTTGATTTCGATGCACTTAAAACCTTCTCTACCACCCTGAACATGGTGAGGACATATGGCCTTGTCTTACTCTTGATCTTAGAGAAAAAAACAATCAGAATTTTACTGCCAGAAGAAAATGTTGACTATAGGTTTTGAGGTTGATGCCATGCTGAAGACTGGAAATTATTGAAACTTATTAGAACATACTATGGTCTATCCCGAAGAATATTCCATGTGCACCCGATATAGCTGTCTCCTGAGAGGCTCTGCCAGAGCCTTACAAATAAAGAATCAGATGCTTGCAGCCAACCACCGCACTGAGTGAGGGGGTCCCCAATGGAGGAGTTAGAGAAAGGACTGAAGGAAAACAATATCAACCAACCAGACCCCCAGAATTCCCAGGAACTAAGTCACCAACCAAGGAGTACACATGGCTCCAGCCGCATATGTAGTAGAAAACGGTCTTGTCAGGCATCAATGGGAAGAGAGGCCCTTGGTCCTATGGAACATACTCATAGAAGTAGGGGGACGGGGAATGGGATAGGGGGTTTCCGGGGGGGGGGTAACCAGGTAAGGGGATAACACTTGAAATGTAAGTAAATTAAAAATAAATAAATAAATCAAAATTAAAAAAAAGAATGTGTATTTTATAGGTGTTGAGGATAATGTTTCAAGTTGCTCAAAGGTAGACACTTAAAATTTACAAATATAAACCAGGCATGGTGTCATATCTCCATGGTTCCAGTTACTCAGGAGTCTGAGGAGAGGGGAGGGGTGCCACATGAGTCTTGGAGCTAGAGACTAATCACTGTGACATAACGAAGCCTATCCAGATTAATAACAGTAAGTGAATTCAGCAGAACACAGTTCACAGATACAACTGTGGAAAAGCTGTCTGCTTCTTGCTGAGTTCTATTACATTTGTTTGCTTAGTTTAGAACTTCTGCTATTAGATATCAATGATTATTATATTTCATAAGTAACTCACTTACATCATCCACATTATCTCTGGTGAAAGTCTTGGCTCTTGGTGGTTGGGATTCTATGTGTGAACCTTCCCTATGCTTTCTCTCTATGTACCTCTGTGCTTTCTAGCAATCTGGGTCTTTTTTTTTTTTTTTTAATTTATTTTTTTGGTTTTCGAGACAGGGTTCCTCTGTATAGCCCTGGCTGTCCTGGAACTCACTCTGTAGACCAGGCTGGCCTCGAACTCAGAAATCCGCCTGCCTCTGCCTCCCAGGTGCTGGGATTACAGGTGTCGCCACCACTGCTCAGTTGCAATCTGTGTCTTATACCTAACTTCTCCTAAGGACGATACATAGCTGGGTTCAGACCAGAGGCTCTGCCCTGTGACCTAAAGCACTTAACACAGTTCTGTGTGTTGTTGGGTTTAAGTCCATGATCTTGTCTTTTCGTTTGATTTACCTGAGTTTCTTTGTTGTTTCTTGTTTGTTTTGTCTTGTTTTTCTAATATTTCATTTTTACTGGCTTCATAGCTCTATCTGTTTGCCTTTTACTTGCTTTGGAGGGGGAGTTGTTCAGGAGCTGATATAAGACTCTAACATTATAGAAGTCTACTTAATTTTGTAAATATAAAACCTCTCCATACTTTGTGGCTTCCTGTTATATATTCTGATGAATGTGCATTATAAAATCCCAACTATAATACTACAAATTTTCTTTCAAGCAGTTAGTGTTCTTTTGAAGCAATAAATGTGATAAAAAATATATTTATATTTACCCTCAAACATAGCACACTTCGTCATTTCTTGTAGTGAAGACCTGCAGGCAGTAAATTATCTTAGATTTTATCAAAGAGGCCACTGTCCCACATCTCACCCTCATTTCCCAGGACATCCTAGCTGGATATAGAATTCTGATTGGTAGCTCCTGTCTTCCTTTGGGCAGTTAGATGGTCCTCCACTGCCTCTGGCCTCCACTGCCTCTGAGGAGCAGTAACCAGTGATCCACACGGTCTTCTTTGACGTAATGTGTCATTTTTCTCCCTCAGCAGGTTTTTATGTCATCTCTTTAAATTTCATTTTCTCTTTATGTTTCTCTTTAAATTGATTTCTTATAAATTTAACTTGGCAGTAACTGGGCATGGCATAACCCTGCGGTAACCGGGTATGACCTTTTTATTTTTTGCCCTAAAATTCCATTGCCTGGGGTTTGCTGGACTTGTTTGAACTAGCTGTGTGCTTTCCACCAAAGTGAGGGAATCTCAAGCCATCATTTAATTTTCAATATTTTTACTGCCCACCTTCTCTTTCTCTCTTGCCCCTCCCTCCTTGCCTCTTCCTTTTATATCTGGAATCATATATCGGTTAGATTGATATATCCAATATGTAACTTAATACTCTTTTTTTTTTTGGTCTGCTTATTTTATTTTGTTGAGATGGGTTTCACTATGTAGCTCAGACTGGCCTCCAACCTATGATCCTTCTGCCTCAGTCTTTACAGTATTACAGGAGTGTGCTGAAATTGAGTGTTGGAACCCCACCCCCATCTTTTCTCATGAATTCCTCAGATTTGACTGTTCCCATTATTGTCCTCATGTGTACTCAGCGCTCCTTTTACTGTCCCCAATCAGCTAGTAAGACCGATTCAGTAGAAGTTACATTTCAGATACGGTAGCTGCATAGTTCTGTTGAATTCCACACTGGCCTCTTATTTTAACTACATATCTCTTTATGTTCTTGCACATTGATAGAAGCTGTTCTGAAGACTATGATAAATGCAATTTCATGTGTCTATTATTTATTATGTAATGGACAGGAATATAATTTTGTAAAATAAGGCAAGCAGATAGTATGTAAGTAAAAATTTGAAGGTTATTTTAAAACTGGAATGAGGTAGTTCTATGTACAGCTACATGAAAAGATGCTGTCCTATCCTAAGTCTGAAACTCAAGCTATACAGATACAGTGTCTGTGTATATGAAATAGCGTATGCTTTGTTCAGTTTTAAGCTGACTGTGGATTACTATAGTCAGAAACAACACAAAGAAGCTCCATAGTTTCAGTGGGTTGATAAAGTCTGCTGACTCTGGGAGAGTTCACCAAGCACCTCCGCACTGGTGTGCATCCTGCACCCTTTCTTACATGTGTATATTTGGTGGCCACCACCACAGTCAAGTTGCATACCAGATGCACCCTTGGTTACATGTGTATATTTGGTGGCCACCACCACAGTCAAGTTCCATACCAGACTGCACAGTTACCTGGTAGCACTCTTTTCAAAGCTTCCATTGTTATGGGAGAAGGGGACAGTACAGTTAAAAGCACTGAAAGAAAGACAAAGCAATTGTGGGATGCTACCAGCTGGTGGGTTTAACGAGCAGGTTTGCACAGACTTTTGCCACCATGTTGTCACCTCTTAACATAAGGACCTGGAAGATGCATATGACATGGACAGATGAGGTCGTGACCATCACAGTCACCATGAACAGGGAATAAAAAAGACCCTGTTATACTGATGTGGGATGTAAAATACACTACTTAGGAATCTACTTTTCTGTTACTGTTACATGCACATTAACTTCCTGTACTAAGAAGCTGTCACTCTCAGTTTCTGAAAGTGATTCTAAAAAGTAACAAAAAGACTGAAAAAACCTGCAGAAAAGCTAAAAAGCTAAAGTAAATGTAGTTCTTTCACTTATAAATAAGAATTAGGGGACAAATGGGCACACAGCATGCGTACTTTTATAAGTGTTTCCATGGAGTCTAATTTTAATGTTGGTTTTTTGTTAAAAAAAAAATCACATTATGGTATTACGATAATTCTTTTCTCCTTGGCCCAAAAAGAGCTGTTAGGCAGCATGTTCAGAAGCTTAGAATAGCAGAGAGCTATCTAACATTAGAGTTTTCCAAAGATGAAATGGACGTCCCAGGAGGTCACTCGGTTCCCATCATTAGCCGCCGGGATTCCAACAGACTCAAAATGTCCATTTGTGGCAGGGTGTTCCAGAGTACACCCAGGCATGAGAAATATAGTCAAGACAGGGCTTCTCTGGCACCGAGAGCCTACCAAGGCCAAAAAGCACTGGGCCATGGGCAGAGAACTTCAGATCAAGTTCTGGTTTTTCTAGTGTGATGCTGGGCACAACAGAGCCTACCCCATCATCTGTTAGAGAGAAGACAGCAGCCACAGAGCTTTATAAGTGACAGAACACCATCTGAGTAATGTCACTTAGCGTTGGGAATGGCTCCAGGAATGCTAGGCTAATGTCTTAATAGAAGTTACATAAGCCAACCACTAAGGAGAACTTCTGGATGGTAAGGATTATAGAACTCATTGTGTACAGAGTCTGTGGAATTTTAGCAATATAATTCTCACTATCTAGGGTGACTTAGATAGAATCTTGATCTAGAACAAAAAGCTGAATTGTGATTTATGGGGCAAGAGGTCCCTAATGGCTCAAAATATCAGAAAGAAAGCAGATGGGTTTTGCCTGTAAATGCTCAAGTATTATTAAATGCTTACTATTCAGTAATATTCAACCTTCTCTCTTGTGACAAGTCTGGGTAGGAAGCTGCAGGAATCTTCCTATCTTGGCTTCCTAAATGCTGGATTAAGGGTGTAGTCTATCACATCCAACTTTCTATATGTCTTTAAAATAAGCTACATAGCTGTGGCCAGTGAGGATTATGGAAGCAAACAGAAACCGCTTGATAGTCCTGTGTAGGCTGGCTGGCTGAAGAACATTTTTAATTCCTCTTAAATTACATCTTGTTGCCCAAGAGCCAAGCGTGTTAGGAAATGCTGTGCAGGCTACAGTTCCAGACAGTGCTTTTAATACTGAATAAAGTTGAAGTTTCTCCTTTTGCTCGGGGTGTGTGTGTGGGTGGGTGTGTGTGTGGGTGTGTGTGTGTGTGCTCCTTTCCTCTCCCTTAGAACACACAGACTTTCACCTGAGTAATTTATAAAATACAGTAACAGCCACATACTGACTGGCTGACAGAAAACACTTCTCACTATTCAATATGATTACCAGACAATCTCTTTCACATACAAACTTGCTTATATAGAAAAAAAAATCTCAGTCTGACAGGTGAATGGAAAGAGATGCTTCTTTTTTTTTTTCTTGGCCCATGATATGGATGCCTGCCTTCCCAAACAGAGGAGGAATCCTCTCCTTACATCTGTACCATGCTATAGCTGAACACCAAGGACACTCTCCCAATGTAAAAAGTTAACACAGCCATAACCTCTATTATCATTTGAGATAAGGGTTCTGGCAGATTCCTAGTCTAGATTCTGAGAGTAAAAAAAAGAATTCTGTACATACATTTCACAGTAAATTATTCTTACATTTAAAAATGTATAAAAGATAGACTGAAGAGCATAATCAAGCCAAGCATTCTGACCTTTTGCATCAGCAAACACAAGACATCATACATTCCCAAGCAAAGTTTGTGCATGGAACCTCTAACCCCCTTTTTAGGTTGGGGGGTGGGAAAGACCACAATCCTCTGCATATTTTCATAGCTACTATCCCTAAAAACCAGTGCTTCTTGCAAGAAAAGGATGGAACAAAGATGCTAGTGTCGCAGGTCTGAAAGCCAGCCACATCAAAACCAGGTAGAGTGGTCCTAAACCTAGCAGCTGGCAAGCTGCTGGAGAGATGTGGGCACACTTCTGCCTAATAAAATCTGAATCAAACACTTTGCATCTGATTCTCCATGTGAGCTTTTATGCAAACTTCTAAAGTGCAAGGAATCCTGGGGAGGAAGAGCTATTCTGAGAGATCTCACATAGTTCACGTAATTAGGGAAAGCACTTCCTTTGATTGTAAGTGTTCAAAACAGCCGAATCCCTCCTATCAAAGGCACTCTGTGATTTGGGTCACCTCTTTCACTTCCTCTTTCATGTGTCTCAGGATGAGAGGTGAAGCTGGAGAGCACATTATTTAGGGGAAAAAAAGATCTGGCTTTTTGTTTTAGGGATTGAACTGGCACTATTCAAAAGATCGTCATTAGAATCCCCCTCTCCGCCTCACCTCTGCCTCTTTCCTCCTCTACAAGGCTCTTCAGGTGCTGCAGCGCACACCATCCTAAGATGGCAATTTAAGGCTGGTGGAAACTGTCACGTGTGTGAACGGTCTCGAATGTTCATGTTCGGTTTCAAAACATGGTTAGAAAAACAGTCATCTGGAGGATATTGATCTTTATTTTAGGAATATTTGCCATTATAACACTGAATAAGGAGACAGACAGACAAATACATAGACAGGCAGATAGATATACAGACAGATAGCTAGAGTCACATGCTACCCTCGGCAAACAGAGCACAAGGGTAGCACTTTGTTCTTACTCCTAGGGTATCCTTTCTCTATATATGTGGAATACAGGCTCACTCAACGCAGGAATTACACTGCTCTTGTTATAGCCAGTTTTGCACTGATGTTTCTAATGTTTCCAGTACAACTTTTTAGAGCACTGTGGTCAGTTATCATAATTACCTCTGCCAGAAAACTCACTGTTGAGCATGCACTCCAGTGGTGACATTCCTACAGAATGCAAAGCAAATTTAACAGTGACCTAGCTGCTGCAATCCTTGAGATTTTAATTCAAGTTTCAGTTAATTGGAATTCAGTGTGCACAAAAGCTAGTGAGTGAATGAGATGAATTTGGCCAGAGTAACAAAACCACCACGTTTACCACATTTCACCGTAAACTCAAGGGTTTTACTGGCCCAGAATTATACCCATTAAATGAGTTCACGTAAGCCAGCCACCAAACACCTCAGCTGATAAGCGCACAAGGAAAGCAGATACAGATGTGGAACAGAGGAGAGGGCAGTTGTCCTGACTCTGTTCCAAATGTCTACCACAGTTCTAAAACCACAGTAAGTTCTCTGGCAAACACCTCACATTTTAACATGTTATGAACCAACTGTAAACCACCCTGCCCAGCCACATCTTCCTCATCCTCAACTTGGACTCACTTTTCCAGATCCTACATGAGCTGTTTTGTCTTTGCATTGCTCTTGTTTTTTTCCTGTTTCCACCTCCTGAGCTCTTGCTCAAATCTGTTAACACAGTGACTGGTCCTCTTATCATAGCAGCAGAGAGAAG
Source organism: Tokudaia tokunoshimensis (assembly GCA_036184795.1). Taxonomy (NCBI): domain Eukaryota; kingdom Metazoa; phylum Chordata; class Mammalia; order Rodentia; family Muridae; genus Tokudaia; species Tokudaia tokunoshimensis. Next base: position 46,539,981 of record BTHU01000004.1, on the reverse strand, counting down.
CAAATACAAACTAACTTATCCATGGAGGCGCTCAACAAGACACTGAGCAAAATTACTTAATTATACAAAAAGTAAGTGTTCTTTATGCATTAGAAAATTTACTTGGAAATCAGTTAATTTGTTTATAAAAACTATTTCTGTATTTGAATTTTAGGACCAGATAAATTTTGCCTTTCAAATAATAATCCAAATTCTTTGCTCCCATCATGGCCATAAACTCCAGCATTTAAAAATAATGATAAAATATATTGAACACTTACTATGAACTAAACATTGTACTGAGATGACTTGTATCTTCAAAATAAGAAATCCAAGGCAAAGCTGCTAAACAACATGCCTACAGACTTACCAAGTCAAGCGAATGATCTGGGGATTTCAAAACAGGCCTCTCAAGTCTAGACCCAACATTTTAGAGTCTTGCCTGTTTAAGGACACTTATGAGTTTATCTTGCCAACTGTATAGTCCCTGTGAGTCAACTTCTGCACAGGTCTAGAATGTATTCATTGCTTAGTGATTACCTTCTGAATTAACCTGGAGTTAGTACAATAAGGATGCAGAGGTCTCTGCAGCCTAAATAATAAAATAAAGTTAGAGGGGAGCATCATGGCTGCCTTCAGAGACAGTGTTTAATGGCTGCCAGAGGGAGGAGGCAGCAGGTCTCATTTATGTAGTGCAAGAGACAGACTAGAACCAATAGACAGAACTAAGTTGAAGCAAATAGTATAGGTAAACCAAATAAGACCATTAAAGGAGAACAATTCAAAAGAAGAAAGGATGTCTTAATAGGAAGTTCCCACAAGCAGAAGTAATTCAAGTGTCCAGATCACCAAAAGACCTAGCAAGCAATCACTGTCACACTTACAGTCTCTCGTCTCAGTGGTTCCCAAATGCCTGTCCATTCCCTTGTTGCATGAGATATGACTGCTCAAAAGTGGCAGAAATGAAAACACACACACACACACACACACAGAGAAAGAGAGAGAGAGAGAGAGAGAGAGACTGACTCTACTCTGGACTGAGTTAGTCAGAATCCTTGTAGAATATTCTCATAGGCTCACCAGGTCATTTTTATTTATAGTTAGGAAACCTGATCTTCTGAGACCTTTTAGGTTCTAAGACTCTATAGTCTACGAAGCTTTTTTTCAGCTGTCTCTTAATTTTATGATCATATTTAAATTCTCATACCCTAGCCTGAATGACTTGCCCTTTGCGCTAAACTCTGGCCTTTCATTTTACCTTCAGTTGCAAGTATCAGTCGCAGGTATCAGCAGGGAGGCGCTTCCAGAAGTGTCAGTTTGGAAATGGTGGTCCTCACATTGCTCATCCCTCTCTCTGTCACTACATCAGCGTTCAGGCCATACATGTACTTATTACCATAGATAAAAAACACTCAATATCAGCTTCCAGTGGTAAAAGAGCCTAAAAGTGAACAGTGCTTCACAACTGTACTGTCTTATAAATTTATAGAATGAAATAAAAACGATCAATTCCTCATCTTAAAATATGGAAGGCGGCGTTAGACAGAGTATTAAAGAAGATTGCTCCCTAAGATGGTTATTGTGGCAGAGGTGGGAGAAGTAAAGGCTGAGAGCCATCCTGGGCCATACAGAGAGACAGTATCTAAACACACAACATCCCTAAACTGTGTTTGTCTTCATTACCAACTTAGTAGAGAAACACTATTTAGGGTTGGAAATAAATAAATCACATTTTAAAGTCAATAAATATATATTTTTTTTACTATCTGTAAAGTATAATACTGTAGGGAGTTTGGAAGTACAAAGAAGCAAGGAAAAAGAGTGTTGCAGAGTGATAAAGGGCTAGCCTTGCCCACATAAATTCCTAGATTCTCAGCTTGTAGGGGTATACACACACACACACACACACACACACACACACACACACACACACACATCCCCTTTATTTAATATTCCTATGCACCAGGCACTTAAACTCCTCTTGGGTACTAGCTTAGTTCCCTTAATAAGCCTATATAATTCTACCAACATGTCCATTTTGTAGAACGTGAGATTTAATGGCTAAGTAACTGGGCATGGGTCACAAGGCTGATGAAGTGGTACAAGTGATGCAGATTCAAGTCAAGGACAACCACCTGGGATCCTGATCTTGTAACATGACAGTGGACATCTCACTGGGAAGGGTCGGGTTGGGTCAGAGGCATAGAAAAGCACCCAAGACAAGGGTGCTATGGAGGGATGAACACTATGAAAACACAAGGGAAAATGTCCCTCTGCTGCAGGAAAGAGAGGGCAGGGCAGCGGTTGTTCCAGCTTGTTCTCTAACGCTCTTACAAACACCATGACCAAAAAGCAAGTTGGGGCAGAAAGGGTTTAAAGTGGCCTACAGGTTACAACCATCATCAGGGCAAGCCAAAAGGCAGGAACTCCAAGCAAGCAGCTGGTGGGAGGAACCTAAGCAGAGACCATGGAAGAATGTTGCTTACTAGCTTGCTCTCCATTGCTTGTTCAGCCTGCTTTCTTAAACCAGGACCGTGTGCCCAGGTATGGCACCGACCCCCAACAGTGGGCTGGGCCCTTCTCACATCAATCATTAATCAAAAATATGGCTCACAGACTTGTCTACAAGCCAATCTTGAAGGGATTTTTTTTTTTTTTTGGACTGAAGCTTTCTCTTTTCAGATGACCGTCTCTGGTGTCAAGAGGATAAAACAGCAAGCAACACATCTATGAAGAAAGGGTGTTGCAAAGACAACTTCCGAAACTCAGGGAGCAGGTAGAACACACTCTGCCTGTCTGGGGAGTGTCCTGTCCTCACCTGAACTGCATCCTCATCCTGATGATGGGCAGGAGCAGAGAAGGAAACATTTTGCTGGGGGTTGACCTTTTAAAGGAATAAATGCCTGGTGCAGGGCTGGAGATTTTTTTGTCTGAGACATTGAGAGTTGTCAAAGGTATGGTCCAGAATGGGCATGACCGGATCTGGTTTTCTTCTATTGTAAATTTGATGTCCACATGGAAGATGGATCAACACTAATTTTTAAATTGTCTCCATTATTGACAAAGCATACATGGTTGGGAATGTATCTAGATAAACTTCCAGTCCTTCAGAAGTCCTAAAATAGAGCTCTTCTAGTCTCTAGAGACTATCTTTGGGAGTTTGAAGTGGATTATGTATATATCCTTGATGAAGAAACAGTTCTCTTCTATTAGGAAAGGCCATCCTCTTCGGCCAAGCATATAGCTTCAAGATGGACATGTGGAGCAATGAGATTAGAGGATACTGCCTAGTCAATCCAATTATCCAAATTAACCTTGACGATCAAAGGGGTGACAGGCAGACCCAGCAGATCACTTTCACTTCCCATGGCCTTTGATACAGAATCCACTGGATTTCTACTGGGATGGTTTGGGGGTGAGATCAGGGATATTTCATAGCATTAGATATTTAATACTGGCTGCAAACTACCCATAGAACTAGGAAAATATAAACTAACATCAAAGCAGTTAGCTGCGTGCCCATGTGCATGCATGCTCATATGTATGTGTACCAGAGGTCAATGGCACCTATTCCCCGAACCACTCTCCAGCTTATTTTCGAGACAGGGTCTCTCACTGAACCCCAAACTCAGCAATTCAAATTAGCTGGCTGGCTACAAGCCATGTGGATCATCCTGTCTCCGCCTCCCAGTTCCAAATTACAGTTTAATACTGCAGCACTCGTCCTTTTATGAGGGTGCGGGGATCCAAACCCAGGTCCTCCTGCTTGCCCAGCAAGTACATTACCAGCTGCTGGCTTCCTGGCCCTCGCTCCCACCCTGTGTTCTGCCTCTGTAACATTACAACTGTCTTACATCAGTGCCATCCCAGGATTTGCTTTGTTATCAATTCAGAGGTCACTGCGTGTACCCAAGGGACCCTTGCCGCCTGATTGACTGCCATCCTTCCATGTTTCTACAATATTTGCTGGATTTTACTCATCTTTGATTAAAATATTGCTTTCCAAATGTATCTAATATGTCACATAGTTTTTTACCTAAGTAAAAACTGCCCCACCCTTTGGCTTACAAAACAATAAACAATATAAGGAAATGCCACAAATTAATATTCATTTTGAAACGTTTACATTTTAACTACTTTGAAAACCGCATGCATATACAAATGGTTTAATGGCTCCTACCTCTGGATAGTTTATTTTTCGCATCACCTCAAAATGAAATTGCCGAATTTCTAAGCAACTCTTTCCCCATCTCCATCACACTGGGTATCCATGGCAACAAGTCCTGAAGAACTGGTATACTGTGGCATTTCATTGTTTAATGGAGCACCTAATGTCAATTATTATACATATAACTTTATGTGTGTGTGTGTTACTTAATCTCCTTTATATTCTCTAAGGCACACAGGCAGTCTCTGACTCCCTGGAGACAAAGCATTATCCCCTCTAGTGGAGAAAAGCCAGAGCAGAAAAACAAAATGAGAGTGTGCACCGAGATGATTTAAGATCTGGGGCTGTGGCTGTTTCTGCTGTTTCACCGAGAAGACAGAGGCAAGGTTTTTATCTGCACAAAACACAAATGCTACTACTCCATGGAATAATTATATTCTCTTGAAAGCTGTGCCCATAAACACGTCAAAATCGGTTTTTAGAGGCTTTGTACGTACGTCGTTAAAACTATTTGTTTCTGTAGACTTTGGTAGATTTGAAAGCCTTGACATACTCTGAATCCTGATGTTATTAAAGTTCCAGCTTTATAATGACACAGTGATACTCGTGTGGCAGTAATCACCAGCAGCCAGGACAAAAACAGAACAGGACAGAAACACAATCTGTCCTTGAAAGAACACTTTCCCAGGGAGGTCTCTAGCACTTGTCCTAGTCTGGAAACAGCATGACATTCCCGAGTCTGCAGTGAAATGGCACACACAGGATGGGCAGTCTCTGTCACATTTGTAAATCTGCATTTACATTTTGAACCAGAAAGATTTTAATCATAGTTGTCTCATTTTAAAGATGAGAGAGCCAGATGGGAGAGGATAAAAAATGAACAGTCCTGGTCCTTGACAGCTTAAAGGCGCTGTCATGCTCACCTGCTCACTGCCCTTGCTGAGAACTGCAGTGGATTCCATCTCAGTGCAGCCCTTCTCTGAAGTAATGTACACCATCTACAAGCTAGTTTATAAAATATGCAACCAGCATTATTCCATGCCAGTAGATACTAGTCTAAATCACTGTTTTCTGTACCTGGTTACTGTTCGTTGATGGAGGATACCAGAATTTATTTACTCAATCCTGAACAGACACTTATGTTGAATATTTCTTACAAAAATAATTATATGAACACTGCTCTTCATTTCCCAGGTGAACTTGTTTGCCCATGACTATGATATATAATTAACTGTGAAATGTTCAGTTCAAAAACTATGAACATTTCAATAGATAATTCATGTACTCCAGAAATGTCAATTTGTGATTATACCACAATGAAGAGAGTGTCTGTTTCCCAGGCCTGGTTGATATTAGCTGTATTTGTTCTCTCTTTATTAACAGTGAACACTCTATTCTTTTGTGAAATGTTCCTTCACATCCACTTTCATTTTTATAATAGTGCATTTATCCCTATGTTCCTCACTTTAGTAAAGTGGGTCTTGATTATAACTTCAGATTCTAGAAAAGGCAATTTCTATATGCTTTCAATATTTCAAATATAAATAACCTATCTAATGAAGCTTTATTCCTAAATTTCTGCACATTACTTTAACTAAAGGGTTTTTGTCTCTGAAAGCACAAATCTAACTGTAGCAAACCTCTGGCTGCAGCCAGAGAACCAGGCTTAGAGCTCGGCTCTGTTGCCTAAGAACTTTGGTGAGTTACTGACATCTTCAGTCCTGGGTTCTTTGCATGTAAAACCATGTTAGTGTCGGTGTATTGCAGATTTTATAATGTGTTTTTCTTCTGGTGTCACTGAAATTATTCTGTATGCTAACTAAGGATCCTACCATTTGCACTGACAATGTTTGAGATTCTTAGTGGTACATATGACGGTCATTTCGATCCAAAGCCACCTTGGATTACATAGAACAGGCCAGTGCCCACCTCAAAGAACTGTACTAAAAGGAAATGAACTCAGTAAATGCCCACACGACCTTATTCATGTAGCTTATAAAACTCTACAGTTTGATTTCAGTGTTTAGAGATTTGCAAAATTTAGTTCCTAGGTTTTAACCTAACACACTTGAATTTTCTTCATTTTCAAATTACCACAGATACAACAGGATATTATTTAAAGCAGGCTAAAGGGAATTCTGTTTGAGCAGGAAGTGATCTATTATTCTGCACTTCCAGGAACGAATCCTCTCTCCATAGCATCCCAGTGCCAGGATCTGAAGCACAGCCTCCCAGCAGTTGTGGGAGAAATAATACAAAGAACAGCATGGGAACTTTTGATTAAGGTCGACTTGACCGTAATGTTTTCCATGCGCTGCTCGGTCGTACAATCTTCTGCAGCTGCATAACTCAACATCATTTCTTGGGAGAGAAAATAGAAAAACCACTACTGAAAAATAATAGAGATAGCATCTGGGCAGGAACAGGAGCTCAAAGTAACATGAGAGAAAATTACATTTATTTCATCATCTTCATGATGCTTTTGCCTTAACATAAAGTCATTGTATTTATCTTGCTAGTCACAAAGAAATATGTTAACAGGGCAATGGGAGGTGCCAACTGGTGCAAGGCAGGAGCAAAGGCTAGGTGTGTTTTGGTGGAGAAAGAAAGTTAAGAGAATACACGTCCAAGAGGCAAGCAAACGCCACTGGGGTTCTAGACTGACCCTGTGTTGACCACAGGACTTTGGGTCACAAGTTAGCTGCCCTGCATTTCGCCATCTGTAAATTCACAGAGGGTGTCTGCTGCTATGCACAGACACTCGGCACAAGCCGGACATGTGGGAAGAGGTCAGCAAAGGTTGACGGGACAGTCATATCCATACTCGATGGGATGTGCATACTCCAGGGTATCTGTTCTCTTTCTGCTCTCATTTAGAATAAATCTTACCAATGAGTCTCCAACCAACACACAAATTCTCGAATTAGCATTTTCCTTTCCAACTCCACTCCCATATCATTTAAGAATTTGGTGATTTGAATAGTAAGAAAGAAAATCCCCGCAAACCTGGTCTGGTTTACTAGGAATGCAGTGCACTTCGACTTTTCCTCAGCTCGTGTACCAGCTGCTTCTCATCGTCTTCCTTCCCCACCAAAAGCTCTTCAAAATGAAACCAGATTTGTTCTTAGCTGAGCTCCTAAATTTGAAATATCATTTTTTTTTTTTAACAGAATCCTCAGAAAAGCAAACTCATTGCTTCTGGAGCCTCAGAGAGGGGACATGAAAGCTCTTTCCCTCCCGTCTTCAGCCTGGCAAATCTTACAAGAAGGCCAGAGAAAGAAAGAAATTGTTAATTAAATATTTAAATTAATAATTAAATAGCTTTCTTAGGTGAAGTAGGATATGGAGGGGGTGAGCAGAGCTCCAGCCTCTGGAGGATTCTCCGCCAGTATTCATCCATCTTGCTCCGCCTTCCTAGACTTCCTGTGGTAACCAGAGGGGCAGATGGCCGCTGAGTGGTCCTCTCCAGTAGAAAGTTGCTTTCTGATGACTGTTTTACTTTTTTCGTAACCACAGTCCTCATGTTTACAGAGTGACCAATGCTAGTCTCTACTTCCTGTTGTATGTTGGAAGAAAACCACAAAACTGAACCAAACAGGATTGTGGTTTGGTAAGGAAATAAGTGTCCATTCTATAACCACATGATGGTCACAGTGAGAATGGCCCTTGAGTTCTGCTCTACCGTCTGAGATCCAGACAGCTCAAATGGCCTGGGGTATGACTGTGGTCATCATTGGCTTGAGTTGGGTGGACGATGCCCATCCAAACAGCTCTCCTGCTCTTCAAAGCTTACCCAGACAGCCTGTAAGACCGTTCTGCAACCCAAACAGCCTCTCTGCCTCTTTGCCTGAAACTGACCATAAAACAGGACTGAACATTCTCACAAAGCCCCATTCTTTGTGAGCTTGGACGGCACCTGCCCCGTGTCACAGCTGGATGACCACGGCATGTTACCTTATGCTTAACATTCCTTTCCCTGACCCAGCTATCTAGCACAAAACTCTCAATTTCCTGCACCCACTCTAATTTATATAAATCCTACTAAGCGCCACTGGCAAAATCATCACACTAAGTGCTTTTTAATATATATATTTTGAAACAATGCTTCTTTCTTTGCATTAAGTATAAAGAAATGTAATTATATTGCTTCAAAGCATTCGCCCTTGATCGTTCTGGTGGTATAATTTCCTGCTCTTTTAATGGACAGAGCACTGAAAAATAGTATTGGGAAGTATACGCCCTTCAATTTAATAAATGAAAAGGAGACAAAGACAGGACTTTCTGAGAAACCCTTCTGGAATGAAAATGCATCTCCCCTTCCACTCCTCGGCATACTGACGTCTTTTTAGTGCTTGACAGTGTATTCTATAGCATAAGGTTCTATTTCCAAAGAGCAGGCATGACATTTAAGTGCAAGATAAAGAGGGCTAAGCCGAAGACACAAGCATGCAAGGCTGCTGGAGGGACTGAGCTCCTTGCCTTGCTGTGGTGACAAAGGGGACTCTCCACAGTGGGAGCTCGGAGACAGCTCAGTCTCGAGATTTGTAGCCACATTAATGGAGACAGAAATATCAGACGAGAATGTCTTGCCCTGAGGAAGTGACATTCCACAAGGGGTATTTTTTTTTTCAGAGTGGATTAAACACATCTATCTTCCATAGAATGTATAGGACGACTACGCAGCAATTTTTCAATATATTAATTTCTTCTTCTACTTTACAAAATATGTCAGTAATGAATTATTTGCCCTCCGGTTATGAGTCTACACCTTGTCCTCCTGTGTGGTACCTAAGCTGGGCCCTGTGGACAGTTGTTCCTGTCACTGGTGTGATTCCGGGCTTTGTTGCCACTGCATGGGAGGTTATTGCAGAGATTCTCTGGACCCTGGTGCCTCTTCTCTTTTAGCATTGCTGCCAACTGTGTGACAGGGGGCCACTCTAGCACATATTTCTGACTCCTTAGCTGCTGGATTCCTGGATACCAGCTACATGTCACAGCCTGATGGGCACTGTTCTGTCTAGAGCTTGAGACCACTGTACTCGATTTAGGAGGATTTGTGTTTAACTCCAACTGGGGCCATACACCAAATGTCACCAGCACCCTAGACGGTAGCTTGTGAACCATCCTCACCCATGCGACCCTAACAAACTCCTTTACCATCCATTCACAGCTACAGCTTCTTTAAGAGTCTCCGTCGCAGCCTGGGACCAGGCCCTCTCTCATCCTGGGATATTCTTCATCGATGCTAGAGTTTACAGCTGTTCTTTACATCTGTTACCCCTGTACTTCTCGGTGTCTTTGATCCCATTTGGTAGTTAATTACCTTTACTAGTTGCTAATTCTCTATATACTAATGATTCTGACTGAGCCTGAGCAATGCTAACTGGTCCTTAGATGATCCCAGAGACCCTGAAAAAGAGAACTCGGGATTAGTTTGGCTGTCAGCTTTGACTAGAATGAAGAAAAAGTTTCCCGCCAATGGGACATGAGCTGTTTCAAAGTAGAATCAAATCCATCGTTATCAGCTGTGATGAGCTGCAACCAAGGACCAGAGTCAAAAAAGCTTCTGCCCTTGACCATTATGACAGGAAACAAGGTTGGGAAATAAAGAAATAAATAGATTTAGAAATAAAGAAGCATTTACCTAAAGAGAACAACTGTGGGGTTGGGGAGATAGCTCAGTGGTTAGAGCACTCCCCACTCTGACAGAGGTTTGTATTTGGTTTCCAGTACTCATACTGGGCTGCTCACTATGACTGTAACGCAACATGCTCCAGGGGGCACAGTGTCACCCCGAAGGAAGTAACTCATACACCAAAACAAACACCAAATACCCCCAAACAAACAAACAAACAAAACCCCTCCAAACCCACAAACCCAGGAAGTATGTTTAGGAAATATCTGTGGTGTTAAGAAGAGACCAGTGGGAATAAATAGTAGATAAAGCTGCTTTCATGGCTAAAAATGCATATCAGATTCCAGAGTTAATGTAAAATGTGTTGCTCCAGAAACTGAAAGTGTCTCTAACAGTTTATATGGCTTGTTGACTGAAACTTGAACTCAGTGTAGCCAACATGTCATGAGATTGAGAAGGCAGACCTCCCCTGGCATAATATGGAGGAGAAAATACAAAGGCTTAGGGATATACGACTGCTGAAGTGGTTAATCATGTATAAACTACCTATGTAGTATCTACCTGCTATGGTTAGTTTTATTAACTGGACATAATCTAGAATCCTATGGGAAGAGAGTCTCCATGTGGGATTATCTACATCAGGTTGGCCTATGGGCATGTCTGTAAAGGATTGTGTTGATTATATTAGTCAAGGTAAGAAGATCTACCCACCGAGGGTGCCACCATTCCCTAAGCAAGACCGTGAACTGTGGAAGAGTGGGAAGGGAGCAGAGCACAAGGATGCATGCAGTAAGTGCTCTGTACCTGATTATGGACATGATATGACAAACTCCATCAAACTCCTGATACTGATTTTTCAGTTATGATGGACTGTAACCTGGATTTGTGAGCCAGAAGGTTTCCCCAGGCTGATTGTGTCAGGGTATGTCATGACAGCAAAAGGAAACTAACCTAATGTTACCACCTCAGCTACTATCTCAAAATTACACTCCTGAGAAGGATCAAAGAAACTCCCTACATGAAAACCTTGAAGACCACATTCATCATAGGGCCTTGCATCTCTCAAAATTTCCTGTTACTCTCTTTTGTAAACCAAGATATGACCAGAGGATGTGTCAACAAACACTCTAGCGGCTTTATCATTTCTTTAGGCATGACTGAATATATCAGGAACAGTGAAGGGTAGGTACCAAAGACATGGTTGGTATGTCAGCAAGATTATACTAACCAAATGCTTTATAGCCCATAGCAATCTCCATTGGTAGTTAATTTATTCCAATTACCCAGGAATAAAGTCAGTGTGGAACCTTTAGAAGGTTGTATTAGCTACATAACAGAAAACAAACACCCTCTGATATGTCTGAGGGCCATTATGTCACCTCTGAGGGGAATCAGGGTGATGCTCAGTTTCTAGGCATAGGACGATTGTAAGACCTCGAACCCTTTGATGGAAAGGAATGCTAGACTTCCGTGAGGAAAAGTCCATGATGTCATCCAGGGATATGCCACAAATCCTCCAAGCATTACCAAATACTGCCATTTATTAGACAGAGAGTGCAAGATGGGGAACTATTCAGAATTTCAAGGATTACTAACCACTAGCCTTGAATTGCCTCTACACTCCCTACATCCCTATAACAGACTGAGGGAAAATAAAACCTGAGCTCAAATTATAAGTGGTTCTGTGTGATATGTTAGTACCAAGTGGATGAAAGTGTTTAATTGTTCCATCCTCGTTAAAGATGACCGCAAAGAATAGCACTTCAGGAAAATGCTCCCAGAGGGCAGAACTTTTGACAATTTATTTGGTGACTCACTTGGTCTGGAATGTGAAATGACCCAAACTATGAATTTATTCTAATAGCTGACTAGTTACCCTTTAGCTGGATGATCAGGCATTCTGATACATAAGCATTGGAGACCAGGGACAAAGAACCTAGGGAAGATGTGTATAGACAGATCTTCCACCCTGGGCAGACTGTGCCTAAGGGAAGCTCAGTAGCGGGCTTCCATTGCAGAGGAGTGTTTAGGCATCTGGTGAACAAAACTGTTTGCTCTGTGGACGCCACTCAACCTCTTTTCTAGCTCTCCCAAGGCATGCTCACTAAGCCTGAGAACAAAGCGGTTGTGATCATAAGGCTGGGGACCATATGTAGGGCTAATAAACACAACTTCCCCTTAACAAGGCTGAACCGTCCGCTGGTCCTGGTAAGTATATATCAGATCTGCTAATAAGAGACTCTGGGTCCAACTGTCACCATTCCAAAGAGGACAGATTGAGGGCACTGGACATGGGGGAGGAATTCATCTTCCCTGGCATAAACACGTCTCCTGGATAAGAATTTGCCAGCCGTCCCCAGCTGCAATGCTGCTGACAGCCCCTTCATCCACTGCCTCACAGAAGGCCTTATTCACCATGTTAGTATTCCACTGTCAGCTGCTACCGAAGGAAGCCACTCACAACCCAGGAAGTGAAGCAATCGTCTCATAGCAGTGGGATTATTAACTAAGCTAAACTCACCACACAGCCCTCCCCTCAAGCAGCGACTGACTGGCAGGAAAGTGGAGCAGTCCACTGGAGACTCAGTTACAGGACCAGCTGAGGAACAACAGCTGCGGCATTTATGGGATGCATTATGTACGCTCTGCCTCAGCCACTGTCTCCCCTACACACATGGGTCTGGACTGAAGGGAGGGTGGCCCCTATCACTTCAGTGCCTAATGACGATCTCAGTAACAATGACCTCTGTTAGTTTGGAGACTTTAGGCCCCAAGTACAGAACGTAAAAATGATCATACTAGGGGACATAATGGTCCTACTGAATTAAAATACAAGAATGCCACTTGGCTAAAGTTCTTGTCTACTACTAAACTTACAAGCAGGAAAAAAAAATGTTTCTCTCCTGACTGGAGACTGAAGAACTGAGGGAGAACTGGGCAACTACAAGGAAGCTGCATGATCAGCTTTGTCTCTGGGACGGAATTCCCGAGAAAGTCCGCCTAAAAGAAGGGTTTGCTTTGGTCCTTAGTTTGACAGCTTCAATGCATGGGTGGTTGACTCTGGTGTTTTGGGAATATCTTAGCAGGAGCACATGATGGCATAAAGCCACTCACCTCACAGGTGCCAGGAAACAAGAAGGGAAAGAAAGGAAGGGGTAGGGTTCCAAGAGCCCCTTCAGAGACATAACCACCTGAGCCTAACTAACGTCCGCCTGCTAGGTCCACTCTGAAAGTTCTCACCTGCTCCAGGCAGCAGCACGAGGCCAATCCTTAGCTTGTGGCCTTTGGAGGATGAGCAAGACACAAACCGGAAAAGAATCCTATGACTGAAACCCACGGAATTCTGCAGGAGCGTTCTAGGGGATACATACCCAGTAATAACTGTTAGTAAAACATTAAAGGGTCCAAGACAAACGGGAGTAATAGGAGAACCTTCAAGAATAACAGTTCAAGTCCCCTCACTGGATGAAGTCCTTCAAGCCCGCTGAGGTTTAGGCTGAGGGGAAAGAGAAATATGGAATGACTACTGAAAGAGGTAAGTTAGAGAAACGAGGACTGTAGCAGCTTCTATCATTTTACTTTGGTGTTCTTTGGATGTGCATGGGCATATGTGTATGGTATGGCCTTCTCATTTCTTCTTCCTCTTTATGAGGCCATATGTAAGTTGTTGGGATGTGCTTTATGACTCAGGCTCTAGGTAAGAATAGTCAGTGTATTGTAGCGGAATCTGAGCAGACGTTAATGAAGCCGGCAATGGATGAAGTGACTCTTAGGCCTGTACATCTCATTTTGGGGACTGATAGCACCTTTCCCTTGTGCAAAGGACAGCTGATCTCCACAGGTGAAAGCACAGACTTGTTTCCTTGTTATGTGGAAGTTCTAATGTACGCTGGGCGTGTGCAGAGGCTGAGTAGCAGAAGACATCATACTGCATTCAATAGCTCTTGCCCCGCTTTGGAATAGCTTTATGGGTAATTTTTTTTTCTGCCACATGACATCATGTTAGCCTGTGTCAATAAATGGTGCTGAAGACACCACCAGGCACAAGCAAAGGAAGATATATTTCTGGTGTGATAGTTTTCCCTCCTGTGGCCAACAGCATGTGCAAGGCCCACTGATGCACACCCTCAGCGAGCTTTAGAAGCACCTCCTGTAGGCCAGCTCCGGAGTCCCAGCAGGTATCATCCCATGTGCGGCTGAGGACTTCAGTGTGATATGCAACAAAGCCTCCTGCCACCAGATAAAACCCAGGTCTCAGGGGCGGGGGGACAGGATATGACACACACTTCCTCCTCCTCTGTACTGCCCTTTGTTTTTGCTAGTCCCATAATCTCCACGGTCTATCGGGGGTTGGTCTTGGGTACTGTATATCCAGATGCTGGTTTTGCGCCCAGACATCTGGTTAAGGAGGATGGAAGGGTCAAGCAGCTCTTGTCTCATTGTTATGTAAAAGACTGGTTTCCATCATCTCTGGTTGGTTTATAAAGAGCTGATCAGCCTATGACTGAGCAGGAAAGGACAGTAGAGGCGGGACATTGGATTCAAGAGAAGATGGGTGTGTAGAGACCACACGGAGAGACCAGGAGGACTCGTCATGAGGTCTCACGATGAGAGAGCAGCCAGGAGGACACACATGGAGCAAGGAGAGCCAAAGCAAGACTCAGATGGGGGTAATGGGGCATTTACCTGGGTATTAACATCAGAAGGGACTAACGGGGCATTTATCTGGGTATTAACATCAGATGGGAGTAATGGGGCATTTATCTGGGTATTAACATCAGATGGGAGTAATGGGGCATTGATCTGGGTATTAACATCAGATGGGAGTAATGGGGCATTTACCTGGGTATTAACATCAGATGGGAGTAACGGGGCATTTACCTGGGTATTAACATCAGAAGGGAGTAACGGGGCATTTACCTGGGCATTAACATCAAAAGGGAGTAACGGGGCATTTATCTGGGTATTAACATCAGATGGGAGTAACAGGGCATTTATCTGGGGGCATTTATCTGGGTATTAACAGCCTAGGTGGGTAGAATCACTCAGAACCTGCCCCGAAGCAGCTTATTAATAAAAATACCAGGTCTCTATGTCTTTTACTTAGGAGCTATGTGGGCTAAAATGGGTGTAGAAACATTCTGTAGATAAAGGGAGCTGGGGGCAGGGGAGGCATAACTACCCCCCCCCAATACTACTATAGCAGTCTTTTTGGCAATTAACTATGTGCTGTTTCCTAACGGGACTCTGATATGATCTACTACTTCTGTACTTAAAGCCCTATTGTGTCACGGTATCATCCATTGGACAGAATATACAAGTGAGACAGTAGATGACCAAAACATAATCACAGCTACTTTTAGGACTATTAGTTATAAAATATTTTAAGGAAAGAACAGAAGAGGATATAATAAAATATTTTACAGGAAGAACAGAATTGGATATAATTCCTTGACTGAAAGGTGAGAGGTGATTAAGTTCAATGTCCCACGATGATGTAAATACAAAAATGATGGTGAACTATCATGATCACCATTAACTGCCAGGCTGAACCTGGGCATTAAGAGCTCTGTCACTATCAAGGAATCTTTGTCAGTTACATTCTATGGCCCAGGCTTTACCTAACACTGTAGTCATTATGCTCGGAACTTGTCCCTCTGTGCATGTGACTGTGGCTCCCTAGGGTTCAAGTCTTCTGCAAGTAAAATTTTTGCATTTTTTTAAACTATTAATTTTTTTTCTAAGTTGATCCTCTATGACAAAATTAAAGCAGAAAAACAAAAACCAGGGAAACATCTCAAAACATTCATCTGGCCCGTGAATGAACGCCTGTGCCTAGTTCTCTATCCCATGGCTAAATTCATTTATATTATGAAATCCAGATCTTGTTCTGGAAGCACGTGATGTTTATTTCCTTAAAAAAACAGCAGCAGAGAGCTAGGTGGTGGTGTTGGGGGGGGGCACCTTTAACCCCAGCACTTGGGAGGCAGAGGGTCTAGCCTGGTCTCCAGGACAGCCAGGGCTGCGCAGAAAAACCCTGGGTTGGGGGTAGAAGTGCGGAGGGGAGAAACAAACAAAAACAAACAGCAACAGAGATGAGGAGTTCAAAGTCATCAAACTATGATGAAACTGGGCTGGAGAGATGGCTCAGTGGTTAAGAGCACTGACGGCTCTCCTGAAGGTCCTGAGTTCAAATCCCAGCAACCACATGGTGGCTCACAACCATGCATAATGAGATCTGACGCCCTCTTCTGGAGTGTCTGAAGACAGCTACGGTGTACTTACATATAATAAATAAATATATCTTAAAAAAAACTATTAATTAATCTTAAGGTCGAACTAAACATTCGAGTTCTCCATGAGATGCCAGAAGCAGCAGCAGCAGCTGTAGACAACATGCATTTGGGCTCAGACTTTCCTGATTACCATTATACAAATGTCAGAAAACCTCCTGGGCTAGGTCTTCCACAGAAAGAAGGTTTAGATTCCAGGAATTGGTCACGTTGTTCCATTTACCACACCTGCAGGCATCGGCCACCCCCGCTTTCCCCCACCCCCACCCTCCCACCCCCAGTGTGCGGAATGGCAGGCACATCACCCTGAGACAGGGAAGGTCTTTGTATAACTTAGATGTCTTCATACAACGTAAGCGCAAATCTGCCATGGAGTGTCAGAGCTGAGTCACAAACACGGGTTGTAGCTGTCTCACTCAGACACACTGTCTGGTGGAGTTCTCTGTGAGGGCACCCTGCTCTGCTCTGTGGAGAAATTATTCACCAATTCTCTTCATGCAATTAAGAGTAAACTTCATTATACTTAAGAAAAACATGAATGAGGAAGTTTAGAAGTTTATAAGAAAGGAATTCCTGACAAATCTTGTTTGTTTTGTTTTAACTGTGTTGTAAATGGAACATGGGGCCTTGTATGTACTGTCTTTGGCTTTTTTTTTTTTTTGAGTTTATTTATTTCAGACAAGATTTCTCTGTGTAGCCCCAGTTGTCCTAGAACTTGCTCTGCAGACCAGGCTGGCCTCAAATCAAAGAGACCCACCTGTCTCTGCCTCCTGAGTGCTGGGACTAAAGGCGTGCGCTGCCACACTGGACTTAGGTTTAATTTTTTTTTAAATCACAATCATTTATTTGTGTGGACGTGTGTACTGTGTAGGTGTGCATGGGTCAGGACACACTTGTGGAGTCAAAGAAAACTTTTGGGAACTGGTCCTCTCCTGCCAGCGAGGGGGCTCTGGGGATCGAACTGAGGTGGCCCGGCTTGGTGGCAACCATCTTTACCCAGTGAGTCATTTCGCCAGCTTCTTTAAGAAATTTAACTGAAACATTTCTGAATCTTTCAGATGTATTTTATAGATACATTTCAAAGGAGCTCTTTCTTGACCTCACTGTCTACACTAAGTTCTAATGAAAATACACTCTATTAAATGACCAGTAATTAGAGAAGAGAGATACTCTTTCTGAAACAACTTAGACCCACTATCTCCAGACAGTTCTTGCTGCTGTCAATGACAATCTCAGTAGAACCACGCAAGAAAAGGGACCTGACCTGCTTTTGTTTCAAGCAGTCCAGCAACCTGGGATTCTCTGCAGAATCATCTAATTTTTGAAGGTGCGGGACGCATGATCAGAGCAGCACACAGTCGGAGCGCATGGCAGCCGTGGCTCTCCCTACTTAAACAGGCCAGCACAAAGCTGTGCGCAGCTGCGGTGCCCTCTGCCCTTTCCCACAATTCCTGTCACGCCTCCTTGGGCAATGCTTGGTTGGCTTTACTCTTTGCTGTGTGGAGACTCTGGAGCCTATAGCCCTGATTAAGATTGAAATTCCAATTCTTGAACGTCTCAGTGTTGCAACATTTGTCAGATGGTGAGTATAATTTTTGACAAAGCTGAAAGTTACTAAAACCTGTGAACATGTTAAGTCTTGTTTTGCTTATGGGAAAAAAGAGAACACGGAGCTAGGAGACGCGCACACGCGACGTTACCATGTTTGCCTTTAGAGTACAAAGGGAGAAGGAGCCAAGAAGTATTTGTAAGCACCGAAACAAGTGCATGATGGGAAGCACCCAGGTGTGGAGGTGAGGAAGCCCAGAGGGCTGGAGGCCATGAGGAGGAGGAAGCTTAGCTGAGGGAGAGTGAGTAGGTGGATAAATAAAGGCGGGGTGCAGAAGCCTGGGCTGCTCATTTGAAGGTAGAGAGACGACAGTTCTTTCCACCAAGTGGCTGAGCATAAGTGGAGTGTTGGTGGCGAAGATCTGCAGCGGGGCAGAGATCATGACAGTGGACAGTAAATTCACTCTGTGATGAACAAAGAACTATTTCGGTACTGAAATCAAAGGTGATTGCAAAATGAAGAAACGAGGGTGCAACCAAAGTATCTTGATAACTCTTAAGGATAGCCACAGAGATGACTCGGTGACAAGCCCGATCATCTGAGTTCGATCCCTCGGACCCACACGGTAAAAGGCGAGAACTGACTCCCATAAGTTGTCGTCTGACCTCCACTTGGGTAACATGGCATAAGCGTGTACACATGGTGTCGAGGAGAGGTAGAAAACAAATATGTAAAGGGATTAATTTTTTTGATGGTTAATGAACTGACTCAGCCAAAGATGACATCATTCATTTTCATTTAAAAGTTATATAAAATTAACTCTGGCGAGGATGAACAGAGATGCTGATCAAAATTCTACTTAGGTGTAAGTTCAAGCCATGTACCTCATGGTGACCATAGTCAACCTGTTCTGAAAGTAGTTTTTAAATGTTCTCACCACAAATAAGTATGTAAGGTAGCACCTCTGTTAAATAGCTGGATCCAGCTCTATACAAGGCGCATATTTCAAAAAAGGGACAGAATTGTTTTTAATTGTCAATTAAAATAAAATAATTTCCTCTTTAAAAATTGAAAGTATACTAACTTTATTCATATCCTACTTTCTATTCAATTAAATTCTTTGCTAAAAGGGAGGAGGATCTTCACACACTCCCCTGGGAAAACCAGCCCTGTCAGCCTACCTCAGTGGTCTTCCTAATCTACCAGGATAAGAGAAACATCTGCTGAGTCAAGTGGGGACCAAAACTGGAAGGAAGCTTTTAATTAAAAAAAAAAAATCCTAAAGCCTAGTTCCCAGAAAATACATTATAGGAAGACCATGACTGTCACACGTCGGTTAGGGGACTGAAAGAACTGCACAGGTGGCTGTGCAGGAGAGAGAAAACCCGAGGGAGGGAAGGCTGTGTCCTTAGATACAACCCTCCCTCAGCCTCTGCACTCTTACCCAGAAGAGTTAGGTGCCAGGCTTCTGTTCCTTTCCCAAATTCTGATCACAGCAGTTATGGAGACCCCGCCTCTGTAGACCATGCTTAAATAAACAGGTGTGCACGCTTCTCTCTCTAGTGAATTCTTCAAAAGGAAAAATTCATCCTGCTCATCCTGACAAGTGACTGTGGGTAAACATTTCAAGCTTTTTATAGGTTTGCTAAAACAAACATGGGGTGTGGAGGGTGGGGGCCATATTAAAGGGAAAAAGACTGATCGAAGTCAAAGCCAAGCCCTGGCTACGTAGTCTGCTTCACCTACAGAGCAAATACAGATTCAGATCTGAAGCAGTCTACACAAAGGCAAACTCCAGAGCCTCACTTGCTAGTAACCAGAGGCACGAGCCATCCTAGCTGTGCTCCTAAAGGCCAGGAGAAGAGAAGTACCCAGTGCGTCGACGAATGCTAAAGGCACACCTAAAATCTCCGGTGTTTCCTCAGCAAGCAACTAAGACCTACAGAAACTTACTCAGATCCTGTTGACTCTCTGCTACACATAGGCAAACTTTCATGATGGCAAAGATACTGGAGGACGTGGGGGCTAGGAGATCAGAACTCTTGGTATCACTGACATCCTAGGAAAGCTGAAGGAGAAAACACCCAAAGCATGGAAGTCTATGTTCAAGGCATTCTGTATGGGTTAAAACTAAACAGGAGGATGAATGCCCATCTGTACGAACAGCAAGCAGACGTAATGATTTCCTTTGCTAGTTTCTATCCTACTAGATGACATGTATTTGGTTCTTTCTCTCCCTCCCTCCCTCCCTCCCTCCCTCCCTCCCTTTCTTCTTTTCTTTCTTATGATTGTAAAAGAACACACAGGGCTGGGGAGATGGCTTAGTGGTAGACAGCTTGCAGTGTAAACGTAAGGTCCTAAGTTTGGGCCCACAACAACCACATAAAAAGCCAACAGTGAGGGTTTGTGCCTGTAATCCCAGTGGGTACACAAAGATAGGGGATCCAGGGACCCACTCATCAGACAGTTTAGCCAGTTGGTAAACTCCAGCTTCAGTGAGAAACTCTACCTCAAAAAATTAAAGTGGAGAGTGACTGAGAAAGACACCAGGCACTTGCCTCTGGCCCTCATACACCCCCCCCACCCTCCACATATGTGTAGACAAGGAAACACATGCACACAAAAAGGATCTCCATACTGTTTCCAGTTTGCAGCAATCAGCAAGTCTTACCACACATATACATTGGTTTCCCACTTTCCCCCTAACAAGAAGTTCCTACAGGGGAAGGTGGTAGGTAGGTCAAGCAGCATTTCTTTTTGACTTGTCTGTGAGTCTCTCAAGCTTCCAGGTTATGCCATTTGAGATTCAGCATGAATTGTGCTGTGATCGTCCGCAGCTCTAAGAGCCATTGTTCTTTTAAATTTTTGCCCAGCTTACATGTTCTATAACACAGAACGGCCTACATGACTGACTCTCAAGTACAAGGAGCCTCAATTTCCAGGGGACAAGGGACATGTATAGTGAGGGTGCTTAAAAGCACCATGGTTTGTAATACAAACCATGGTTTGTACAAAATATTGTTTGGTGGTAAAAAAAAAAAAGTAGGATCAAGAAAGTCATCATTGAGACTATGGAGATTTTCAGTTTAGGAATACTATACTGCAGGATGATGCCAATAGCTTATTATTTACAAGCCCTGGAAAGGAAAGATCTACCGTGATGTGTGCTAACAAGTCAGAGGAACGCTGGGTGTGTTCAGACGTCAGGCTGCTGAAATAACAGCAGTAACAGTTGTCCCATACATGAGAGCTGACCAGGTGCCAGGAGTCATGTGCATGTACTCACATGGATTACCTCCACTGGTCCTCACGGCATCCTTAGGAAGTCAACCCCATTATTATCTGCATTTTATAGCAGAGAAAACTAAGGCTTGCTTAACCTGTCTACATGTCAAACAAGCTGGGGAGCTGGGACTGGAATCTCCACTGTCTGAACCAAGTCAGGCCCTAATCTCTTAAACACCACGCTACACAGAGCCCTAGGACTCTTGTAGCTGTCCAGCAGCCCATGGGTGAACTGGGTCTACCTAAAAGGGAGGCTGAAAATGACGGGCAGTGGAGAGAAGGGTGAAGCCAAGACAAAGGTTTCTGATCAAGGCTCAAAGTTTAATGGCACTGGCTACTCTGTTTACCCCAAAAGGTGGGAGATACTATTTTAAAAATATGTTCTATTTCAAAATATGCCAGTGGAATTCAATCTGCAGTTTTCATAAAGATGTCTGCTCTTTGCCAGTGGAGCAATTTCTCATTATGAACGTACAGACAAGGTCTTTTGGGGTTCACACTTCCCAGTTTCTCAATAATTACCTTGTCCTTAGTTAGTGCTGACTGTTGCTGAAAACCCAGATCACACAAACCCCAGCATTTGGAGTAAGAAAAATCTTGTCTTTGGAGAGATTTTTTTGGTTTGTACACTTGTGGCAGGATTCTCATGTCCAGTTCCCGAGGTCAGAGAACCCTGACACTACCGTGCCCTAAGTTGACCCCCACGCCATCCACCTGATCAACTCTGGGGCCAGCCTCGCTGTTCCTGTTTCTCCCTGCTTGCATAATCACCACAGAATGGCCAGGCAACCCTGGCCCTCTGCCCATTAGTTAATCCTAATGTTTTCTAACTGGTCCTGACTGCCTACCTTTCCATTTTCCTTCCACGACATGCCCACACTCTGTTGTCTGCTGCACACCCCGAACCTGGACACAGCTCCTCCTCTCCTCAGACAGAAGCTAGTCCCCAAGGCAGGCCTCTCGGCAGCTGCTGCTCTGACTCTCAGCATGCGATCCCAGGTCAGGATCAACATCACCATTCATGTGTGTCCTCGCCTCTCTAAAAGTAAGTCTTCTACCATCAAATGGAACCAGCACTGACTGCCATGGCGCACCAGGGGTCACCAGGCTCACTACCATTTCTTAATGATTTTAGCCCCTCACCTACCACCACATTCTCTCATTATTACTTTTGGTGGCGTGGTGGTACAAGCCTGTAGTCGCAGTGCTCAGGAGGCTGACGCAGGAGGATGGTGAGTTTGAGGTCAGTCTGAAATACATAGAGACTGTGCTTTAAAAAGCAGAAAGATGTTTCCGGCAGCAGATGTTAATAAAACGCTGAGTCATACTTAAAATTACATATCCAGTGATTAAAAGGAGTATGTATTTCTTAAAGTAAACTCTGCATTCCAATAACAGAAAGCAATTCAGTTCCCACCAAAGGACATACTGCCCTGCATGCTTTCAAAATGTACTGAGTTACAGCCAGTGAGATGACTCAGTGGGTAACAGCACTTGCTGCCAAGCCTGACCACCTGAGTCCAATCCCCAGAACCTAATTGTAGAAGGAAAGAATTGAACAGCCAGTTTTCCTCTGACCTCTTGCCTGTATACACACACACACACACACACACACACACACACACACACAAGATAAATAACTATAAACAAAAATTTAAGGTAGTGATTTAAACAGACTGTGTGTTAGTTGCTGAACACAATCCCTCTAGCAGACCAGAGGGGCTTTATAGTCTCCCTGCTTTTGGACAGAGACTGCAAAATGCTCACCGCAGATTTCCACTCTTCAGGGTGACGTATCTAAAGCAGCTCATTTTATCAGGCACTGTTTTCCTGGATGACGCAAGAAATAATATTTTTTTCAAGTCATTAAAGTCCTGCCAGGCTCATGTCACTGGGACACTATCATTGTCCCCAGATCAAGAATCACTAAACATCTGATGTTCATGGGGCTAAGAAAGAATATGTCAGATTCTTTTTTGCAAAAACAGCCCAAACCTAAACAAATAAAGAACCAAGGCTGTGAAAAAGCATTCCTCCTGGCTATAGAACAGCCTTTCATTCAAAGACAAAGTCATTTAGTAAGAGCTAGAAAGAAAGGAAGGAAGAAAGAAAAAAGGGAAGAAAAGAGAAAGAAATCAACCCCATGTGGAGCAGGTACAAGCAGACCAAGAGGCAAGCTGGATCCTTGGCTGTAGATTAAGAACCAGTGCAACCTCCCTATACATTTCACAAGACAAGGCTGAGCTGAGATCTGCGTGCACACTTCATTCACTCCTTGTCACACCGACTGACTGTCCTATGGTGGGAAAGTCATTCCGTGCAGCCTGGAGACAATGATGAAGAAGACACGCCCTCAGGAGGCTGACATCTCAAAGGCAGGGACCAGTCCCAATCCCAGAAGTTCCACCATGAGGAACTTTCGGGGAATTGAAATACTCTGAAATTGTGCAGCGCACACCAAATACAACATTGACGGCCGTGTTCAAAAAGCAACTGGATGTCCTGTTGAGGGGTGAGAGCTGGGCATCAATAGAAAACATTTGGTGATGTGGCCTGGGTGGCCTGGGTGCCATGATGATAATGACTTCTTGTCTACACCAAAGAGCAAGAAGTCACAGGTACCTTTAACACCCAAGCAAAAGAATTCTGTGAATTCTCTGTCTGTCTGTCTATCTATCTATCTGTCTGTCTGTCTATCTATCTATCTATCCTATTTATTTAATGAGAGAGAGTGAGAGAGTACTTGTGCCGTGATGTGCATGAGGAGGTCAGAGGATAGCTTGGGGCACCTGTTCTCTCCTCCTACATGTGGGTCAGGGATAGGACTCAGGTGGTCAGAAGTGCCTTCACCCTCTGAGCCCTCTCACTGACTCTCCCCTACTGTGCCATGCTCGCAGGGTGCTTTCCGAAACTTTTGGAGATGTTCCCAGGTACTTCTCTACATTTTCGTTGTCTAGCTGTATTCTATTCAGCATTGGCTTTCTCGGACACCAGAGTCATGGTCCACGCTATTTTTCTTCTGTAGCAAGAGCCTGACTTTATGTAAAATCAGTTCCTCTGGACATACCACTTTTACTGGGATACATTAATTGATTTGATTTCACAGCAATATTTAGAGCATGGCTGGAAAATAAACATTAACTAACTGAAATGTTTATTGCTTAATATACCAAGATCAATAATTCCTTAATGAGAAACTGATATAACTGTTGCAATCATGCTCCTTCTGTGACATGAAAGTAGCCTCACATACAGTAAAATGGAATCCTGACAGAGTGATGGAAGGATTTTTAGACTTTTAAAAGAATAGGCAGCGAAATAAAGACAGGGGCTTTTCCTAGCAAATAAAGTATCTCTATGGTCCTCTCGGTGATCTCAAGAGTAACACATCATGGTATGTGGCTATATGCATTTCCCAGACTGTGGTGGGTACTTTGTAAGTTGTCTTGGCCCCGGGGAGTCCATTCTGTGGCGTTTCCTTACTGATTGCTCCCGTAAGGGTCGTTATCTTCAGATGTATTGACAGCACGTGGTCACTCCTTTAATCTATATATTTGTTCAACATGCGGCCAATTTTCCCTATCTCTTTTATTGTGGTTGACCTTGGAGTATTGTTGCTTATAAGCTCTTGGTAACAGGACTGCCTCGCAGAGGAAAGCTGACTGAGAGATGCTACTCGGTCAGTGCTCCTGGAAGGTGCCGTCAGTCATCAATAAAATGATTCACTGGTTTAAGCTGTTTAATTTTTGGTTCAAAGCAATGACTTTTTACAGGTAGAGTGTAGTCAAACTAAAACACTATGAAGTGTTTGAAAGTTCTTAGACAGAAATGGTGTCAGCCTAAAAGGCATAAACAACCCTTACAAATTCAAACATCAGACCATAATAAGCAAAGACATGACCGAGAGTCCAGTAGCTGTGTTACTGAACACAAGCCTGTTACTGTATTCACGGTGATGAGTGCAGATGGGTGTCATCACAACTGAAAGCAGAGATCATTAAGAACATGTGGGTACATCAACACAAGATCCCTCTCTAAGGTGGGCAGCAGTGAGAGGGAGTCCTCTGCAGCATGATGCCAAACAACTATTTCAACTTACTGTGAGCAGTGCACAGGGCCCAGCACCATGGGGTTTAGCAAGGAAAATCCACATGGAGGAGGTTATGTGTGTTGGCTAGGTGGCTTGTCCAGCTTGCTTAGCTTTACATCTTATGTGTTAAATGGAAAGTATGATCCTGCAGGGTGACTACGAAGATGCAGAGAGCAGTAACTATGACAACTGTGTTGGGTACACTGGTGATGATCAAGAGGGTGACATGATCAGCTGAAGAGACAGCCTCAGCCTTCAGAGATGTTGCAACTAGGATGCCAAGCATCTTGCTCTGTGGCTGTGATAAAACACTCTTGACAAGCAATTCAAGGGAGAAGGGGCTTATTCAAGTCATAGTTCATCATGGCAGAAGTCACACTATGTGCACAGTCAGATGAGAACTATAAATATGTGCACTGTAGTGATTAGCTCCAAGTCTACTCTCTACAGTCTAAGATGCACTGCCTAGGGAATGGTGCCACCCACAGTGGGCAGGTCTTCTCTCCTCAGTTGATGTAATCAAGAGAACCCCCACAGATATGTCCAGCAGCTCATCTCCCAGGTGACTCTCACTCCTGCCATGTTGACAATTAACACTAACCACCGCACCACCCATGTGCTTGCCCGTACACTATCAACTGGGCCTTGCCAAGGCTCTCTTTGCTGTTGGTTGCAAATGGAGCACTTGCTCCCTGTCCAGCGTGAGATCCTAGGTATGAATTTGTCGGAATCTTCCCAAGAGATGATACCTCACTGCTATTACTTTGGAGTTTAGCTGAAGATGAACCAATGGTGAAGGGTACCCAGGTCTTCCCTTGTATCCAGTGCTCTTCTGCATAGTTGACATGTATTATCTCATTTAATCCTTTCAAACAGCCCTATGACTCGGGTACTATAATTAGCCCCAGTTTTCAGCTGAGAAGTCACAGCATGCGCACATGGAAAGTTAGGTGATCATTCCTTACAGGAATGTTAGCCTCACAGGGCAGTTGTAATCCTATGTCAAATTAGAGGCTTGGTTGTTATATGGTATAAATTCAGAAGAAAAAAAATTATTATGGGATTGAGAATGTTCGTGAAAAAAAGAAGAAATTAAACCTAAAAAACGGTGTAGGGCCTGCCCAGGAAGAGAAAACAATGGCATTATAGGTAAAGAAAAGAATGTAGCCAGACATGAGAAAGCAGGACAGAGGGACTGACAGGCTGAGGAGCTCAGGCGAGAAGATAACAAGGAAAGCAGGCTAGCACTGGAGGTGAGAAGCTGGGCAAGGCTGTGGCCCCGAGGGCCTCGTTTCATGTGTTCCTAAGTCAGCCCTTAGTCCTCTATGCTCTATGAGATTGCCCAGCAGGGCTGGAGCACAGGAGCTTGTCCGAATCCGGAGAAGTCAATGGTCGGCCAGAGCCTAATAATACTAGACAAAAAGTTCTCAACACAAGATGTCATAGAAGACATGCGAGAATTCAGCAGTGCTGTTGGGAATCTGCAGTACTGAAGTTTCATTTCTGTTGGACATATCAACACATTTCAATATTGAAAGGGCATTCAAAGAAAGTGGGTGTCACATTCTTATTTTTTGTTAGGTTCAGGGACATAGAAAGCATTAAAACCACAACCCTACAATTAAAAACAGAGCATCCGCTAATAAAAATGCTACAGAATTGCACGGACAGGAAGTGAGCTCCCCTGGGGCTAAGAAGCAATAATGTTTAACTAGCTTTTCCCAAGTGGAAATACCATCGCACTGATACACTAGGTATAACAAAGATTTTATTTATTAGTATCATCTGAGTTCTATGTCAGTTCCAATATTCTACTTTCTAATTGATACAGATATCTTTTCTCTACATACAAATTACTATGACCAGTTGACATTGAGGTGTCTGTCCTCTGCTCACAAATGTGTATGGTGCAGATTGTTCTTAAATCTAAGCATCTAAGCTTATCTGGCTTTCAACATTTCCAAAATATGGCAGGATTAATTTTTTTCCCCTTAAACATGGAGAGAGGCATAAACCAAGGGCAGGAAAGAAAAGAATCCATTTTCCTTCTTGGGGATTCTTCCCTCTCTCAGTTTAGGGGTTAGTGGTGGCAGAATAAAAAGTGATGTTTCCTTCATTCCTAATATTTGACTATGGAGTGTGAACACTGTTGAGTATTGGCAGGTTTCAAGGTAACATAAAGGTAGTGATGGTTAATGTCATCTTGGTTGGCTTGAGGAATGCCCAGGGGATTAGTAAAGAACTTGGGAGGAACAAGTATCCTGAATGTGGGCAGTACCATCCTATAGGCTGGGATAAAATGGGGAAAGAGGAAAGTCAGCTAACACGGTCATACTCTGAATCAGTATTTCCTTCTCCCTCTCCCCTCTTTCCCTCTCTCCCTCTCTCTCTCTTCCTCTCTCCTCCCTTCTCTCTTCCTTCTCCCTTCCACATCCCTGTTTTCTCCCTCTCTGCAATCCCCCCTCCCATTCCTTCCCTGTGAGTTGCCCTGTCCCACCAGGCCTTCCGGACCACGGGAAAGTATGGACTAAAACCATAAACAAAGTGACCCCTTCCTCCCAGCTGTTCGCCCAGGTATTTGGGAATAGCGGCAAACATGGCTGCCATCTTTACAAGAGGGACAAGTCACATCTAGGCACATCTGTCTCAACATATCAACAAATCGAAGCTGCTGTGTTTAATCCTTCTTAAAGGTTCACACTGTGAGACTGGTGAACTCCTGCTTGTGTGGGGATGGTTCACTGGGCCAGTGGTTGTAAAGAAGACACTGGGATCACGGTGACTTTCTCTGGCACTGCCACCCCTTGCTAAACTTCTGCCTGAGCAGGCCAGCTTCACCCAAGTCAATCAGCAAGTTCCGAGAAGACACGCTCACGGCTTCTTTCTATACTTTTGGTAAACATTCTTAAGATTGTATTGCTCTTTTCCTGATGAAAATATTTTATTAAGCAGAAAGAAACAGTGCACTGTACGTACATCTGTGAAAATGTAAACAGTAGAGTCCTGAGGTCTGGAGACACTGCCATGGGACAGCAGCGTGACAGGGAATGCCCCACATTTCAGAGTCGTACAGTGAACCTTGGGCATCAGTGTTGTACGTCCATTCACAGTTTATGAAGCTCGGTTCACTTGAAATTGCTGAGGCAGTGCTATAGATTGTCAAAACTATACTTTTTAAATTGTATTTTTCTGATTAGAATTGTAAATATATGTCACAGTCAAGCCATGCTTCTTAAACCTTAGTGACACATATTTCTACCACAGGGAAAAAAAGAAATAAAACTAACTACAGCTTAGCTCAGACAGTAATACACACAATGACATGTTTAAGGGACGGATACGGATGTTGGCTGCTAGGATGAAATGCATTGGACAGACCAACGAATGAGTAGGGCATAGAGAGCTGGTCATACGGGTGATAAAGTATTCTTGCTAACTATATATTCCATAAGCTGTACATACGGACGTTCACTTACTTTATGTTTGAAATTTTTTCACAATAAAATATTGAAAGAAAACATGAAATCATAGAAAACCACAGACATTCAAGAAAAAATAAAAGCAGCACACAGATACCATGCATATTCGTGTTTTACAACCTGCCTTCCTTGCTTCACTTCCAGTAAACTCTGAGCATTTTGTGAAGGCCACGTGATGTCACTCAGGTAGCACAGTATTGTCTCCATGTGTCTCTAACGCCCGCTTGACTTGATTTCCTATTCAAAAACCTCTAACAGCTGGCTTAGAAAGTCCCAGGAGCACAACCTCAGACGCATGGAAAGTAACCATTTGGAGACTAGCTTCTGTGTGCTACATTCTTCTAAACTAATCTCCAGAAAGGCAAACTTCTGTCTAGCCAGAGGTTTGAGTCTAAATTTTAAACACTCTCATGAATAAAATAAAATAAAATAAAATAATAAAATAAAAGTGTCACTTTTGCTTCTACCAAAAAAAAAAGATTATTTTTCAATAAGTCTAAAATAGGCACCCCAAATTCTCCCATTTTGGTTCCGAGATACCAACTCCAAGTCGGGGACTGACTCAGGGCTTCCTAAATAAATGGCTGCCCAGCAGGGGACAGAATTTAAGTGAGCTGGGTAACTTTCTGTGTCCAGAAGTAAGGAAATCTTCCCAGATCAACAGTGCATATCAAAAGACACAGAAGCCAGCCTGAAGCTCCTACTTGCCAAGCTAGACATAATTCAGACACAAAAGTGTACGACTTGATGGATTGTGTCACTCTGAATTGTAAAAGGATTTAATGTCCACAAATGAATAAACAAATTGGGCAGCATAAATATGGGGAGAGAGAAAGCAGCATAGGGGAACAGCTCAGGAGGGAACCTCGGACCTTGCCACAATAGACTATCATGATAATGTTACATCTAAGACAGAGTCAACGAGGGAGGCTTAAGCCCAGAAGACATACTCACACACCCAACACTTAATTACAAAAGGGGAATAGGTATTTTCACCACAGAGGAATTGAGTGGGCTCATAGCCAGGGAAGGGCTCAAAAGTAACATTACCAAACCGAAGACAGACTAGGGATACCCATCACACCACACCAAGAGTCACCAAGGACACACAACCACTACAACATCCCCACCACAACCACATGAGCCACATGAGGGGAAATATGCAAGCCCAAAAACAAGGGTCACTTTGCAACATACATGTTCTCAGCTCTTCAAAGCTGTCAAAGTCTTAAAAGGCAAGGAAAGGCAGGGTAACTGTCCCAGAATAAAACAGACTAAACAAACACACAGCCATTTGTCATCCTGGAGTGTATCCTGCGTAGGGAAAGTTCCCAAAAAAATCTCTTGGGACAAATGGAAAAATCTGAAGGTGGACTATCCAATAAAGCAATATAACTGTTCGGTTTCCTGACCTTGTCAATTGGGTTTTTAGGAGATGCTTAAATACTTTGAATAAACACATATAGCATCTGTAATTTACTCTCATGATCATTAAAAATAAAATAATTGTAACTGCATATAAATCAGTAGTATTAATAAAGAGAAAAGGCAGATGTCACAAAGTGTCACTATGTGGTAGACTTTAGTGTTATTATAGAGGTTGTGATAGTTTTATAATTTTTCTTGGTGTTTGTTTTAAATAGTTCTTACAAAACATTTTAAGTAAGTGCCATTTTTTGTTCTTTTCAGTAGAGAGGTAACATACTTTCTAAAATAGAGGGACATACCATATCCTCTCTACACTAGGGGTTGCAAAGGAAGTGCAATAAATAGTATAAGCTGTGACAATATGTTTGCCACATACATTCTCCACATTTGACCAAGTTCACAAAACAAACATTTAGTCAGATGTCAGGTCATCCTCGGAGTCCTGTGAAGTGAGTTACGGACACATTATTAAGGGGGGTCTGTCTCTTCTAAGACTCATTGGAAAAATGATGACCAAGGAGCATAGGATTGAGTGTACAAACGGGGGGTGGGGTGGGGTGAGGGGTTCGAGAGGTCATTACCTTTACCTTAGCACTTGAAAAGTACCTAGCCAGTAGCCAATACACATCTTATAAACACAACTCCTCAAGAGGTGCCTACTTCCTCTCCAATTACCCCCACTGTGTCATCGAACATTTGTGCTAAACTCCTGTGGAATTAGCAGTGTTGGGTACCTGGCACGGGGCTGGATAAAGACTGTCTCTGACGGCAACAGGCTCCAAAGCGAAGCGCAGTTTCTGCTTTTTCCCACTTACAGGTTATGAGTTATGCTCTTGCAATAGAAAAGCAAATAGAATTTGTCAGCTTCCAGCACTTGCACTCACCCCTTGCTTTCCCCAGTCATTTTCCTGGCCAATCAAACCATGGAAAAGGCACGTCCTATGCACATAATGCTGGGGAGGCAGGAAGCAAGTGGGCTGAAAGTAACGCTTTCCTGCAAATCAGTTTCCAGTCTCATCCAATAACCATATAAGAAGCCACGTAAGTATTCAAGTCCCGTGACCTACCTTTAACATTCTTATATAAGTAGATGGAATTGGCTTATTTTCTATTCCTATCTGGTCAACTAGAAGTCTCCCAGTAAAATATTGAAGAACAGGAAGCCCGGCCTCCTGAATGCTATCTGTCCCTACTGGAGTGGCTAATACATTTCTCAGTGCTCTGTTTCTATAAAACGGGAGCAATAATGCCATCTTACCAGACCAAAGAGTTTGGTGTTAGAAATGGTTTTAATTCGAGAGTTGATCTTTACTTAGTGTACTTCTGCTTCCTGTAAAACACATAGTCAGCTCTCGGCAGAGACATCTCAGAGCCAGGGTCCTGGTTTCAACAGTGGGAGAGCTGGCCGATGAACTCTAGCCAGGACACACTGCTGAGAGGATGCCCGCAAGGCTAAACCTGGGTTCTCCTCTCTCATCAGCCAGGGCGGTTCGCTGGTAGCAATTAACGATAACAGTAAGATCGCTTGGGGAGAAGAGTGTCTATCTACCTAAAGGTTTTCTCAAAAGAACAACAATTAGTGAAAACTGGACATTAAAAAATGAGCATGAAGGTGAGCATGAAGGTGAGCATGAAGGGTGGGGTGTTAAAAACCACCAGCAGGACAACTACAGATAGTGGTAAAATACTCTAGATTTCTAAGAGCCAAAGAAAGGACATTTGAATGTTTACATCGTAAAAGAAATGTTAAACAAGGCAATGGATATAATGACTTAAGCATACAATGCATACATGTACTGAAACACTAACATGGTTCATTTTTTGTGTGTTCTTAGGATCAGTTAAAAGGACATTTAAAGTTTTAAAAGTTACCAAGGCTTAGCTCTCATGGATCAGCTATGAAAATCATTTAACTCTCAAGGTACCAAACTGAATATAGTGGTGGCAGCAGTGTGTATGTGTGCGTGTGCGTGTGCGTGTGTGTGACATTCCTATAAAAGATGAAGAATCTAAGAGTTCAGGACTCATGTACTTCAATACAAGTTCCCGCCTCTCAAAGCCAAGGCCTTAATTTCATTTTACAAGGTAAGACAACTCTATCTGGACCCTAATTCTTTATTGCACAAAACACACCACTATGAACCTGCAGAGGTGAAATCTAAGAAGCTAGCATTGCTTAGTTCAGTTGAAAATGAATACTCTTATTTTTCAAAGGCACCAAGAGGGACCACCCCCAGCACAAGGGATGAAAATAGTAAGCAGTGAAAATGTTTACCTCTTACTCTTTACTGCCCCCTCCTGGTTCCCCTGAAGAAGTGAAAAAGTCAAACCCGCCTGTTTCTGTAGGCCAGCCAGCTCAGAGAACACCGGCTTACCATGGAAAGAAATCCTCTAGCTTCAGATGACCCTTAGTAGAGCTCAACCCTAAAGCACACAGTGCAATATTTTCTATTTATGGGGTTCCCAGAATGGGAACTGGGAAGGAGCGTCATGGACCATCCCCAAAGGGCCTGCCAGACCCTTTCCAGCTCTGTGACCCTCTAACTCTCGGCCGAAAGGCTTACGTGAAAGGCTTACGGAAGAGCTGGGGTGAGAGCCTCTGGAAACAGAAGAGCTTACCTCTTTCTCTATTTTGAGTAACTTCTTTACAGCCACCTCCTTGTCCTGGGATATCCATTTGGCTCGATAAACACTCCCAAAACTTCCTCCACCGCAGTTTTCAAAAAACTGCAAGTCGTCAAATTTAATTTGCACAAAGGAGGCGCCGAGAGACGACATCTCATAATGACAGAGTAGTAAACGTCCACAAAAATCTGGAGGGAGAAAGAGTAAGAAGTGCTGAATCACTGATAAATTTGAGGCGTGCTCTAGATATTTATAACAGGTCTTGTGAAACTTCGAGAAAGGCCCGATGACTTCAGAAAGAGAAGCAAGACAAACAAGTCGAAATGAAAGCACACTCACCCTGGCAGTCAGCTACTCCAGGCTTGGAAATGGCTCCGATTTCCCACCCCCAACCCCCAACAAAACCTGTCACAGTGCTTCCTACAGATCCTCAGGAGCTCTGCCTAAAGGCTACTGTGTCACCAGGTCTCCCTCAGGAAGGCCTGACACACAGAAACCATGCTTTCAACAGCAAGGTTGCATAGCTCTTCTGGCATGTGCGGCACGCCAGTTCTCCGTGTTGCCCTTGCCTCATAGGAAACATGCACAGCCTAAGCCCCTGAGCATCCCGGCACCACTGCAGCCAGGACGCTGCAAAGTAAACACTTATGAAGTGTTTAGACTCCAAACTAGACTTCACTTGGGGTGAAAGAAAAGCTGGCCAGGGGCTTCCAAACGTGTCTCACTAGACTGCACACCACAGCAGAACCAATTTTCTAAGAGGCATTGTCCCTGATGACAGTATATTAAGTCATCCAAGGAATCCTGCCAAAGATGCTTAAAGAAATATTATGCTTGTTTCCAGAGGAACAGATGACCCCTCCCAAGATTACTGCACTGTGACTGTCTAGGACTGACTCGTCCTTATTCTTTCCCAGGTAAGTGTTCATTCTTTTTTTTTTTTAAATAATTATTTATTTTATGTATATGAGTACATTGTAGCTGTCTTCAGACACACCAGAAGAGGGCGTCAGATCCTATTACAGATGGTTGTGAGCCACCATGTGGTTGCTGGGATTTGAACTCAGGACCTCTGGAATAGCAGTCAGTGCTCTTAACCTCTGAGCCATCTCTCCAGCCACCATAAGTGTTCATTCTTAATCCTCTATTCCAAACCATAAATTATCGGGGGGGGGGGGGAGAACCCTGAAACACACAACTGGTGGAGTGAGCTTTTGAGCAAGCATTAAGAAGCTACAGAAAGTACATAAAAGAATCTGTATATGCATCCTTTCTGTAACTGTAAATCACAATATAATCATGGAGCGAAACAACGAACCCATATTGGAACACATTCTCTTAGGTTCTGCACCTGATGGTCACCATTGTGAAACACTTAACAGATAACAAGGAAAAGATCTCCGTAAGAACTTAGGGGCGGGGGCTGGAGAGATGGCTCAGTGGTTAAGAGCACTGACTGCTCTTCTGAAGGTCCTGAGTTCAAATCCCAGTAACCACATGGTGGTGGCTCAAAACCATCTGTAATGAGATTGCATGCCCTCTTCTGGAGTGTCTGAAAACAGTTACAGTGTACTTACATATAATAAATAAATAAATCTTTAAAAAAAAAAAAAGAACTTAGGGGCATCTAAGATGGAACACAATGTATGGTCACTTTCTGCATTTATCCTCTATAAATATTTAGACACATGGAAATATGGCACTTACTCGAAACTTACTTGATGATTTTGACACCACCCCCAAATACACACAAGGGAGGGGACTGTGAGAGGGAGAAAGCACCGGACCAGAGTTGAGAGCCACGAGTCAGAAAGGGGCATGGGCTTTTTACTATCCTGGCCATTTTCTATGAAGCCTGTTTGTTTTGGTTTTTTTTTTTTTAATTCCAAAATAAAAGGTAGAAGGGAGCAGTCTGGGTCACTATAAATTCAGTTTCTCCATCGACAACTTGGAGCTTTGAGGGGAGCCGCACACACGGGGAGCTCTGAGAGCGAGCGCAGGGCGCAGCTGGCTCAGCCATTCCATTTTCGGAACATCGGCTCACTGAAGAATGTTGATTTCTTATTGCGAAGTCCAAGTCTGCTCCACTTTGGGGAGAAGGCAAGAAAGAAAAACGAAGCAATTTGTTTATCCTCTACTGTTTAGAGCTTGTAATGTTTAGAGGACTGCATTGACAAGAAAACAGAGGGAGGAGAATGAAGCGAGGAACACAGACGCAGTCTGTGGCTGTGTTTAATTCAGTGATTTTTTTTTCCAGACAGATTCACTGCAATCCAGCTAACTGTATTAAAGAAGGTTTATAGAAAATATAGGCGAATGTGCCAGACAAACACAACGTGTGCAAGGCAAAAATGCTCACATAACAAACGTCAAACACTATACGTTAGATCTCCGCAGCAGAGGAGGGGTTAAGTCTATACTTTCGTAAATTAATTTTATCCAAGTGTAAGAATTGAAATACGACAAGGAAGCTTATAAGACATTGCAGATCCACTGCCTGGCTGTTCCCCACTCAACTCTGATGCTGAGAGAGCAACTCATAACAGCTCCTTCCAGCATCTCTGCCTCTTGACCACTTTTCTAAGCCATGTGTTTAAATACTGTTGCTTCTTGATTTTCCTACTTTAGATCTTGTTAGCAACCATTCCCTGTGAAAGAGGGATTCGGTTCTTCTACACCGTCCTTCACCTTCACACGCTCAGGGGCCACACTAGTCTAACCTCCGTTTACAACTTGAACAGATGGCTAAGTCAATATTCACGGTTTATGGCAGTCTTCACGGTTTATAGTAGTCTTGCGAAGTCAAGATTATTCCCAGCACCGCCATGCAGTAATGGTTACATTTTACTTGGATAACTTTGTTTCTCCTGGAGTAATTAGTTGCTCTGCTTCTGTCTTCTGTTGTCTGTTTAGCTGTTTATACTGCTGATAAACTTATTACCAACTCATTGAATTCCCTAGGAACTACAAAGCTCCCAACAAAGTAACAACCACAGGTTTTTTCCTTCCTTCCTTCCTCCTCTGATACCTGGAGGGAGGAGGACGCTGGTTTTCATGGAGACATTCTTTCTAAACACTTCCTCTTGATTCAGTCTGGCTGGAACGGTTGCTCCCAGGCCTGAGTGTAACTGGAATTCCATCTCTTCTGCTATTCAATGACTTTCTTTCTCTTTCACCCTCTGAGGAAGACCCTGCCCCTGGATTTTTGGCTTCTCTTTTTTGGTTGACTTCTGCACCTTGACAACACACACCTCCCACTGGCTTCCTGAGTAGAGGCCACCATGTGGATGTGGGACCTGAACTTGGGTCCTCTGCAAAAGAAGCAAGTGCTCTTAACTGCTGAGCCATCTCTCCAGCCCCCCTCATCCGATTTATTTCTTTTTTTTTCCTCAAAGTTTTTTTTTTTAATATGTATAATGAGTGTTCTGCCTGTGCATATGACTGTGCACCATGTACATGCCTGGTGCCTGCAGCATTCAGAAGAAGGCGTCAGATCCTCTGGAATTAGTTATAGACAGTTGTTAGCAACCACGTGGGTACAGGGAATTGAATTCATGTTCTCTAAAAGATAACAAATAACCTTAAGCCGGGCAGTGGTGGCGCACGCCTTTAATCCCAGCACTTGGGAGGCAGAGGCAGGAGGATTTCTGAGTTCGAGGCTAGCCTGGTCTACAAAGTGAGTTCCAGGACAGCCAAGGCTACACAGAGAAACCCTGTCTCGAAAAACCAAAAACCAAAAACAAAAAAAAAAAAACAAATAACCTTAATCACCGAGCTATCTCTTCAGCCCCTCTCCCCATTTCTAACGTCACTATGGACGCTACTCTGATGCCTAAACCTTTTTATATTTTTTTTCCTGAGAGCTTTTAGAATCATTTCTCTATCTGTAGAACTTTGCCTTTTATTAGAGTGTTCTTAGAGATGATTTCTTTCATTCACTGGTAGGACACTCAGTTCCAACCTTTAGCTCACATCTTTGAATCGCAGCTGTCTGGTGGTGTTCCGTTCAGGCTGCAGTCACATTCATTTCAGGTCTTATTTCTCGCCGTGCCTAAGGGTCCCCTTCTGTACTGACCCCACCCACATCTCCATGCTTGGCACAGGGGATACACCTGCTTCAGAAATCCAACCCCACCCAGCAAACCTCCCTAACCACGATTTTGAAGCTCATGTGGAAACTGCAGTCTCCACAGCACCTTCATCTATTCCCATCAAATTCCCACCAGAAAACAAACTCCCTAAACCCAAAATCCCTTGCTATCTAATATCTGGATTTTTCAGCACCTCACTTAGAACCAAACACACAGTATATACCTTCTCTTCTCTATTATTTGTTCCATTAAAAGTTTTTAGTTAATTTTTTCCATTAGAGTTCCTAGAGCTACGAAGATTTCAATCCAACTAAATAAGTTCAGCCTTGCCATTTTTTTTTACAAGTCCCCAAAGAGGATTCTAAATCTGATTCAGTTTTGAGAAGCTTCCTCAAGCTTCTTGGGAACCTTAGCACCTCCAGTACTGGGTGCCTCTCGGTCTGGGTTGAACTAGGGGGAGGGGTGGAGAAACCCTTTCTAAACGGAAGAGGATGAGATCAATAAGAATTAACCTGAACCAACTGGCCAGTACCCTTGACTGTGACCACCACCCCGTGATGATAGGCAACAAGGCACATTCTTCCAGATCAGTTACTCGTATTGCTATATACCCTCCTATTGGGGAACTGGCTCTATAGGAAAGAACTATGCAATTACTTGGACATTTTACTGACAATGTAAAAAATTACATCCTTTCTGAAGAGATGAACAATTTCAGTGTGTCTCAGTACAGGTTTTAACTCCAGTGAGCTCAGCAAGGCAACCATACACTTCAGTTGAAAATTTTGGTTTAGCTTCCTATCCCCCACCTCCACACATGCATTTGTATTTATGTGCGCACATGCATGAGTGTTTGCTCATGCATATGCATGCACGTGTATATGTGTGTGTGTGTGTGTGTGTGTGTGTGTGTGTAAATATGTCAGACTATATACGTAAATTGTTTTCCCTTTCACTTTAAGTCACTATTTAAAGAGGATCAGTCTATGAGAAGGATGAAGCATGAGTTGTTTCTGAGCATCTGGGGTGAGATGCTGATGGCTTAGGGCATCAAGACCTGATCAGATTGTGCTCCAGCTTTTCAGAAGTATCTCCATTGTCAGTGGAGCCATCTATAAAACAGTTATAAAACATCTATACCCATCTGCTTACAAAGATCACATACAGCATTTTCAACCCACTGTGCTTGAAGACAGGCTTTTACACAATACAGCAATCACACACACACACACATACACTCTGCAGGTGGACTCTGAACAGGAATATCACAGAAAACAAAACATAAGGGGTCACAAATTTGAACAATAGCAAGTTGGCTAGATGCAATCATCAGTGTATTTGGGCAGTAGCCAAAACTCGGTGATTTTTAAAATGTCCCTAAATTAGAAGTACAAAAATAAGTTTAACTATGAACTAAACTGATAAAAGCATACACAATATCATTAGTTAATTATAAAAGCCATATACAGATGTTATATGGCAGAAAGATGTTAAATGGAGCATTTTCTTACTTTTAAAAGTTTTCCATCTTTTCAAAGAGGGGCTAAGGGTCAGGGCTTAACTCCTAGGTCTTTATTTGGTTCTTTGCTTTTTCAAGTTGGTATTGATCTCAAGCCAGACGCCTGTCTATGTGCCCTACTCAATTTCTGTCACAAATTTAAAACGAAAACAACAGTAACAGGATGGCTTGAGCTCCTAACATCTAAGACGGCAAAGCTGTTAAATTAGATGAGACTGAGCTGAATTCTGCTTCCACCTCTCTGGAAACAATCACTTTTCCTCCAATTACTACACATCTAACTTCATGAATAAGAAGTATAAAATCACTTCCATTTGATGGCCCCAAAGTGATCGTGTGTGCAGGGTTTGACCCGACGTCACTGGAAAGCCTTACTTCTAAGCACAGATTGTAGCACCTTGAACAAGAGAGTAGCAGATCCAAAGTACAAGCTATCTGCGCTCAGGCGAAGGACTGTGCTCTGGGCAATTCAGACTTCCCACAGGCTTCCCGAGGCCTGCCCTGCCCCAGGGAAGCAGAGATGGTGCGGAAAGGCCTCGCCTAGAGTCCAGCAAGGAATTTGCAAGTATGGCTTTCTACCTGCTGCCATGACTCTGAGGCCTTGCTTAGCCAAATATTTCAGCCCTCACAATCAGGCATGCTCTCCCATTTTCAAAATTGTTTTCTGTTACATCTCAATTACTTTTACTACACAAACATTAACAAATAAATGGCCCCTCCATTCCTAAGTCCTTTTCATCTGTGTGTATGTGTCTTAATTTCTTCTCACACTTTTGTTTGCTCTCCATTTGGGGGGTTGGGTCATTTTGCAAGCTCTATCTTACTAGTGAGGATTACTTATTTATTTCTGAGACAAAAATAAATAAAGCCTTGCTATGTTGTCCAGGCTAGCCTTGAACTTGTGATCCATCCCCCTGCCTCAGCTTCCCAAGTGCTGAAGTCAAAGATATACACCAGCATATTTAGCTTATTTTTTTCCCTTTCAAACTGTTTTTCATAGAGACAGATCCTATTTAAGTTACTAAAAGACATTTTTCCTTTTATACTGTTTAGGTACTAGTATTTCTAGGATGCATTTATTGCTTTGATCATGTCCCAGAGAGTCTGCCTTCCACAGGGCCACTGTCTTCTTCCTGATGTCATCTTCTCATTTTACAAGGGCACCTAACTCAAGAGAACTCTAACCTGTGTTACTGAATGCCTCCACAGCATAATGAAAATATTGTTTTTAATTAACTTTACAAATAAAGTTTTTGGGATTTCTCTGAGTTCTTCTCTTTTGGATATTTCTGACTTACATATTAACTTTTTCCATCCATAATTTGTTTTCCTTTTGCCTTCACAAATGTAGTTATAAGTTTATTTCTGGCACAACACAAGAAGAAAAACAAATTTGTGTCATTATGATCAAGATAAACTTTCTTTTTTTTTTTTTCTTTTTTTGTTTTTTGAGACAGGGTTTCTCTGTGTAGCCCTGGCTGTCCTGGAACTCACTCTGTAGACCAGGCTGGCCTCGAACTCAGAGATCTGCCTGCCTCTGCCTCCCAAGTGCTGGGATTAAAGGCATGCACCACCACTGCCCGGCTTCAAGATAAACTTTCAAACAGATTTCTCAGGCTGAAGAGATGGCTCAGTGGGTGAGATGACTTGCTGTGCAAACAGGAGAACCTGAGTTCAAATCCCTGGTGTGTATGTAAGAGTCATGCATGGCAATGCATACCTGTAATCCTAATACTAGAGGCAGGGGGTCTGGGGGCAAGGACAAGTGAATTCTGGGAGCTCACTGACCAGTCAGCTTTCAGATTCAGTGAGAGAACTGGCAAGCTTCAGATTCAGTGAGAGAACTTTGTCTCAACAAAATAAGGTGGAGAGAGATAGACACCAAATATCTTCCTCTGGCCTCTGCACGCACTTGCCCATGCCCACATACACATATACCACACATACACATATGCCACACATATACACATATACTATACATACACCCACATACACATATACCACAAATATACACATACACCCCACATACACATATCCTATACATATACCACACATTTACACATACACATATACCACACATACACACATATACATATACCACACATACATATATACCACATATACACACACATACACATACACCATGCATACACATAACACACACACACACACACCACATACACAAGGAAGGGAGAGAAGAAAGGATTTGGGAGCCAGAAAGATGGCTGAGCAGGTAAAAGTATTTGCCACCAAGTCTAAGACTGACCCAGGAACTCACATGGTAGAAGAGAACTGACTCCCATGAGTTGTCCTCTGACCTCCATGCATTGTGCATGTTCAAATATAAACACATAATAAATAAATTTTAAAAAAACTTAAAGATGATTTCTCAAAAGCACCCTCATCCTCTAACAAACCTTGTTCTGACGCGTTTCTCCATAATGTCAGGATCAGAGATTTAAAGGGATTTAAAGGACTGCTCTGTGTCCTTTTTAAAAAGGACAAAAGCCACAATTGTCATTAATGACAAAAGCCACAAGACTAAGTTTATGAATAAATCTAACTAGAACTGTGTCTATGTTACTATTTCCTTCAAAATTGCTCCCAGAAAAGCAGACCTGACATAAAATAGCTTGGGCCCGGGAAATAAGACTTCTTCCAGCATGGCATCTGAGAAAATCCAACTTTAAACGGGAGTCTAAATGAGAACAGACAATTCCCCACTCTATCTGTGCTTTCCCATATAAGTAGTATGATTCTCTAGTCGGAGCAAAGGTTAAAATAAAAACAAGCTAGTTAAATGAAACATTCTTATTCATCCATTAATATTCCAATAAATGAAAATCAACCTCCTTGGCAGACTTCCTTACCAGAAATGCTGTTAGCAGAAGTAAGAGAAGTAGGAACCAGGAAGTGGTTGGTGGAGTGATACCGTGTGGAATGAGCCTGTGCCCAAATAGTGCCCAACTAGGAAACAAAACCCAGGGTATCCATGTCCTGGGCCACGGGATGGGGGGAGGTGTCAGGGGGCAGTTCTTTTGGAAAGAAAGGAGAGGTGAGACTGCTATCCAGTAAAGAGGGGGAACAGGAAGAGGGCAGATTTCTGGGGCTGCCTAGAAGAGTGCCCAGGTGCCTGGGGTGCTGCATATGTGGGGAAGAAGAGGCCTACTTCCTAAAGCAGCCTCCCACTCATCCTGAGAATTTGCTGCACAGTTCTCTACCGCAGAACTGTCCCTGTCAGATAGGAAATACCCAACCAGCCTGGCTTCTGACAAACAAGGTACAATCCCAGACTGGTTACCTACAAGGTATGCTCCCTAATGAGGGCCAACATGCAGATCAGAACCAGGTCATCTGAAGGAAGATGAAGGATAAGACAGACATGGGGATATTAAAATTAGCCAAGAGCAAGACCTGTATGATGCTGTACTGAGTGAGAGGCAAAATTATCAGAGGCTACAAATTACAGAATGGCTGGTAACCCCACAAGGAGATAGTCTGCCCTCTCAGTAGTGAGTGACACATCCCTGCGTGCTCAACAGAAGGTGGGGGTGAGAAGTGCAGACCTGCCTCACTGAGACAAGAAAGGATACGTCTGGAAGGTTCACTTCGGTTTTACTAGCATGATGACTAACCAGGCTAGCATGAAGAGCTGGCTGCCAGTCTTCCTTTACCGGAGATGCAGTCATGCACCTGACAGTAAACATGAGGGGATCTACATCTCTGAAATAATAATGAAATAATAAAAGTCCTTGGGCCACCCTCTTGAAATTCTTCTCACGTAGCTAGGGAGGTCTACATTCCAATGCCTGTCTTGTACACTTCTCTCCAAAGCAAAGAGCCCTTGACCATAAGGATAACCACAGACTATACATACTCTTGGGATGATGCTCTGATTCAAGACTTTCCCTAGCAAATAGAATCACATTACCTCTTC
This sequence comes from Tokudaia tokunoshimensis, assembly GCA_036184795.1. Classification (NCBI taxonomy): domain Eukaryota; kingdom Metazoa; phylum Chordata; class Mammalia; order Rodentia; family Muridae; genus Tokudaia; species Tokudaia tokunoshimensis. The sequence continues at coordinate 46,497,903 of BTHU01000004.1, read as the reverse complement.
CATCAGACCGGGGACAAAAAGGGCCAATCCCATCATCTGGTGCGCTTACTCCCGTGTATGCAGCAGACAGCACTGCACAGACAGTAGGTGAGTTCGACAGCATACATCTGCCTTTAGGATTTGGAGGAATAACTGCGTCTGTTTGTATTAGTTTGTTCAGTTGAGTAAGACAAAACTGGGAAGAAGAAACTGAAAAGTCCACATGGATTTTTAAGATTAAATGAAAGACTTTTTTTTTTAAAAAAAAGCAACTGTTTGCCTACACTAGAAATGCTTATGGGCATATCTGTAGACCCTTAAGGGGACACACTCCCTCTCCCTCACAGTAGGGTACCTTGTAAGAAAAGGTTAATAAGTAATATTACCCCATGACCTAGAGATAAATGTGTTCATTCTCTTTTAAGGCTTCCTATGTAGACCAGAGATAGGTCTAGAAAGGAGTGATAACCCCTGAACACAGAAGTTCCTCAAGAAGTCCCTACAAATGATCTTACTTAGTCCAGACTTTTTGTCATAGCCTGCCTGTGTTCCCCTAACTTCAAAATCCTTCATCTATATACTTAAGTGTATTAGTTTTCAGATTCTTCCCCAACACATAGTTTTACAAAGCCACACACAGAGTCGATTTGGAAACCCTTATACTCAAGGGAGGACTTGTTAGAAAAACCCCCCATCTAATCTCAGCATACCCACTTAGGATGAGAACAACAAGGCAAAATACTGTACGAAAGCCTTGACTGGGAGAGGCAAGCACACGGCTTGGGAAATGCAGGGAAGCTCTCTCTGCACTCAGGCATGGCAGGTGGAGCGTCACAGACTAGCCTAAGCATTTCCTGTACTGTCTCATAGACCTCTCCCCAGGGAAACAGGTATTGCTGCCCCCCAAGGTTATAAAAGTTGGCCAAGCCTAATTTACAAATGACACAACCGGAAGTCAACTTGGGTCACCTTCTTTTTCCTCCATGGTATGCTTTTTTTTTTCTACTTCATCATTTACTGCCTCCTAATCCCCCACCCCCTTGTCTTTAAACAGACCCATTTCTTGTTACCATAATGACTGGATTGTTTACTATCCACGCATTGGAGGTTTTGACTTTCTATTGGCAATGGTGCCAATGGGGCTGAGTATCAAATGTATGGCTCCCCGTTCTCAGTCTTTATCTGTGCTGGGATTACTTAACTCCTGTCACTCAACACTTCAGCTGTCTCTCAGAGGGTCTGATACAAAAGCCCTGTATTATCTGCCCAGCGTTAGGCCCTGGCATTGATGGCTCTCCCCCCTGCACAGGAAAGACCCTTTTGCTTAGTGCTAGAACTATGCTGATTTATGTGTAGTGGGCCAAGGTCAATAGCCACAAAGGAAGTAGCCTAAACTTCCCCACAGGAAGATAGAAGGTGTCTCAGCCGTTGCTATTATGTTTAGATAGAACAATCCCCCACCTTGTCCCATCTGTCCTGGGTAGAACAAAATGGAAAACAAATGATCCAAACTTTTATTCCCAACACCTGAGGACACAGAAGCTCCCTGGTTCCGACAGTACTGTGTTACCACAAACTCCTTTCACAGCTTAACAGAACTCACTGACTCTCTGACTGCATCAGGTTCTAAGACCCACTATCCACTATTCTGCTTCTGCTGGGCACACTGAGTTTTATCTGACCTATTTTACAAAACATCCCTGTAACTTCTCCAGTGTCTCCTCTGATGATTCAATGGCTCACTCCACACCCTTTGTAACTCCTGCCTATAATTCTGCAGGTCTATCAGACTCAGTTTCACTGCAGAGCCCAGATAGGCACTGAGCCAATGTATTGCCAATAGCTCTTACTCTGCCCTAACTTAAAATACACAGTGCAGCCTGCCAAGTTTCCTTATTTGGCAAGAAGGTCCCTCAGTTCCCAAGATCTTTGACCATCCATTTTTAGATCGAAATCTGTGTGCTTAATATTCGGTTATTATTTCCCTTAATGCGTTCTTATGTATCCCCCCTAAAAAAAGAATAACAACAAAAAAAACTTTTAAAAGATTAATCAGCTACTTGCTTTCTAAGACAACGAAACGTCTCCCACTTAAACTTTTGACTTGCACATTCTCCAGTTTAAAAAAAAATCCCCAAAAATTTTTGTCGAAATTATATTGTCAAAGACTAAAACAGTGTGCCAAAGGACCATTTTTCTCTCTTAATTCTCTCTTTCCAAACAAGCTAAATTCATGTTCATTTACAATCTCCCAAATCTCTCACTATTGTAGCAGAAATCTAAAACAAAGACTCTACAAATGATCAAAACCATAATTAAAATGCAGCCGTCACACTTTTTTTTTAAATCAAAAAGAAATGAAATTTCAGAGTAGAGACAGGCCTACGACAAAGAAGCCTTGAATCATTTGTTTACTTTTATCGTTAAATATTTTAGTAGGTTTGGATTCACTAAATGCTGGCAGTTGGTTTCGTCTACAGTCAAGAAGACCAGAAGATTCGCTTCAACCACTTGAGGGGTAAAACAGGAACCGGCTTTAACAACAACCCGAACTCAGAAGTCCTCAATCCATTCTGGAAGACGGTTCTCACACGCATTATTAATGAAGGCTGCTTATTGTGAAATCGCTGGAACAGGCCACCAAATGGTGTGCTTTCATTATTAACGAAACTAACAAAAATAGTAATTATGCTCTCCATAAACAGTGCTTATGCAGAATCTCCAGGCGCATGAGAAACATACATTTTCAGCAACCCAACAATGCCGTGCCATTGCTTTTTCGGGCACTTCCATGTCATCTGGGCAGTTTAGAATTAAAGTTTTTTTTCCGAGAGCTGTCACGCGCGGGGCGAGGCGTGGCTGCGGCCGGGGTCACTCAGTGTCTAGCCGGGGGTAGATCCCCGCGCCTGCGACACCCGCGTGTGCTCCCACGGAAGGCGAGGGTGCTCGGGAAGGGCAGCCGCAGGTTCCCAGCGATCCCTGAGAGCTGCGCCAGGCCTGACTCTTTCGAGCACCAAGTGCCCCGCGGGACCAGCCCGGACATGCCCAAGCCGTCCTCCGCCCAGCGGCAGGGGATTGCGGGCTCGGGGGCTGCAAGCTCCGGGGCTGCGGGGCTCCAGGGCACCGGGGGGCGAGCCGAGGACAGCCGCCCGCCGAGCCCCGGCCTCCCGCAGTCGCGCAGCCTGGGCCCCGCAGGCCCAGGTCCCGCCGCTCCCCCAGCGGAGCTCCCTCCCGTTTCTCGGGTCCCCCACAGCCCTTACCTGGCTCCCCGGCCGGGCGCGAGCGGCGGCAGGGGTCGGAGACGGCGGCCCGCGCGGCTCCCACGCTTCCGCCGGAGTCAGGAGTTGAACATTCCGCCTCTCCGCGCGGCGCCAATGAGGAAGACGTCGCGGCAACAGCACCACCTACCTCCGAGCGCGGAACCGCCGGCTCGCCAGTCTCCGGGCACGCCCGGCCCGGTGCCCAGCGGGGAGGCTGGGGCTCGGGGTCGCGGGGAGCCCGGCTGCTGCACCCCCCTCCCGTAGCCGCCCCCCCCCGCCCCCGTGGGACTAGATGCTCTTGGCTGGGAAGGGAACAGTAGGGAAGGCGATGCCAGGGTCGCGGGTGCCTCAGTGGGACATCAACAGGTACTTTGGAGATTTTGAGGAGGAGTCAAGGCCTGCTACCCTGGTTGGTGACTTTTAAGGTGAAGTGCCCGCTATTTCCCATCGAGGAGACAGAGTCCATTGCAAGTGTTTGAACAAAACGTGGCACCTGGCTTCGGTAAAAAAAAAAAATAAATAAATAAAAAGAAATTGATCGGGGAGGATGGAGCTGGAGAGGAAAGAGAGGAGAGGTTGCAAAAGTGGGGGAGACATTTTCTGAATTAGAATTTAGTCATGCACACACCTGGAGAATTAAGGAACGTTGTTGAAATCGTGCAAAATGGATATTTGTGTTTTAGTGTATGGCTTTACATCGGAGCAGGAGATTTGCCAGCCTGAAGATGTTAAACCACATTCTCTTTCCTCCCCATCCGTTTTAGTGGTGATTTAAGGAGTATGCCTAGGGATAGAAACAAGATAAGTGGTAGATAGTGTCACTACCTGGTTACAGATCGAATCGTGAAGCCCAGAGTTAGAGGGTACAGCATGGGAGCTTTTTAATAAAGGAAATTGGAATTGAGAGACATGTTTCAGAAAGAGGCCACAGAAATTTGTGACCCATTCGGTTGGGAAAGAAGAAAGCGGTGATGCCAAGATTTGAGACCTGGGTGACTGGAAGAAGGATGGTGTCATTGACAGAAATAGAAATCTGTGGAGAGGAAACTGGCTTCCTGCTGAGTTTTGAAGTCAGGAGGGGAAAAACAGGCAGGGATGAAACAAGAAACGGAAATCAGAAAAGAAGCCCAAAGAGAAATAGAAATTCTGAAAACCGTTCATGTATACTTAATATGTGAATGGGAAAGAGTGGGTAAATATACATTAACGAAAAAAGAAACCACTTTCTGGTCTGTGATTACAAGAACTGAGGATTTTGGATTAATAAATTACATCTTGGTAACTGAGAAGACTGATGAAAACTGTCCCGCTTTTAAAAAAAAATCTGTTGTAGGTGATCAAACAATTGTTTAAAAAAAAAAAGAAAGAAAAAAGAAAAAAAGCTATCTACTCAAAAAATGGGCGATAGGCTCGATATGAGCAGGAAGAGAGTACAGTCTCCTTAGCTTTAAAGAAACTTGATGTATCCTGGCTTCACTGTTCCTCCTCTCAGTTATCACCTAGGACACTTACAGGCAGACCTCAGTTTCCTGCTCACCAAAATCAAGTGGCTTGACCTTGCCAACCACCAGCCAACCATACATTGCTTTGTACTGGAAGCGCTTCCAGTATTTTTAGCTTACACTATCTCTCCACCTTATTTCCTCCATTCTGTTTTCCTTCTATAATTAGGCCCAGAGAGTAACCAACAGGAACATTAAACTCTACAAAGTAGTTTCAAAAACATACTTGAAGGAGCACCTCACAGACGGCTTCCTGCCTTCCCATTATGTTGCAAGGACCTCCCTGTGATACCTTGTATTCTTTCTATTGTGGGGACGGTAACTGTAATAAATGCACAGTGATTCTGTGCTAAGCTGAGGCTTGCTGAAACTTCTTTTTAAGATTTATTTTTAATTCCTGTGTGTTTCCCCTGCGTGTATGTGTGTGCACCATATGCACGCCTGGTGCCTACGGAGGTCAGAAGAGAATGTGAGAGTCATTGAAACTAGAGTTATGTATGTTTGGAAGCCACCATGTGGGTGCTGGGAATTGAACCAGGATCCATTGCAGGAGCAGCAAGTGCTCTTAACCACTGAGCCACCTCTCTAGTCTCATTGCTTCAGCTTTTGATTTAAAAAACAAAACAAAACAAAAAAAACCTGTGTGTTCACTTATGACTATATTGATGTCTTTAGACATCAGAGATAATATAGTCTATATTGTATTTACTCCTAACACTCAACTTTTTCAAACTTAGGAGAAAAAAAATCTTTTTGCAAGTTTGTTTTTTCGTTAATCCTTATTGGGTAGAGTATAGATTTACAAGTGTAAACAGCAATAACAAAAGAGTCCTTGTAGAAACGATCAAACCTTTACTTCAAAGGCTTCCACACTAAAAATAGATGTACTCTCAGCAGTGGGGTGGCTTAGAAGTCCTTAGCACCCTCTTATAGCCAAGAACACCCTCCAAAGTAAGCATGCATTCTAAGTTTAAAAAAAAAAAAACCTTTCAAAGTGCTGTTTAAATACAACTTAACAACAATGTAACCCCTTATTCAATGGAATTGTTTCCCCTAAACTTCTCTTTAATGGAAATCCTGGAAATGCCACCAGCTATTGGTAGAAGAACTAGCAGGTAACTTGAAAGGAAGAAAGTAGTTCTTCTTCCCCTAAAGTGATAACATCTGCTACACAGGCTGGTACCTGGGACATTCTCTCTAGCCATCTTAGTTCCGTATCTCAGATTGGGAATCTTCGATGTCTGGACCACAGTATCACAGCTAAGAATTACCCAAGCTTGTCTACAGACGCCAGAGCTGTACCGCTGTGCGCCCCTAGGAAATGAAGGTGTGAAACCAAACATCCTCTGAGGTAAGTACAGTCATTCATTACCTCAAAATCGTAACTGAAGCCTACATCCCTGTCAGAAGGCAGCTCACTGGAGATGCTCTGCCCTTCCTCCACAGGGTTGGTGGCAAACACTTTTATCTACTGCATCATCTTTCAGTCCCATATAATAGATTGTGATGAAACCCAGCCAGCCGTAGTGGTTCACCACTATAACCCCAGCATTTGGGGTGTGAAGGCAAGACAGCTGTTGTGCCTAGGCTACAGAGTGGGACCTTATCTCAAAAACCAAAAACAAATTGGGAAAAAAAAAAAACCAAAACAACAAACCATTGTCCAAACCTCTTTAAAAATCAGAAAAGCATCTCGCTCTCTTTCTCTTTCTTTTGGAAAACCTCCTGAATGTCTGGCTTGAGTAAGAAGACCTGGATTCTCATTCTGCTTCTGTGCTTAATGTATTACAGCATCACACACATATACTCTCTGGAAAATTCTACAATCATGGAACTACACATAAAAGCAGTCAAAGTCAAGCCCCTGAAAGGGTTGTGATTGCTACTATAGAGTCTAAGGGTATTCCCTAAGCTGCAGGAAGTTCGTAGCTGATAGTCTCAGGACAATATCACAGCTGGATTGAGAAGATAAAGAAAGTCCTTTGCTAGACATCAGAACATGTGGAATGTAGTCCCATCCATATCTTTAAGGAGATGCCTACCTTGGGAGACTATACTCCTTAGTGGTCACGTGGATGATAGAGGCCCACTTACTAGAATCTTCCTACTCAGGCTCACCACTCATTACTCATGTTTGCTACGCCAGCCCTTCAAAGACAAGATCTAACTGAGTTTGTCATAGTCCTCCAGTATCCACGCCTTGTCATGTCCGGGCTCCCCTCGCCTTACTTCAAGGTAGAAGTGATGGTAAGAAACTGATAATCTCATAAAAAAACATGACTTGTTGTGATTTTCTGCAGGAATCCTAGATTTATTGCTAAATGGTAGTCCTCGTGTGCGCACGCCAGGGCACACTCACTGAAACCAGGAAGTGCTTAATTTTTTTTTTCCTCACTGGAATCAGGAAGGGTGGTGTAGCTCTGTTTCATTGAGACCTTAGACAGATAAATCAGACAGGGATTGTAGCTGGTGACGACACAGCATAACGAGCTGCTCTAGGAGCAGGAAGTTGGGCCACAGAGTGGAAACACCAGCAATGACGGGGTTTCCCAGTGCATACTGCTGGATTCCCCTCACACATCTGCCGGTTCAGCATCGTAGCAACTCAAAGGAAGACCCGGATAACATGTGCATTTAGTGATGGAGGAACATGAGTGTGGAAGAAACGGTCAACATATTTGATAGAAGAATCATCTCAGCTAGCAAGGTGGCTCAGTGGTTAAGCACCTGTACTGCTCTTCCCGAAGATCTGAGTTCAAATCCTGACATCCACACCAGGCAACTCTCAGCCATCTGTAACTTCACCTCCATGGCATCTGACACCCCTGTCTTCTCTGGATATCAGCAATCATGTGCACAGACACACATAGATATAATTAAAAATGATAAAGATAATTTTTGAAAAATAAACATTTCAAAGCCCCAAAGCTGCTGGGCATAGGGGTACATGCTTATAACCCCAGCATTTGGGGATCATACGTTTGACCCCAGCTTGAGCTTCACCATGAGATCTTGTCTCAAAAACAAACACCTCAAAAAAACTTTGAAAATTTGTTTGGACACCTTAGTCCATCAAGTACAATTTCCTTGTAGCACACTCAAAACCACCAATCATCTAACCCAAATTTTCCTGCCCCAAATTATCTGCTATCCCCATGAGCTTCATCCCTGCATCAAACTGAGCTTCTGCTCTCTGTTGTTTCCCTTCTAGTACCTGCCTGCCTTTAAGAACCAGCTAGCTAAAGCCTTTGCTTCCCCAAGACCGTTTCCACTCTTATGTAGGTTAGTAATCCTCCCCATCCCTGTGGGTTCTTACGACTCTTAACATACTTGGGTTTTACTCCAAAACATAATCATTTAATAATTTGCACGCCTGTCATTTCCTGTTCTTCATGACCCTTAAAGGCAAGATCCATGCATATCACTCTTGTGTCTATGCCCTGTTCCTACCCTGACTGACTCAAGGTAATATTTGAAAGCACTCATATGTTTAGTGAGGAAAAGAAAATGAGTTACAGTTGGGTTTACGATTCAACTAGTTTCATCTTTAGCGATTAGAGACCAGAGAGGGATGGACATGACCAGTGCACCTTCATTAATTCGGTTAGGCAAATCACTAAATGCTTCGCAAATGAAACCATGTGTTTTTCATGTACATTCATTTCAAGTACAAAGTAGTCACAGCTTTTCCCAAAGGGAGAGATTGCAACAGATAAAGGAGCAAATTGTGTGTATCCCCAAAGGCTTTTGTTTATAAACAGGAAAAAAAAAATCCGTATGTTTCCCACCTTCAGGATTTTTCTAAAAGACTTTTGAGTCTTTTTTGTTGTCAGTAATTAAAATTAAGTTCACCAACTAAGCAACCTAACAGCAAAGGGACTGGAAAGCCACACAGGCAGGGCAGCTCACAGTGACTATAACAGCTTCTCACTGTAGTGGTTCAGGGACAGACTCCCAGACTTCTGTAAAGAATGTGTTCCTATATGTGAGCCCACAACAACTTTTTACCAATATCACTTCTTTTCTCTTTCATCTGCATTTATGTCTTATCAGTAAGACTGATCTCTGTGTGTGGGTTTTGTTTTGTTTTCTTTTTTCACTTGGTCCCAAAAAAGTACACAAGTAAGCGACATAGGTGCTCTGAAATGTAGGGGAATTAGCGCTCCTCGCAACCTGGGCCAGGGCGCTGCTGATGTAGGTAGACCATACCAGCTTACATGATCAGAATATTGTGGTTAAATATTAAACTCTTTTTCTCTCTACTTCTTTTGTATTTTTCTTTCCCATGTTGAAACTTACCCAACTAATACCTTTGCTGAGTTCTGATTGCCCTTTTGGGGGCACCCTTGACTCTTCTCTGACTTTATAAGGTCCATTTGCATTAAGACCCTGTCCACCCTGTTGTCTGTAACACCTTCTAATTTAGCAGCATCTGCAAATTTCATTAACATGCTATTTACTCCCTCTTCCAGATCATTAAAAGAAATGCAGTTTCTTATGTATTAAATTTTGCGGTCGAATAGATTTAATTTGCTGTTGTAATTTCAATGCATGTTTTCTAAAGACACAATGCAGTTAAGAATGGCCTTAACATAGGCTTAAATCCATACCCAGTTTATAGTTATTTTACTATTATGCAATCCATTTGTGTTCTTTAATCAGCACTGTTGTGAGCTCCATTGAAGCCATAATCTATTGATTTTCTCGTCCCTCATTTTCAATACAGTCATCATCTTGGCTCTAAATGCACAGCAACAGTAGAGTTAGCCATTGTTGTTCTCTAATCCACAGCTATTTATAAAAGGAAATTAAGTCTTTTTTTTTCTCAGCAAATGATCTTCATTTGATTTAAGAAATGTTCTACATCAAGATCTTTAATTCATAATCATAATATTTGTTTTTCCTGGGCATAGTATCAGTGTTCTTACATGAAGTAGATTGTAGCCTATGTTTTTGTAAGCAAGGAAATAGTATATAAGGTACAAATGCTTTGTGTATTTAATAAAATTCATTTAATAATCTGTATAGAAATAAAGGTGAGTGTGTGTATATTTATGTATATTTTACGTATGTATGCTGACTCCTAGAGAGTCTGAGGTGACTTTGTTTTCTCCAGCAAGCCACTCTCAAGTCAGTACATGAGATTTATGAGGCCTTCACTGTTTGTCACATGTAACCTTTATTAGTGTTCTACAAGGCTAGTTTGCATTTTCAGTGAGAGGAGACTTCTGGTCACATGTGGCGGTTTCAAATCATTATACATCCAATTAGTCTTTGTGGTCTCTGAATTATTTTCAGGAAACGTCTTCTTTTTCTCTCCCAATCTCTTTATTCCTTTCCTTATTTCCTGTGGTGTCCTCACAATATGATCCCATAGTGACTGTTTATCTTGCATCTTGGAAGTTTTTCTGACTTTTAAAATGTGGTTTCCTGATGTGAGTCATTCTCCTAATAGCTGTGCTGGCCATCTCGGGGTGCTGTCATCGAGTTTACATGCAACTGTAAGATTTATTTTTTAATGTGTGAGTGTGTGTGAGTGTGTGTGAGTGTGTGTGTGTGTGTGTGTGTGTATGTGTGTGTGAATGTGTGTAAGTGTATATGTGTGTGTATGTGTGTGAGTGAGTGTGTGTGTGAATGTATGTGTGTGTGTGAATGTATGTGTGTGTGAGTGTATGGATATGTGTGTGTATGTGTGTGTTAGTGTGTGAGTGTGTGTAAATATATATGTGTGTGTGAGTATGTATGTGTATGTGTGTGAGTGTGTGTAAGAGTGTGTGTGTGAATGTGTGTGTGTGAGTGTGTGTATATGTTGTGAGTGTGTGTATGTGTATGTTAGTGTGTGTGAGTGTGTATAAATATATGTGTGTGTGTGAGTGTGTGTGAGTATGTATGTGTGAGTATGTGTGTGAGTGTGTGTGAGTGTGTGTGTGTGTGTGTGTACCTGAGTGCAGGTGCTTGTGGATGCTGGAAGAGGCCTGGGTAGCCTGGAGCTGGAGAACAGTCCACTGTGAACCAGCGGATGTTGGTGTGGGAAACTGAACTCTGATCTGCAATAGCAGCAGCAGGACGTGCTGCTGAACCATCTCTCTGAAAAAGTGGTTTTTAAGTTTTATAAAAGCAAATAATATATATGTATTTACTGTAATAGAGTAAAGACAAATATGTATATTGCTTTTTCTGAGTATTCAGGCTGTATTATAGAAGACTTTTTTCAGAGCCTGTGCAGAGCAAATGCCCATTTTCTCAGTAAATGTCAAATCGATGAATCTCTGGTTTTGGATACAGTCAAATACTGAAGCCATGGTTTGGAGAGAACTTTTTAGTGTTTCAGAATTTCCCTGTCTTAACATAATTTTATTCATCAGACTTAAAAATAATTCCATAAAAGACATAGAGATTAAAGAGATAAAAGATAATGAACCAGTTAAAAGCCTGGTGTGCTGGCACATTTCTTTAATCCCAGCACTTGGAAAGCACAGGCAGAAAGATCTCTGAGAGTTAGAGGCCTGTCAGAGCTACATAGTTCTAGGCCAGCCAGAGCTACATAGTAAGACTGTCTGGAATAAAAAAGGAAAAAGAAAAAGCTAAAATTTGCTTCCCTATGGAAACTTGTTGCTTTTCTTTCTCCCTCGATTCCTCATTCTTTTTTTTTTTTTGTTGTTGTTGTTAGTTTTGAAACCTTAAAGAGTTGAACTTTTCTTGAAAACATGGATTTTCTTGAAGCCCTTTATTAGCTTCATTTTCTGTCTAGAACACATTGCCTTATACTATTCTCTGTGCATTTATTTGTGACAAAGTCCCACCCACAGCCTCAACCTCCCTATATAGGTTCCGCTGGCCTGAAATGTGTGATCCCTCAGCCTCAGCCTCCTAAACACTGGAAGGAAAAGAGTGGGCTGCCACCTGAGATGAGAGCTGATTCTTGAGACACTTGGCTGGCCCCAAGGATGCATTTTGTCCTAGGAGCCTGGACTAGTACAAACGCACGGCAGCCGGCTGTGGGTGGGGAGGATAATTACTTCAGAGTGAACAGCTATCTCCCACGTTCCTGCAAGCGCAAGATACTCTTTCTTCCCAAGATACTCATATATGCAAATACATTTTTGCCCCCATTTCTTAAATATTTCACTCAAGATTCTCTTGTGGCCTGATGTCAGGAAAAATGCAAATGAGTTGAAATAACTGAGCAGTTGTCTTAGTTTCTCATTTCATTAATATAGAGCAAGTCTTATTAAATCTTTATGGCAGGCATTTCAAAGTAATTGTAAGTCAGAGTTGCAAAAATTCCAGGGAATCATTTCAGTTGAGCCATCAAATCTCAGTCTCACTTAGCCAGTCTATAATTGTCTAGACGACCAGTTTGTCTAGGTCATTTTGCTATGAAAATTAGTTACATAAACCTTCCACAAGTTTCATTGCGTTGATTGGCTCAGCAACGTAGGCAGCATTCTCATCTCTAGAGGAAGTTGCTTTAGACATATCACTTGATGCTGGAGATTATATCTGTTCCTGATGGATGGTGTTAGTGTTAGTGTTAGTGTTAGTGTTGACATACTATTACAGAACAGGATTCCCAGACATCTTCACATCCTGAGACAGATTTTAGCATTATAGTACAATTATCTTCAATTGATACGTAGTTGGGAACCAAGTTCAGCTCTTCCTCTTCCCCAGCTTAGGTGAGTCAGGATGGACCTCGGTGATCTTATCATAAGAGGAGGCTTTGATGGATCCCTAAGGATAGATGTTAATGGCAACATGAAAGTGCCCCAAAGGCAATAAGAATCTTGGGGCTGGAGAGATGGCTATAGTTGAAAAATGTTTGCTGAACAAGCATAAGGACTTGCATTTTATCTCTGAAACCTGCATAGGAAAGCCACACATGGCAGCATGTACTTCTAAGCTCATTTCTGGAACAACAGAGATGGGCAGATTCCTTGGGGCCTCCACAGTGGCAAGCTCCAGACCATTGTAAGACAAAACCGAAACCAAGATGAACAGGCCCTTAGGAACAGCACAACATCCAACTTCTACCTTTGGCCTTCACACACACACACACTCACACACACACTCATACATACACACTCACACACACTCACACACCCCAAAAATTAATAGTTGAAGGCATTATGGAATAGGGACATTTAAAAAAAGGGGGACTTATCTGGTGCTAGATAAGCCTGGAATGATAGTCATCTTCTTTGAGCTCCAGGACCTTGGATATGTCACTTAACCTCTGTGGGGATCATTTTTTTCCTCTACAGTTTGAGGATAACAATTAAGTTTTTGTTTCAGTTAGTAAATCAATACATGTACAACATTTAAAACAGGACCTGTTCCAGAGTCCGCATTCAGTAAAGCAAGTTATTGTTATAATTGACTGTGGTTCACATGCTAAGCATTTATTATTATTGCTGCTTTTCTGTTCCTTGGATGCTTGTTTCCCCTGGGGTTCAGTATTCTTTTCATTTAGATTTTACAATTCTATGTTCCCAGATACCTCTAGTATAACATTACTAGTTATTGTTTATATACAAGAAGAAATTACTATTCTGTCTATTTTAAGGAGCTGGCATGGATTTTCTTCTGCAATATGATGTAGATTTCTCCTATAGGCACTTTCCTGAACATGTCTAATCTGTTTAAGGGTATGTTGATTGGCAGGCTTGCTTGAGGGAAACTGTTGGCCCTGAAGCCCCCATAGGCCCATATGTTGAAGGTTGAAATCTTGAGATCAGGACTCAGCAGAAGGGTTTCTAGTAAGTAGAATAACTAGGGTTATTGGTGAAGGATTCCGTGGGACCCTGTCTTTTCCTTTCTTGCACTTTGCTGTCCGGGACATCAGGTGAAGGATTTTGCTCTGCCATGTGCTTCTGCTACAATATGCTGCCTCACCACAGACCCACAGCAATGGTCTAACCAACCATGCACTCGTGCCTTCAAAAAGGGGCTAAGTCATGTGGAAAGCACCCACCTGTGATCCCACAACTCAGAAAACTTGAATTCAACGTGAGGACTGTAGAAAGTCAAGAAAGGAAAGGAAAGGAAAGGAAAGGAAGGGAAGGGAAGGGAAGGGAAGGGAAGGGAAGGGAAGGGAAGGGAAGGAAAATGAAGGAAAGGGAAGGGAAATGAAGGAAAGGGATAAGGAAGGGAAGAGAAGGGAAGGGAAGGGAAAGGAAGGGAAGGCAAGGGAAGGCAAGGGAAGGCAAGGGGGAAGAGGAAGAGAAGGGGGAAAGGGAAGGGGAAGGGAAAAGGAGCAATACCTTTTCTCTGCATAAGGTGATTGCTTTAGGTATTTTCTTTTTTTTTTATTTTATTTTCTAAGTTTTTTTTATTTACATTCAAAATCATTTCCCCTTTCCCGTTTCCTCCCTCCCCGAAAGTCCCATAAGCTCCCTTCCCTCCCTCTTTTCCCCATTCAACCCCCTCTCGCTTCTCTGTCTTGGCATTCCCCTACATCCAGTCTTTCCAGGACCAGGGGTCTCTCCTTCCATCTTCTTGGAAATCTATTGATATGCGAATTGTGTCTAGGTTATTCCGAGATTCTGGGTTAATATCTCCTTATCAGTGACTGCATACCATGTGTGTTCTTTTGTGATTGGGTTACCTCACTAAGGATGATATTTTCAAGTTCTGACCATTTGCCTAGGAATTTCGTGAATTCATTGTTTTTAATTGCAGAGTAGTATTCCACTGTGTAGATATACCACATCTTCTGAATCCATTCCTCCGTTGAGGGACATCTGGGTTCTCTCCAGCTTCTGGCTATTATAAATAAGGCTGCTATGAACATAGTGGAGCATGTGTCCTTATTGCATGCAGGTAAAGCCTCTGGGTATATTCCCAGGAGTGGTATAGCCGGATCCTCCGGGAGTGTCATGCCCAGTTTTCTGAGGAACCACCAGACTGCTTTCCAGAGAGGTTGTACCAGCTTGCAATCCCACCAGCAGTGGAGGAGTGTTCCTCTTTCTCCAAGGTATTTTCTTACAATTAAAAAAAGCTAACTAATTCAATAACAATGTTTTTTTTCCCCTTGGTTGGCTTTGTCTCTGTGATTGAGTCATTGCTGTGCCTTTGACTGTAGGTCATTTTGTGAAGTGATAATCCACATGGCCAGTGAAACCATGTGCAAGATGGTGCAGGAGGTGACAGAAAACAGTGTCAGGAAGACTGTACATGGAAGTGAAGACTTCTCTGGGGGTAGAGAACTCTATTGAAATGTCTAGTTTTAAAGAAAATAATCATTTATTTACATGCATGCATGCATGCCTCTGTGTGTGTGTGTATGTGTGTGTGTATTTGTGTGTGTGTGTATGAGGAAGTCAGAGAGGTGTCAGATCCCTTGGAGTTGGAGTTATAGTCAGTTGTGAGCTGACTGATGTGTGCAGGGACACAAACTTGCATTCTCTGCAGGAACAATAGGTATACTTCACCACTGAGCATTCTCTTCAGCTGCAAAATAAGTATTCATTAAGAAGGTAAAGATCAAGGGAGATTAGGAGTTGGTTCAAATACTTTGACATGATGAAGGGCACAAAAATATCACTCTTGCCTCTGAGAAGTTACCAGAAATAGCAAAGGGGGAAATAACCTACCCCTTAATGAACTCATTATGACTTGGTGGCTTTAAAGAGAAAGACAGAGTGACCTCAGTGTGTATTCTGGGAGTTTGTCTCCAAGTGGAGTGGCAGGGACTTGGAGAGGCTCTGATTTCTGTGAGCATGTCCCCATGCCCAGAATGTGCTTGGGCACAGCCTGGCTCCTTATGGCTTTGACTCTTCACTCTTCATTCCCAACCAGATCTGAGTAAAACTACACAGGAAAGATATTTACTGCTCTTGATAGGAACACATACACATGCCACACACACACTACATACACAAACACAACACACACACATATCACACATGCCAACATAGCACACATGCCATATACAGACACAAACACACACAACATACATACACATAGCACACATGCCATACACACCACACACATACACACACACACACACACACACACACACACGGCAGGAAGAGCTGGAGGCAGTAGGGTTTAAGCAACTGTGTTTTCCTGATTTCATGTCAGATCAGACCTGTTGTGTTTGCCTTGAGCTGGGCTTGTTACCCAGGCTGCTCTCACCTCCTAGACTCAAGTTATCACTCTGTTGTTTGTTTTTTCCCTTGTTTTTCTGAAGCAGCCTGCTATGTCACCTGGGCTGTCCTGGAACTCACTATGGAGACCAGGCTTCCCTTGAACTCAGAAATCCCTGTGTCTCTGCTTCTGCCTCCTAAATATCCTGATTATACACTGTTCTTTGGCAATTAGACCCAGTCCTTCCTGCGATCATTGTCTCAGCTTTATAGATGTCTGAGACTACAACCACATGCCACCATGATCGGCCTTATAGTTATTTATTGTAATTTATAATACCCATTTCAAGCAAATGGAGCCTTATAAGAGGAGCGTCTCCTGATTTGTAGTATGAACAACAACAGTCTTAAGCAAGGTAGAAAGTTTCAAGTTAGCATGATTTAGGGTTCTCAACAATGGCATGTCAGTCAGCCTGTAAGATGGGATGGAGACAACAAAGAGGAAAAAGGAGAAACCAGATGACTGGCAGCCAAGACAGCCCATCAAGATTGTGCCCAGTGAGGATGTTTGACCTTAAAATATCCTGTGAGTCTGTAATGAAACCCCTTCTCCATATTGCCAACAAAAGTCAGCATGCATACATAGATCAATCATGCACTGATTTCAAGGGCATCAATTTTAATAAATAAAGCATAGAAAACAGCAAGAAATACAAGTGGACTGATCACACTGCCTCAGAGAAAGTACTGCAGAGGCAATGGAGCCCTCTCCTTTACAGGGAATGCAGAGCACGTCAGATCTCAAGAAAATTAGTCTCTCTGTAGCTGACCTATGACACACGTAGGATATGTGGAAAATTTATTCAGATTCTCTCTCTCTCTCTCTCTCTCTCTCTCTCTCTCTCTCTCTCTCTCTCACACACACACACACACACACACACACACACACACACACACACACACACTTCAATATTAAAGATAAAAATCCAGGGGGAACAATACAACCTCACTGGCCATTTGGTTTTGGATAACGACTCAATTGGTGTGCTCTTTCCAACTGGTCAGCCCTAAAAACACATACATACAAGTAACATTACAAAGACTGAACTGATTGTATTTAAGAGTGTGTGTGTGTGTGTGTGTGTGTGTGTGTGTGTGTAACAACAATTAAAGAAAAACATAGACCATGAATTTAAAAGAGAGCAAGAAGGATAGATGGGAGGGTTTGGAGGGAGGAAGGGGAATGAAGAAATGATGTAATTATATTATAATCTCACCAAAGAAAAGAAGCAACAAAAAAAGGAAAAAATAAATTTGTCCATCCAGCAGATAAATTACTTTTTTTTCTTAAGACTTATTTATTTTATGTGTGTACACTGACGCTCTCCTCAGACATACCAGAGGAGGGCATTGGATCCCATTACAGATGGTTGTGAGCCACCATGTGGGTGCTGGGAATTGAACTCAGGACCTCTGGAAGAACAGATAGTGCTCTTAACCACGGAGTCATCTCTCCAGCCCGATAAATTACATCTTAAGGTACTTAAAGAAGTTAATTATTTTTTCTGGACAAACAAACAAAAAGAAAACCACAGAATACCTCGCTGAGCTAGCTTGCCTATGGTCCCAGCGACTGTGGGAGATGAGCCAGGAAGACCATCACAGAGCTGTACAACAGCTGGGCAACTGAGCTAGACCCCATCTAGAAATAACCAGATGTGTACATATATGTATACATATGTATATAAAATCTTAATTACTGCGTTTCAGAAAAAAATTAATCTCATGTTTGAGCTTCTGACTATACCCCGTTGATTTTACTACGTAGCATTGAAAGTATACAGATTCAGTCCTCTGGGGTAGAAAGTTAGGCACACAGGGTACCCTCAGTGTGAATGAATGTGTTGGAGTCAGGTCTATTGGCTGGAGACCCATGCTCTGTCGTCATCTAAACCTGCAAACTTAGGCAAGCTATTTTATTTCTGTGTGTTTCCTCACCAGTAGCCAGTGACACCATTCATCTCCTGGACATTCAGAATAAAATGCCACACATATATGTACCTGGCACAGAGTACGTGTTCAATAAATGGTGGGACTGAGAGGCAGAAGGCACTGCTGACTGAATCAGCATAGCCCAGCAAATTCCCTTCCAAAGTCAACATTCAGAAGACTTCTTGTTTAAAGCTCTGAACTCCTTAGTGGCCTTCCTTGTCCTCCAGCTAGGGAAAAAAAAAAAAAAAGAAGAATTTCCTGCCCAACCCCCACCTAGGCATCTCTTAGAGTCCCAAAGAGCTCTATCTTCATGTTCCAGGCCTTCCAGTTGCTGAAAATGTGCCTTTTAAATGCACATGTGAACTCTGCCCACGTGTGCTATGACTGCGTATCTCAGCCCCTGCCACTCTCCCCCACATACAACTGTTTCAATGTTGACTTAATGTTATTCATTTGCTTTTATTGTTATTGAGAAGGAATTCTTAATTAAAATGGCCCAGCAGCACCCAGCTCACATAGAATGCCCCCAAGCTATAATCCCTAATTTAATGTATACTTTGCTTCATACTTACAATTTAATTTCTGAAGCCAGAAATACAAATGGATTTTATAATGGCTTGTATGTATTAAATAAGAGAAGGTTAGGACTGTTGATGAGGAGCTAGCTTTTTAAGACGAAATCTCATAACTATGAGGAATTGATTCTAGACTGTGTGAAGTGAACTTCTCAGTGAACACCCAGGCCACATGAAAACCTATTTTCTAGCATGATTCATGTGGGTATGACTTGTGCTTTGATTTAAGTTCTTTCTATTTGGTTCTTTCATTTTTGATCATTCGATCTGTAGGGAGGAAGCATGAGTCTTAGGGATGGAGAGATAGCTCAGGGCAAGAGCACTTATTGCTCTTGTGGAGGACCAGGGCTCAGTTCCCAGCAGCCACATCAACTGGCTCACAACTACCACCTACCAGAGGATCCAACACCCTCTTCTGGCCTTCTTAGGCACCTTCATGCACATGGTGCCTATAAACTCATGCCGGCACACACACACACACATAATTTTTTTAAATAATTTTTAAAAAGAAGCATGAGTCTTTTATTTTCATTTCTCATCCTTCTCATTCAGTAATTTATAGAATGCTATCTGTTAGCTGCAAAGAATTTTTAAGTCGTACCTGCACACAGGCATCCACAGCTATATAGGTATGCTGGTTCAGCAACACTTGTCTAACTACTGTAACACAAGTTTGGGGTACAGAGGGTGTGGTGGTTTGAATATGCTTGGCCCATGGGAGTGGCGCTATGAGGAGGTGTGGCCTTGTTTGAGTAGGTGTGGCCTTGTTAGAGGAAGTGTATCACTTGGGGTGGGAGGTGCTTTGAGGACTCCTATGCTGAGGCTCTGCCCAATATGGAATGAGAATTCTCTCTTGGCTGCCTGTGGAAGACAGTCTCTTGGCTGCCTTTGGATCAAGATGTAGAACTCTCAACTCCTTCTTCAGCACCATCCCTGCCTGCATGCCGCCATGATGATAACAGACTGAACCTCAGAAACTGTAAGCCAGCCCCAGTAAAATGTTTGCTCTCCTTTGTAAGAGTTGCTGTGGTCATGGTGTCTCTTCACAGCAATGGAAACCTAAGACAAAGGGCAAGTGTTTAACCTAATTCCCTTACTGTCCCCCATTCCCAAGTCATTTTTAATGATTCAAAGCTCTCATTGAGCCCCCACCCCCTCCATCTTTTTGGAACATATCCGTCAAAGTTTGCAGCCCAGGTCTGTCCTCCAAAGCCTATGTACAGACTATAGCACACACAGGAAAGTCTGGGTTGAGGGGTATTCTAGTGAGATGGTAGCAGCTAGCAAGAGCCCCCCAATCCATGCAAATGTGAGTGTTCCGAAGTCAAACCCAGGTCTAATAGTGCTCAAGCTTGCCTTCTTTCTTTTGTCCTATGTTGCCTCTCCCAGGCCTGCCAAAGTCACCAAGACAAATCCGTTAAACAAGTGACTTCCCCGGGTCTGAAAAACTCCCAACAAACCAGAGTGACAAACTCTCCAGCCATTTCTCCCATTTGTTGCCCTCGCTCTAGCAGATGGTTTGCAAGATCACACTGACTTTCTCTTCCCTACTTCTACCATTTGGGCAGTATGACTTTGAAGCTCTGCAGGGGTACGGGGTGCAGAGGAAGGTATTTTTCCACCCTCTGATTCTCAGATGGTCTCCCAATCCCCTTTGGCTAGTTTGGTGCTGTATAGTATTGGTCACTCATTCTACACTGGGCCCCTCAGAGCCTTTGGCTAACTCCTTGCTTCCTGCAAGACTTTCTCAGCCAACAAGTAGCCAGTCAGGCCTACTGGAGTGGAAGAGATCACATGGGCAGAAATGAGGCTTAGCAGAACTGCCCAGGTGAACCATTATCCATGGAAGTCAATGTTTGAAGTGGTTTGTTATACTCTGTGATGTTTGATTTATGTGCCAACTCAATGGGTATTTAGGAAATAAGATTGATCTTTAAATTGGGGTATTCTATGTAAAGCAGACTGATTTTAGGACAGAGGCACTCTGATGTAGCTGTAATCAGTGGAAGGCACCTAAATAGAAGAAGATGACCATCTCCCCCTAAGAAGAATGTCATTTTCCAGAAGACTGCCTTTGGATTTCATTGGTACCACCAAGACTCCTTATAATGGGCCCTTAGAAGTGGTACCCACAAAGCATCAATTCCTCCCTTGGACCCCCAGATCATTAAGTGCACAAGAAAAATCTGGTATCCCTGTGCTGTGCTTTGCTTTCTATAGGGGTGTGTGTGTGTGTGTGTGTGAGAGAGAGAGAGAGAGAGAGACATCATGACTAACTTGGGGAATAAAGGTTTATTCAGCTTACAGACCCAGGTCACAAACCATCACTGAGGGAAACCAAGGCAGGAGCTAAGGTAGGAACCTGGAGGCAAGAACAGAGACAGTAGAGAGAGGCTGCTTGCTGGTTTGTTCTCATGGCTATCCATCTTGCTTTCTCATACAACCAGGACCATCTTCCCAGGGTAGCACTGCCCATAGTGGGCTGGGATCTCTCACATCAATCAAGATCATGTCTCATAGACTTGCCTACTGTCAATATGATAGAGGCAATCCCTCAACTAAAGTTGCCTACTCTCAGATGACTCTAGTGTGCATCAAGCTTGAAAAGAGAGAAAGAAAACAAAAAGGAAGGAAGGAAGGAAGGAAGGAAGAGAGAAAAACTAGTGAGCAGAGAGAGAGAGAGAGAGAGAGAGAGAGAGAGAGAGAGAGAGAGAGAGAAAACCGAGTCAGCATACTCTGCCTTCTGGCCCTTAGTTTGGGTTAGACTCTGCATAGACTTACCAATCATGCATGGAATGGCCTCCAGTTACCCTAAACTCATCACCCTCTAAGGATGAAGGTACGGAGATGAGCCATTGCCCTAAATCCTGCAAGTCACCTTGGATTCCAGGAAAAACAAAGCCTCCCAGGACAGAACCCTTGACACCAGCCCAGATTAGGACAATTATCTACGATAGTGATGCCCTACCCTGGAATAGATCATCTTGTCAGAACTAGATTGCCCCCGAATATGACAAGAGTAATGATAATAACGTCATTATCAAACCACTTTGCAGGACCCAAGCTGTGTGACCATGATTGACAGGCCCGCACCTTGACCAGAACAGTTTCATTTATATACACCTCTTGCTCCTTGCCCATATCTGTCCTTTATTTAAACCTAAAAGTCCTGTTACTGCCTGGAAGACAGACTTGGAGTCACTGGACACCTTTAACTATTCTTTATCAATGTGCATACAGCAAATCTCCTTTCTGTGCTTTTCACCATCACAGGCTTCTTTAATCGGCACATTAAGCCTGAGCTTAGCCCGTTAGACTGCAGGAGTAGGGGCTTTCATCCTCAAGTGCTGGTTCTAGCCTGGCTTTTTACCTACAGGACTACAGCCTGGAATAGTGACGGTTTGCATGGGGCCTCCTGAGTCCCAAGTCTACTGTCTCACACTGCAGACTGTGCTTTTCAGCCTCTGTAATTATATGAGCTAATTTCT
The DNA here is from genome assembly GCA_036184795.1 of Tokudaia tokunoshimensis. NCBI lineage: Eukaryota > Metazoa > Chordata > Mammalia > Rodentia > Muridae > Tokudaia > Tokudaia tokunoshimensis. The sequence goes on along the minus strand of BTHU01000004.1, from coordinate 46,476,017 downwards.
TATAATGCCTCTCCTTTGAAGAAAAATGTATCATAAAGAACTGGCTTGTTCATAGTTCTGTTTCTCAGGAGAATGCTGACTAATACACAGAACACCTGAAGGACTCATGGGTGAAGCTTGTCTTTCCACCGATCCACATCTTTCTTTTAAAAGTTCTGGCATCTTGGGAACTACAGAATCCATCTCCGGTTCCAGGTCAAGGTGTTGCGCTTTCTTACCTGGAGAACTTCTCCCTGGTGTGAAGACAGATCACAGAAGCCTGTGGACCAGACAGTAAGATAAAAGACACTATCTCTAACAAGCTGAGAGATGGAGACTGACACTTGATGTTTTCTGATCTCCACGCATGTGCTGTGGCATGCATACACAAACACTCACCGGCCCAAGTGTGCTCTTACACATACACATTTAATGTATATACTTACATATGTAATAAATATAAACAGAAGACTGGTTAATGCAGAGACTCATTTGGTCAAAGTACCATGTAGTAGTAGCTCTGAGCACTCAGCTGTGAATGAATCGTCTATACTAACCTGCTCCATTCGGGGCTCTGGGGACAGTGTAGAAGAGTGGGCAGAAAGAGTGTTTAAGAGCTAACCGATGAGGAGGATTGCCATGGAATGCTTAATTCTGGACCTGACATGGCTACTACACACATCAATTCACAGCACCTGTGGTGATCTACTGTAGATCCTACACAAGATCTTGCCGGTCAAAATTCCATCGGGAATGGAGGAGAGGCCCCAAGACTTGGTGGAGAAGCTATTAGCAGTGGATGGTTGCTGATGGAGGAAGACTCACTCTACTTTGGGAAAGTGGGTGCTGGTAGGCTGTCTGTGCTCTAGAAGATGACCTCACACCCATGTGCAGATAGACTATACTGATTGGACTCAGTCTGGTGCTCAAAGGGTGTTGGACAGACAGTCATGACAGCTGTCCAACGGTATAAATGCATTTGATCCAGAATAACATGGCTTCAGTGCATGAGAACCAGCTCAGAGTTACCACAGAACCAAAGAAAGAGAGGAGCTCTAGGGTTACACTGAATGCAATGTACTGGGAGGATTTACTGAGAAAAGCCAGGTCAGAGGCAGCAGCAAGGTGGTACAGAGCCCTTTAGCTTAGGGAAGAGCACACGCAATGCTCAGGTCAAAAATGACTTAGCCTGAGCCAGAATGTATACAGCTTGGTTTCTCTTAAGCTCATCTCAGAGCCAAGTACATTCCTGGCCTCAGGGTCTGCTTGTAAAGTCCCATCTACCACTCCAATTACTCTGGCTATTTCTGCTGGGAAACTAAGCAGAAAACTGACCAGTGTTACTTCTCTGCAGTCATGGCAGTTGCAACTCAAGATGGCTAGGGTTGTATGGGGACGAATCCGTATGGTGGCGTGGCATTGAATTGCTTACTTACAAAAGTGTTTTAAATGTTAAGTTTTAGTTTCTTGTATTTTATCACAATGAAGTTGAAACATGTCCTATGAAAGATTTAGGTGAAGGGCATGTGTGTGACTGTAGGTTTGGGTATTTGTTTGTTTGTTTGCTTTTTCAGCTTCCTCTGACCTTTCTCCCAACCTGCACAATAATGTAATTAAGGTATGGGTGGGTAGCACTCTCCATAAATCAGGGTGCTGTGACAGATCAGAACAAGGGATCTACACTCCAGGGACTCACAATCCAAAGTTCAACTCTATTCTTCCATGTCTGCACATTACTCAAGTGAAAAGCGAAGGTGTGAAGGGCCAGCATGCTCTTGAGTTTTCCTTAGCTTACCAGTATATATATATAGCTTATATAGCTTATATATATATATATATATATATATATATATATATATATATATATATACTGGTAAGCTAAGGAAAACTATATACTATATAAAACTATATACTATATCATGGTAGCATCTTTTTTTTTAAAGATTTATTTATTATATGTAAGTACACTGTAGCTGTCTTCAGACACAGAGGGAATCAGATTTCGTTATGGATGGTTGTAACCATGTGGTTGCTGGGATTTGAACTCAGGACCTTCGCAAGAGCAGTCAGTGCTCTTAACAGCTGAGCCATTTCTCTAGCACCCTCATGGTATCCTCTTATCCATGATCCCTGTAGGCATCGAGCTTCTTAACCTTTGCTAACAGTATCATTTCCATCTTATAGAAAATTCTCTTCCTTCTCTCCTTCAGAGCTCAGGTCAACTGTCAATTCCACTGGCCATGTTTTCCTCACCTCAGGCATTTAAATCCTCATTTTGCATGCTAACATCATAACTTCCCTTGAAGGGGATTTTATATGCATCTGTCTGATTACGCAAGTGACTTCTTCTGTTTCACCCCACTCTATGGTAAGCTCTGAGAAGAGGAACTCCCTCTGGCCTGTTGCAGCATCGAATCCTGAGTTCTGTAGACCTCACAAAACACTTGAGATTTGAGGAAGAAAATTATACTTTGGCTCATGGTCAGCAGTTCTGACCCAAAGTCTGTTGACCGCATTGCCCTATGTCCTGTTGGGGCACATGGTAGAGGAAGCTCCTTGCATCAGGATTGCCAAGAAGTAAAGAGAAAGAAGAGAAGCTTAAATCCTAGCAACCCTTGTTCCCAGTGACCTCACTTCTTTCCACAGGCCCTACCCGTTAAGGGCTCCCCTATGACCTCAATTCCTTCTACAGGTTCCTCCTATTGAAAATTCCTCTATCTCCCAATATCACCATGGTCTGGGGACAAGCCTTCAGTGTAAAAGCACTTCAGGGACTCTCAAGATCCAAACTATAACACAAGCTAATCATTACCTGCTAATGAATCAATGGAACCAGTGAGCAAATAGAAATAATGACCAGCAATAGTTGAGTTAAAGGTTTTGTCCAATTTGTAAGTAACGGCTGCTGTGGCCTGCTCACGCAACACTACACTGTGCTGTGTAGGACAGATTCAAATTACTCAGAAGCAAGACATGTAGTGCATTTTAGATCGACAACAAAGGAAAAGCTATTGAAGGCAGGGGCTCATTTTACCTCACTGCTTCCTCTATGTTGAATTTTTATTATTACCAGAAAGCACAATCTGAAGCCAGAGTGACACCTCTTTTAATTTTCCCACACTGGTAGTCATTGATCAGCATGCATAGCTTGAGAGGAAATGCCATTGAGTTCAGGAGGGAATGCATTTAACCTGCATGGCGTTCGAATGCTGCTGGGGAGTTAGCTACTGGACACTCTGACAGTGACCTTGCTGAGCAGTTATGTCAAACACTTAAATGTATAATTTTCTACTGGAGCTTTTGGAAAAAACATTCTCTTTCTTTCCTCCCCCTACATCTTCCCGCAAACCTCATTATCCTTCCTATGACCCCGTAGGCATCTCATTTTCTTTTGGCTTGTTTGCAAGTTTGAAAATATCAACTGCGTTCCTGATTCAGGAAGGGTTGCCTGGCTACTACGGTATACTTTTCAGAGTACTAATTCTTTTGACCTCACCCTTTCTACCTTGAATAAAGGAATTTAATGTATTTACATAAAAAGCCAATTGTAATTAAAACCTTTTGTCTTTATGTATTAATTGTTATTCTCATTTGGGAGACCAGGATAATACACATGGGAGAATATGTATTAATTTTTTTTTTATAATGTTGAAAGTAAATTACAATGAGTTTAGAGTGTGTCAGTCACTGTGGGATTGGGTAATGGTGCCGGTGAGCACAGGATAGCAGCTTATAAGGACTGTAGGAATAAAGAGGAATAAGACTAAAGCAAGGAAGAATGCACAGTCACTCTATTAATGACCTTTATAAATTATCTAGAAATCCATGACAGTAAAACCTTTGTAGTTAATTGAGGCCTATGATATAGTGAAACATTGAACCTTCACGATTACAGGGAAATTTATTTTGTGATTTAAAAACATCATTGTGTAGTAAACCTGAGGTATTGTATATGAGTACTTATGGGCAGACATCAATATTGCGTGAAATAACTATTCTTTAGGGCACTGAAATATTATATAAAGAAACACAGAAAGCCATTTGCCTGGTTTGGCATTTGGCAAGGTAGGTTTTAAACAAAACAAAATTTAATTGGACTTCTCAGAGCCATTAATATATCAATGAGAACCAGTTCTGATATGCAGTGGCCTCCAAACCTATTTGAAGATAGCGTCTTCATTTTCTTGTCTTCATGGTTGCATTTCTGCTGATGGAGAAATAATGTGAATTTGTAAGACTGGTACAGTCTAGAAAACACTCACACTATGGAAAAAAATAAGCTTACTAAACAAATGGGTCCATAATGTAAATAATTTTAGGTATCTCCTTAAAGCTTCACACTTAGAGTATGGCACCCATGTGCGCACGTCCACGTCCAGCACCTCTTCACATTAGCAGCATTTTTTGGTGGCTAAAAGATGATGCGCGAGGTGAAGAAAATATGGCCTACCCACCTGTCTTAGTTAGGGTTTCTATACCTGCACAAACATCATGACCAAGAGGCTAGTTGGGGAGGAAAGGGTTTATTCAGCTTACATTATCACTAAAGGAAGTCAGGACTGGAACTCAAGCAGGTCAGGAAGCAGGAGCTGATGCAGAGGCCATGGAGGGATGTTATTTACTGGCTTGCTTCCCCTGGCTTGCTCAGCCTGCTTTCTTATAGAACCCAGGACTACCAGCCCAGGGATGGTATCACCTACAATGGGCCCTCCCTGCTTGATCGCTAATTAAGAAAATGCCTTGCAACTGGATCTCATGGAGGCATTTCCTCAACTGAAGCGCCTTTCTCTGTGGTAACTCCAGCCTGTGTCAAGTTGACATACAGAACCAGCCAGTGCAGCATCTAACACACAGGGGTCAGCCACGTAGCAGAATGGACTATGACACAAGAGGTAACATGGAAGAATCACAAAGACACTGGGTTAAGTGAAAGGAGCCAGACACCAAAGGCTTGCAACACATGATTCCAACTGTAGGAGGTTCAGAGCAAGCCCCCAGCAACAATAGGTGGATGAGGGTTGCCTGGGGTTGGAAGGAGAGTGAGAGAGGAATACTGATGATCAGCCCCTCCACACAGCCACAATCTGATTTCAGTGATAATGGTTTTACCACATCACAGACATACTAAAACTCACTAGGTACTTTGAGAGGGTGAGTTTTAGTACTAGTATATGAACTTATTTCGATTAAAACAAAACACAACCAAGTAAGGCTGGGTTGTAGCTCTTGGTTGAGTATGTGCATGTGACTCTGAGTTCAGTCTCCAGTACACCCACAAAGTTGGGTGTGTGCTTAGCATTCATGTGGCCATATGTTCAGTCTCTAGCACACACACGCGCGCGCGCGCACACACACACACACACACACACACACACACTAAATTAAAAAAAAATGAAAAAAATCCAGTACCCACAATATTGAAAGGTAACACTTCCTGTATCGAAGACACTGACAATAAAAATTATTTCTTGTCAAGTATATTTAGTGAAGATACTGGCTGTTATTTACAGAAGAGATATGTACATACAATTCCTATACATTAGATGTAGTCTAAGAAAACAAAAAAAATGTACTCCAAAATTTCATACTGAATAAAATAAATAAAAAGGAATTATTTGGCACAATGTCTATTATGTAGCAAATAAATAACTCTATACCATTGACTGCATAACCTATTTACAATCTATCTGAAAGTGCAAAACAACTGCTGAAAATTAAGATTTTTGTAATAACATTTAAGTCCAGAAAATATGCTTCTTTTTTTCTCATCAGTAACAATAAATTTATAGTGGAAAGGTTTTTAATGCCCAGGAAAATATTTCAATTTTGAAAAAATGTTTTGTGCATATTGTGCTCTTCTGAAATGTTACTTTCTATCTTAACGCTGGCGATATTAAGAACCTTGGTGTTTCTTAGTGGAATTTTATGTATGTAATCCTGATTTGTAAGTTTTCAAAAGTTACAATGTAAACATATTATTCTATAGATCATTCCGAAATTACAGACCAAACAGCCATAATGTTTCATAGTGTTGTGGTGAGATTCCATTCCTTCAGAGGTAAGATTATGAAGATGGAGGAACATGACCTATAATTTGGACTTTTATGATATCCTCAACACCCTCCCCAGACCCCAGACCCCAAATAAGGTGCTAAGTAAACAATTCATTCAATTATATCATCGCCGGCACAGATCATGCTGCAAAGAACCCGGGAAGGGATGTGAGGGGCCTGATGTGTCCCTCCACCAAGGTTATTTCTTCACGTGAGCCTGGCAATGGCGTGCTGACAATGAAGGAGGGTGACTATAACTGACGATTCCTAAGCTACAGCACGTCAGTGTTAGACAAGTCAGATCGCTTCTCCTATGTGGTGGGAAAGCAGGATGTAGCCCCGAGGGGTTCTCGGAATGTGTCTCTTGCTCATTCTGGAGAATTCTCTAGTAGCAACGCAGTCAGTATTAACATACACAGCATCTTTTGAAAGATTGTGGACTGGAGACAAAACCATCACTCTGGGCACTTCAGATGTCTATGGCCTGCGAGGCTCTAATCTGTGTGACATCTGTGATAAAGTTCTCTGGTTGTCAATCACATTTAATTGCCGTACATAACTCCGGACATCCTGATGGTTCTTATTAGCTTGAGCAGCGTCTGGATCTGTTAAAAGAATAATAGCAGGCGAGTTGGCATAGCGTAATATCTGCATGTAGAATGCAGCTTTATTCACCCCGAATGGCTTATTACATTATCATACATTCCCTGGGTTCTGTCAAGACCTTTCCACACACCATTCACTGGAATATTTCTACTTGGTTGGTCCATCTACTTCCTTCTACCCTCCAGTTTTCTTTGCTTCCCTGGAATCATCTCTTTCGATCATTTTCCTTTGCATTGCACACACACACACACACACACACACACACACACACACACACACACACGAGGCACCAAATGAAAAGGGAAGCAGCATCCATCTGATGGCCCTGGTCACAGATGAAAATTGTTTTCCCTTCCCAGTTCACTTCTGTGTCTCACACTCCGTCTCCACCTCCTTTGATCCAGATGAGGACTAATGTCAAAGATGGAGTTTCATTAGCAACTCAGGAAAGCACTTAACATCATGACTGATCTGAGGCCAGCCAGTGGGCATCGGCATCCTAGGTCCCCTTTGCCTGCACGCATACACAGCGCCATTCCAGCCATATGTCCCTCCGTATACCTTGAATTGGGTAAGGATACCTCTGGCTAATTGGTGACTTCTAGCAAACTTTTCTTCTCTGACTTGACTTGCTCTGAAAGTCCACTGACTTTTATTTTATCTATGGATGTGAGTACCTAGGCTCTCAAAGAGGTAAGTGGGTTTATTCAAACCAGGGCTCCAAGAAAATCTAATGTGCATAGTTCCTACACACAGTATATATAAGAAGGAGGAAGGCCAGATTCAACAGCAGAGCGGGAAACTGGAAGCATACTACCTTGGGAAGCGGCTACTGAGCTCCTTACCACCATCCCTGGGTAGGGATCTGCCCAGAGTGGCTGACCGGGCCTTCCCTTCCCTTCTGTTTGTTCCTTCTTTTTGAAACAGGGAATCTAAATTTCTCCCCTGTAAGTTTCTCCAAATTTGAAATCAAGACTTTCTGTACAGAGAAGGAAATGTTTATACATACATAACCCAACCCTCTGCTGCAGTCCACAGGTCACTATCCTGGGGCTCACTCTCTAGGAGTACGCAGGAGTGGCCAGGCTGGAACTGGACTCTGGACCAGAGTTCTTCCCTCCTAACCCTACTTTCTGAAGTCCCTGCTTTCTGAAGTCCGGTTGCTCCTGTTAGCTCCACCCACCACTCCACAAGACAATTAGACCGCCATCTGCCCATCTGCTCAACGGGTTGGAGGGGCTGTGAAGCAGGTCTGAGCACAGAAAGCAGAGACAAGCTACAAAGGCCCCCACTCACTGTAAGAAGAAACTCATCAGTATAATTATCACATATAAATAATACCACAGTGAACTACAGAACACATTGTGCTTAATTTCCTCTGCTTCCCACTGGCAGTGTACTCTGCATGTACAATATACTGTAATTACATTGTACATAGCCCCACGATGTTTATGAATCTATTCCTATAGCTTTATCTATAGATTGTTGACTTCAGAGCCCAGCAGCTGTTGTTTACCAGCACTTGCTGATAAGTTCAACAAATGCAGTGGAAAATTTTTTTAAAAATCCCCTCACTTCTCTCAAAGATGTGGAAGAATGTAGAATTTACTGCCAAAGAGGCTGTGGAACAAAGCTGATCCTATTACTGCTCCCTTTGGTTCAGGAACCGCCCTGGGAAAACCTCCTTGAGGCTCTGAGCTCTCTTCAGCACCCAGGATTTTTTGCATATAATTTCGAGAACGTCTTGAAATCCCCGGAAGGGCCATGGATTCTGGTTTATAGAGCTTGTTGTAACTGGTACCGTTTCTTGTTTTCAGCTAATTTATGGCTATGTCTTTTACACACATAGCATATTACTATAGGAAAAGATATGAGACACTTGAATTCAGACAGAATGCAAGTAGAAAGGTTTGGCGACATATAAGACTGTTGTCATTTTTAGACATGCGAGGGCATGGTTGTTTGAATTAACTTTTAGAGCTCTTCTCACTCCCTAAGCCAAGACTACCTTCTCTGATTGTTTTTTTCTCTTGAACATTAAAAAGAAGAGGAGGAAGAGGAGGAGGAGGAGGAAGAGGAGGAGGAGGAGGGAGTAGTTCTGGCATTCTGTTAGCAAGCTCTGGCTTTGGGCCAGAGCTACACTACAAAGAGCACACCACTGTTATTATTAAAAGGAGAACCTGTCAGTCTCTACTGGAGAGGATATTCAGGTAGGCTGCTGTCACATCTGTGTCATCTTACCGACGTCAGTTCTCCGAAATGACTCACACAGTGGCATTGGCACAAAACTTCCAAGGGTTCACCTGTTCTCTCCCAAACCAGACTAGAGGCACAAAGCTCTGGTTCTTATCCCAGGCTCTAGGCCTGGGAGACTGACCAAGCTACCATGCTCAGCTGGTGTTATGAGGAAACCTAACTCCCAACAGGTCAAAACGGCCATTTGTCAATAGTAATATTTCACACCTGTGAAGACATAGCACGGGTGTTTATGACATACACCCAACATCTAAAAGAGCACCTGGGAAGACTGCAAATGTTATGTAGAATCCTGCCATAGGATTTTTTTGCAAATGGGCTGTAAACATGAATGCATGCTCAAAAGATAATAAATATTACCTTTCCCAGTTTATAAATGGTAGTACTGACTCACCAAGGGCTGCTGGGCTTCTCAGCATTGAGCATGAGTCACACTGGGTACAGCTTGGAGGCAGGCTTATGTGGGCCTTTGCAACCTACCTGTTCTAGCTACACTGAGATGAGCAAATGAATTTCCTTCCAATTCACTTATTAAAATAATATTCTGACCCTATTTTCTAGAGTTACAATGCAAATATAGTTTAGCCTTACAACAGCAAAACAAAGTTCTTAAACCCAAGGCACACGTGGGTTTCATGGTTCAAGCTGTGTCAAATGCCGTCCAGACTCCTAGAGTGTCTTGGAAGTCTCATTAAAAAGGACTTAATCACCACCATGTCCATGACGGCCTGCAGTAACTTAGAACTTACTGAAGGGCTGGCTCCTGTAGTACCGCACTGTTCTGGCAGTATTTGCAATCATGCGCTGTAAGGAATCAAAAAAGAAAAGGGAAATGCAAGTCAGTCAGTTTAGTGTCTAATCCCCCTAAGGGGGGAAAAGCATTATTTATTCCAGCAAGACTTGGTATCACAGGAAACAGCATGTTCTAGAATGCTGAAGGCAGCTGGTTGATGTGTAACTTGCACAGTGACATTGCGAGGCATCCTAGCACAAAGCATTGGCAGGTGACGAATATTTATGACTTCATGACACGGGTCTTTGTCTCATTGTGTGCTCGCTCCTCCAATTGTGGAAATGCGGGCTCTGACACTGTGATTTGATGCTGGGAAACTGTTTCCACCATCCTTTGAAACTGTCTTGGATCTGAAGAAGGGCTAGCTTTCAAGCTTCTCCTAGTTAGCAGGACTCGGCAGTGAGGTGGTAGATCTCACTGACTGAAGGGGAAGTCGGAATATCCTCCTTGAACTGCTGCTGCCCCACTACGCTTCCCTGACCATTTTTAGTGTCAGCAAACCTATGAGTTTCAATCCAAATTTTGCTTTCCTTCCTTCTTTCCTTTTACGTCCTAATTTATAACACTGACACAATAATGGTGTAGGAAATCAAAATGGTAAGAATGAAGTAAATACCATGTAGGTAGTAACTCAAGGGGTAAACTCATTACTATTTTGGTACATTGCATTCTGAATATATACATACACATACACACACATATATATATACACATACACTTACACATATACATATACATATACACATATATATGTATATATCAGATAACAATACAAAATAAAATAATTAAGAATATATATTGTTTGGCTTTGATTTTCAAGACAGTAATGCCTTGGCTGTCCTGGAACTCACTCTGTAGACCAAGCTGGCCTTGAGTTCAGAGATCTGTCTGCCTCTGCCTCCTGAGTGCTGGGATTAAAGGCGTGCGCCATCACTGTCAGGCTAGCCTTCTGATATCTTAAAAATAAACATTTGGATGCCTTTTTAAAAGTTAAACCGTACTTATGCATGCTCTGGTTTTGGTTTTCACTTTCACTTTACCATGTGGTTATTTTCCAAGTCACTTGCACTTTAAACAGACCCTAACTCAGTTGGCCTATGTTAATTTTGGCGTGTGTGTGTGTGTGTGTGTGTGTGTGTGTGTTGAATACTGACTCAGAAGAAGCAGGGAAAGGCTGGGGAATGCGGCTTAGTGGGAAAGCACTTGCTGGACATCCAAGAGGCCCTTAGTTCAGTCGCCAGTACTGAAAGGACAAGGAAAGGACACCCCACCATGAAGGCTGGGAACCAAGACCTTAAACTCCCAGCAAAGGCCTAAGCACTGTTCTTTGGCCAGGATTTCCTGTTTTTCCTTATGGTACTTCAGCAATAGCTTGGCTTTGAGGACCTCACATATGTTCTGAACTTTGTTTTTCAGCTTCTGAAAAGAATCCTGCATAGATCCTGGATGCAAAGTCCAATCAGCAGGAAAAATTGAGAAGGTTCTACCCAGGAAAAGGCACTCCCTGATTTCTACGGATCGATGTAAACTCACTATCTGCTTTTCTCTCTCATAGGCCCTTGGTTTACCAAAGTATAAGAAAATGACTTGGAGAAAAGCTTGCCGTCTAAAAACAAAATGACAGAAGAGTTGGGCCTTACACATGTATGTGCACAAGCATCAGGGCCTTACACATGTATGTAAGTACACAGTGTCACAATGTGAGCTGATCGCTTCTGCTTGGAAGGTTCTGACAAATGAAGGTGGTGCAGGCCCGCACGAGACGCTTTCTCGCACACAAAGAGGCAATCGGAAAAGTTGTTCAAACTTCACTTTCAATAAAGGGTCCCCCAAACCAGCAGGACTGTTGATAAGCATGAGAAAGAAATGACGAACACCTCCAAGAAAACGCAGTGCACAATGTATAATTAGCCTCTGGTATACGGAACCCCTGAATAAACAGTAACTATGATAATCTCCCTGCTAATTTACTTTATGCTGTTTTTTTCCCCTCCTTTAAAGGCTTTGCATCGGAAGGGCACAAGTATATTCCATGTAGAATTATTGTAATTCTTCAGATATTGAATGGAGTATAATTACTGGAAACCCCACGGAATGCTGCCAGTATGCCCCTCTGAAGAATAATAAAACAATTAGCATAGGTCAGAAACCTCTTCCTATACCATTTTGTAGAGAGTAATTGTTCTGCTTTTTAGTTTTGAAAGATAAAACATTTCATTCTGACTTTAGTTTTAGACTTCTCTTTATAGCCATCCTCTGAGGCTTCATAATTTTTTAGCTCATTATGTAGTTTAAAATGTGAGAACAATTGTTCAAATCCGTAATTTCTAGCCCGAAGTTCATTTTACCTTTCTAAATCTTTGATTAATTTTAACAATGGCTTTAATTTTGACGTATCCTTTTAATTGTATTGCCAAGATAACTTCAGCTTAACTTACATCCAAAGCGGGCTTTATAAGGAGGTCCGTTCTTTCCCTTTGTGAGGTCCGGACAATAATGCTTAATGGTGTGAACTCAGTGAATGACTAGTGAAACCTGCTATCATCGCTGGCCAATATCTGCTTGTGAACATTTTCAGGAGGCAAAAAAATTGTGTGTGTGTTGCAGGGAGGGCTAACATGATATTTTTTCTCCAACCTCTTTTGCTCCCATTGACACATGCAATATTTAATATGCTAGTGTCTTCAGAAATCCCCACCCCCAACCATTTCCGGAGTCTATAACGCCTTCTATAGACAGCCCATAAACCATGGGTTCCTAGTGATTGACCAAACCCAGCATCTGGAACAGACTCTTTCTAAAGTCAGCCTTCTCATTTGTAAACATTTCTGATATAGAATTGTGTTGCTATTTGGTGTCAAAGTATTAGCCTCTGATACTTTACCTTTTGCCCACTGAGCTCTGGAATATTAACAAATGTTAGGTTAGTTCCTCAGACACATAGAAATCCCACCTTAGGTCTCTGACTCATCCTAAATAGGCCCGATTTATCCCGCAGTTTCTAATAGGACAATTTACAGCTTCTCCTAGCCAGTTTCTACCTTGACATCTGAGAGTGCAGAGAAATCAATTTTCTCTTTCCTTGATCTGGCCGAGTTACACATCTAAGTCATAATTTGAATAAAATTATGTAACTGACATCTGTGGAGCTTCAGAGAATGAGAGCTCTCCACCGGGTTCACTGGGCTGTGGTCGAGCCGCAGCTCTCGGCTCTGCGCATGCGCAGGGGGATTTGTGGGGGCCAAGGTGAAGAAGTTTACATTATCTCCACAGACACAGCTAGGGAGCCTTTCTGGCTCCTGTGTTCCACAGATGTCGCCCCATGTGTCATCATCAATGGCAGACAAGATTATTCATTGTTGAGCTCAGCTGAGGTTGGCCGAAACTAAAGTTAAAGACACACAGGTTTCGTTATTCAACTGCCTTAATGGGGAGGGAGCAGAAAAAATTACACCCCAGTCTTAGAGGTCTTGCCAGAGCAGGTTGGCCTGCCTGGAGCCGGCCAGGCAACTCTGTACCGCCAGGCTGGGGGTGGGGGTGGGGTGGGGTGCTAATTACTCCAGAGAGAATGTCTCAACTCTCTTTTCCACCCCGCCCCCTCCCCCGTCCAGCAAAGTTGAGGGTTATGACTCCTATTAACAACCAAAGTGATTGGTAATTTGGTGTGAGTGTGAGGAGACCACACCCCCTCAGAAGGGGTTCAAGTTGGTGGGGTGGACAGACCGGAACCCCTTGTCATACCTGAAATGATTCTTTTGTGGGACTAGTTCTAAGTGCCAGCCTTCGCAGTTTAATTTGCATACTTAGCGCCGTGTTTGTACATGGTTGAGAGGTAGACCTAGCTGAGGCTGAGGGATTCTCCTCAGGATGATCATTTGCAGAAGAGCCCACCAAAAAAGAAAGAAAAAAGGAAGGAAGGAAGGAAGGAAGGAAGGAAAAAAAGTAGTAGTAGTAGTAGTAGGTGGCGGTGGTGGTGGTAGTAGGTAGTAGTAGTAGGTAGTAGTAGTAGTAGATGGTGGTAGTAGATGGTGGTAGTAGTAGTAATAGGTAGTAGTAGTGCCTGAAACACTCAGGAACCACAGCTGGCCACTTATTTCTCTTTATAACTCAAGGCAGAGACTCAGAAACAGATATCCTTCTTGAGGCCTCAGTGAACACCATGGAAACCAACTGTGCCTATGTTTCACCTCACCTCTGAGGTTGCAAACCTGACACAAACGTTCCTCAGGCTCTGAGGTAGATGTTTATCTTTGGATCCAGTAAGGCGTGAGCTGCTTTGACCTTACCCGTTTACCGGCCTGTGGGCTAGCCTTTCAGGAGCAGGCTTACCCAGCCAGGTGTTTCCACTCACACTTCCACACCCATGTGCACCAGGCACTATCTGCCAGGCCTGTGCTTTCTAGTCTTTCCAGTTTGCTCCTACTGATTCCTGTCCTTGCACAAGCTCCTGACTCCTCGTGTTGCTGAGGAGGTACAGGCTTATGTGTCTAGTGTTCAAAGTTCAGACTAGCAGGCCTCCAGGCAAGGTCACCTGACGCTGTAGGCTTTGATACCACCAGTCAGTCTCCCGGGGTTTAGGCCTTTGGCTCCTCTCCTAACAAGTGCCTGTTAGAGCAGTTTTTTGCTTCTCCTTCTGTTGAGCTCCAAGATCTTGAGCTTTCTTATTCTTTTGATTTTGATTTTCAGATAAGATCTTGCTAGAGTCCAGGCTAGCCTTAAACTCGTGACCCTCCAGTGCCAGGATTCCAGGCCTGTGCCACACTCAGCACCACTACAGCTCTTGCCTGCCAGGCGCTCTTTTTTCTTCCACCATTTCTGTTCTTACTACTTTGAATCTCTCTATGTCTCTACATTTATCCAGTACAGGCCCTCTATCAATCCTTTGATGCCTAGCACGTATAAAATCCCATTTACAATGGTAATAATTTCATTCAGACTGCTATATCTTCAGGACAAGAAACGTCTCCCCCCCCATAAGAAGGTTGTAGAATTATATAGTCTTTCTTCTTCAAAGATTAGGCCCATGGTAGCAACCACTGGATGTGTGCAATAAGGCCCAACTTCCTGGAACTCAGCCAGTTTTCACTGTAATCATTCCTGAAGAAGCCTGAGTTTTGTCTCCAGTGAAGGATCTTTATATCCAAGGGATTTGTGACAGACACATGTCTAACATCCACCACATCCACAGTCTATTGTACGGTCATGGGGAGTCACAGTTCAGACACATGTAGAGTATAGTTTGCATCTCCGTGCACACTGAATTAGAACGGAAGACTAGCGAAGGACAGAGTACCACGAGGTGGGGAAGGGAAAGAAGAATGCCCACCCAGGAACAGAAAGCTAAATTAAAACATCATTCCAGGACGAATCTCGGTTTTGCAAAGTGCTACAGGACACCCTCATTAATTCAATTTCTAACAAATAGAAAATGCTTCTAGATATCACAAAATCCTTGTCAAACGCCCTTCCTCATCAAGTCCAGCACTGGAATATCACTGGATTATCCTTCTACTTAATCACTATTTCTTACATACTTGGAATATACCAGACACATTTATGGATAGTGTTTGGGAAACACCAGTGGCCAACACAGACATCCCCGGTCTATGGCCTTCTAGTGAGGAGGACAGATCAGGGAAAGCAAAGATGATGGTCTCAGATCTGCGGCTCTCGAGGCTGGACCCTGAGGCAGAATGCTTGGTGAGTGCTCACACAGAAGACACACAAGCACAAGCCTGAAGCATGCAAAGGAGCCATGTACAGGAAAACTGGGGAAGTAACACTCTCAGGCAAAGGACCCACGGCTGGAAGGGAAAGAGAGAGGATGGCTTTGCCAACTCTCTACAGAGCTGAAGTCTGAGACAAAGCTTGACGGGTCCCTAGGGCAGCATGGCTGGATCTTACGATGCGACTGTACATAATGTGGTTTTATCTGCTGCTGACACGGCTGCAGGAACTTCCCACCCTTAGCTTCTTTGGTGCATGCCTTTGCTACTTTCATGGACTTCATTTTTAATAACTTCTGTTGTGTTTTGTTAATATTTAATATTCCATGTGTTTATAGCTTACCTTTACAACAGCATGTATTCTAAAGGACCAGGGCTACTTTGTAGGCATCTTTTTATTTCCTGGTGGAATCCTTTGCCTGGGCACTCTCATTTGTTCTGTTGCTCTGAAGCATGATCTTTAGGAAAATCTGCATTTGTCTTGGTCTGTGAAGTCTATATAAAGTGTAAATCCCCAAGGTATTCCTATAGATTTCCTTTGGATGGACAAGGTCTTGGGAACCAGGCACATTTGAACACTTAGATTTTTTTTTTTTTACCTAAAGATTCTTTTTCCATAGCTCCAGGTAACAAAACCAATGCACCACATAAGCCTTTTAGGATATCTCTGGTGTTAGAAGATACGTTGTTGCAAGTTATATAATGGCAAGCCTAGAAAAGCCAAACTGAAAGGATCAAAACATTTCTCTTCTTTAATAAGCTTCCGTTAGTGTTTCCAGAAGTCTAGAAGTTTCCTACATACTTCTCATTCCAGAAAAAAAAATGACTACTTCAAAATCGTATTCTTAAGTAAATATACCTAAATATGGGTATGTCTGAGATAGAACCAGTTTCACGGTACAGCAGCCACTGTACATATCAGCATGCTTTTTGCAGCCTGGGATAGTGGCAGCCGGCCAGCATGTTATCCTCTAATCCATTGCTAGTCTACCTTCTGAGTGTTATAAATATTCATACATGCCACAGAAAGCTATAAAGGGCTTTATTCAAACATTTTTTTGAATACCCCTTTATGTTTCCCCCAAAAGAAAGAATGCCTGAAAAAAAATTTTTTTTTTGCATAAGGATAAGAATGTGAGTTCTCTTTTGTTCATACTCAAAAATCCCGAGAAACAATAAGCAGTAAATTCTCTAATCCTCATTTCATACCTCAAGGGTGAAGACACTGAAAATACAAACAAACAAACAAATGGTGTTGGCACGCTGGCTTGCTGGGCCTGTAGGAGGCCAGCACCACAGAAAGGCATTGGTGTCCCTGGCTGCCCTTGGTGACTTCTGCCCCTGCCAGTGGCTCCCACTGGGGACAGAGCCCAGCGGGTCCACACACACACACACACACACACACACACACACACACACACAGACTGCCGACTGCTCACACCTGGTCCTTGCTGATGGATGCCCCACAAAAACCGAGAGAAGACAACACATGCTTCTCCAAGACACTTAGGGCTAACTGTAGATGGGGGGTGATGGTAATGGTGCCCAGAAGAAGGGTGAGCCGGCTGGTGGGAGAAAAATGCTGGAAAGCCAGCCAACACTGATTGATCAATGTTGACTGATAATGCCGTATTAATCGGTCAGGTTTAGAAAGCCAATCAAATTGATTTTGATGTGAAATTCTACTTAATTTTCTACTAAGATCTGACTCATGGAAGAGCATTTCTGAAACCAACCTGTCTGGTAATAGGATTTATCAAATAAAATAAAGTTTAGAAAGCTGCTGGCACAGAGGACTAAAAGTACTTTCCCAAAATCTTCCTCTCCCTCTCTTGCATAGCAACAGAACCCTTGATTTTTAGTGAGACACACTGATACCCCAAATGAGGGCTGCATTTTCCAGCCTTCCTTTCATTCAGTTAAATTTCTAGCCACTTAAATGTGATGGAGGTGGTGAGCCAGGTTCTTCTCTGTCCTTAACAGGAAAAGCATTTCTTCACCCACCCCTTTCCGCTCTTCACAGCTAGACTGTGGATGTGACGGTGGGCCATCACAGACCACGTGAAACCGGAAGAGAGCCAAAGCCAGGAACCTTGGCTGTTCCTCAGAGTGGAGCTACCGTGCTCACTTGAGATTTTGAAGCAAAAACAAATTAACTTTCCATGTCTCTAAATGATCATAATGCTATTCGACCCATCGTTGACTTAGGCTTGTGTGTCATAGCTACAATGCTAGCTTAACCATTCGGTGACTTTTAAACAAACACGGCCACCCAGAGAGCAGAACTGTTAGGACCTCCTTGCTGACTGCCTAGCAGGGAGGAGTTCACTGTGGTGGCCCTGGGGAACAGACAAGAGGCGCCAACTCCTGGTCATCTTGGCTTTCCCTCTGCAGGCTGTGGAGCATGGCTCTAGAAACTCAGAGATAACCCTCAGCCTCTCCATCAGATGACCAGCAGAGTGGACACTGCCATACTTGCTTGCTCTGGGCCACGCAGTTCGCATCAGCAGCCTCAGGTCATAAGGTCAGTCTATTCTAGGAATCCTAAGTCCCACATCTCTGTGCCCAAGTGTTTTACAGCTCAGTGGTTCACTTGGCTGCCTCTTGGTTAATTCTCTATGCTAACAAGTAAACAAAGAATTTTTTCTTTTCATAAAAACAAACAAACAAACAACAACAACAACAAACCCCAACAAACCGATACCACAGCACGATGTTCATGCCCTACGTAGCTTTGGTATATGGGGGAGAAACCACTGAGAAACCATTTACCCATGGGCGCAGTGTCTTTGAGGAGTGTGTGTTTGTATCTGTTTCCTCGGTTTAAGACCATGGGACCTACCAGCCAAAACTGTGTTTCCTAATCGTGAGCTCCCAGTGAACCCATGCACAGTGGGGTGTTTCAAATTCTTCTGCAGACGTGTACACTAGCTCGACTTCAAGGAGCAATTAGAATTTTAGGTCTCTGATAAGAACTCTCTAGTCCTTTCTGAATTACAAGAAGACTTATGTTCCACGGACCATCCATCTGCCTAGAGATGAATCAAGCAGGCGTGAGCCCCACTCTGTTGTTGTCATTGAGGAGACAGACTCACACAAAAGATGAGGAACAAAGGGAACTGGGTATTGACCTTAAATATCTCCGGAGTTCCAAAGCCAGAGACACATTTGCACTGCAAAACATAATCTTGGACCAATGTGTATATCCCGGGGAATGAAGCTCTAGCCTTCCATGTCCCCAGGATGCCGCAGCCCAGGGACTTGGAGACTCTGTGGCAGTCCATTGACATGGCCTGTGTAGCTAAAGAAAGGCTTGGGCGGGGCCTGCTTTATTGCTTCACAGGAGATAAGAAAACAAATTCTGAAGTACCTTTGCCAGACTCCTTCTTCTCTGGGTGGGGGCAGGGTAGATGGAGGAGAAGGGTCTGGAAAATACGGAATATGAAAGTGCCGGGTTCTCATTTGTTCCCCACATGGCCTTGTTGTTTATTGTTGTTGCTATGGCGATCTCCGAGTCTCGGTCCCCTCTCTGAACTTGAGTGAACTTTATGACACTAAGCAATACACACTTAGATTAATACCCTGTAATAAAGATCGGCTGTAATGTTGCCTCTTACCTGCATGCACTCCTGTCTGCCCTGGCAGGTAAACATCTCAAAGGCATCCTGGGGCAATCTAGCTAGCTGCACAAACCTTACAGAACAACAAGAAACGCCAAAGTCACTCTCGAACGTTCTGTGTTTTAACAACAGGCAGCAGAGGGACAGAAACCCACGGATAAAAGCCAACTGCTGCTGTGATCCACTGCACAAATACCATTCAGCTCCACAAAAGAGAGCTGACAGCCAACGACGGAGCCAATTTGAACCAAATGTTTCAAAACTCCATTCTGTGTAACTACCTTTGAAACACGGCAGCATACACAGAAGTTATTTGCCTTATTAGTACAAATGCAAATTTTATTTTAGAAAAAAAAACATTGTAGTTAAGGTTATAATACTGCACGTACCATTTTTTCAAAGTTTACTAGATTGTCAATGAACGTCTTGTTCCCCTCATGAGTAAATGTCATATCTGTAAAGAAATAAAAGCCACATTCTAGTTACTAACCGAAATATGTCACACTAAGAAAGTACAATAGCACCATTAGCATATACAGGTGGATTTGCATAACACTGTGGTTGGAAAAGCTGATAATAGTTTCTTTTATGTTAGGTGTTTAACTTTCCAAATCACTTTACCTGAGGTTAGTAAAATCTCTACCGTAAACCCTTTTCACTCATGAAGCTTCAAAACCACGGGCTTTTCAGATTGCTGTGTTCCCACCTTCCAACCACTTTAAGAGACTGGGGCCCAAGAGCAGGAAGCCAAGGGAGGTGGAAAGACAGAATCTTCTTGCCAGAGAGCCCTCTTGGAGGGTGTCGGTCATCTTCACCCCTCAAGTGCCCCCTCCCACCTGGCCTGGGTGTGTCACCTTCAAATTACCTTTAATAAGCAAGGGCATGAAAGGGATGAGGGGAGGTTCCAGCTTGGCTGCTGTCAGCCTGTACGCTCTGTGGTTTCTGGAAGGATCCTTGGGAGAAACAAAAGTATTGTTGGTCAGTGATGAGGGACACATGCCATGCCCCCTTTTTAACCTTATAGCACACAAAGCATCCCACAGCTGTGTCTTTGGGGATGAGATGCTATGGAAGAAAGGCAGATTTAAACAAATTTGTTTTGTTTTAAAACAACCTCACGTACGGGTGAGACAGCACTGTGCTATTTGTTTCTGTTCTGGTTTGAAGGCACCCACAGGAGCCAAGGGGAGGCATTCCTCTGAATACAAAAAACGAACTGTGTAAAACAAAGCTCAACAGATCCCCTCTCCCCAACTCCATGACGCCCCACCTCCTTCCCAAAGGCTGGCTCCCATCCTCTAGCATAGCCAGTCCCAACTTGCCCTCTGAACCATTCCTTGCGTCCAGCAAGACCCAGTCACCACTTTCTTGTCTGGTAACACCTCCCAGACAACGGGGAGACATAATTTTGGCAGGCCAAGAAACGTAGTTTCAACCCATAGCCACCTGAGCGGTGTTAGGCAGGGACCCTATTACACTGCTTTTCTAACTTACACAAATTGACCTTATGTGGGACATAAGTCCTCTTTAAGTTAGTTCCTGAGGGTGCTATTCATTAGTCAGACATGCTTGTTTTAGCAGCACTAAAAGGGATCATAAACTTCTTAAAGTCATACAAGGACAGATAAAATTTCTGCAATGAGAACTTGAGCTAATCAGAAATTGGATTAACGTGGACAGTGAGCGGAGGGAGGGAGGAAGTCGCTGTCACTCACCATTAGGCTCTCGAACTCCGCATAGAACTTCTTGAACTTGCTCGGCAGTTTCTGTTAATCAAATGGAAATGACACACATCTGTCAGATTCTAGACCCAGACGTGGATGGTGTGCTACTGATTCTAAGGGAAATGCATTTCCTCTGGCTTCTAATCAAACACCTCTGAGCCAGGGTGAACTATCATGCTCCCGCCCCCTGGCACTTGAGAATAATCTCTGGAATATTGAGAACTTGCCTTTGAAAAGTCTTAATGTAGCTGAACTCCAAGAAGCTATGAACGCTTTTGGCCTTACTGCTGTTATAATGTATTCTTGACTGGATGATTCATAATCAGGTCTGCCTGCATTCCTGAGACCACAAGCGGTCTGTCAGGACCCTCCAAACCCTTGTTTCCATTAACTCTTTGATTCCCCCAATTAGACACTTAGAATGGAGAATGTCAGGATTAAAGAGACTCGGGAATGATGAAGCCTTCTTCTTCCTTTACAGAGAAAGCTACGGGAGAAAAGGGCCTTCTTAGTTCTTTTCTTTTTAATTGTTTTTTAAACTGGCATTTCCTCAGTGCCCAATAGCGCTGAGGTATGGAGGGTCTCAGTGTCTTTTGAATAGTCGAAGCCTGTGCATTAGGGATGGACGGATGGTATTAGTCTCACAGCCTGCTGGTCCCTCGGCCACAGCTGGTACCCCTGGCTCCTGGGTCCACATTCCCTGCTTGCTTTTCTGTTACTTTCCTTATTATGCTCTGAGCTGCTTTTCTTCTTCTGCATGGTTTCTCTGCCTAATGGAGAACCCGAGAGTTCTATCAGGATGCTGGCTTCTCCTGACAGCACCAATCTGTGCACCTGCTGGGAGAGGCCAGGACATCAGGACCAGATCCCCTTTCAATCCAGTGCTGAGAGTTGTTTTTGCAAAGCTGAGTTTTCTACTGACCAAGCCAGGGGGCAGAGCAATGTGTTTCCCACTGTGAGACTGGGAAAGCACCAGCATTCAGAGACCTAGAGATTCCCAACAGTCCTGCTCTGCCCAGACCCCAGCCTTTTACAACGGCTCCACCGACCAATCCTCTGCAGTCCTCAGAAAAACTCCCCGCTGTCCTCCGGCATGTGTCTCAGACTGTCATAGTCCCAATTAATCACCTGTAAAACTCCTGTTTTTATTTCTGGAAGCCAGTGCCTTGCACATCTTCCACATCCCCCGAGGACCCATTTTCAAGGATGGGGAAACCTCATATTATCTCTCAGAAGATGTGTTCAAGACTGGAAGCTGCCATGGGTGTCAGGGGGCTGAGGATGTCGTTGGAACATCTGGAACCACCAGTTGGTAATAAATATAGTCCATTTTAAAAATTAGACTTCTTTGGAGCTGGGTATGGCAACAGACACCTTTAATTCAAGCACTCTGGAGGCAGAGACAGGTGGATCTCTGTGAGTTCCAGGCCAGCCTGGTTTCCATAGTGTTTTCAAGGCCGGCCAGGGCTAAATACCCAGGACCACATATTGAACAGATCTGTTTGCATTAGATTCAAATAGTCACTGATCCAGTTCATTTTTGACCACACCTCTGTCATCTCAGCTCTCTCTTAACTTAGCCAGATTCTCAGACTTTTTTTTTTGGCTCTCAAGACCATTCTCTAACTTCACACTGTTTCAAGAGACTTGGTAGTGGCCATTAGCCAATCCAGGGGAAGACTAGCAATGTCAGCATCCATTTTTTGTTGTCATAGCTGTGCGGGTGGGTGTGGGGCTATAGGAAGTGCTTCTGAATGCAGTGGGTGTGGCCAGAGAAGTTAGTTCAGTACCCTACAGCACACAGGCAAGTCCTCCACCACTGGGATTTACAGTTGTTCTACTGTCCTCTGGAACATATACCCACCGTTCCTTCCCCTGTTCATGCGGCTACTCTGGTGCTCACGGAAACTGTGTGAGATGCCCTCGGAAAGCTTCCGTCAAACACAGAGAAATGACCCAAAACAAAGGTGCTCATGAGTGCAAACTCAACGTGCAGAATTACATAATCACAAAAGGCTAATCTTTGCTGTCAGAGACACACAGTGACAGAAATAGAAGTTCTAGACTCATGGCACTCTTACACCAGTAAGGGACTGGTGTCTCCTTTGCTGACAATAAACTGGCCATTTAGCTGGCCGCACCCTCCCTAGGGGCCTCTGGGGCAGCCCTGAGGGGCTCAGAGACTCTGTCACTGCTTGCTTGCAATACGTGGAACCCACAGTTTTAGAACTTTTTTCCTCCCTAACCAACTGATTTGGACTCAGTGTAGAGGATCAGAAGCCAGAGGTAGACTGGGATATGCGGACTCTCAGAGGGGAATCCTAGATCTTTAGACATTCCAGGTAGGGAGACAGGGGCACTACACAATGGCCTCACTGCTTATTATTGGCTCGCCAACTCTGTTCTTTCCCTGCCTGGAACTCTGTTCTTTCCCTCGCAGGCCTCTCCAATTCCCTCATGCCTATATTCAGGGGATGAACTGCTGTGTGCCGCATCTGCCGGGAATTTTAAGAGAAACTCAAGACAGGAGGACTTGCAAGGACCTGCCCTATAAACAATGGAAATATTTGGGAGAGTCAAGGGAAGAAAATAGTTTCAGGAGGGAAGCGGGCAGGGAAATAACTTCGTGGGGAGTGTGGACACAAGCAGCTGCTGTTAAGCGCCACGGCAGAGTGGGTCTCAGACAGCCCTTGCCCTCTATTTTTTTCTGCAGTCCCTCTTACACATGCTTGTGCGTATTTGTCAGGAGTCTATTTTTGTGAGTATGTTCTGTTAGAGTTTACTGTTTCTTCCACCTTGCCACATATAAGGGGATAAGCACATTCCAAGTTCTAAGCGAATGACACACAAAGGTGTCTTTGAACCTTCAGTGAATCCCTAGTCCTATTTGTTTCAGACATTCAGAGCACACCTGCCTAACTTTAGCTTCAAAGACGGTCCAAGGCAACTGTTGCTCCTCTCTGAGAGGGAGGGGTCGCCAGGTGGCTATGGGACACTCCGCTGCTCCGGGCTGGCCTTGGGGCTGTTTCTCCCAGAAGCAAAATGACTACTTGGATAAAAGGGACCCTTTACCCTCTTTCACTCAGAGGTAAGGCTCAGGATAAAAGCAATAAGCAGACATTTCAGAGACAACTGAATTTGTGAGCAAAGTGAGCTTTGCAGCCATCTGAGCAATAAATACCGTTCCTTCATGTCATACGTGAGACCTGGATTTAGGATTATTTACATTGTAGCAAAGGGAAAGCTGAGGTTCTCCGCCCCTCCTCCACTTCCTCCACCAGGACAAAACGTTGTTCTTAAACTCTCACTCTGAGGTAACTAGAAGAAGGAGACAGGTTGTCTGCCTCCGAGGGTCCCCACCAGTGCCATTGTTATGCCAGTGTGAGTGCTGTTTCTATGAAAAAAGCTCACTGGTGAGCCTCTGTTTTTATTCCTCAGGCACAAGTTCCAGCTGGATGCCAGCAGGCTGCGGCTTACCTACCTCCCACGTTAGTGCCAAGCGGCTCACAGCAACGTTACTGAGTCCCATGACGATGGCGAAAAAGGAGTTTAGGTTTTTGTACTCCTTGCAGCTGAAACACAAGAGGCACGTGTTTAAGTAGAATGCCACTTTTGAGCAAGATTTTATTTTTTTTTAAAAAAAATAGAGTTCTATTTTCTGATAGTCATTAATATTTATCAGGACTCGTTCATATGAACTGGCAATGACAGATTTAAGGCACTGCTGGAGTTCTGCTTGGGTAACCATGCTCTGCGATTCGACAGCCCACGCTAGTTTTAGAAAGTTCATAGTTTTGGCCGTTGAGGGTTCAGTTTTGAGAAGTAATTTAAATTCACCTCCCCTAAGGATTGTTATTATAATCCTAAACTTGCTAAACGCTGTAGTGAACCTAGAAGGGGGTGGGCAGACACATCTCATGGGATTAGAATAAGGAAGGCAAAATGAGTGGAGAATCTGAGACTTGGAGGTGGGTGCTCTGACCTGGCAGGTAGGCAGGATGTCACAATGCAGTGGCCACCCTGGTCCCTGTATGCTATATTAGTGACACTAAATTGTTGAAAAGTATCAGCTTACAAGGCCTGGTCCTTGTGGGTTGGGCATTAATTCTCCCCGAGTTTGAAGTTGGGAGATAATTTTTCACATCAATAACAAAATAACTGTATTTTAGTTTTACTGACATTGGTAAGGTTGATAATTTTGAATCTGTGTTTATACCATTATGAGTATTTACGAATCTATATTTGGGAATGAAGCACTTGGATTAAGCCTAAATTCTTATTAAAATGGCAATGTTATCCCAAGTATTTGGTACACCTGATGGCAAATGACCACAGCCACACACCCTAAGTTCTTCATACCAGCCCCCCCCCCAAAAAAAGGGAAAGAATTCATTTCATAATCAGCAGAAAATTTTCACCACACAGCAATATGGCTATATAAGTTGACTGCTATCATAAATAATGTTTGAACAAACGTTTTTGCAGAAGGCTCATCGAATGGTTGCTTTGGCTGCTGGTATTCAACTCAAAAAGTGGCAATGAGCAGTTCTTCATTTGTCTGTGCGGGTGGGGAAGTGCACTTTAGAGGAGTCATAGAGGATCGGCTCATACACAAGAAAACAAGTGAGGACATCATAATGCTAGGGTAGTGGCTCCCAGGACAAGGGCCAGAGTCTCCACGTACATAACCTTGTGCAAGTGACTTGGAGATAATAAATCCAGAGCTGCAGGCCTACTCTGGTTCCAGCTTTGCTTATCATTCAAGGCAAGTCAGGAGATGACTGTCTCAGTCTTCCCCTGTGAACACACGATTAAAACACCTACTCCAGCTCCGCCCCTCAATTTTGCTAAGCTCCAGACTGAGCCAAGAACTTAAAAGAAAATGCTGCAGGTCTCTAAAGACAGCAAGCAAAACAGACGCTATTGTCTATCTCAGCGGCTCTCAACCTTCCTTATGCTGTGACCCTGTAATACAGTTCCTCATGTTGTAGGGACCTCTGACTACAAAATTATTTTGTTGCTACTTCACCACTATAATTTTGCTGCTTTTATGAATTGTAATATAAATATCTGAAATGCAAGATACCTGATATGTGAACCCAAATGGGATGGAGACCCACAGGTTGAGAACCAGTGGTCTACAGGCTTCTGTTTGTTCTTGTAGACCTGGGGTTATGAAAATCTACAGTCTGTAATAGCTGGGTTGAGTAAACAGGTTCATTGTGGGACAGTAGCCTCAGCACGGGGCTGAATATGATTAAATAATCAGCTGATATACAGGGAAGACCAAGTCTACCTATATAATACAGCCAGAGTCAGGAAGATAGGGGATACAGTACAAAGGTAGAAACCAAAAAAGAATTCCTGGGTGTTTTGAGAGCCTTTTCTGTGTTGCCTCCTAAAATGACAGGCAGGTCCTCTCTTCCTTGCTGCATTTGGCACTAGCAGGGTAAGGTGAAGAGGGAGCACGTTCCCTGTGAGGGGACAGCACACCCTGTCAGAGTTTCCATAATCCACTCATTCCAAACCCATGAAGGCATCGGCTCGCTGCACAGAGGCTGGCCGTGCCGCTCGGCAAAGTGGCCACACTAAACCTTTCTTCCAACAGCCAGCGTTTCCGAAGGCAGAGCAAGCAGCTCATAGATTCACAGGACCTGCTATTCTATTGTCCCCCCCACCCCCCTCAAATTTTTTGGCAAAACAACTCAAGACATTTGGCAAGCCGGCTTCTCTAAAACACCAAGCCTCTTTCCCTTCTTTGTTTAGCTCTGGAAATCAAGTGTGTGTGTGTGTGTGTGTGTGTGTGTGTGTGTGTGTGTGTGTGTGTGTGTATGTGTGTGTGTGTGTGTGTGTGATCTGAACTGTTAAGGCTCAAGAAAACCCCTGGCTGGGGTCACTCATTCTCCTAACCTTCCAGAGCTCCGACTCTGCATTTAGAAAGGGAAGGAGTCTCACAGCACACGCCACATTTAGCTTTTTTATTTTTAGCACTGTGGTGATACCAAAAACATGGAAGTAAACAGGAGGTTGTCAAGCACATCTAAATAGCAGGAGAAGATTAAATTCATGTCAGGGAGAAACCTAACTGGCCCCTGCAGTAAATAAATTGTTTCCCAAGAAGTGCTTTTAAATAGAATATTTATAAGATGTTTGCTTTCTCTGATGTGCATGGAGATGATTTCCTAGTGCCAGGTTAGCTGGCCTGTATGCATTTTTTACTGATTTTATTCTGCCTGAGCTGCCAGAGCTGCTGTTCCGGCATGTTCTACTGCCCTCTACTGGTAAGAACGTGTTATGCGCCACATCCGCTTCAAGAGCCTTACTTACAACCTAAGTTTCTAAAGGAACTCTTACTGACTTCAGTAGCACTCTTCAAACAGAGGAGGGGGAAAATCTGAGGAGTCCAGAGCAAAATGCACCCCCCTTTTGATTACAGCATCGGTACTACAAGACGTTAATTTATATATTGATGTTAACTATTAAAAAGCTAGAAGACATTTTTCTCTTTCAAGAATTCAGCTGCTGGTGGTTCTTACGCCCCGTTTCTCTTTGTGAGGTGTTTTTCCATGAGAATATAATGCAGAGACATTTTTTCCTCCAAAGCTAAAGACACTTACTGAGCCGCTATCTTGATAAATTTTTTCAAAAGCTGAACACGTTTGCTGAGCTGGGAACAAAGGCAGATCTCAGTGACAACCCAAAACTGAATTTCATTAAATCTCCTCAGGAACAAATCCAAGTTTGCTGTGGTCTTTTTAAAATTATGCCTTCCAAATG
Organism: Tokudaia tokunoshimensis; assembly: GCA_036184795.1. NCBI lineage: Eukaryota > Metazoa > Chordata > Mammalia > Rodentia > Muridae > Tokudaia > Tokudaia tokunoshimensis. The sequence goes on along the minus strand of BTHU01000004.1, from coordinate 46,448,483 downwards.
TGTGGTAGATTAGCTCCAGCTAGAACAGAAAGGAAAACAATTTTACTTATTTGTTGGCTTTTAAATCAAAACGCCAGCCTGGCTCCTCCATTTGTCAGGAAAGTGTTCGATCAAGCAGCAGATGTGAATTCAATCGCTAACCCGGATGTACCTTGTCATAAAGATTTGAAGGGCTTTCGTGAAGCTTGTGGAATATATAAATATAAACTAGGTGTTATTGGCTTAATAGACTCTGGAAGACATAGCATAGCATCACAGAGATTTTTTTCTTTAATACTTAACGATTTTATAAGCTCAGCATGCACAAAACCCATCATGTGGTTTCCATATGGCAGCACACAGAAACGTGTGTTGAGTCAGGCCGGCAGGCTTCGTTCAGAATCCTATGCAGCCCATGTGCGCTCCTGGCTGGGCACCTTACCTCATGCACGCAGTTGAAGAGTTCCCAATCATATGTTGTCATCTGGTATGCCAAGTCTTTTGAGCTCATCAGTTCAAATGTTCCCACTGTCCCAGTGGTTGGGCCTTCCTGTTCCGGCAAGGGAGTCTGGGAATGATTGTTGAGAAACTGGATCAGAACCAAAAAAGGGACTGGTACTTAGTGCCAAATGCTTTCAGAAGTTTTTGATGTTGGAAAGGATGTTAGAAAGGAATATTTTCGGGCATGTTTTGAAATGTTGGTTTTGAGGTTAAAAGTGCCTTTGCTGCTTGTTGCACTTGCCCGGAGGCCATCTTTGTCATTACCATCGTCAACCATCACCAATTATCAAAAGTGTGATCGACAGCATCGTTGCCACCACCATCTCAACTGTGGGCTGTGGCAAATAAGACTTGGCAAAGGCTGAGCAGGGACCTCCGGTGCCTGGGGATTGGTGGGTGGGTACCTAGAAACTCTTCCTTTTCCACAGTAAAAATGGAAGATACTCTTGGAGACCTTCCCCTCAAGTTTCCATAGAAACTATTATAAAGCCAAATACTAGCACAGGAGTTTGAATTTCTACCCACATTGCTACTTAACTCCTGGAGGTGACTGAAGTCAAGTCGCCACGGCCATGTCTTCACACACCACCTAAAGTAGCAAGGTAGTAGAGAGTGCTGTGAACTGAGTCTCCACAGGATTTCTAAGTCCTCAGCCTGACCTGAGAGCTATTGGGTTGAGAATGTTATTTACATGTCTGGGGCAAGACAAGACTCCGCTACTTTGACCAAGTTTAAAACTCTTGTCAAAAGTTTTCTTTTGTTTCACTTATCTCTTTTTGTGTTCTAAGAAATGCTATATAGTATTTTTACTTTGTCAGAAGAGTGACAGATGGAATGTATAATACCTTAATACTTACCTGTAAGACTAGGAATGACCATTTAGGAATGGATATATATATATATATATATATATAGACTATTTGCCACTATGATGCTAACTGTATTTGGATATTCAATACTCACGCCACAGGGCTAGGGATATAACTCTGGTTGAGCACTTCCCTTGCATGTACAAGGCTTGGTGCTCCAATTCCAGCATTAATAAGAAAAGGGACTTGTGTTAGAAATATTACTATTATATCAGCATCTTCATCACTGCTGTATTCAAGAAATGTCCTCAGTGTTCTAGACACCCAAGAAATGACATGCTCAGGGTTTAGGTGACTCCTGCATTGGAAAGTTCATCCATGAGCAGAGCAATCAAGTTTACAGTGTAACAGAGTCAACCTCCATCAACAGGCATGGTGCTACTTGTGGATACAGTTACTTGTTGGACTCCATTTTCACATCTGGAGACAGAGTATCAACAGACTAGACTACCAGGTACACAGACAAGCAGATGGAGGCACCTGAATGGATGTTTTAAACAGGGTGCTTACTGGGAGTCAGTGTGTGATGGAGGATGAAGGGAAGCAGTGAGCAGGAGGTGAGAAAGGCCTTTCTCAGGATGGCTCATGCTTCTGAGGGATAGCAAGGGTGGAAATGAGGAAGCTGCCAGGATGTTTGATTTGCAGGAACAGATTACAGAGAGGGACGAAATAACAGCTTTTAAAGAGGGCCCGAGTACCAGATTAGGAGATGGTTTGTCACAGGACAGATACTAGATCATGTTAGTGCTGGCTTCAGGAAACAGCAGACTGAACATAAACCCCATTGTAGCAACACATACTTGGTATGATCCCTTAATCTTTTGACTGTCTGTCTGTAGTTCCAATAAATCAGGGTTATACTACCCAAGTTGGCAACTAATATTGAGACTTGTTGAGAGAATTAAATGGGAACAATTTAAGTGCAGCGTGTAAATCCAGTCCTCAGCACAGGGATGTCCCCGCTCTCAGATTAGGTCACTTTCCAGAGGGGTTGCGCTGCTACAAATGCACTGGAAAGTGTGGTTAGTGCAACATTAGGTTAAGAGCTGGATATGGGTCCACTCTGTAAGCGCAAGGAACAGGGCAGAAAGCAACAATTCCAAACAGAACTGGTGCTGGTGGGCAAGTAGCTTATGGAACCAGCTGAGAATGGTTTGAGCCCTGGGCAAGTCTGCAGTAGAATAGCAGGGGAAGCTCTTAAATTCCTGGTCTTAGGACAATGTCCCAGGGCAGTCGGGCTCTCTGTGGCCTCCCTTCTCTCCTGTAGCTGCTGCTCTGCTCCACAGCTGCTGCCCACTCTACTCACTAAGTTTGCTCTCTTCTTGACGATGGAGTAACTCCATCTACCTGCATCCCTAGCACTTTCCTTGAGATTTTATGGCATCACATAGATGGGACTGATTAACTCAACAACTCCTAAGGCAACTTCAACACTAAGAAAAGATGGGAAGCCCTTTTGGGAATGGAGGCTGTGCTGTCCCCACATCCTTTCAGAGGTTCAAGAAAGCCCTGGAGTCTCAACCTTCATTGAGTGGGGGCGAGCATCAGTAGGAGAGCCTGCCTTGAAATGGGGGATTTACATGTGCAGCCTGGACCCCAGAGGAAATACTGCCTTGGGCCATTTTCTTGTGAAGATGTCCCACTGGCCAGGTACAGCTTACACAGGATCTGCACAGTGCAGGTGTCTGAGAACTGACAAGGTCCTGTCTCTGGACTCCTATAGGTCCCTCTTCAACCTTATTGAGAGATGAGATTTTTACTAATACTGGGGGAAGGCAATCAGAAGAATGGCATTACTGTGGTCCTAGTCCAGAGACTTAGCACATAAAAAGGGGGTGCTAATTGTCAATGTAATTTCTGGCTAAGTGACCTATGCCCTAGCACCCCTTTTTGCTTGTGCTATACCCCTGTCTCTGTAGTGCAACTTATCATAGTAGGTTCCCTCTGATGACACACTGGTTATCACAGACTCCTTGAGAAACACGAACTATGAAGGGTTTGTCTTCGAGATTGTCCCACGGCCAGAAACATCCACAGACCATGGAATGATGTGGCAGGTACTAAATAAAAGTCTTAGGAACCAGTGAGTGGATAAAGGCAGAGACAAATTACAGTACACTGAAGCCTTGCTGTAACTGGCTTTGTACTAACATTTACACTCAAATAAAAAATATCGAGAGAGCAAAGCTCTGGAACTCTAGCCCTTCCGCAATGGGCTCATCGTGGGCACTCTACTAGTTTTCGACAACACAATTTAACACTGAGATTCATTTTCTTCTGGACGGCTTGGGTTACTTACTCTCTTCCTAATTTGACTGTCATTGTCATAAGGACAGATGCCCCAGGGCACTTGTCATGCTAGCTGACACTTGGTAAGTGTGTGGTGATAGCTTTGAGGGTTCAGTCAACATTCTGTACTGTAGTCACCCTCTGGACAACTCTTTCTAGAAAGATGGTTGTCATCGGAATGTTTTTAGTTTATCCCAAGGGGAAGCTTCAGGTAAGGTCTGCCCTCTCTGAGCACAGAGAGGTTCACAGCAACCCCACTGAGAGGCTCGGGTCCAGGGTCCTTGTTGCCAAGTAAATTCTTTCCAACCATTCAGGCCTTAAAATGGAAGATAAGCAAGAGCCCGGGACTTGGAAGGCCGCAGGACTGTGAGCAATAAACAGAAGCTTAAAAAGTTAGTGTCTGCCCCCAGGGAGCTGGAGACAGTCCACGTGCCTAACTATCCACCCCCTGGCTCTCCACAGCAGCCAAGAAGCAGCTGGCAAGAGAGGCAAACACTTCACCCGGCACCTTCGATGGCGCGTCAGCAGCACTAGCTGTTTAAGGCATTAGTTTCCAGGAGAGGGTATGTGGACTCACTGCAATGTTTAATGTGTGGGGAGAGGAAGGGCAAATGCTCTCTGGCACCAGTGGAGGTCAGAGGACAATTTTTGTAGAGTCACTTTTCTGCTTACCTCTTTATGTGGTTTCCTGGCTATTTATTTTTATTTATTTATTTTAAATCCCTAAAGATGTTTATTCAGAAAGCAATGGAGGCAGGTGATTAAAGGACCAAAGAACACACATTAAGGCTTATGACTCAGAGCTGATCTTCCAGGGCCGGTGCCAGGGGAGTCAGGTGCTCGGGGCTTGGTGTGAGGGGGTGGGGGGTGGGGGTGAAGCGAAGGCACTGTGTCACATTCGTGAAGTTCTTAAGGGAAAGCAAAATGGTGCCGAATGAGCTGTCCCCCTGGGTCTGGTGACACACACTTGTAATCCCAGCATGTGGGACACTAAGGAAGGAAGACTGAGACGTAGGAGCCACAAAACAAGACCACATCTTAGGAAAAAATAAAAGAATGAACAAAAGCCCCATGAGGTTCCCTGAAGCAGAAACCAGAGTCCTGATGAGGGATAACGCAGCCTATCAAGGTCTGAGAAGCACATCTTGTTTCTGCAGTGCTGGGTGGGAACCTGGGCCGTCACAAGGGCTCTGATTACGTGCTTTAACCCAACTCCCTCCTAAAGTTCTAGCAAGACCTGTCTACACCTCACTAAGGAAACAGAACTCTCCCAAGACGTTGGTGCAGTCCACCTCTCACCCACAGGTTGTCTTTTATTTCCTCACAAGGGAAGCTCGAGTGTCCAGAGACAGAGAAAATTGGATTTGTGAAACTAAACTGGTCCTGTGGCTTCTAGGATCTTCTAGTAGCTAGTTAGTCCCACACTCAATTTTTAGAGGATAAACAGAAATGAATGTGTCTCTTCGTCACAGAAGTTCTGAGTGGCTGGGAACAAGTGTTCTGACCTCTGGTATCCCATGGTGACCCAGAGATCATGTTCAGGGAAGAACCTTTCTAGACCCCGTCCGTGATGACTCTGCCACGGGTCCTCACACGGGAGTCTCCTAAGGCCAATGCCTCCCTTGGTTGTGATTATTTCCCGCCTGATCTGAGTACTCTGATTTTGAACATTGATACTGAATTTAAAGACATTTTAATGAAAAGAATCCCAACCAAGACTCCGAAAGCTGAACTGTGTCCGTAGCAGCGGTACGGCTTAACTAATTTTCACAGAGGATTGTCTAAAGCCTGGAGCATTATCTCCAGTGAGCTCCTGAGGCTTTCCCGATAGACCACAGTGTAGAACAAGCCACATAGCAGTCAAGGATTTTTAGCAAGCGGCCTCAGTGTGGCTGTGAAATTAAGCTGCAGACAAGGTTTTCTGATTGCACATGGTGCTCGGAGGAGACCATTCACTCTTACCAGTGAGTCGAATTGCTCTCTCGGGCAGGCAAACAGGCGTCCGTTAATGGTGAGCGTCGTAAATACTGAGACATCATTAGGTTTGAGCACCACCTTTTCTGTGAACATAAAAAGCATGAGATTGCCTATTAAATCCATCTGAGATTTGCTGCACTGCCCTAATCACACCAACAAATTGCCAGCTTGGTGAATTACTGGAACATGCAATGCGACTGCATAAAACACAGGAGCGAATGGATCCGCTGAATAAAAAAGTCAGTGCTTGCCTGTGTAGAGCCACAGGTCTCGGGACGGCATCAGAAATGACCACACAACAGGAGTGGGCACACCCAAGGACCAACTTGCTCAGATCTACTCTGCAAACATAATTATTTATAAAGCCCACAACGTCATTCAGACAGCAAGTTAGGTTTCTTGATGGTAACAATGTCTGGCACTTTGGAGATAGAAAGGTCATTCTTAGAAACCTTGGGGTTTCTTCAGAGCTCTCACACGATGTTTAGTTGAGAAATATATCTTTTTCTTTTTAACTTGTGCCCAATATGGAAGCTAATAGCATTAACTACTTTAAGCATCTTTCTATATTTTACGAATTAGTTTATTGAATATGTTTAGTATTTAGTACATACTGGACATTAGAGTATGAAGAAATGATAAGGAGAGATAAAACATAAACTAAGAATCCTAGTTAACACAGGGGGATAAGGGAATAGGGAATGAGTGTGTGTGTGTGTGTGTGTGTGTGTGTGTGTGTGTGTGTGTGAGAGAGAGAGAGAGAGAGAGAGAGAGAGAGGTGGGTTAAGGGCCACAAAGCACAGCAGGGAAGGGGGTTAGAAAGCACGTGTCAGGGGAGCAGTTAAAACTTTAGATGGGACACGGAGGGGCAGGCTTCAGTGGTCCTCTATCGTTTAGGTGAATGTCCAATGTATTGGGACACATATGGGAAGGATGTAAAAAATCAGTCTCAGAGGCCATCCTGGGTCTGGAGCAACTGGCACAAAACAGAAGGAGAGGTCTTGAGGATCCATCATCCGCTTTAAAATCCAGCATCAGTGGAATCAGCTACCTTCCGACAAGGCGGAAATTCCCGAAGGACCCCTCAAAGGGCTGTGAAGCCATCACTGGGGAATTAGCCTAATGGCTCCTTCCTAAACCTTCTCACTGCATTGTGGGTGACCACTGCCCAAACCCCTGCCACCACGGTTTACTTCCCAGTTCCTCCGGGACTGGGAGCCACTCATGGGCACAGTGTGTCTAATCCATCCTTTCCTGTCATTGCTACATTCAAGTAGTCAGGCTATACAAGGTGACACAAAATGACGGGTAAGTATAGTCAGGGAAGAGGAAAGGAATTTTAGTCCCAGGCTGGGAAGTGGAGGACCCCTCATGATATTAGAGCAGCTGGCTCTACTGGGTAAGTGAGTGGGGGAACTGTCATCGGTTGAAAAGAATGAGCCCTCAACCGCCCCAGCTACAGGTTTGTAGGCACCTGGAGTCTTTGCTAGTCAAAGTCCATGCCCCCTAAAGGTGCACCTTTCTCAGGGATCTGAGGCCCAGAGAGTTTCTTATGGTTTCCACTGAAAGAGCCCCAGGCTGACACAGAAGCCAGAGACTGCGGACACAGCTGCCTCCCATAAATCACTTCTTATTCCTTTGCGTGGGAATCTGGGTGTTAGACATTTCATAAGCCGCCTCTTCACACAATATTTCTGTTGTCCCTGGGAGCTTGCACAGCCTCTGCCATCCTTCTGGGCGGATGGACTCAGTCACTCCTTATATGGTTTTTATTAGCCAGGATGGCTTATTTTGTAAAAAGCCCACGATGCTAATCTAAGCTGTTACCTCCTCCAGAGTTCATCTTGACGATGATCAGGCCTTCCCCAGAGCCAAGTTTATCGGCTACTGCACTGATGACTTCCTTCACTGAGGCAGCTACGGGCACACGAATGGTGGTATAGGTGTGGTCAATGCAGTAGACCTTGAACAAAACTTCAGAGACAGTTGACAATGTGAGAGTGGTCTTGGCCATTCAAAGAAAAACATAAGCTACCCTTAGTACTTAGACATCTGTGCTCAGTGCACGAGCAGACTCCCTGCTCTGCTGGGGTGGGGAGAGGACTTGGTGCTGGGCATCCAACCAAGCCTCGAGAGATCCCACATCCTTTTAAGAGATGCTGACAGTCGGGGAGAGGCAGTGTCATTGAGGTTTGGGCAAGCATCTCAGCTCTGTCTGGGTACCAGACCCCAAGATCAGAACTTATCAGGGGACCAAGGAACACATCCAAGAGCAGCGCTTTGGTAGGATCAAGGCGATGGTTTCCAGGGGGCAGATTTTAGCCCAACTATAAATATTCCACCGGAGAAATTGGAGAGATTGCTCACCCTCGTCAGAGCCACGGATAGGCTGACGTTTCTGGGCCCTCTCGTCACCTGTGTTGAACTGCTGCAAAAGCACCTTGTGCTGTAAAGATAATAAGCACAAGTATGTCAGGGAGAGTGACTAACAAACCATGGCAACTCGGAGAAGATGCATCCGAGAAGCACTTAGAGCCCCGGAATGAAGCGAATAGATTTTGTGTGCGCAAAGGAGACATCAGTGCGGTATGCTGCAGTCCAGGGTCTCTGGATAATCCCGACGCTACAGGGTACAGACACGGTGCTGGTCTCTGAAGAGCCCTTACCTTCTTCTGTGGCGCTTTTGCGTCTTCTGAGCTACAAGAAGTAGAGAAAGCACGTTGTTGAAAGCCATTGCTACTGTTCAGATGGCTTTATTTGTGTGTCACTTTAATCTTACTTTAGGCATTGAGGTTGCAAAGTCCCTCTGGACAGCAATGGGAGACTCTCATTTTAACAGTAAGAGGCCAAAACACAGGGAAGCAGGGAAGTCACTAGCCCTTGTCACAGGCAGATCTGGAGCAGACCTGAGGTTAAATGCTCCGGCTCCTGGCTTTCAAAGTCAATCTCATAATATACTCACTCTCCAGTACTTAATTTAATAGTCCATTAATAGGAAACCCCCAAATTCATTTCAAGGACGGGAATATTTGTAATGGACAGCTTTAGCAGCAGAGAATGAAATTCCCATATAGGAAAATGTCTTCAAGGACTATTTTACTGCTGGGTTGTCTAAAGGACTCATGTATGTAGACCTGGACTTGTCAAAGGGCAGCTTCCCTCTCTATAGCCTGCTAATACAAATGGCATCCAGGTCCTTCTGCTCATCTGGTCTTATTGCTACCTGTGCCTGGGGCCCATGACACACATCAGAACATAGGGCTAATGACAAGCCAGTGTTAGCCATTTTTGCAGACAAAGACTTCTTTGGAAGATGTTCTAATCATAAGGCAGGCACTCAAGTAATAAACGGACCCCCTAAAGCAAAGCCCCTCCTTACATTTGTTTGACAATCTTCTCCAGCTCTGGGAGTTGTTCCTTGAAGGCGGCCATCATCCGTGCGTCATCGGATACAGACACATAGAACTCCTGTAACCAGCAAAGGTCACAAGCATCTTAAGGACCGAAAGGTGCACAGTTCTCTAGACAGCGACAGTCGTGCGCCTATGCCATGCATGTTGCTAGCACCCCCCCCCAGACCATAGTTTCACGGAAAGGAAGAGGTGTGAGGGGAAAGGATGGGAGGGAGGAGGGAGAGAAGGAGGAAATTGTTACACATTTACATTCAAAATTGCTAATGAGAAAAGGTCCTGGAACTAGATAGTGGTGATGAAATGACTGTATGAATTGAGTATTTAAAAACAGCTGAAATAGTAAGTGCTAAGTTCTTCACATTTTGCCACAGCAAAATTAAAATAATCAACTACAAGTAGACTCATGTGGTTAGTGTGAAAGAACACAAAAGTGCCAGGTTTTGGAATCGGCCTCTTTATAATCTGTACTTTCAAGGTGTCTTTAAGTTCATTCCTCCCCAGGGGATTTTAATATATTTTTTACATTTCTTTAGAGGTTTTCACTTATTTCCTATTTACTGCCGGCGTGGTTGTTAACGGTACAAACGCAGACAGAGCCCTTGACCGTAGGCTTGTGCTATAGTCCCATCTGATGTTCTCAGCACCTGTGCCCATGTCTCTCGGGAGCAATGGCTTCCATGGTGGGCCACGACAATCATGGCAGTCACAGGGAGGGGCCCAAGTCAGCACATGGTCCCAAGCCGCCATATTTCTTTACTCCATGACCCTTCCAACCGCAGTCCACTTTTCTTGCTGCTTCAACAAAGTTGACTCAAGTAAAACAGAAGCATATTTTTTTTTGGAAAATTAATTTTAGAGCAAAGTCTTATACATTTTGAAACAGAGCCACACTATCTTCTACAGGAGTGTACTTGCTGAGTTCTAGTTGTTTCCCTTATCTTGGGAGAGTCCTGTTCCATAGTACCAGTTACCTGAAATCAACTACAGTCTGGAAACACTACATGGAGAATTCCAGAATTTATAAATTTATAATTTATATTTATATTAAGTATTAAAAATATATAATATATAAATAATATATAATAAATTATATAAATTTATTAAATTTATAATTAAAACTTAATTTATAAATTTTATTTCAGTATATTTTGTCTTTTCATGTCAGTTATTATAGTTTACTTCCTAGTGTGCTGAATTGACAAACTTCATTCTGAGTAGATATATGTAGGGGAAAAAAAGCAATCTACAGAACTTGGTTATTTTAGCAGTACAGGTACTACCTGGGGTCTTGGAATATATCCGTGAATATTTGGGTACTACTTAATCCAGGGTCAAAGGCCAAAGCCCATGCTACAGGGAAGAAGAGCACTGAGCTGGATGCGGCGTTGACCAAGTAAACGGTGTCCTTTCAGAACTGCCCCGGGCTGCCCTGCCAAGTCCTCATTAAATCAGTCTGCCTCTCAGCAGCCAACCTACCATTCGCCCTTCACTCTTACTCCCAAGAAAGTGAGGAACTGAAGACAGACCCTCATGCACAGAAGTGTCTGCTGCACAGTTATTCTAGGAAGGAGAACGCAGAACAGTGTGGGCACAGATAAACGCTTTTGTGGACAGCTTACTGATGGAACGTTGGAACCTTTCATTACAAAGATCGCACTGACACAGGAAAAATCTTCACAGAGCGAAGTAGAAAAAAAGCAGCCTCCAAAATGCTGGGTTCTCATGTGATTACAAGTCTCTCAAACATGCAAAGAACACAAGAGCCGACCATAACGCACCACGATGGCACTGCTCACGGAACTGGAGAGGCAAGACATGGCTGGTGGGTTTTTTTTTTTTGGTTGTTTTTTTTTTAAGTACTTGACATTGAACATGCTAACAAGGTCTGAACTGGAGATTACAGAGTCTCCATAGGATTTGCTGTATACCCTGTGTTAGGGGACAAAAGGATGTTCTTGGGATGAATGACCCCCACATACCTCCAGGAAAGCCATGGCCACATCATCTTCTTGGAGGAGATCACCATACATGGCCGCCCACTGCAGAACCAAGCGGATGACTCGCCTCTTGTTGTTGAGGGCATAATCCATTCTCTCCTGTTCTGTACCTTGAGAAGGCTGCGCGTGGTAAGTGCCAAGGAGTCAAGGAAACCACAGAGCTACTTCCCACCCACTTCACCCATGCTACATGCAAGGCGGAGAATGATAGATCCCAGCTTTGGACTGATGCGACCTCCCACATTGGTCCTCAAGGAAACTCCCCATCACAGTGTCTGAAGCACACACGCGCACATTCTTGGTGACTCCTGATAGCTGACTGAGGAGTTAGACTGCAGACTGCATAGACATGACAAGGCTTCCTGCAGGGTCCAACCTCAGCTCTCATGTTCCCCTGCCTGGCCTCTCTACCCCACCCTCCAGGACAGTAATGTGATTTCCCATTGCTTACCTCTGGGTATTTTGCCCCATCCTGTCGGTCCCCTTAATTCTACCCACATCATTATGATCCTTCTTTGCATGAATTTCAATTTAACTCTTCTGGGTGGGTACCCCATTCTGCTAGGACCATGGCTGGCGCAGTGTTTACATAAACAAGCCAGGAGGATGGAGGTGAACTCACTCTGCCGTAGGGAGCCCCTAGTGAGAGCTCCAGACCCCTCTTATACCATATCTTTGTCTCTCATCCAAAGCCACCGCCTACTTCAATATCAACTTGAGCACATGTAGCCGGTCATCTTAATTATAAGCCCTGTGAGGCTTGGGGTGATGTTTGTCCTGTGTTCTATACCATGCCTAGTGTTGTGAACCTCCATGGCAAATATTTTATTTATTCATCAATAGAATTCAACACTTAATTGAGAGTTCACCACATGACTAAAGTAAAGAGTCATACTGTCATTAACACTTCTGTGTAGACAATACAAGTATTTTAGATTAGACACGATTTTCCTTTTTTAGTGATTTATAGGAGCTCATATCATGATCACCTAGTTCATAAAACAACTTAACATTTATAGTTTATGTTATAAACTATAAAAAAAGGACTTTGGTGAAGCTCTATTTTAGCATCTGGTGACAAAAATGTTGTTTCCTTTCTGAAAGTGGGCAAACCAACACAAAGGGAACATAAAAGGCTATAATTACCTAGGGAGAGGGCACAGTTGGTTTTGAGTCCGAGACTCCCGACTCTGGCTAGTTTCTGACTCTCAGCATTCCTGAGCCTTGTAGCAAATAACAAGACCAGCTTCGTTTTAGCTGACAGCCGAGGCTTAAAAGGCACCAGAGAAAACTGCCTTGTGGCGGTGCTGTACTCAAGAGCTAAAGCAGCAAAGGGCCTTTCAGAAAGAACTATAAATAATCATGATCAAGGTAAATGACAGAAACTTAAAGCAAAGGTTTACTGCATGTAAATGGGTTGCAAAATGGCTTTCATAAATTGAGCACGAGACTCATAAAAAAAGAAGATTGCTGAACCTGTATTGCTACAATTCTCTCTGAGCTTACAATAAAAAAAAAAAGGGAAGACAGATCACTTTATGTGAAAATTATTTCTTTTCTGATTAACCCTTTGGTCTCTTGCTTATATATATGCATAACTCCGTTTTCCTTTCGCAAGAACTACAATATCGGGTATAAAGTTTTGTGACTCCGTCATCCGGCAGGCAGGCATTAGCACTGTCAGGGGTAGTCTGAAACACGAGTACTGGTTGGCTCAGCAGAGGGGAATCTGAGCCTGAGTTCTTTGGTTCCCACTGTTTATTGCTTTGATTTGGAGTGAGTCACTGAGAACTACAGACTTCTGTGTGCTCACCTGAGGAAGAGGTGAGGTGGGACAGCTTCCAGCTTCTCTTTAGATATATTTATTAACACTAATGTAAGGCTTATCCAAAGAGAACGAGGTACCACAAACTAACATAACAAAAATACGCCACCTTCTCATGTTCCCTTTTGCTTGATTTGATACAACCCCATGTTTTTGCATGGTACTATAGTTTCCATATGGGATGTCCCCACCGAGATTCATGTTTGGGCTTTAATTCTTTAACATAACACTGCAAAGCTATGTCTTTAAGGGATGCTGAGGTTTTTGTTGAGAGACAATACTAGTTCTCGGGAGTGGATTGGTGCTTTCCAGAGTGGATCGTTATACAGCATGTGGGTTCTTTCTTCTTACACGCCCTTCTGCTTGGAGCGGGATGATGCCCTCAGCAGACACTAAGGAGATGTGGCCCCCTCGAGCTCCCAGCCCCCAGAACTGTGAGGGAATACATCTCTTTTCTTTATAAATGATCCAGTGTCTGGTGTTCTAGTGCAAGGACAGAAAATAAATCAAGACACACGGAAACTGGGTTTAGCTCAGGCTTTGGAAGGTTCTATTCTAAACTTTCGTTTCTGGAGTCGGTAGAATAAAGTAGGGATGGCCAGGATGGAATCAGGGGTGTGGGATCTGGACAGCCTTGCTAAGTATGAGGTAGGACAACTATGAGCTCTAGGTAGAATGTGTTTGGAGGCTCCTGCTATGCCAGGCTTACTCTGAGCTCACTTGACACCAGCTATGTTGACTTTAAGCTGCAGTCATAGTATATATTCTCCAGCCTTCCCCTCAACCTAGGCTTCTCTTTATCCACTTTGCTAGAAAACCAAATAATGTCTATAAAAAAATATTTCTGATGACCTTCTGTGAAAATGTGCTTACATTCTTGAACATGTCATATCAACTTTAAAATAAAATCACACCATGTCCTGTACAGTCTAGAATCTTTAAAAAGATTTCATTTCACATGAAGTATGATTTAGAATCACTTAAAGATGATGACACCATACAAAGGAAAGGAGGCTTCTGCTGACTTGTATACAGCCTGGGAGCTCTTGCCCTAAATTTAGAAAAATCATGTCAAGATGAAATGAGAAAAGTGTTGATTTTCTTTTTTAAAAGATGCATTTGTTTTTTTTATGTGTTTATAGGTGTTTTATTTGCATGTTAAGTGCATCGTGTGCATGTAATACACACAGAGACCAGCAGAGGGCATTGGATTCCCCTGGAACTCAACTTACAAATGACCCACCTTGTGGGTACTGTGAAATAAACTCTATTTCCCTGCAAGAGCAACAAATGCCCTTAACCACTGAGCCATCCACATCTCTAGCCCCTTTGATTTGGTTTTTAAGAGACAAATGTATTTTAAAATAGATTAGTGAACTATTAAAGAGAACTCGAAGTATTTTACAGATATGTGGGCAAAGAAATCATTCAAGCTGAGTTACTTATTAATAAAGAAACTCCATAAAGCAGGTGTGCAGTGGCAGACATAGGCTGGGCCTGGGTCCTTCCTGACTCTTGGAATATCCATCGCATTGGTTGGATACTGCGCTGACATGAAGAAGAGGAGACCCCGTTCTAGCTGTATGACAATGAAAACAGTCTGGAACACCGAGTTGGTACCAAGGGTATTTGATCTGATTAACCAGGTGATCTTTACTGGGACTGAGGAAGCACGTTCATGTACTGGTTGAACAGTCTCAACAGCACGTCTGTGGCTAATCCTCAGGGTCTATATAATCCCTGCACGCCAGCACCAAGGGTTTTCTCCACTTCTCTGTTGATATTGAAATCTAGGGGTTTTGTTTGTTTGTTTGTTTGTTTGGTTGGTTGTTTGGTTTGGTTTGGTTTTTGCCTTCAATAAATGACAGAATACATAGCTGGGCAGATTAATACGATAATGTTTCAAGTGTATGTAGAAGTTTACATTAATAAAATACCTTCAGCATACTCACACAGGCATGTACATATAATGCTCCCTACAAACCTGGGAGGTTTTATTTAAAGATGAAAAATCACTAAGGTTCTGAGGGAGGGGATGTGCCCGCCAAAGGCTTCAGAAGTAAAGAGCAGGGCTTACAAATCCAGACAGGGTTCTTTTTGTGTCCGCTGTCCCAAACGGTGGTAACAGGGCTTCTACACTAGTGTTCGCTTTACAAACAATAGCACTTGGAAAGCAATTTTTTTTTACTTCCGTCTTTAAACTTATTTTATGTGCATTGGTGTTTTGCCTGCATATGTCTGTGTAAGGGTGTCAGATCCCCTGGAACTGGAGTTAGAGACAATTGGGAGTTGTCATGTGGTTGCTGAGAATTGAACCCAGGTCCTCTGGAAGAGCTGCTAGTGCTCTTAATCGCTGAGTCATCTCTCCAGCTCCAAGGGAAGCAAAATGCTTAATATGAGAGTCCTCCTGTTGTCGTCACTGCCATCGTAATCACCCTCCTCCTCCTCCTCACCCCACTCCTCCTTTCCCCCTTCATTTTTCTTCTTCTCCACTTCTCAATTCTAATTTCCTAGAGTCCTCTCTAGTCAAGAGCCACCCAGCAGATAGGAGGACTGACTAAAACTAGGGAAGAAAATGGAAGGTGTGTTCTTCCTTTTCTCTTGAAAACTAAGGACTGATGTTTTCCCCTGTAGGAAAACAACTGATTTATTTCAAAGTCTAACCTTTTCTCTCACAGATGTTTATACTTACTAAACTGAGCTGGGTTAACATTATTGTCATAGCTAAATTCCCCTTCCGGTGCTTAAAACCCTTCACAGGCAACATCCTGAATGTGTGTAGATTCCTTTGTGCTTGTGTGCCTCCCCACACACCTACATGTACACACCCATGTGGAGGCCAGGGGTTGGCAGTACGTGTCTTCCTGGATCACTTGTCATCTTGTTATTTATTTCCCTTGACACAGGTCTGTAAGTGCTCATCGAATGGCTAGACTGTTTGACCAGCAAACACCAGAGATTCTAGCCTCTCTGGCTAAGTTAGAAACCATTCCTGGCTTTTACATGGGTTCTAGGGATCTGAACTCAGCCCTCATATGTGCACAGTAGGCATTTTGCTAGCTCAGCTACATCCCTAGTCCTGGAATCAGATCCTTAGGGACACACAGAAGACTTTGCAGGTCATTGACTAGCTGAGATGGCTTCAGGGAATGGTTCGTTCCCACAGGAATCTACCTGAAAAGTGAGAAGGGTCAAAAGTCTGTAAGAAATACAGAGTTAAATGGCCAAACTCATCACGTATACATAGCTGATTTCAGGTGGGGCAGGAATCAGTTTTCACAGCCTTTTGATATTATATCCTCCAACTCTATCATGAGGACAGAGGCACAACAAGGTTAAATGATTTCCCAGAATTTATCAATGAAACTCTTGGGACTGGAACTTAAGTTCTCAGTCCCCCAACAGTTTTCCCCAGTCCATGCTGCTATGTTTTATTTCATATAATATTCATTTCATTATTAAACATGTGCTATACAGTAGATTTAGAAGTCTGTTCGGTATCAGAGAATTGATTGGAAATGGAGAAAAATGAGCCCAATTCTCAAAGCACACAAAGAATGTGTAGAAAATAAAAGTGTAACTGCTGCTACTTGGGTAAACTGAGTCAGGGAGGAACTGCTAATGTCTGAACTAGACCATCGGCACTATATTCAATGCTGTCAATGGTGTCATGACTAACTCAATGTCACATTTACCAACTATTCCAGTCGCAGTCTGAGCCTCTTCTCTAAAGGAGCCTGCTCTACATGCAGGAGTGCTGAGTCAGAACCCTCAAGAGCTAGGTCCAGGTTTTAAAGACATGGTAGATCTCTCTGTCTACTGTTTTGGGAATGGGCACAAGAGAGTCCTCAAACACTGGCTGGTTATTGTATAATCATCACACGATTTTGAATGCTAGCCTAGAATGTACTTTTCAAAAAACAAAACACAGAAAACATAAAAAAAAAAACCAACAAAAAACAAAAAATAAAAAAAAAAACACTTCAAGAATGTCACAAGTCCTCCAGACTTTTATCCAAATGACTGAGACCTTTCTCCATGACAATGTCAAACATAGATCACAAATCTGTTTCTAAATAAGTTTATAATGACTTCAATGCTGCCAGGCACAGGAAGTCTACACAGATGTCAAAAGCCGCCTGGAGCGTCTTTTAGACAGGAACATTCATTATTGGTTAATGAATCTATAGGACGACAAGCAAGCTCTCAGAGTGACTATCTCCATGGACGAGGACCAGCCAGTTCAGCACGGTGTCCTTTGACTGAGGAGAGACCCCGTGTGTGTTCAGGGCTGAAAAGGGAAGCGGGGAAGGCCACGAGGCAGGCCGCACTCTTCCCACCCTTCCCCACAGCAGGCTTGATATTCTATTGAGTCATTTTCCTCATACCGGCTCTGCCGTTCAAACACTGTAATTATTTCATATATTTTTACCTAGTTATTATCTTACTCACCACAGGCACCTGTAATTTTTCTGTATTTTTTTTTTAACTGCTCATTTACTTATTCTTAATTCAGCTAATAATGGTGCCATGTATTAAAATTATCACAGGGAAAGTAAGTGAAAACCTCCTAGGATGTGGAGACAGCAGATTCATTACAGCCTACAACAGGGAATCAAATATTATGTATACTTTCTGCAGTAAGTACATGCTAATTATGCAGCTATTTATAAAACACTTATCAACATTCAAACTGATACTCTTCAATGTTGTTGTTTTTGAAAACCCTGCTTTGCATACAAGATCTCTGCTTGCAACTGAAAACAAACTTTGGGGGTCATCTGCCCACAGAGGAGACAAAGCTTTTGTAGTCCTTCCCTTATGCCAAACTCCTCTCGCGATGGCACAATAATCATGGCGGTATTTAAACGGCGATGCCAAGGTTTATAATGTACTTTCACACACATAGCCTCATTTGATCTTCAGAACAACCCTGGGAGTGGGCAGGGCAAGGCTAATTACCCCTATTATACAGAGGGGTCTCATGGAGGTTAAGCATAATTGCCCATAATGTGGTTGGTAAGCGGCAGATCTTAAACACGACCTTCTGGCTTCAGAGCAGCTACTCTTCCCACTCTGACCTGGGGCCTCTTTGTGTCCTACATGCCTTTGTGGAGCAGTTTAATGCCCTACTTTCCTCACCTTGAGTGAGTGTTCAAGTTCTAGAATGGGGCAGCCTCGGCTCGAGTCCGTAAGTCTGTTGTCTGCGTAGAGCCTTGAGATGCTCTTCAGATCCCGTCAAAGGTGAGGATGAAGCTAATGTGAACAAGACTTCAGGGCTGCTTCTGCAACAGATGCAATGTTTCCTAGTTCTTGGCTGCTGCACTCCTTACTGCCCTGCCTCCGGAAATCAGGGGCACTGGACGCTGCTCCTGGGTTTATGTGCAGCTATTAGCCCCGGGCTTCCAGAAGCATCTGCAATGCCACGAATCTCCTTACATGTCTCCCATTTCCTTGCTTAGAATAATTTTCCTTCACTGATTTTCAGAATTCTCTGGTTTTGTTTTTGTTTGTTTTGTAGTCCCTGCCTCTTAGCATTCTCCTTTTAAGTTTCAAAGGAGGATCTGAACTTAGTTATAGCCAGTTAGGACATGACCCTGGGTAACACACTGTCAGAATTCACATTTACCGTGAACATTGGTGGTGTACCTGGGAGCACATTTAAAGAATGTATAATCTCACTTCTCCTATCGTAAGAAGCCGGTTTAAGACCATACCCTACAGTACAGCTATGAGGCTGAGAAAAATGTCTTTGAGGGACTTTGAAGCTTATCTGCCC
Organism: Tokudaia tokunoshimensis; assembly: GCA_036184795.1. Classification (NCBI taxonomy): domain Eukaryota; kingdom Metazoa; phylum Chordata; class Mammalia; order Rodentia; family Muridae; genus Tokudaia; species Tokudaia tokunoshimensis. The sequence goes on along the minus strand of BTHU01000004.1, from coordinate 46,429,854 downwards.
AGATGGTTGTTTTCTTCAAAGTAGGACATTATGATCTTATGGACAAATCAAAATCTCCATACTGGAAAGACATCCTCAGATTCCATGATCTCCTATTCCATGAGGGAAAGTGTCCTGACCATTATATGCAGACAAACATTTTCAAGAATTCAATAGGGACACAATGGTAATAAGACTTGGCTTAAGGCAAATTTAAGCTGACAATTATTCCTTTAGAAATCTAAAGAGGGTCTGGGGAGATGGCTCAGTAGATAAGAATACTAATTCAAGCAGTAGTTAGTGATAATAGTGCTGCACTCAAGTTGGGTTCTGAGCACCCACTGGCCAGCTTACAGCAGCCTGTAACTTCAGCTCCTGAAAGAAGCAATGTCTTTGATTTCCATTGGCAGACACACTCATTTGCACATACCTACATGCAGGCATGCACATAAACATAATTAAAAACAATAAAAATAAGTCATTAAAAACATAAATCTAAAGAATGTTTCTAAAAGTTTACTTCATCTAAAGAATATGAACTTAACATTGCTTTATTAATCTTTCATCTACAGTAAAAACAAGTTCTGCTATGCATTCCTATTGAGACTCCCAGCCAACTCATTAAGACAATATTTCCAGGCCAGTTTCATAGGGCTACAAATGATGAAGACACTGTCTTCTCAGAATGAGATCCTGCTATGTTTGTTTCTATATAGGATCAAAATACATAAAAGACAGTTTTAGCTAGAACTTAGTAGCAAATCTATATTCCATTTTTCCTCTTAATTCAGAAACTAAATAAATTACTTCCATGTCAAAAGCATAAAATTTGTCCTGATACTCAGCCAAAGAAAATTAGTATGCTAATAGAAAATATTCAACCAAAATTACTGCTGTATTTAAATTTCTGTATGTTTAAATATAAACCATTTATCACTTAGGATCCTTTTAGCTTCCATCAGAATCTGTCCTAAATAACAAAAACCAGTATTCACTGACATAAAAACCTATTGGCAGGGTAAGTCCCTGACCGGTCCAAATGTTGCCGATGCCGCCACAGACCCCAATGTTGTGACCAACTCATTCAGGGATATCCTAGAGTTCTTTACTTCCCATACATCCCCAGATGGTTGATTCTAGTAATTGGGGTTGCATGCTTTGTATATTCTGTCTTAAGTGTTTCAAATGCTTTTCCCCAGAAGCTCAGAAAGCCTCTCTTTGAATTTTCTTTGGTCCAGTCTACATGGGGACCTTGAGGTTGTTTGTGAGGGCAGCTAAGCAATAAGTATGACCAGACTGGCCTCCTATGACGGCTTGCATACTGGGGAATCAGCTGCAACATGGACTACAGACAACTGTGTTCCTTAGCACACTCTCCTGTCAATCTATACAGACTTTTCTGTTTTCTTGGTCCCCGGGCCTAGATTTCTCTTGTATGTCACATGAAATAAGTTGTACACCATCTCTTTTGGCCTCATATTTGGGGACATGGGTATCAGGAGAATAAACAACAAGCAAACACTCAGCATTGAGGAGTCAGTTATCAGAGTTCCAAACTGCGTTAACTCAGTGGCCACCTACTGAATGGGAGGCTATGGTAGAATTTAATCATAAAGCAGAAAATGAAGACGCTAGGAGAGCAATTTGCTTAAGAACATGAACTCCCAAACACTGAAAACAAAACTTTCTGGATCCCCTCTCTGCCCCACTCCCAGATTCTGCCAGGTTTTTTATAAAACTATCAACAGTGGTATGATGTCAGTGGACATTTTTCTCTTTCTCTTTTTGTGTCAATTGAAAAGTTTTGTGGGGAAAGCATTGTGAAAATGACAACGCTGTTTATATATTTTTTTTTTAAAAAATGGTAGAAAAATATTCAGTGGTATAGAAAGACGTTCATAAAACCCTATTAGTGAAAAGGCATACAGAATGATGCACGCTCCCAGTCCTGCATCTATGACTGTCAGGCTGGGTAGATGGTGGAGCTGATACAATGCTTGTACAAGCATGATGACTTACTTTTGATACCCAGCATCCACTTAAAAAGCCAAGCATGGTGCTGTGTGATTGTAAACTCACTGCTGAGAGGGTAAGACCTGAGAGGGGGCTCACAGGTCAGCCAGCCTGGCCTAATGAGCTAGCCCAGTGTCCTAGTGAGAGACCCTGTTCCAAAAGCCAAGGTGGATGATTCCCAAGGAATAGCACCCAAGGTTTAACTTCTGGCTTCCACATATGTTCACGTGTATACACACACCTGCACATATATGTACATACAGATGCACACAGACACGCATGGCACACACACAGACATACATACACAGAGACACACGCAGTGGGGAAGGAAATGAGAATTTTCTAAAAGTATGTATCTACATGTATTAAAAAGGATGATAAGAATACATACCAAATTGTTAGCCATAGTTACATCTGGTGAATAAGGTTTTATATGCTGGCAGCTTTAATTTTCTTTTTAAACTAAAGGAAAATGGAACTGAATTTTAAATATAGATTTTTAAAAAAAAAGGTTTAAAAAATCTGGGGATGGAAAGTATAGGAAATGAACAAATATGATTTTAAGACTCATTATAAAGAACTTGTATTCATCAGGTTAGATCATGTCCAAAGTGTATCTAGTGAATAGAGTCTCTCTCATTAGCACATAAAAGGGCAGATATATTAATGTTAAACTGAGTTCTACCACATTTTCCATGCTAGAAGACAAACCAGATGAGACACACAATGTGGATTAAGGACAGAAATAGGTGTCAGTGGCTCCGGGCTCGGATCCTTTCTGTGCTGGTAATTACCTTTCTCTGAGAAAATCATAATTTCTCATTATCCTAGTTTATTGATTTGGAAAAAAGAACAGTGAAAAAAAATACTGACTGCTCCTTTTGAAGGGCTGCTATGGAAGTCAAAAATGTCAAGTACTTTGAAAACACTCCGCGTACTTTATCAAAACCCACCGAGACACAAATCGTGCTTAAGTACTTTACCATTCCCGTGCACCAGTGTTCTTAACATGGGAGACAACCGACTTGTCTGGCTGCACATTCAACATCCCTGCTGCTTATGGGGTGCAGTAAACATAGACATATATACATGCTTGCACACATACATATATATGCATATACATGCATACACACATACTTGTTGTTGTTTTGTCGGGTCACCAGCTATGTCTCTCTTGTCAAGCTGCCTCTGTAAACCTGTACGGAGAACTCTTTCACCTCCACACGCTCAAGCTTCCTACTGATCACAAGCTCACATAAGCCCCCATTTCCAAGGTGGGGAAAGAGGCAAGAGTCACAAGGTTTGTATGCGTCTGTCTCATCAGTATGGCCTTAAGTACCTGCCTGCTCAGGCCCCTTCCTAAGGTCTGGTATCACTGGGACCCCCAGTTTGCCAAGCTGTCCATTCCCTTCTGATGGATGGCTTTATTCATTTAGTCAGCTGCTTTACATTACTTGTGACCACAAAAGCTGGTTACTTATGGGCCCTATCCACACCACCTCCTTGAGAGGATAGGCAGGCTGAAACTGTATAATATAGAAGCCCTTGCACATATATGACCTTTAGAATAGAGCCCTGCCCCTTATCTTACTTGTGTCAGGATCGGCCCTGTCATTCTGGGACACTATCTCTAGCCATCACAGAACAATTCTCATTTGAATCTTGTGCTCCTAAAGCATAAGGACTAAGCTTCTGCAGCCCAATGTGGCGGCCACTAGCCCTGTGCAGCAATGCTAATTCAAACAAGGACAATTATGCCACACAAGGTCAGTTCATTGCAACTCCAATGTTAACTTAGTGGGTGCTGAACTAGAAAGAGTGAGCAGTGGTGACTAGACTATTCCATGGTCCAGAGTTTCACGGGCTGATCTGCAAGCCAAACCCTTCATTAGTTTGTTGGGACATCCCTGGGTTCTCAAGGTAAATATGCAAATGAATGCCCTAAGTGCCCTCCTTACACATTCTGGAAATTATTAAAACTGATAAAGTTCCTACTACAACCACCACCACCATCACCACCACCACCTCCTCATTCTCTTCCTATTTCTTCTCTTCTTCCTCTTCCTTCTCCTGTCCCCTCTTCCTTCTTTCTCCTCCCTCTTCTTCCTTCTCCTTCCTCCCTCTTCTTTCTCCTCCTCATTCTTTTAAAGAATGCATTAGGAAAAATCCCTGAGTATGTGTGGTGTAGCTGGAAGTCCTATGAGGCATTTTGTTTGGTTTTAGTAAAGCCCTTTGGTTGTACCTCAAGGCCTCAACCATGTATTGTCAAGAATTGTTCTTAAACTGTAATTGAAGGTTATAGAATCATTAAAAATTTAAATAAGTATTTAGAGAAATTAATTATAAAGAGAACAAGTGATAAATCCCAGAGAACAAGGGATAAATTCCAGATGACCCTGTCACCGTATTGGGTGCATTGGGAACAGTCCTCCATGTTTGGGAGGGCTTTAAGGGCCACGTTTGCAAAGCATTTCTGGCACTAACTCAACAGATTCTCCTAAGGATAAGATGATGACACACAGTTCAAAGGTCTTAGAAGAATGTCTGAGACTCAGAGGACTGATTCAAACTAGAATGAAGAAGAGAATCTAAGTCCTCACAGAGCCAGCTGAGAAGGAAGGAGTCTAGAGGTACCAGGTGGTGCCAATTCCATCCTGCCATCCGAACTTTCCTGCCTCTCCTGAAAAGGACCTGGCACAAGATAAGCAAGTCTCCTGTGGATTACTGGTGCCATTGGCTGTCTTTCTTTTCTTCACCACCATCACCATCACCCCAGTTCCTCTCTGACCCTTCTGCCCAGAGCTGCCGCTTTCAAAGCAAGCCAGCAGTACGAACGCTCTTAGTCCCTCTTAAAGGGGAGAAACTGATAAAATGGAGAGCACAAGCTATGTGCGGGGGCTTTAAGTTATAAAGGTGAGGACTTGGCCCCTTGAACTCTCATTTTCTCTTGGTTCTGCCTGCTTTAGGCTTACTGGAGTGCTAACTGCTGAGAAATATGAGTGGAATTTCAGGAGTGGTTTTTATTTTTCTCCCAACAAATCTCAAAGGTCTCATTAACGATGAGCATGTATAGAGTGAAGAGATCCTGAATATGTTAATTTTACTTTAGAAAACTGAAGATGAGCCAGGAAGAATACATAATATAGGTAAGACTCATTAAGCTCCCATTACTTGAAAATATAGTTTCCAGGCAAATAAACACCCAAATCTTAATCTTGCAGCTTCCTCTAAGTAATGCATTCAACTCAAATCTCCTAGCCTCACACATCCCGTTGACTTCAAAGAGAATTATGGGTAAGCAAGAAAATGAGAATGAGGCAGGACAATTATAATTTTGAAAAAGGTAAACATAGTGACATTGATTGGGTCGCTCAAAAAAAAAAAAAAGAAAGAAAGAAAGAAATAAAAAGATAATCTCTTCGAATATATTTCACGGCTCAAAGAGGGCAAAGTGTTTTTGGGGTCTAAGTTTTTGTGGCTCTAGAAACAAAGCAGGTTGGCAAGTACACTTTCATGTCTCCTCCAACACTGAGGTAAAGCTCATTCCCAAAACTCACTTCTTTTATTCAGTTTAACATTCTGAAAGCTTATGATACTGACACTGACCAATTGGTCAATCCACACCATTATCGAAAAGTTGCCATAAACCAAACACAACCTTTGATCCGTCTAGAGTACTGTCCTTAGAATTTCAAGTACTGTATCTTTGTCTTAAGACAATGCAATGTAATGAAAACAATCCACATTGACCTTACCTTCCTGAGTGGGTGGTGTGGATGTGTTTTGTCCTCTCTGACACTCGAGGTGAAATCTGACTGACACTGTAAGGTTTTAAGAGGTAGAAGGATCTTTAAGAGGGGAATTAGACATGGAAGCACTGACCTCATAGGTAGATCAGTGTCTCTCTCTGAGAGACAGGGTTAGTACCTGAGGGAGTTAGTGGTTTCTAACTCTGAGACTGCTAGTGCATGCCTGCCTACCTTTCTGCTTTTGTTATTTAATGACACAGTGCAAGGCCCTTGACAGATGCAGCTTCCTGGTCCCTAGACTTCCATCATTCAGAACCCTGAACTGAATCAACTTCCCTTTTTTTTTTAATTTTTTTTTTTATAAACCACCCAGTGTTGTGGATTCTGCTAGAGCAATGGGGAAATGTACTGAGATGCTGAGGTAAATTGGCAGGCAGATGTCTGTCTACACCAGACATTGGCATTTCAGAGTCTGATAAGACCAAAAGCTACAGTACTGCCTGAGCCATGACTTACCGTCAGGAGATGGACTGTCTCGATGGCCAAACTCCTGTGGAATGTTTCCGAGAGTAGAGGCTTACCATGACAAAAGGATATTGGGCCACCAGGGCAGGGCAAAGCTGGGTATTTGGCATAAAAACACAGTGCATCATAACAAAGTCATTTAAAACCGAATCTGGAAGGGTAAAAAGAGAAGAAATTACATTCTTGTGATAGTCTCTAGGGCAGCGAGAGGATCTATTCATTTTTTCTTAAGTGTTAGTTTGGGTGTGTTCCTGTGTGAGGGGGGGGGTGCCTTCATCTCAAATTAATGATGTGGACAGAGCCTGCGATCAAAATTCAATTTCTTAGGACAATGAACAAAAATAAAGCATATAAAAAGACAGCCTTGTATGAATGGCACCAGTCAACTTAAACCACACATCGTGTTTTCTTCTGGGCTAGGACCTTATGAATATGAAGCAAGCATTTTGTCTCAAGCTATCATGGGTGTGTGTGTGTGTGTGTGTGTGTGTGTGTGTGTATGTGTGTGGTGTATGTGTGTATGTGTGTGTTTTAAAGGTTACAAATGCCTATCAGAAGCAATCCTCTCTTATCTAAATACAGAATATCCCCCCACCTTAGTTCCCCATCTGTTGAGTTTAGCAAAGCTTTTGTCCTCTTTGCTCAGACATTTCCAGCTATTCCATGGTACTTGGTTTTGGATTTAAGACTCTGGGAAATCTGTACTCCAAAATCTTAGTCCATACCTTCCTGGTCCATGTATGCACGTGACACAGAGCCCAGACTGCTAGTCCCTTGCTTCTGTGCTACTCATCATGTCTCTTGACACGGAAGGCTTTGTCCCAGCTCTAGCTTTCCTTCAGGGCCACTTTAAAGACTAAACTCTCTATGACATTTTTCCGTGTCTTCTTGGTCAGTGCCCCTGCACATGCTGCCTTAAATTCAAGTTATTTGTGCCTTCCCTCGTATGTCTTCTAGCACATTCTAAGTTTCTAGAGGGAGAGTGGGTGGTTTGTTTACATCACCTTACACAAGGCATTCATCTTAGCAACTTCCTGGACCGATTAACAAGCCCTGCTCTGAGAAGAAGTGACTCCAAGCCTAGGGACTTGGCTCTATGTCAACTATTCCCAGTTCGCTTGCTGCTTAGCAAAACCTCAGATAATCAATTCATAGCATAAGACACTGGGAGGAGATTAAGAAGTCACTGGCAACATACTTATAAGAATTATATAACAATGGTATCTTCATCCTGAGTAGATTGCCAAGATCAGTTGTTAAACGGATTTTGACCTACCACTAAGTTTCTCAGATAAATCTGTGAATTTCATATAGTGAGAAATGTTCCCCTGTGGAGGTCACTGTGCTTAAAACATTAACCCATGACATTATTCAGAGAGATAGGCATAGGATTTTTCTTTAAATCAGATGCCTGAACTGGCAATATAACTCTGTGGTACAACACTTGCCTAGCATACCCAAGGCCCTGGCTTTGATCCCCAGAAGCACAAGAAAGCTCTAAGAAAAAGTTGTCTCTGGGCTGTTCCTTCTGATTTGCCCACAATGTAAGAATGGTGTGACCCTAGACACAGCTTGCTTGTGAGATTTTTTTTAATCCTCAATTTTGTGTCTTGACAGCAAGGCTTGCTCGCTGTAAGAAAGCTTATAGGTTGAACTTTATAGGGATTGTTGTAGGACTAATCCCCAGTACTTCTAAGTGTGATGATATATGGAAACAGGGTCTTTTAAGACACAAGTTAAGGTGACTCACTAGTGTGGGCTCTAGCAATGACTGTTGTTCTTTAAAAATGGGACCCTGGTCACAGAGACAGCTATGCGCAGAGGGAAGAGCATGTGAAGACTCACAAAGTGAAAGTTTTGCCAACATGACACTGGAGAGACACACAGAAGGAATGCCAAAGATTGTCAATAAACACCAGGAGATGGGAGCAAGGCATGGACCAGACTGTCTATTACAGCCTTCACAAGGAAATCAACCTACTATTACCACCAATTCCTCTAGGACTGTAGGACAATTGGGTGCCATTGTGGGAGCATTTGTTCTGTTAGAGCAGCTGGCGGTAAGCCAATACAGGTGGTTATTAGTTCACTCTGGAGTGAAACTCCAAAACCACAGAGAGAACCATTTATTTTTGAGGTGGGCAGCTTCAAATGTTTTATGGGAAAAGACTGGGTTTAATGGTGGCCTAACAGATACTTTTGTGTGTGTTGGGAGGACTGAATGGCATTAAAATAGATTTCTATGAAAGGCTAATGTGCTTGAATGAAAGTCCAATCACAGCTAGGGAATGGCCAGTCTCTGCACCACCCAGGGACACTCTAAAATTCAGTGCACGTGGCACTCTCCTGGGCTGCCTTGGCAGCGTACACTAGGAATCAGTCCGAATTTTTCTCTCACATTTCTACCCACGGGTTCAGTGGATCCATAAAATCCTTCTGTGTGCATACCTGTTGCTTCATTCAAAGATGGCTCAAGGCGTATTGTTTCTAGAAAATGCTCTAAAATCTTCTCAGGTGTTCCTGACATCACAGTATACCTGGACAAGAAGTAAAAAAGACCATTAGTTTTTACAAAAGTGAGTACGCATTAGGAGAAACAAATTACCGATGTGTGTATTTTTGAAAAAAACGAGATCCTGAGAAACCATAGGGACTACTTGTGACTGGTAATTTCTCTGTGGCGAGGGAGATGACGTACCTTGCCTAAGCACACAAGAAGGCAGTAGAAAATCAGTCAATAGAAGCAGTTACTGGAAATGGTCTCCCACCTCCCCCTACGCAGAACTAAAGTTGCATCTGAGAAAGCAGCTGCCATAGCTGGAGCTGAGGCACATCAGTCTTATTCTAAGGGAGAATGAAAAGTAGTGTATAAACCTGAGGCAGGGCAGGGCAGGGAGGGCAGGGAGGAAGGACTGAGAGCGGACTGGGTTCTTCAGACATGGGTCACTCTAGGAAATGCCAGTGCCACAGTGGATCGCCACGCTGATTTCTGGAATGCTTCTCCTTTCCAACTACACACTGCTACGTGCTTTGGAAACCAGCTAATAGTAAGAAAGCAAAAGAACCCAAAAGCCCCAAGTGCCAGTGAGCAAACAACCTGGGAACATCACCAACAGGAAGTAGATCAGAAGCAGAAATCTACATGTAACTTACTCAGTGTCAAATATGGATTATTTTAGGGAGCCGCATTAGTCATTATTTTGAGGGATCTACTCGGGGTACCCTCCAATCAACAAGAGCCAAGTTGACTTTTAAGATTGCATGTGAGTTCAAGTCAGAGTGAAGACAGTGGGAAAGTTGTAAATGCTTGCTGTAGATAGGCAGACTACATGAAGAGGATGTAGGTATCCCCACAGTAGAGCTCAGATCCCGCCTTCCTGCTTGGCGGAATGATGGGAAGGGGATATAATAATACAAAGAGTATTCTCTCATGTTCAGGAAGCAGAGATGGAATCGAGAGAACCCAGCTTCCTTCACCCCTCAGCTATGTGCTTTTCTTGCCTGCTTGAGTCTGCCGAGGAGGTGTGTAGAGATGGCAAGAGCCCCTCATCAGCATCAGCAGGTCTTAACCTCCTGCCTGAGGGATGGAAGGGAAGTGATAGCATATGACCCTGAGGACATGGGAGTAGAGTAAGTGTGGCAGCTCTGGGAGTCGAACTCGGGGCGGTGTGTGTGCTAGGCAAGTGATCTGCTACTAAGGCACAGCTCGAATGTATGAACACGATTCCCTAGATGAACCACCAGAGGAGGAGTGTATGGTCATGTAAATCAGGAAATGGGGTGGGGATGGGGAAGAGAGTATTCTACAGCTTTCTGGTGTTTTACTATGCCCCAGCAATGAGGCACCCGGTTTACTTATTCCTGCTAGTTAATATTACCTCTGCGCTACAGGTGGAGAAACTGGTAAGCGTTAGAGAATGGAACTGTGGGGTCTGTTTGTTTGTTGTTTGGTTTTGTTTGCCTTCGTAGCAAGATGCTCTATGTGTAGAGGAGACCAGGTTTGGTTGTTGACAGCCCATTTTGAACAGGAAATTTACTGTTTAATTAAAAGTCTTCCTCTTCAAGGAGGCTTTGAAAATGATTTTTATCTAAATAAGAGTATAAATACATTCCTTGTCTGACCCGTGACTGAGTTTGTTTCTTCCTGTGTTGTCTGGGTAGCGAGAGCCACGGGCAATGCGTCTGTTTGTCAGAACTTTAATTCTGAAGCACTTTGTGTTTATGCTCTGGTTGTCCTTGTTTGGACTTCCCTTAGATAGAGTGTTCTGTCTGGTCACATAGACAAAAGACCCATGGCCAAGCCATACATGCTGTCACCTCAACAGAGAGCAAGTGTCTTCTTTCGAGCTTTGCTTGTCTGGCCAGTCACACCCCACAGGATCTTTCTTTGGTCCTCGACTCCCTCTAGTGGTTCAGCTCTGTGGTTTCCTTACCTAGCCTATAGTGCCACAGAGCTTAGGAGTTGGGGCAGGGGACTGAAGAGGAAAAGAGGGTATAGAAACATCTGGATGGCCTTAATTTTGCCTAAAACATCAGATTCTGGCTTTACATCACCCCAGAAACAGTCAAGTGTCTAAGACTTGAGCCCTTGTTATGTGGGAGTTAAGAGTGATTGAGATCAGATGGAGCAACCTTTGTCAGTTTGTGGCAAGCAGAAGCTACTCCAGTTCTGGTCAAAAGTCTCTCCAGTTGGCTACATTGTATCAGCCAGCAGGTAGTCTTAAACTTGTGAGAGAAAGGTTTTTTTTCCTAATACTGAGTTTGTATTTAGAACAACCGAAGCAAGGGCCAGGGGCGGTGGAAGGAAAAAGCTGATCTTCATGTGAACAAACTGGGGAAACTAGTCTAAGGAAAAGGGCATGGCCCCAACATGGACAGGATGATCATTTCAAACTACTAAATTCTTACAATCCAGTGACCAAGACATCCCCCAAAGCGAGTACCACTGACTTAACATCAGCATCGATGCCACACCCACTGTTCAGTGGCTTGGGCGGAGTCAGGCAGTTTTTCAAGTTTCATGTGTACACATAAACTAACCTGGATTTCTCACGGGGTGGGGGGCATAAATCAGAAAAATAACATTATTGCCACCAATGTGATGATGTTCTCTGAGTTTGAAAAGAACAACTTCCGCAGAGACAGATATCCTCAACTGTGTTGTTGATGTGCTATCAAAGTTGATGAGAGCATCGGTCATAACATTTACTCACAGTTTCCCTCTTTTCAGCTCCAGTCAGTCTGGGGAAATGACCCCTTGAGAGAGAAGCTTTTCATTCTGTTGGAAGATGACTTTTTGGTGTATTATTTTGTTCCCAGTGCATTACACCGATAGTTTGCTATAAATGTGCACGGGTGCATTGCTTTTAAATTATATAAGAAATTTGGACCAGATGGCAGGACGCCAGTAGAAAGCTGATACAGTACTATGTCAGACACACAGTCTCTTCTGTTCTGTCACCTTTGGTTTGACTTTTCATTCCACTGAATTCATAAGGGGAAGCACCTTTAACGGAAGACTTACAGAGCACAGGTTTTTGTCCCTCCCTTGAGTATGAACGAGGTAAAGGGAAGTCCAGGGCATCTCTTGATCAAATGTTTCAAAGTTAAGGAGAACTATCCAGATTTACCTTTCCAGATACCTTAGTCTTACTGAGACATGAGATAGTACTAAAGAACGCAATTATCTGCAAAACCATCCAGTTATAAATAAATCTTGGAAGGAGTGTAAACCCTCACAAACAGAAAGTTATTCTTGCCACCCTCCTCAGAAGGCCGCACAGACAACTGCCCAAAACAAACAAACAAACAAACAAACAAATGAAGAAAACAGAACCAGGACAATAGCTCTGTGGAAGAACAATTGCCTATACCTATAAGGCTCTGGGTTCCATCCCTGGTGCAAAAAGAAAAGATAAAAGCAAGTATAACTAATAAATAATGAAATCTGGGTGGTAAGTTTAGAGTTTTGTGAATGAAAGAACAGACTTTTTTACAGTTATTTTTAAAGTCATCCTGTTTGAAATAGTTGGTTTGCAGCATTTACCATGGAGTGTTGAAGATGTGGTGTTTTACCTGCAAGTTTGGTACCAGCATGCATACGGATACCCAAACACGCAGCTGTTCAACCCCCACATGCAAAATAGCATAGTATACATCTTCCCACGTACTTTGATTTGCTCCAGATTACGGATAGTACCCCGCCCTTACTGATGGTAAATGTGACACAAATAGTTACTATTCTGAATTCTTTAAGGAATAACCATAGGGGTGAGACATGTTCTAATGCATCCCCCACTCTATGAGTATTTTGGAATCCATGCAGCACACGACTCTCTTTTGATAAGATCAGCTAGGAAGGAGGGGGAGCAGAGGTGTGGAAGGCGGTCAAGCTGAACTTCCCTTTAAGGCAGTGGTTCTCAGCCTGTGGGTTGTGACCCCTTCAGGGGTTGTCAGCTGTTTCACAGGAGTCAGATATCAGATATTTACATTAAGATTCATGACAATAGCAAAATTATAGTTATGAAGTAGCAACAAAAATAATTTTACAGTTGGGGGGGATCACCACAGCATGAGGAACTGTATTGAAGGGCTACAGCATTAGGAAGGTTGAGAGACATTGGTTTAAGGAGTCGGCCCATAGGAGTTTTGCGTCCTTGAGCAAGCTACTTGTCAGTGACAGTGAAATACCTCCATCCCTTAAACAGGGTTGTTGTAAAGATTAGAGAAAATTTACGAAGCATACTGTGCTTATTTAATAATATGTTTCTTCCTGTCTTCTTCTCAAATATGTTGACTTACCCAGATGAAAACATCGGAGTCATAGGCTTTTAGTCGAAACAATAGGAACTCATCAGTTTTGGTGAGCGCACTGATAAAGGGAACCCCACTTTACTTGGCAACAAAGGGAAATGCTCTTTCAACATATTATTTGGTGATGTTTCTTTAGCAAACAAACATTCATCTGCTTTTCTTATACACAGACTGAAAATTAATCCCCACTTAAAAACCGGCAAGCCCCGATTTCCTAGAGGCTCGTAGCTAAGACTTGTCTCACTGCACAAATGTTGGTACGTTTCGTGCAATGGTCTTAGGTAGGAAGTTATAGCAAAAGCTGAAACTGAGCCCAGGTGCACTAGAAATGACCCCAGTTAAATAGGAAGCTGGAGAAATGTGAAGCAAGACTTCCATTTGACACTGGCAAGAAGAAGTGCCCAGGAGTTCAATGAGACGGCATGTTCTCTACTCAAAATCAGGGTCTCATGCATGTCCTTTGATAGCAAAGGGAAAATGCTTTATAAGAAACCTCCCCAAGACATTCAAACGCCACAGAGTCTCATCACTGGGGCCTGGTGCCCTGCACTGTCTGGCATGCCTACTGGCGTTGTTCTTTCAGGGTCTTCTCTGAGGCTATCATGACTGAGCAGTACGGAGAGAGAGGCCTCTGGAGCAGGACAATGCTCTCAGAGTATGTCTCTACCCAGCACCAAGCCCAATGCAGTGCCAGAAATGGATACATTATACGCCATAAAATGTGTGATTAGTCAAGAGAGAGAGAGAGAGAGAGAGAGAGAGAGAGAGAGAGAGAGAGAGAGAGAGAGAGAAGAGTCACACATACTCCCATCTTCCACAAAAAAGTAGAACATGCTATTGTAGCAACGGTACCATGTGAAAAGGTTAATCACGGTCTAGCAATCACAGTGTCGGATGCAAACATACTTTTGCTGAGGCTGTAAGTTTCCTTGATTAGAAGCTCTGTTCCCTGCTGGGACCTTCTCCAGTACCAAGACATCTTGGTCATGTTCTTTAAGTCTGACTGTATTCGCCTCAACGTCCTGCAAACACAAATTATACCACATACAGATGCTGCCGTTCACTCAGACAATGACAGAAATTTCCAATGCTTCAGAAACTCATTTGGTGCTTGTGATGTTAATTGTCGCGTCTACCAATTAAGCCATTTTCAAAGTCAAGGGCTGGAACGGTCAGAGGGAGGACCAGATGAGGTTTGAAGCTTGTGCTTTTAAAACTGCTTTTACCACAGTCTCAGAAAAACTCCAGAGGAGTCTGGTGTGCTGGTGGTGCTCTGCAAAATCTCTGGGGAGGGCATGGAGTGGAGAAGGGGAGGGGGGCGGAGGCATTTATTCTTTCTAAAAATATGTGCCAAACAGTACTGAGTGCCAGCAGAGTCCTTTTCTCTTATGTGGTCCACAGGAGCCGCACATCTTGTCTAATTAAGCAACTGTTTTCTTGTGACCGGGACATGTGCGGGTACAGGCACATCTGTATTTGTGTGCAGTCCTCTCATGAGAGCGTGCATGCAGAAGCCAGGGGCCTACACCTCAACCACTCTCTACCTTATTATTTTATTTTTTAGACTGAGTCTCTCAGTGAACCTGGAGCTCTCTGATTTGACTAGAATGGCTGACCATTCTCCGATTCCACTAGAATGGCTGGCCAGCAAGCCCCACGGGTTCACCTATCTCCGGTGTCCCAGCACCAGGGTTACAGAGGCACACACCGCTGTACTTGGCTTTTTAAGGTGAGTTCCGGGGATCTGAACCCAGGTTCTCATGTTTACACAGCAAACACTTCCCTAAGCCATCTCTCCCCCACCCCCAAGAACAGTTCTTTCAAAATCAAATTGGAATGTGACCCAAACCTTTCTCAGTTATTTTGAATAGCTTTATAAATGTCAGGGATGAAATGGTTCAAATATAAATCTTTCAAATGCTGGTTTTTTTTTTTTTTTGGCAACCTCATGGGTGTAAACTTCAGAGTTAGTCAAGTTTACTTTAAAATGCTTTAAATTATTTACTCTAAAAATTATACTACTTATTCTTATTATTTGGTCTCTATTTTAAATGAAACCAGGTAAGGATAACATCAAATTCCTATGATACGTTTCCCTCTATTATTCAATGGTGTAAATTTTATAATTACTGCTATCATTATTAGACTGGGTCTCATATGCCCCAGGCTAGTTTCAAACTCTCTGTGTAGCTGAGGCTGACCTTGAACTTCTGATCCTACAGGCTTCCACCTTCTAAGTGCTGAGATGACTGCTGTGCACCACCGTGCCTGGTTTGTACAGTATTGGGGATTGAACCCAGTGCTTCAGGCATGCTGACAAGCACTCACTTACACTTCCAACCTTCTCAGGTATGAACTTTAGAGACTGAGTGTGTAAGCAGTGTTTCCGGCAGAGGCCAGGGCTTCAGGCAGTGTAGAGGGAGAAGTTCACATGGAAGGGAACCAGGAACCATTTTGTTTTTAACATCCCACACTCTTACAGATGCCTTAAACAGCTATAGGGAGGCTCTTCATCTGAACCCAGACTCACGTGCAGTTCTCCTGCTCTTTGACCACCCAAACCATTCACCTCTTTGCCAACATCTGTAATGGCTGTGGTTTGAAATGATCTGCGATAAATCCCTTGAATGAATGTGCTTTGTGGGATAACCACAATCGGCATTAATTTCTATTAACAAGCACTCAGAAAATCTAGAGTGTGTGGTGCTATGAGAATGGTTCTCTTGGGAAGAGATGGGAAATGGACAACAGAGAAGACAGGGGGTAGAGGGAGGCTGCCGCTCTGCTGGACCAGAGGGTACAAAAGGACATTAAGAAGGATCTGTAGGAGACCAGAGAGAAATACATTAGACTATGCCATTTTGCTAAGGCAACTGCTATTGCTGTCCAGTCATAGGGACCAGCATAGCTATATGCAGAGGTATTTGGTCCAGCATAATATTTGACGTCTGCAGCTGGTCTCCAGAATGTACACCAGTCCACTAAAGATGCCTGTTTCATAACAAAGGCCCTTTGTTTGAGCATCTATTTGCCACATTCCTGTGGCATAAACAATCTACTCAAATCTTTTTTATTATTATTGAAGAAGGGGAAACATTTGATGTCCTTCAACCAAGGTCTACTCTCTCAACTCACCCTCAGGATCCGATTGAAGTCTTCCTTGTCAACTCTTAGGAAGTGACAATTATCTTCCCGAAGAACAATGGAGGCAGCTCTCGGAGCATCGTTCACCAGAGCTAACTTGCCAAAGTCATCTCCCTCGTGCAGGGTACAGACCACACCCTGGGGAGAGCAGGACAATCAGAAGAAAAAAAGGGATCAAACACCCTCCTTCCCCTCCCCCACCACCAAACACTGTGTCTGCAAGTGGACTGCATCAGTATTACAATCAAATTAAAATGTTTCATTTTTTTTTCTTTCTCAGAATACAGTCAATGAATGACTCTGAGTGCAATAATTGAGAAAATTTATGATTAAAGATGAAATTATGTCTTTTCTACATGGAGTAACAATGGCATGGTAAATTTAATTGCAGCAACATTTGTTACTACTTAAGAGGCACGCTAGCAAATGGCATATAATAAGGCTTCGAAAAGAAAAAGATACAGATAGATATATTATACCTTGCCATAAATGACTACATTCACGGATCCTTTCAGAATGATGTACCAGGAGGTACCTTCTTCCCCCTGGTTAAACACTAGACACAAAAAGATGGAGAGACTTATGACAAGAATAGAAGCACATCGATATAAATTACAGCTTATCAAATCATCACTTTCAGGCTCCAGAATTACGCATACATAAAATAAAAAAAAAATTACCGGCAAATCCTAACTAATTCAGGTAGAATATTATTGTCTCTCTACAAAACATAAAAGGATGCAAGACTGTATTTGCTTTGCCCTGAGAGACAGGTTCTTACTGGGTATCAATTTACCAGCAATGCACTTCTTAATGGAAAACATGCTTCCCCCACAATTCACAAAGCATTGTGCTGTGCAAAATAGGTTTTAAAAATGATTGGACCAGCAATGTGAAGTTTGAAAACATGCAAATCAGTGCTGTTGCTTGTTGATAAACATATACCTATGCATATGTTTTTAATTGGTTAGAATAAGAACCAATATATTCAGGGTACCAATCACCCTAGAGGAGGAGGGAAGAGCAGGCTAGCCGGAGGAAGGAGAGACAGCTGGAAGACAGTTTCATTGTTTGGAAAGTGTTTAAACTGTAGAACAAACAGGAGTGCTTTGAAAAAAGTTAAGTATTTTAATAATCTCTTGTTTTCATCGATTTAAATATTTTATAGCACAGTGAAAATGACTAGTGATTTGAATGAAAAGAATTAACAGATTAACAAAAATGAATTAAATAAAGGAGAATTAAAGAGACAAAAATACAAATTATACAAAAGTGGTCCGAAAAGGGAAAAAGAGAAAAAGAAAAAAATAAAAAATGGGTTTCTTGTTAATGGAGGTGTCAGTGTTAGAAATACGGTTCTTAATGACTGGGGTTAAAAGACATTTTGAGATACAATGTTTAAAGCTCATTTTGTATCTATAACTTATATTTCTCATTTATTTTTAACTATTACAATGTATCTAACAAAGAGCAAAATTTTCCAAAACATGTCTCCTGGAAGTTTGTTTAATTGATGGGGATTAACAAAGTGTGCCATGTGTCCCCGGGTTTAATGTCCGTTTATATCTAGGTCTCACACTAGTGGGAGAGGCCAGCATCAGCAGTGCTGCATGCATCTATTAATGTCTGAATTTCTTGCTTCCAGGTATGCTCACAGAACTGAAGGACAATGTGAATTCTAGAGAGAGGCACCGTATGGCCGACACTGTGTGAGTATCTGAGGCAAAGAAATCCTCTTGGGCTTGGAGCCCTTGGTGCAAGGTGAAGAAAATCATGAAATACAGTACTTTAAACAGAAATGTAACAGGAAATTTCAAGAGACAAATTAGTTCTTAAAAAAAAAATAACCTTTTTAGTGACTGGGTCTCAATACTGCTCTGTGTGTCCCATGGATGACCTCTCTGGAGCACCATTCCAGTTGCATCCATTCAACCCTCCTCCCTACACTGGGTTTTGCAATGCTCAACACAGAACCTAGGGAGCGCTTCACACATGTTAGGCAAGTACTCTGCTAACAGAACTAGCCCTCAGCCCCAGATTAGTTCTTCTAAATTCACAAATTGGAATGATGTCACTACATGAAAGTTACCACCCAGAGCCCTGCAGGAAAAGTTGAGACTTAAATCATCCGACCCCTTTTAAACACCGTGTTGAGCCAGTTGGGTAGAGAACCCACAGGACGCAGCCTGGCAACTGTTACATGTGCAGAGCTGGCAAATCCACCAAACTTCAGATTAACTGACACAAGATGGAATAGTCACCAGTTCAGAAAAAGGCAGGTGCCAAGCGATAGCCTGGCATTGACCTTGAACAGCTGGGGGTGTGGCCAGGCCTGACCGGCAGGGGGTGTGGTCAGGCATAGTGCTTCCTTAGGGTTCTCACTTACACACAGTTCCTCCTTTGGCATGAGACTCAAAAATGAGAACACCTGCTAATTCCCGTTTTACCTAGGGGTGGAAAAGAAAAAGAAAAACTGTGGGAAGACAAGGTACAGGAGAAAGGACTTGTGTTTTGCGTGGGTGCCTGTTAGAGGTGGTTTCCAGACTCACCTTGAAGTTATCTATCACCTTGCTTATACAAATTCCTGTCATCCAGAAATACTTTCACTAGACTTGCTACTTGGACCTTAAAGCCTATTCCAAAACTACTGTCTAGTCTAGCTTGTAACAATTGCCACCAGGCAGACCCCTGAGGGGCATTTATTTATTTTGTGGAGTGACTGCATGCAATGATATACATGTGGAGCTCAGAGAACAGTTCTCAAGAGTTGGTTCTCTCCGTCTACCACGTGGGTTATTGGGATGGGGCTCCGGTTGTAACTATACTCACGCTGAGTCATTTCTTAGGCTCAGATACTATTTTTTCATTCTGTGATTTTTATTTATTTTTCTTTCGTTGTGTACAGTGATTGCTTGAGTGTATGCCTGTGCACCACAGCTTAAGAGATACTTACTGTGGTAGAAAGATGGGATAAGGCTTTAATATGAAGGAGCTCATCGTAGATAATCTCTAGGTCATCCACAGTTCTCTGGCCAGGTCTATATAGAAAGACAATAATAACCAAATGTTGTTACACAAGCTTCAAATATGGGAGTGGATTCATTGGTCAGTAACAGGCTGAGAGGTTTATTCTATATGAAAAGATATTGAGGGAGACTCTTAGCCATAATAATTGCTACAGGAACTAGAAATGAATGTTTTCACTAGTATGAAGAATATAGGAGGAGCTGCATGTACAAAGACTCCCATCCCTTCCAATCTCAGTGGGAAGAGCCCTCTACATGGTCATCGGTTAGCTTGCCTGGGGCTTTGCAGGTAATTGTAAAACATTGCTTTTTATTACACCCTAATCAATAATGATGAAACTTGCCTCTTTGAGCTCTATGAACACTTGACTGGTCAACTTGACAATGGATCCGCATTCCTGGAATATCTTAGCCTAATGACAAGGTAACACTGGGGCTGTCACTGTTCAAGGTTATACATGATGATCCTCCCAGAGGACTCAAATGATTTCTTACCCTTCCCTAAGGAGGCAGGTTCTTCAGGTGAGAACAAGACAAATCACACTGTCTGGAATTTCTAAGAGAAGGAAAGGGAGGTACATCCATATATCTGAAACTCTGTTCCATGGACTACCCCTGTCCACAAAGGGTTACTGATTTGTGTTAAAGCATTTTTTAATTACAAAGCTTAGTACTCTATAAAGTTAGTAATATACCTTTGTTGTACGGAGTAAGGGGTTATTTTTAACATAAGACTGAGTAAATTCCCAACTGCCTTTTGTATCTAAGTTTACTTTGGAATTATTAATGTCATTAAAGGGTATTTAATAACATCACACAAGTTAAGTGGTGGGCCTCCTTGGAGACAGCTGGAGGAAGAAAACGTCATAACTTACACATGACCTTCATAAAGACAGCTTTACCTTGAACAAGAGGATACTATGTTCTTATTACACAGAATCAAAGGAGGACTTGTTCATTAATCCTGACTACACAAATCCAGGACTTGGGAGATGCCAGCCACATTCATTTCCCGCTAAGGATCATCGCTGAAGGACACAAAAGCGCAGCAATCCAGGGCTCAGTGGTGTCACCTAGGAAGTGCAGGACCTCAAAAGACATCGAAGAGAAGCTGGGGCCACAGGGGTGCCAAAGGAGTCAGGCCCTCTTAGCAAGTGCCCAATCTACCACTTGACTCACACGTGGGGATTTCGAGATGAGGACCCTTTGGGATTTAAAAGTCAATCAAGTCACCCCCAGGCATCTGCAGCCATTGGGACAGTCATGGGGGAAAGGCTCAGGTAGGTGTAATAGGATTACAGTGCTCCAGCTTGAGGAGAAGCCCCCGCTGTTCCTGCTTTTTGACATCAGCTGTAAATAGCACAAATGCTCCTAGACACTTGGCTTAAATCAAAAGGAGTTACTGGATCACCTTACCTCCTAGCTGCGGACTGAGCTGAAGGTGGGGTTGGGGGGCACAACCTCAAAAATAAAGGTTTACAAGTAAGTCAGTTCTAAAATCATGACAGATTCAATATTGGAGTTGGGGGAGCCGATGTCTGGGTGTTCAGGAGCATTTATAGAGTGGCAATATAGAACCTTTATTGTTTAGTTCATATGTATTTTAAAAATATAGGCTTTTAAATTTTTACTTAAATTACTAATTTAGTACATTAAATTTTTAAAATTTAAATACTGTCTTTATAATTTACAAATCTCATTACAATAAAAAATAATTACATTTCATCATGAATTTCAAACATGATGAACCTGTCAGATCCTCAAGGCAATACACTGTCAGTGCTAAACTGTTTCAGTCAGTCTTAGGATCTGTAGGGGAGAGGTAAAGATGGAGACATCAGGCTACTTTTGAAACACTATTTCTTTAGTGTCCTTTACCAGAAACCTACCTGATTTCTCCCCCACCCCCCAACCCCTAGCTTGTCCTCACTTTCTGCTTTCCTAAATCTTCCTCTACACGTCTGTCCTTCTGTTTGCCTCTCACTGTGTGCTCTTTCACCAAGGGGCTGCTCTGTTTTCTTTCCCTGGAGAAAACCCCAGCTCCCATCAGTGCAGCTCTGGGATCTATCTCATCCCCAGATAGCATTCTTTCTTGACCTCAGCGCTTCCTGACCCCCTCAACCCAGTAACTGACACTTACGCCAAGCTTAATCTTTCCAGTACTTTAGTGTCCACCAAGTATTATTCTAGATTCATCTGTCACCATTTATTGTCAGTCTTTCCTGATAGCCTTGCTGTCTGACACAGCTGCGCCTCTCTTCACTTCATAAACACAGCTCGCTTCATGTCCACAAGGCTTCCGGCAGCTCCTGTCTATTTAGGATGCTTCTTTCCACCTCAAGCATGGCTTGGGTTCACCAGCCCTGGTCCTTACAAGGCTGTGTTGCTGTGGTGATTTGCAACACTTCTTTGAGGAATGTTATTTGCTTGACAGTTCCGAACTAATGCTAGACTCTTCTCAAGAGAAGCATTGTCAAAAGGCATCATACATTGAGATCTAATCTATGACCTTTCTAGTCACCTCCTGGTCTAGTGGCTCATTTCTGCATGTGTAAGATGGGAGGACTAAGTGGAACTGCTGTAAAGTAAAGGCACGTGAGGAAAGATACACAGCATGGCATAAATAGGGAATAGGGAACAAAGGCAGGATGGCAATGTTATAAGGACAGATTTTTATTACAGCTCACAGGATGGAGTTCTTAAAACTCATGACGAATTCAGAAGTGAGGCCTTCAGAGCCACAGAACACTCTGGTTCTGTGGCCTGACGGAAATTGGACTTTATGCTCTATGACCTTCCCAATGAGGTTAAGTAACACAAGACGGCCATAGCACATTTCATTTTGATTTATACCATGACAAATAGTGATAGTTACCTTCCCTTATCTGTGATCTCCCTTATCTGTAGTTTTGCTCTTTGTAATTTCACATATCTCCAGCCAACTAAGGTTCAACATTTTTAGATGGAAAATTCCAGAAAGAAACAATTTACAAATTTCAAATAACTCATAGTAAATTATTTTGATTACTTTATTTTATTCTAACTTATATATTAGATAGATTAGATTATATATACATGATACTCAATATATATTTAAATATATCCATATATTCATTTATATACACACACACATGTGCACACACACACACACATGCACACACACAATTGTGTATCATCCACAATCATGTACCCAAGGTGCATCTTGGGACATATCCTCCATGTGTAAAAGCAGATATTTTAATTCTCAATAGAGGAAATTGGCTGGAAGTAATCAATTTTTTTTACAAGTGATAGAAAATGTATAATCATACAACTATGACTTGTAGCCAGTTACTCTTCATCAAAGTAAGTGTGGGGGAAGAATCTGGATGTTGTTGCCAAATAGCAATTGTTGGGCTGGGAGCTTTTTTGGTCAGAGCTTTGTCTGTGAGAAACCAGCAGGTGTTGAAGTACTTGGGAATGTCTGGTTTCGTTGGAAACTCAGGTGTGCGGTGTGATGTTTTCCTGGAAACTGTCTCATGAGAGAATATTTTGCTGAGAACATCTAGAAGCTGCCATGTGATACTTTGCTGGAACGGACACTTGAGAGGACACGTGGTGCTTGGAAAGAGTATAAAGATAACTTAACAGAGAGTGGGTGATTCTGTGGCATTGGTTCTCCTTGCCACTCTTTGCTGGTGTTTGTGAGGCTTTGCAGATGCCGGTATCCGCTGAACATGCTCTTGCGTTGGTTCGCCTTGCTTTCTTCACTGATCTTCACTTGTTATGACTTTGCAGAGAGAAATGCACCAAGGAACTGCTGCCTCTTGCCACTTCTGAGGACTCATGACGACTGGCAGGTCCCTGCAGTTTCTTCTGGGTCAAGCCACTGCTACTGACTCATGTTTGGTGTTTTGCTAGTGGACTGAACTGTTGACAACAAAGATTGAAACCGCCCCCCAAAGATCTATTTCTAAACAGGCCCGCAACCCCTGTTTCCTATTAACCTCTCTTTCCCCCATCTCTGGTAGGTGGTGGGCGAGAAGGGAGGTTGAAGCATTAAAGAACCATAATCAGGGCTCCGAAAAAGCATCTAAGTCTACAAGGGGCTACCATCACACCCCATGGTGAGCATTACCAAGAACAGGAAGATGCCAGAGAGCCTGGATAGTGGAAGGCAGATCAGACTAGACTGAACAAGACTGGAATGCTCTGGAGCCCAGCACTCACAGAAACCCTCTACCTGAGAATTCAACTTGGTAAGGGGTGGGTCTCAGTGGTTCATCACCTGGCCTCTACTCAGATCAACTGGATTCTGGGGTCACTCCTGGCCTTCACCTACTACAATGAGCAGAGTTTATCCTGGGGAGAAAAATCTGTTCTCTGACATGATATCCAGAAAGGATTCTCAGGGTTGTTGATGGAGCCCAAAAATGTAGATCAGAGCTAATGGTTTTAGAGACATGTCATTGAAAAAGGTTGTCCCAGGAAGGCTATAAAATGGTTTCAGGCTGGAGAAATTCTCTGTATTTTGGCAGTAAATGTGAAGGAGAGGTGTGGTTTCAGCCTCTTTGATTCCACATAAAGTGCAGTCTGCTGGGAAGAAGCCTAGTGAAGATATACCTTAGTGTTTTCAAGACAGAGTCTCTTGAGGGGGGGGTGTCACTGGTAAACAGACACCCATGTGGCAGCTTGCCCCAGCTCTGGTCATCCATCTACAGGAACCAACCCAGGTAAATAAAGTTTTCTGTAGGGACTTACTAGACCCTACAGAAACACGTGGGGGCTCTTTGAAACCAAAGTGAACAATGTCTAAATACAGGTTAGCTTTCAAATGAATGGGGAGAAAAAGAAAAACACTACAGTAACAACAGCCACAACAAAACAACTCTGCGGTCTCAGGTATTCAATGAAATGACTGGGCTGCTGCCATTTGGCAATAGACCCAGGCTGCCAGGAACTCTTTGGTCCTTTTTCCCGCATGTGGTTTACTGAGGTGAGAGAAGTCAGCGCTGCAAGGTGTGAAGAGACTTACTTTTTAAAAAATGAGTCTATTCACAATTCACATAGATCAAAACACTCAGAAGAGATTTGCCCAGAGTCAGGACCCTGTCCCTCTGGGGCCTCAACATGTCATTAGGATTGACAGTTGAGGAAAATACTAGGCAGAAGGCCAGATGGAACTAAAGACAGTCTGGGCAACCTGTACCACCTAAGCAAATCAAAATGTGAGCCCCTGTCCTTCACAGAACACCTCAGTATCAGCTGTAGGAATAACAGCACCAAACCTGGCTTCTCCCAAGGCTGCTGGCCCAGGGCCGCTGTGCCATCTAGCGTCTTTGGGAAGGTTCATCTCTCCACTCTCACTTCAGATGGTGGTACTCCCCTTGATCTGCCCCCAGCCCTCAAAGAGCATCTGAGAACATCTAAAACTGAGCCTTCCCTACCACAATCACTGAACAAAGTCATATTTTAAAAGCAGGTTTCTTGTGGCAAACAGTGTGGTGGCATTAGGTACCTTTCATGCTTTGGTCTTTATGGGGGTGACAGGGGGAAAATGGAGAAGCAATCCTACAAATCAGTCCCCAGCCTGTTCAATCGGTAATGAAAGGGTCCCAAGGACTGAAGGCAATTTGGCTTTCAAGAGGAAAGGGAAACAGGGTGAGATCGGGGAGGAGATAACTCCCATGAACCTTCAGAAGAGGAACCCGCAAGGCTGGGGAAGTGAATTGACTCTGAATGCTGAGAGGCAGCTGGTGAATGTACCTGGTCTTTACTTGTCCTTCTCCAGATGTCACAGGGAGAGATGTTAGGCATCCCTGCTTCTTTACAAACCTGCGTGGTGCCACATTGATGTGGATTTGTTGGATCCCGCTGTGGAAAGGCCTAGTTTCTACAAGGGCTGCATTCTGGCAGCAACGTCTAGTTACAGACAAGATAATAAACGGGGATGGAGGGAGAAGCAGTTTATACATTAAAGGATGGGAGGGCTCCAGTGATATTGGACGCTGCTGGTAAATACCGTTTTATCAAGGAATTTATCAAGGTCAGAGACGGAGTTCCTCAGCTACTGGGATGTGGATAAAATGAGAAATTCACTCATCTACCAAATGGCATGTAAGCACGACCCTGGGTACGATATGCAGGGGAGAAGGTGAGTAAACTGACTCCAGTAGACCCACCACCTGGTAAACACCAATTTGTGTAGAAAATGCTAAGAGAAGTCAACATAATAAATACAAAGTTACATATAAGTTTCTAAATTTTAAGAAGTGTTTCATTTACCTCTGGGGAGGGCAGTTTATCTCTGGTGTAGGACTTCACCACAATCCACCTGATGCTCTACTTAAGTCATGGGCAACATTGTATCACTTTCTGAGGCCCTAGAGACCATGTATAAATCTTACTTCTTCCACTCCCTTTAAAGGGACCTATGGTAGAGATCTGTACCCTTGTCTGGAGAAACAGTTTGGTGTTGTTAAGGGCTTGCTTGCTTGCTTGCTTGCGTCTTCCGCCTCCCAATACCCTTCTTCATACATGCAAGGGACATCCCCTGTGACTAAGTGGCTGGCCCAGCTGTCACTCTTTCGCCTTATCTTAACCACAGAGAAGTTTGTTACAGGCAAGTGGCTCTTTTCTAGTCTAACTGTAAAGCCTATGCAGTGGGGCTTAGTGCTTCTCTATGAGATTAGAAATAAATACAGACTATCATTAAACAGCAAAAGCTTTCTGTTTGTGAGAAAGGATGCCATCCCTGTAAGACATGGGGCCCTGGTTCCATTGGTCAGAGACTCTAAGTGCTTTTAGGACAAGGTGATTGGCTGTGCTCAGGAACATAACATGTCTAATGTTCTTCCAGCATATATGTGGTACAAGGACACTCTAGAAGTTTAGCATTAAACTTCTATTTAAAAAATAATTATTTGTCTTTGTCTTAAGAGTGTGGACGAGTTCCTGCATGTGTGTTTGTGTACCATGTGCATGCCCAGTGCCCAGTGCTCAGTGCCTAAGAATCCCAGAGGAGAGTGTCAGATTCCTTGGAACTGGAATTATAGGCTGTTGGGAGTCACCATGCAGGGCTGTAAACTAAACTCCAGTCCTCTACCAGAGTGGTAAGTGCTCTTAACCATTGAGTCATCTTTCTAGCCCTTAACGTTAAACTGTGTAAGATGTACAACTACTGGTATTTTCCTTTGAAATACCCAAGTATTAAGTAGAAGAGGAGTAGCCAATTAGGACGGAATCAGATGGCAAAACTCACATTCTGGTTTTGGGAGCAATAGAAATACAAACTTTCAGTGGTGCTACAGGGACACATTGTTAGCTTTACTTTTTCCCCAGTAAACTGTTAGTTCTTACCTGACTTAAGGCGAATTATCCTATCGTTTTTCTCTCCTCCTCCTCCTCCTCCTCTTCCTTCTCTTCCCTCTCCTCCTCCTCCTTCTTCTCCTCCCCTCCTCCTCTTCCTCCTCTTATTTAGTCATCTCATTGTAACCCACTAACTCTACTAAAAAAAAAAAGAAACGTGAAGCAACTTTGCATGAAGGAAAGAATATTGCAACAAGAAGAAAAATCATTTAACATCTACTTAGCCCAATTTCTTCTTCTGAACACAGAAAGTTATAATTAGCCATGTTAAGTTTAAAGAGTTATTTAATGCTTCAGAATCGAAGGATGTGAGGTCACCATGTAAACTACATAGTGCTATTCAAATAGGAGTCACTAAGTTTTGTGTGTGGTTCGGGTGGAATATGGTGGCTCCTCCCAGTCATGGTTTATCTCCTTAGCCAAGTTTTCCAGTACCCCTTCTACCCAGCTGTGAAGAAGTCAACTAATAATTCCAAGCTAAGAACCAGTCTTAGCAATAAAATGGTGCCTGAGAGTCAGGCATGGCTGTAGAACCTGTTGGTCCCAGCACCCCAGAGACAGAGCCAGGCAGGTATCTGTAAATTTGAAGCCATCCTGGTTTACATAGTGAAACTCATCCTGGGAAAAAAATGCATGAAACATATATCATTTTAAGAAAGTCTTGTTTATCTGAAATCTCAGTGTAATTGGGCAACCTGTATTTAATCTGGAAACACTAATCGTGAAACGTTTCATTTCTATGGAATCAGTTTTGACAGTGCTACAACCACATGGACTCTGCTACTGACAATACAGAGAGCTCCTCAGTGTATGAGATTCGTGTAAGAGAACTGCAGGTTCCAGAAGCTTACAAGGAAAGAATGATCTCCATTATTATCAGAACCCTCTGTGGACTGAGGAATCATCGGAACCTCTCTCAAAGGAGAGCACCCTCTCTACAGCAGACGAACACTTATGCTCTGCTCATTATGGTGAGAACATCACACTTACGTTCTGTTCTAAATGGTGATAACATATTGAATGTATTATGCTCATTTCAGATGTATAGAGGAATGATTTAATGATAGGAGGTAATCTTGTAATAACTACCTTAAAATCTGATTTCCATGACATCTTTCTTCACCAATCCCCTAAACATAACTTAGAAAGTTATTCCAAGTCCCTTCAGGACCATGGCAGGTGGAACACAGCTCCAGAGTTAGCCATCTGGATCAAATTCTGAGCCCACCATCATCTGGATAATCACAGGCAACTGACTTTGCCTATGCTTCTGTTTCCTAAGGTACAAGGTGGGAAGTGTGTTAATTACCTCATGGTTGGTTGAGAGAATCAAATTAAGGAGTTACTTAGCCCAGTGCCTAGCACACATGCACTTAATAAATGCTGCCTATCATTAAATACAATTGCATTTGTGTTTTCGTTTACAAGCCCTTGGAAAGCAGAGAGAGGGTTAGCAGGCATTATTAAATTCTTTGAGATTTGGACCCGAGAGATGTTGGATGTGTTAATGGCAAATCTGTGAGAATAGACTCCTGGCTCTCATACTCTATATCACTGACAAGTTATTTAGTGGGTTCTTGGATTGCATGCATGTATTTCAAATGGTATCATTAAATTCTCCAAAACCCATTAATTTTATTCTCATACAAATATTCTAGCTGTTCATAGTCTTGGCCTCTCTAGCCCATTCTCTACAATCATCAGAGAATTCAACTTCAGAGATCAATGCACTGCATATCTGGCCATTCATATCCTCCCTTCATGCTCTTCCACGGAGCCCTAAAATGACTACATTTTTTTCTAATGCCCAAAGATGGCCTCCCCTCATCTGACCCCTGATGTAACTCTGCTCTGGGTCTGGGCACTCCTTCAGTGTCAGGCGGCTCCTTACTTTCCCAATGTGACTCTGGTCCACTCCCATGCTTGTGCCCCTGTCCAACTAAAAACCCCTTCTCTGTTTTGGGAGAAAGAGCACTGAGGTGACAGCCTTTGTTGCCCCTAAGAAGCAGAGAATCAACCTACCCGTCCATCCATCCCAAAGAGAATTCATGCGGGAGCATTCAGTCAGACAGCACGTTCCACACCTCCTTAAGACCCCAGCCTTAGAGAGCCTCATACCATCAATTGTAGAAAAAAAAAACCCTGAAAATGTTAATAGTAATTATTTGAGATAGGGCGCATGTGATATGCATTCTTTTGAAACTCCTAGTAGTTTTCAAATTTTCTACAAAAAATAGATCGACTTGAAGTCATTATTATTTAAGTAGATTGACTTGAAGTATTAAAACCTTGAGCTAATCTTACAGGGAACACTAAAGTGTAACTGTGTAGTAGCTATAGCACCACTACCCTGGGCCAGAATGATAATGGCAGCGATTCCGTGCACTTTCTTGGGTATGCAGACATGAGCAGAATATGGCACACTGCTTTTATAGGGGAGATGTAATTCTAAAGTCAAGAAATGATTCACTTGATGGAATCATTTATACAGACATATTCTCTAAGCTTTCAATGAGGACATAGCAACCTTTGCCGTGAGAAGGGAGGCAATTTGCTGAGTATTGAGTGGTGCACTGTGGAAAGGTCCACCTGAAGGTGCACTGTGGGAGAGTCCATGCTGAGCGGTGCACTGTGGGAAGATCCGTGCTGAGTGGTGCACTGTGGGAGGGTCTGTGCTGAGTGGTGCACTGTGGGAGGGTCCGCGCTGAGTGGTGCATTGTGGGACGGTCCGCGCTGAGTGGTGCACTGTGGGAAGGTCCATGGAGCAGCCTGTTTCCTAGCTTCAGCTCCTGCGTTCAGGCTTCTTTCCTCTGACCATCATGTGAGGATGGACTGCCTGATGGTAAACATTCTCTTGGCAATTACTTCCTCCCCAGAAGTGAAAATAATGACTTCTGGCTGGTGAACCTGAGATCTCCAGAGTAAAGGGACCTTCCTAAAAATATCACAATTTCAAACCTCACATCCTCAAAAACAGTCTGGGCAAATAAAAATGTGGTTAAGGCAAGTGGGGATGGTGAGATGGCCCAGTAGTTAAGAGGGCTTCCTGCTCTTACAGAAGACCCAAGTTCAGTTCCCAGTCTCTGCATCAGGCGACCCTCGTGTGTGTGTGTGTGTGTGTGTGTGTGTGTGTGTGTGTGTGTGTGTGTGTGTGTGAGTGAGAGAGAGAGAGAGAGAGAGAGAGAGAGAGAGAGAGAGAGGCAGAGACAGAGAGATAGACAGAGCAAGACAGAGACAGAGAGAGACTATGAGAAAGGTCCACATTGAAGGGTGCTCTGTGGGAAAGGCAAGAATAATAAAGTATTTTAGAAGATGAGATTTGCTAATTAAGAGATTATACAGCTCTTTGAGTGCCCTCCAACAAATGTATAGAGCACACAGTCAGCAGAGCTGCTGGGCATTAGAGCCATCAATGGACAGCGGTGGATAACCCTCTGACTCTTCCCAGTGTTTCCTTACAGCACTCATTTCCTTTCCCGCCTCATGCCGTTGTCTAAAACTTTTCACTGACCACATGATACAAATGAGTTAAAGTTTATGAGTTTCCAGCCCATGCAGAAGACTCTGGAACTTGCTAAAAATTTTAATATTACAATCTAATTTTTCTGTGCTATTTTTCAATCTCTCTGGGCTCAATGGACTTCTTCCCTTTCCAACTACTTAAGCTTCTAGGATTTAGGGAATTTCAGAATTGTAGACCTAGAATTCGATTTGAGAAGTACAAGCTTCATTTCTCTCCCACTCCCGGCAAGCCTCTGAGCGACCACTCTAAAGTGTGGGGGCGGGGGGGGGCGCAATAGTCCACTGTCCATGGAAGGAGCTAGAACACCTGTACGAAGGAGGCTCCTGTCTCCACAAAGCCTCTTTGTATCCAGCTGGCTTTACTTTTTACAATATTGTACTTACGTGGCCACCTCTGTATCTTTGGGCCCAGGGCTTCCTATCCAAAGTGCCTGCTTAAGTGTACCCAAACGCCCACTTCTGCTTGTAAGAGTCTGCTGTTTCTAGGCGTGTGGAGTCGTTCAGATTTATAAACAAAGCAAAGTCAAAACAATAAGCTCTGAGAGTTCATTTGTGTTTGATGGCCCTGTCTCAACGCTACAACAACAGCATCATCAACCTGTCACTGTTCTGTAGCATCTGCCCCCAGATGCCACCCAGGTCCACACCTGTGCGACCACAATGGGCATTGTGAGTCACTCTGTCTGCCACCACATAAAAAGCTAATTTCACATTCAGAATGTATGTTTTTTTTTCTTTCAATACCAATAGCAACAAGAGTGTGCCAAAAAAATTGGCCCTGAAGCTGTATTCTGTTTTTTAAACTGCAGAACACTCTTTCATAGTTTGACAGTTAAAATGCTGCAGTTAATGTAATAAACAGAGAATTTTTCTAAGTAGCCTGTCAAAACAAGTGACACTTTTTTTTTTAGCTAGTGAGTCTCAGACTCCGAACAATAGGAAGTACCTTTCAAAGCAACATCTTCATTATACAATCAAATTCTCAAAGTAATCTTCTCATCAAAGAATATTGTGTTATTTCTTTCTCAGTAATTATCAGAGTTCTGCAACGTCTCTGGCAGTGGTGACGGTTATAAATGCAGCTGTGCTGAGTTCAAACACCAGGGTCTTGGCCCGGCTGGCATGGAGCCAACGGATGCCTTGGTTCCACACTTCTCAGTGACTCGGCAGTTTGGGCAGTGACTGGGTCAACCTCCCCAGGACCTATGGACTTGGCCTCAGTCTCCAAGAGTGAAGTGCTCCCTTCCTCCTCCCTCCTCCCTCTAAGAACAGAAGTGCTGCAGGTGATTCTTAGCCAAGTTGGCTTCTTTCCTTTCCTCTTTCATAGAGTCAAGTGATATCTCCAAAGATCACTAGAAAATTGAAATATAACCAACCAAAAAATAGAAGTGGGGGAGTGTGTGTGTGTGTGTGTGTGTGTGTGTGTGTGTGTATGTAGAACTTGAGTGTCTGTCTCACAAAACTAGATTCCTTAGTTTCCACTCTTCCATCCCTTAGGAACCGCCACTCAAATAGGAAGAAAGTCTATAAGCCAAAAGGACCATTGGAAGCTCAATCCCAATGTTTGCCAAATTACAAAAAAAAAGGAGAAATAGGAAGAAAATCCCCAGACAATACATCGAGAATTATCAGTGAATCTTTATCTTGTTTGTTTGTTTGTTTGTTTGTTTGGAGACAGGGTCTCCAGATGTAATCCAAACCAGCCTGAACTTGCTGTGTGTTACCCTGCATAGCCTGAAACTCCAAATCTTCCTGCTTCCATTGCTAAAGTGCCTGAGCCCAGGCCTGAGCCACAATACCAAGTGAAAACCTGGCATTCAACAGTCAGAGGTCAACTGGGAAATGAACTTTCTTTGGAGATCTGGGTTTCTAGGGTTCACCTCGACTCATCGCAGTGTTGAGTGAAAATGGAAACAGCACCACCTCTCTTTTGGGGTGCCTTTTGGGGTGCTGGGATCAAACCCAAGCTTTTCTCATACACGCTGGACAAGTTCTTAACCCCCAACCCAGAGGATCTTATTTCTACAGATGAGTCATGAAACATAGCCATGAGGTCTAGCACATACAGAAGGTGCTCAATAAATGTCTGTCTGCCCCATTTGAATCTAATTTGGCAGCGATTTTCTTTTCTTTTTGTTTTTAAAGGGATCTGTTTACTTTTATTTTTTGTAAAGATTTATTTATTTATTTATTTATTTATTTTATATGTAAGTACATACTTCAGACACTTTTTCTTCTCTCTTTGGCCCTGCTCATTCCGGCCCCACAGACCCAAAGATTTATTTATTTATTATATGTAAGTACACTGTAGCTGTCTTCAGACACCCCAGAAGAGTGCATCAGATTTCACTATGGATGGTTGTGAGCCACCATGTGGTTGCTGGGATTTGAACTCAGGACCTTTGGAAGAACAGTCAGTGCTCTTAATTGCTGAGCCATCTCTCCAGCCGGGTAGCACTCTTCTCTTTGGATTACAGTGTATGAACAGCTTACTCTTTTTACATTTTAATATACATGGTAAGTGATCAGAAATGTTGGTGAATCCAAAGGCATTTGTGCCTCTTTGAAGCAAAGAGCTGAGGAAGAATTGGCAGGGGCTATGAACTCACTCGATCACTGGCAAATGCTTCCTAGAGCCTTTCTTGTTGGCCTGACTATTCCACAAGAAGAACAACTCCCCTCTCCACAGAACAGGATGCTAACACACACTACCTTGTCCATCACAGGATGCAGTACAATCCCGATTGAATTGTGGCTCTCAGGTCTTGAGAGCTACCTTCTGCTCACCCAGAGTTCCAGAAAGAAGGAACAAGCCCCTTGTTCCTACTTAATTCCACAGCATCCAGGACTGGTCAACAAGAAACATGGCATTGTGTGATCGTCTTTCACAGACCCCCCCCCAGCTTTTAGCTGCCTGTCAGCAGGAGAGAGCTGTTTGCAGGACACATGCGGCAGGCCCCTCTGACATCGAATGCCTTCAGTATCCCTTGGTCTTCACCTCTCCCCAGTGGATGCCAACAGCCTGGAATGCGTGCATGAATTCTGACAACCTGAACACCTCCATACATTTCCAAATGCCTTAGAGTCATCTCAGCCAGAGTGACAGTGGTTGGGATGACCATGACAGCAAGAAACCAGCAAAAAGAGAATTGACCCAGGAAATGATGAGGAAGGACAGGTGGCGGTTGAATGGGTCAAGAGAAAGGGATGCAGTCTGACTGGAGAGAAAGTGTAGTTTCTGATGACATTGTTCATTTGAGTTCTAACACCCCAGGGAATTCTTGTGTCCTCAGCCACCCTCCCCATGATCTTTCAGGGCAGACAGAGCATAAATTGGCTGGGCAGGTTCCTTGGACCCTACTTCTGCTTAGGTCAGTGAAGCTCTGGCTTTTCTATTTGATATTTTGGAATCTTCTATCAAATTTCTGTTTGAAGAGAGGGTACTGAGACTGAAAGAGCTGACAGTCATGGTTCTAGAGTTAAGGACGATAGTACCAGCTGGGATGAGGGAAAAGGCCTTTGAAATGCTCTGTGTGGGAGATTAAGCCCCAAGAGAGAGTTTGGACAAAGGGAACATGGTGTGACAAAATGACATGTGTTAAAAAAGCCCGTGCAGCCTGGAGTATGGGCCAGTGAAAGGCAAAGAGTCCTGGGGGAAGGAGATAAAGCTATACTCAGAGGCTATTGTGAATTGGTCTGAGGGGCAGAAGCTGGCGAAGTCTGTCTGAGGGATGGCTCTCTCTTGGAAAGTGCCCAGTGGACATAGCAGACATAAAATTGAATGTTCTTACAGAGACCTGATAATAAAAGGTCGGCTGAGCCCTGGACTCAGAGTTGACATCGGTGGCTGCCTGGCACTGGTTGTACGGCGAAGGGAGGTTTTATTTCCAGCATGAAAATATAAGCCTGGATGTGGTACTTCCAAATCTAGTCCCAAGCCATTCCTACTTCAAAGGTCTCCCGAGTGGGAAAGAATGGGAACAGTCATAGTTTGCATGCCCTGGAGGGATCAGGGAAATGTCTAGCATCTAACAGGACCTTGGTAGGTGTTTCCTTCTTTGGCCTAATTAAATATCTCAAGGTTGTCAATGTCAGGTTGTGGTCAGCTGTTGGCAGACCAGGGAGTTTCCAGCTGCCTCACTGATTGAATGGAGGCCTTAAGGGGGTTATCAAGATGCATGGATGGATAGATGGATGGATGGATGGATGGATGGATGGATGGATGGACAGACAGGACGGATGGATGGACGATCGATGGACAGGAGGGTGAGTGGATGGGTGGATGGGTAGATGGGAAGATGGATGGGAAGATGGATGGATGGATGGACAGACAGGCGGACGGACGGACAGACAGACGGACGGATGGATGGACAGATGGATGGATGGGCAAATGAGTGTAACACAGGTATGAGAGTTTTGCTTCTGAGGACTTCTACCTCTAGCACTATGAAGAAAGGGGCTGCCGCAGCCTTGCCTAGAAGCAGACCAGTTTCTGTTTGCCATTGGCCAGAGGTCATTTAATATGGGGGCTCCAGTTTGATATCCTGAGCTGCTGCTAAAGATCTATAGTTTAAACTCACAGGAGGGGAAAGCAGAGTTTTGGGGGTCAAAGTTAAAAACATAATAGAGGCAAGACCACTGCTGTCTCTCCCCGTTGTTGTCTCTCCTCTGATGTGGGGGAAGGCCAGGACTTTTGCCTCTCGTCCCTCCCCAGGGTACCTGCAGCAACCTGGGGCAGTCAGAAATGCTGCTGCTGGCTCTCACTTACGGTTTGCGCAGGATCATCCTCATGTGGGCGTCAGGGCCCATCTGTGACAGCAGCAGCATGGTGTCCTGGAGCTCTTCATCACACTCCTTCTTCTCTTCCTCAGTGGGCAAAGGGGCATCCTCATGATCGTCATCCAGAAATCGATAAAATAAATATTTGTCTTGGAAATGGCGCTCCTGATCCACTGTGGGAAACATGGAAGCAAGGGTCAGCTAGCTGGGGCTTGAAGCTGTGTCCCACACTTCCCTGCCAGGCAGCTGAACAGCGGAGTCTGAGTCCTTCAAACTCCACCTCACCCAGGCGTGGCAGCCGGGAGTGAGGCTATGCCATCTGTAGTCAGCTCAGCTGTAGCCGCGTGGACCCCACCCGACTTTGCCTTCCCGGGCCTCCTGCGGAGCACCTGCCAACTTTTATGGAATGAGCATACTATGCCTTGGTGGCCTTTTCTACAGTGTAGAGCGTGTGTCCCAAACTGGTAAATTCCTGTCAAAGAATACTTATTTGAGAGAACAGTCTTACAGGAGACATTCCTTTGGGAAGTCAGATCTTATGCTTTTCTTTCCATACGCCGTTAGGCATACTTCTCACCACACTTGGAAGGATGGTTACAAGAGTATTAATGAGGGATATGAACAGAGCCAACTAGACCATGCTTCTAGGTCATAGATTCCTTGAGGGAAACTGTGGTCATTTTCTTGCAGAGAAATGCTCCTCCCTTTCTTTTGGTATGTCTGGGGACTCAAATCCAGGAACTCACACATATTAACCAAGTGATCAACAAGAAGATCTAGGTCTCTGTTAGAAAAAAAGGCTGGACTAGGATAGAACCTCTTGTCTAAATGTCTGGACTTCATTTAGTCCCTTTATAGCATGGGTTGTCGATATACTCAAAAGACAAAGAACACTGGTAGACCCTTCCAGATCCCTAAAACAGGGATGGCCACAGCCCTGGCAGCAGCAACATATGGGTACTTCTTACAAAACGATATGCTTAGAATCCATCCCAGACCTGCAAAGTTGGAGTCTGCATTTCAACAAGAGCCCCAGGTGATTGGTATGCACATTAAAGTCTGAGAAACTCAAGCAAAATTATTATTCCCATGTTCCCAGGTGTCGGCGAGTGAAATGGATGATTTGAATATTTTCATGTTTAGAAAAGTAGTCTTAAACAAGTGGCATTAGCTGTTCAGTGACAGGCGCCCGCCAGCCCCCGGATAGCTCTTCTGTTCAGTGAGAGCTGCCGCGGTGACCGGAGACAGCAATTGCAGAGCGCAGCTCTGATTTTAAATATGGTCATCCTGCCGGTATACAAATTGGCTCTCCCAGACAGTGGCACAGCTAAAAGGCAGTGTCTGAATTCATTACTGACTCTCATGTCATCAGCCCAGCCACACATTTCATTGCTCTCTCACTCTGCCCCTGCATCAAGACCGCTATGCAATGCTTGCAGTATAATCACACTATCAATGAACCATGAATGCAAACTAATAAACATAATTGGAGCTGATGCACTCTGGTTGCAATTTCATTTTCCTTTCCTTCATTCTCGGAAGTTAGGAAGGTACAATGTGGAACATAGCAATCAATAGCATCCGCTCGCTGCATTTGTATTACTAAATGAAGATGCTAGCTTGGTGGTTCTTTAAGGGGATCATAATTCTTTCTTGCCCATTCGGGAGTTCAGCAAGAGCTTACCCAGGGAAATACGCTTTGTATTTCTTGAGAATTTTCCAGAGCCTGTGGCTCGTCTTACCATGATTGAGGACACCATCTTCCAGCAAGACTTGCCACATGCCAACAGCTTGAGTCCGGGAGTGAACACAGGACGTCTGCTGTACCATCCAGTCTACCAGCTCAGTCCCAACACAGCATTGTCTAAAGGAGAGGAGACACAGGAGATAGGAAAGCCATACTTTTGCAGAGAGAGAGAGAGAGAGAGAGAGAGAGAGAGAGAGAGAGAGAGAGAGAGAGAGAGAGGATAATCTTCCAGAGGAATATGGCACCATAAGAGGAATCCAGGGCAGGGAAAGCACTATAGGGTATATAGCTTTAGGCCCTTACCTCTTCTAAGCAGGGTCATGTCAATAAAATAACACTATAATACAAAGCACTAGGCAGTTCTAAGGTCTGGTAGAGGCAAAGTGTTATCCCTTCCTTCTAAGTCTATCTTTATGAGCTGGTCCCAGAACCCCTCAGCATGAGGGGTGTTGGGAAAAATAAGCAATTAGCAATGCAAATCTCTCCGACAAAGTTCTATATAATGAGCATTGACACATACAACTACAGAGCCTGTCATCTGACAACACCAAATGTTCCCTGTATATTCATATGCTAGTCCCAAAGCTGGCCCCTGTGGTGAGTTGGTCTAGGTAGACAAACTATGTGTATTAGTTAGGAAATACACAATTATACAATTAATGGGGTGAGAAAATAGAGCAGGTCCTCTGTGTGTGTGTGTGTGTGTGTGTGTGTGTGTGTGTGTGTGTGTGTGTAAGGGAGAAAGTGGACTCTTGAGGGACAGTAGAATAGGGCAGGGAGGCTCAGAGCAGCTGATGGCATGCAGCTGGGCCTGACTTACTGGTTGTCTCCCTTTGCGTGCTATGGATGGGAGCACCTCTGGGAATGAGCCGAGACTAGGCAAACCTAAAGAATCCTATCGTGAACTGAAGCAGGTTCCCTGCCCTGGGCCAGTTTGGGGAAATATCTTGAAGCAGAGAAGCTTTGAGGTAGAACAACAGGCTTGCTATCCATTAGCTATGTGACTTTGGCCAGCTCTCTGGTTCTGTTTCCTTCTCCAGCTCCAGGATTCTAGAATCTCTGGAATCTCTGAGAGTTCCTGGAACCCACTGATCCTGAGCCAGGAAGGACTGCTGAGGCCAGTCTACACCCATCTATCACCTACCAAAGGGTGAGGAGACACCTACATCTTCATTCTGAACTAAGCATATACTAAGCATATAGAATAAACAAGTATCTCTTTTATAAATTGGTCATTTATTAGTGCAAAAGTTCCTATAAAAGTAGAGAAATAATTTTATTTGACTTTTAATCCAATGATTGCTCTTAAAGTAAAAAAAAAAAAAGAGCAAAAGCAGCAGCGAGGACTCAGAGTATCGAGTTTCTAGGAAAGACACAGGACTTTGGAGTCAGAATACACAGCAGGGCGCACAGCAGAGCCCTGGGTATCTTTTCCACTAAATGACACCCACACTTCAGAACTGACTGACAACCTGAAGCATAGTGGTCATTGGGAGCGACACTGATTCTGGAGGGGTCTCAACTCTCTGACACTGGAGCAATCATATCATGGGACAGAGAGCAGGAGGGAGAGAGAAGGTGGAGCTTGCCAGAACAGATCTGGGACAAGAACTCCAACTGCTACGGGAGAAGAATCTACGTCTGGGGCTTCCGGTGAAGCCCTCTGGTCGTCACCAGCAGATCATTAATTTGTGTCATAGGGTGTGGGACAGATATAACACCTCCATGTCAGGACGGTGCAAGGAAGAGATCAGTTTCTGACTTCCAGTCTCCAGTATTCGTCACCAAGCATGACATATTTAATGGAATTTCCCTAACACAAGTCAATAGCTGGGGGAAACCTTACCCACATCTTAAGAGAGAAAAATAATTGAATTATTTAAAGAAAAAGATCTTTTTCAGCCATGTGAGATTTTTTGAGGTCAACTTAAAGCTAAAGAGTCAAAGTATCAAAGGGGCTGAACTCGGGGTGTGGGGGGGGGGAACTGAGACACATGCGTTTTAGTTTTAAATCTTGACTCTCCTTAGAACTGTAATAGTGTAGATGAGCCACAGAGTCCAGACAGATTAACTTACTGGGCTGCAGAACAAGACTTACAGATGTAATTTCTGAAAATAGTCATCTAGTGAGCAGAGGGCTGGGAGCTGGCTCAGTGGCTAAGTCTGCCGCACAAGCCTGAGGACCTGAGTCTGAATTTCCAGTATAAAAAGCTAGGAGTGACCAGGCACATGCATGTCACTGTGACAGGCAGAGACGGGGCATCCCAGGGGCTTGCTGGATGCCAACTGAGCTCCAGGTTCAGTGAGAGACTCTGTCCCAAAGATGGACAGTGATAGAACAGGTACCCAATATCCTCCTCTGGCTTCAGTAAGTATACACCCCCTCTCCCGGGTTAAACTAAAATAAACTGTACTAGAAAACAAATTCCATAAAAGACGTGTATATTTTGTTCACTCATGTGTCATCAGCCTGCAATACTATGACTTAAAAAGAAATCTCTGGGTTTGGCAATCATCCACTTGGTTTAAATCTTGCTTGTGTACTCACTAGATGTAAGATTTAGTGAAGGGAAACTATTCAATCTCTTCACCTTAGATAAAACTAATCTCAGTTTTATTGTCTGAGAAATGGACACAGATCTAGACATACCTTTCTAGTAGGGATGTGGTGGGTCACATATGGGAATCAATAGAGGATAAGTAAGGCCTGTGTGAATGTTAACTGAACTTAGTAGGTCCACTGAACGATGCTGACAAACAGGCACTCCTCTTTGTTCAAGCCTGCCCAAGTTAGCTAAGGAGGGACTTGCCTGTAATTCTGAGGTTAAATCAAGTTTAGGCTGGATCCTGGGGACCTTATAAAAGGGGCTATCTGTTCTACTTTCATAAAGCATGGGTTGGAGGGGCCAAGCTATTAGAATGAGCAGACATACCTGTATGTCTTTAGGTGGTATTTTCTGTCTCTTATCATGTGGGGAGCTCGAGAGAGAATGGCAATTCGTAAAATTTTTCCAGCTCTGAGGATCTTCTCTGAAGGGACCTGTGTGTTAATCAGATGGGAGGAGGAGAGGAGAAAAGGAGAGTTTATAGAAGGCAAATAAACCCAGTGAATTCTCAAGCCATTGTCTAATCAGAGTCTGGATGGGCAAACATAACTTACTCATACATATTTACATTGTTCACTCGTGTGACATGTCACTGTTTTATGTGGGGAACTGAGAAACGCTGCATATTTATTGACTCTAGGAAGTGCGCGTGAGGCGCCCTGACATGGTGCTCTGACACAGGAACCACCTCCAGTGGTACTTAAGAACGGAGCTGGGACGGCTCATCAACCCACCTACATCCCATTACCTTGGTAATGGTGTGAGCAGGACGGAGAGGAACGTGAGGTTCAATGAGAGGTGTCTGAAAAATAAAATGTTAAAGCAAAGAAAAATTAAACAAAAAAGTTCAGTAAAGAAAATTATGGGTTGGGGATAATAAGAAATACCTTTTTTTTTCATGAAACTCAAAATAGAATTTAAAAGAGAGAGAGAGAAGCCACCTGAAGGAACTTGAATGCACCGGCATTCAAAGGGCAAATCGGACCGTTCGGTTTGCCAACATTTAAATATAAATTGTTTAAAAAATGGAAAAAAACAAACAGGGATGATTTGATGTTTGTAGGCTCAGTGAGGAGGGAAAAGGCAGCTTGGTCAGAGCCTGACAAACATCAGAGCGGGAAGGAAGCAAAACATGATAAACAGTCAGAGGTTGAGTGACCCGTCCTGGCTGCGGATAAAGTATTGATTGGTTTAGGTGGGAATGAACTGAGCGATACCCTTTTCTCTTGTGTGGTCTGACTGAGTCTAGAACTCAACGGAGGCAGTTGGTATGCCTTTCTTTTTCTGAGAAAGCTGTGCAGCCTTCAAAGTTCTATGCCAAGTCAGACCAGCTCCAGGATCGAGACAGCACTCTTTGTAAGAAACACAGTCTTCAGACGGGTGCTATATGACTGAATCTGTGGAGGAATCTAGTCTCTACAGCATGGAACTCCTTAATCTTAGTCATCTCACATATCTGGCAATGACCTTTTGAACGTGGCTGGTCAGAGGTGGTGGAGGCTGTTGGAGACACTTCTGACACGCATGGCGCTAGGTTATTTGTTTGGAGCTTTAGTAGACTGGGGCTCCTGACCTATATACAATACCGGCTTCCTAAAAATGTACCCATCTTTATCACCAGAACCGGTGTGTACTGCGTTACATGGGGAAACAGTGATGTGGGTGTGGCTAAGGATCAAAATAGGGACACTTGATGTTTCTGGGGGTTTCTGTTAAAACAAAAACAAAAACAAAACAAAATTGTGAGAATATCAGGCAAAATACCAGCATTTAACAGCAGAAAGAAGAGCAGTCAGCAACAGGATCCGGGAGTGTAGGAGGCTTCACATGAAAATAGACAAGGAGAGAGAGAGAGAGAGAGAGAGAGAGAGAGAGAGAGAGAGAGAGAGAGAGAGACCCTTGAGCCTCCCAAAGCATCCCAGTCTTGCTGACGAGAGGCTCACACTGGAGGTCTAGACTCCAGCACTGTGGGCTCGTAGATTTGACTGTCTGGGTCCACTCAGTGAGTGACGATTTGTTAAGAGTGGTCTCCAAACACTGACATAGAGATTGTAACACTTTCTATAACACTTCCCTGCGCTTTGCAAATAGGAGATATTTACAGTGAGACTACATTGATGATTTCATCTCTCCTCATTTAAAGTACATAAGCACTGAGGGAGATGACAGCCAGTATTAGTTTTAAGAAACATTTTAAACCTCAATGTGAATATACACAAATAAACATTATATTTGCCTTTAGCGATAGCACATTTCAGGCAGGTTGGTGCTTTTAACATTATAATGAAGTTAAGGTGTGGGCACGGACACTAGACTTTGAAAACGAGACGCATTTTTGTTTAGAATGGCAGCAGTCTCCTTGAACTCACCCCTTTCAACATTTTCTTCAGGAGACTGGCATCCAGCAGACCCCACCCACGGAAACTGACAGTGTCACCACTTAGAACAAGTACAGACCGAAAGACGTGGTCCAGTTTAAAAATGGCATACCCGATAACTCCTGTGCTCCTCACGGTACACTCGAGATGGGCGAGGGTCTGTGCGACCATGGTACTCCCTCACTTAGCCCAGAGCCTGACTAGCGAGGGTATGGGTCCCTGAAACATACAGCTAAAAGTTGTTGTGGGTTAGCATTTTGTCTAAGCTCCGCCCCACGGTTACCTGGCAACAACCAGGCATGCCTGACTCACTATAAAAGGGACTGCTTGCCCCCTCTCCCCCTCTCCCCCTCTCTTCTCTCTCTCTCTCTCTCTCTCTCTCTCTCTCTCTCTCGCGCGCGCGCGCGCGCGCTCTTGCCTTCCTGCTCCCTCTCTGTCCTCTTACCCCTTTCCCCCTCTCCACATTTTAGTGGCCTCTACCTCTCTACTCCTCTTCTCTGCCTTTCTCTCTCTCTACTCCCCTCTCAACTCCCCTCTCCATGCCCTGAATAAACTTTAATCTATACCATACAGTCCTGTGGCTGGTCCCTCAGGGGGAAGGGACACTTCAGCATGGGCCCGCGGAGGCACCCCCTTCCCCCATACCTTAGCATGTATCTACTACCAAAACATATTCCTTCTCTCTTTATCTTTTTGTCAAACACAACACTGTGGACTTCTCAAGTATGAACTTCAGCTCCACAGACCCTGTCCCTTCTGTACACAGGTAGCTTCATACATCTATGGGCTTTTCCCGGTAACTGGTCTAATTGTAAATGCATCTGGTTATTCTAGAAAGTGATGGTAGACACTCATCCCTTCCTCCTTTCTGGAAGAAGAGGTCTAGAGTAGGTGGATGTGGGGTTTGTTTTCTGGTCCACCTTTTCTTTCCTATGAAAAGCTGACACTTCCACCCCCCACCCCACCCCCCAGTTTTGTCTCTGAGAGGCTGGCTAATTTGGAGGCCAAGAGGAGGCCCAACTGATAAATGGTTTGTTTGTTGTTTGTTTGTTTGTTTTTGGTGGGCTGAATGACACTATTTGATGATTATATACATTTTTATTTGCCCCTACTATATTGTAACAAAATGGGGAAAGTGGTCCTTAGTTTAGTTTATTTGTTCAATGGCTTTTTTTTTTTTTTGGTTCCTTGGAACCTTGAAAAGAAAGAATTGCTAAACTAGAGGAAGCATCAAGCTTCAACCAAAATGTTCCCTTTGATTTGTGACTTCTAAAGACACAAAATGTTCACAAGGTTCTTTCAGCTGGACAATCCTAGTACCAGCTCCAGGGCCAGGAGTCTGTTTCATCTGTTGAAAAGCAACGTTCTCCAACTGTCTCCAACCTTCTCCAGCTCAGACTTGTTGGGTTTGGAGCATCACCATGAATGGGTGCTTTGAGGAGGGGATGCCCCTTTATTTAAATAAAGCCTGTGATGGACTCATGCAGCGGAATCAGGGAGAGTATCCTCTTCAGAGAGGAGGACTTTGATTTTGAAGGGAATACCACATTGACTCAGGAAGTCTGGGAAAGTGCCAGTACCTGCCAGTCAATGTTGATACAGATGGAACTGAGACGGGCTGCCAGGGTTGCTGGGAAACCATCCAGCCAAGGCTGGTCAGGGACGAGTGTGACTACTTTGCTTTTAGGTCTATCGACTTATTTTCCCTTGCCTTTCAAGTAAATTTCCCCTTGGCTATGCTATAGATCAATAAGGAAATTTATTCTAGCTGGATTTTGTGAATACTTAGGAAAGGCAGACAAAGTGTGATAATTCTTGTGAACCGTCCAAGTAAGAGCGCCTGCCCTAGAGCATGCCCAAGTTTGTGTGTGCCTACCACGCTTCTTCATTGGTGCTAGCTCCATCTCACTACTATTTTGTTTTTTACTGTGCAAACTGAGGCTAGAGGCATGCAGGGACTAGCCTGAGTTCATAGTGCTACTATCTGGGATGGCTAAGCATTCAATCTGGGGCTAGCTCACTCTGGAGCAGTGGCTCTCAGCCTTCCTGACGCTGCAACCCTACAGTTCCTCATGCCGTGGTGACCCCAACCATTAAATCATTTCATTACTGCTTCATAACTGCAATTTTACTACTGCTATGAATTGCAATGTAAATAGATGATATACAGGATGTGACTCCTCCCAAGGGGTCTTGACCCATAGGTTGAGAACCACTGTTCTAGTGTCTACATCCCAGGACCAGTTACCACCACCACAGCCTCTGCTGCCACCACCAACTCTTTTCTTCCCCAAATATCTTGGCTCTCATGTTGGAAGACTTTGTATGGTTTGATTAAAGTTCACTTAAAGGAATACAACATGCCAGGCAGCCCTTCTAGTCCAGATATCAGATTTGATCTTACAAATTTTCAGCAATAAATAGTCACTTTAACTAACTGAGATCACACCCATTGGCAGCACTTAGAATGCTTAGTCATAATTAACTTTCTAAAACACATCTTGTGGTAGTTTAAATAAAAATGCCTCAATAGGCCAATAGGGAACGGCACAATTAGGAGGTGTGGCCTTATTGGAGGAAGTGTGTCATGGGGGGGGATGG
This sequence comes from Tokudaia tokunoshimensis, assembly GCA_036184795.1. Lineage (NCBI taxonomy): Eukaryota > Metazoa > Chordata > Mammalia > Rodentia > Muridae > Tokudaia > Tokudaia tokunoshimensis. The sequence continues at coordinate 46,385,625 of BTHU01000004.1, read as the reverse complement.
GAGTGGGCTTTGAGGTCTCAGAAGCTCAAGTTAGGCCTTGTGGTTCACTGTCTCTTCCTTCTGTCTGAGGATCTCTCAGCTACCTCTGCAACACCACGGCTGCCTGCACGTCCCCATGGGAATAATGGACTAAACCGCTGAAGTATAAGCCACCAAAACATTTTCCTTATTAAGAGTTGCCATGGTCATGATGTCTCTTCAGAGCAATAGAAACTCTAAGACACAACTTGATTAGAATAAAACATCTACCTTGAGGAGCTATACCTCAGGTATAAGATAAGTATACCAGACAAAGACTGTCATGGAAGTCCATGCAGGGCAATAGAAGGCATTCAGAGACCTCACTAGAGAGGGAATTCTCTGCTGGGAAATAGTTTTACGGGTAGGGGAGGCTAGGGAAGCTAGACAGACCCCCTCAGCCAAGCCCCATGTTGGCAGAAGAAGCCCTTGGGAAGAGAGCAGAGGAAGAAAGAACTGGAACTTGGAGGGTCTCAAGAACCCTCAAGGCATGGCTACTGCTCTTGATACCACCAGTCTATCTGCTGCCAAGAGGCAGGCAAGACCAACCCATACCCAATCTCCCTCTGCCTCAGAAGCTAGAGAAATAAGAGAATCATTCTGTTATATCAATAACTAGGTTAAACAGGAGAGAAAGAAATAGCAGTATAGTTATATTAGTGTGAACCAAAGCAAGAAAACCTGTCTTCTACCTCATTATATCTACAGGACAGGAAGTAGAGGACAGGAAGCCAGGAAACATGCTTGCAGAGACCAACCCCATACAGAGCATGGGAAGGACACAGACAGGATCTGAAGGCTCACACGATCATGGCAGCCACAGACTGGAACAGAGTCTTACCATGCAGTACCCCAGACCCCACCACCACTACCACCACATGCTGCTGGCTGTCCTATATCCTCCGGGCACATTTCCAGGCACAGAAGAAGAAGGCAGATGGGAAGCTATTACAGCCCAGGGGCTTCATTAATGATTGCTTGGTTTGTGTCCAAGAGCTGGCCTCCTGTTATGACCTGTAGCTAGAATGCACACATCACAAGGGGCTGGACAAGGAATGGGCTCTCTCTGATTAAATTCCATACACTTCAACACACTCTCATGTGTTGATAGAAATTCCTGTGGGCACGAAAGAGTCCACACCAGGCTGTGAACACGTGATTCTCAAAGGCGGGCAGCGAGGACAGATAAGGGCAGAAGCGTTCTGCATTTTCTTGGCTGTCTCCCCTGAAGACTTCCCTCAGGACTAGCTGTAATTGGTTTTTGTTTGTTTTAGGGAAGGGGTGCTATTTCAACTGCATTTTATTATGTTTCTATTACCAGTGAAAGGGGAAAGCGGTGAGGAAAAAAAATATTCCTTTTGGCAAGTGAGCCAATTTAGAAATACTAATCAGGCAATGAAAAGTGTGAATCCAGCTTCCATTACAAGGTGCACAATAACACCCATGCAGATATAATGAGGTAGATGAGGACTTGTAATAGGCCTCACGAAAAACCATATTCAGACCCCTTTGAAAGCAGGGTGATTCTTTTTAGGCAAGTGTTTGCTCACAGAATCCTTTTGCAAGGCACAACATCTTAAGCCAAGAGACAAGAATAGCAAGGCAGACAGAGACACAGAGCTCAGGGCAGACGCCAGCAATCCAGGGCAGTTAAAAAAAAAAAAAAGTCATGGCAGTCACATCCAACAGGGTCCAGGGGCTTAATGAAGGCCTACAGTGTGCAAAGTGATGTGAAAGGCTAAATCGGGGATCAGGATGGAGAAAGTGCCTGATGTAAATGAGCTCTTGAACTTTCTAAGGGTTCAAGACTTAGCAAGTCCATCAGAGATCACAGATGAATGCTCCACGACTTTCAAATACCCACCCCCCCTTCTTATTTCTGATGGGCAAGAGAAAAGAACATACAATTTCTTACTGAAGATGACATTCGTCTAGGCATTAATAGCCCCTGTTTTGATATTTCAAAATAATGCAACTAAGCCTTTGAAATGTCTGCCTCATTCTTGTCATTACCAGGACGTCATCACTCTAGTGCTGGGCCGACGAACTGCAACTCAGGACTAAGACTCATAGGTGGATTCCATGACTTTGAAATCACTAAGCTTTTCCATCTGTGAAATCATGGAAACATTTTCTCCAGTCTCCTTTGGCTTCTGTCTATGAGGGTTTTCTTCCTCTTAGCCAGTGGTCCCCAACCTTCCTAATGCTGAAACATTAATACAATTCCTTTAAAACAGTTCTTCATGCTGTGGTGACCCCCAACCATAAAGTTATTCCCACTGCTACTTCATAACTGTAATTTTGCTACTGTTATGAATCCTAATGTAAATATCTGTGTTTTCTGATGGTCTTAGGAGACTCTCGTGAAAGGACTTAATTTTAACCCCAAAGGGCTTGTGACCCACAGGTTAAGAACTGCTGCTCTGAGATTTTCCTAGCTCAAAACTAGCCCAGAGAGAAATGCTTTCACATGACCGGTGCTTAGAAGGCCCAGCAAAATGAAAACAACTTCTCTTGGGCTCATCAGAGAACTGAGGCTCCTCCAGTAAACACTGCCAGCCTGGGATCTGCAGGTAGAGGCGCTCCAGCAGGGGCTGAGGTCAGCTGACCTGTGGCAACAGCTTCACAGGGATAGGAGGCCTTGGACAGGACTCCTGCAGAGCTGCATGAGCCTGAATGTGGACCAGCTTAGAAACCCCTGGTGGTAAGCAGCCATCTTGGCTGAGCCCTGTAGCTCTGTGTTTTACTTATTTTAACCCCAGAAGGCTCTCATGGTGAAGAGTCAAAAGGCCTGCTCTCCAGGAAGCGACTCCATGGAGTCTGAGTCCACATGGAGGAGGGGATTTAGCATCCACCTTCCTACATTAGCTGACTGGGAGAGCAGGAACTGAGAGGCAGTCATGGGGGCTCATAAGTCCCACCCCTAATGACAACTGATTGGAGGGAGAGCAAGTGGTGTTGAGGAACAGAGGCCCAGGGAGGCTACCGAACCCCTCAACTGGGTGGGCCTGCCCCTGCACACACTGACAGCAATAAATGGATTCAGTGGGGAGAGAAACAGGGAAGACAGTTGGAAGAGAAAGGTAGAAAGGACATTGAGAAGGACTGGGATGTGCAGGGGTAGATTTGATCGAAACACCATTCATGCATATATGAAATTCTCAATAAAATAAATTTTAAAAGGAAGAGTCTAGACTTTAGAATCTATAGGTTTAAGAAAAGTACAAAACAAAACAAAAGCAGTTGTGAAGGTAACAGATCAGGGACGCAGTCTGACTAACAGGATCCTTCCACCCCTCTCACACCTCCCCCAGGGCCAGAATAAAACCAGTAAGTGGAAAGAGCTACCAGACTAGCTCCTTTTTCATTTATTGACTTATTTTATGTATATATGAATGTCTGCTTGTATATACGTCTATGTATCCCATGAGTACCTGGTGCCCCGAGAAAGCAGAAGAGGGTATTAGATTTTCCTAGAACTGGAGTTACAGAGGGTTGTGAGCTGCTATGTTTTGATTTGGGGGAACTGAACCTGAGTCTTCTGTAAAAGCAGTCAGCGCTCTTAACTCTGAGACATCTCTCTGGCCCTGATTCCAATTCTTTCTAAGGAGCCCTTACCAGCAAACACACAAGAGCACTAGAAAAATGTGCACATTCTAACCTGTTCTACTATAGCAAACATTAAGCTCCACCCATTTCCTGGACAGCAGAAAACTTTAGGCTAAAGATGTATGAGGTCATCTGAATGAGAATGCCCCATAGGCTCACACGTTTGAAGGCTTGGTTCCCAGTTAGTAGAAGTATTTGGGAAGAATTAAGAGGTGTGGCCTTGTTGGAGGAGGTGTGTCACTAGGGGTGGGGTTTTGAGTTGCAAAGCTCAGACTGGCCCAGTCTTCTCTCTCTCTCTCTCCCTCTCTCCCTCTCCTTCTTCCTCTCCCTCTCTCTCCCCCTCCCCCTCCCTCTCCCTCTCCCTCTCTCTCTCTCTCTCTGTCTCTCTCTGTCTCTCCCTCTCCCTCTCCTTCCCCCTCCCCCTCCCCTCCTCCTCTCTCTCCCTCTCCCTCCCTCTCTCTCTCTCTCTGTCTCTCTCTCTCTCTGTCTCTCTCTCCCTCTCCCTCCCCCTCCCCCTCTCTCTTCCTCTCCCTCTCTCTCTCCCTCTCCCTCTCTCTCCCCCTCCCTCTCCCCCTCTCTCTCCCTCTCCCTCTCTCTCTGACTACTGCCTATGGATCAGAATGTAATGCATTCAGTTACTGCTCCAGCACCGTGACTGTCTGCTCCCCGTCATGATGATAATGGACTAAGCCTCTGAAACTGTAAGCCAGCCCCCAATTAAATGCTTTCTTTTATAAGAGCTACTTAGTCATGACGCCTCTTCACAGCAATAGAACAGTAACTACGGCAGCCTGTTTACCTCCGTTTTTATCACAGACTCCATCTTGTTTGACTTTCAGTAACAAAAATTAGAAGGCATGATAAACAAGAGAGACCAGTTTGAAGCACAAACCAAACACTGGAACTTAGATGCGATACAGTCTTTGAATGGCCAGACAGGAAGTTTAAATTAGTAATGTTAAGTTAAATACGAAAGATTATTCTACTGGCAGCACTAATGAAATTGTATGCAAAAATGCATTGGGTAACATAACTAAACAAAATGGCTTTCCCACCGCCTCCTACCACCCTCCTACACACACACACACACACACACACACACACACACACACACACACACACCCCACATACTGTTGAGCCCAAAGGAACTGTTTGGACTTGTAACTCTCAAACTTAACATTTTATTTCTTTCAAGACAGGGCTGCAGGCAGTTAGTTTCTACAGGCAGGGAGATACAAATGCTAAGAAAAAAAATCAAGCAAACCACAGATCAATAGTTCTACAAAGAAAGACATCCATGAGCTCAGCAGCAGAATGTACACAAACCACTAGGGAAAGAGTCAGTGATTGTGAGCACAAGTCAGCAGACACCTTCCCAACTGAAATACGAAGATAAAAACATACTGTCCCATGTCCAAACCCAGACTGTCTAAGCATGCTGAGGCAATTTCAAAGGCAAGGCACATATGAGATTAGAAACACACATGTACTCACAATACCACGAGAAGAAAGTTAAGAAAAAAACTCACAATACCACAAGAAAATGAAGAGAATAGATACTTTAATAATGACTTAGATTGGGGCTGGAGAGTTGGCTTAGTGGTTAAGAGCACTGACTGCTCTTCCAGAGGTCCTGAGTTCAATTCCCAGCAACCACATGGTGGCTCACAACCATCTGTAATGGAATCTGATGCCCTCTTCTGATCTGTCTGAAGACAGCTGCAGTGTACTCATATAAATAAAAAATAAATAAATTTAAAAAATGACTTAGATTCTCTCAAAAATTAATGACAGGCACCAAACTACAGATCCAGGAAGCTCACACATAGAACACCATGCAGAGTAAAGGAGAACAAACATACGAATCCTGCCCGGGGCATGTCGGAGCAGGTGAGGCAGTCCAGCAGGTAGTGTGCTTGCTCTGTAAGCTTGGTCACCTGAATCTGACCCTCAGAACCCATGTAATGGACAGAATCCACAAAGTTGTCCCCTGGCCTCCACACATACACCATGACACGTATTCGCCTCTAAACACCCATCACATATTACATGCAAATGCACACACACACACACACACACACACACACACACACATACACACACGCAAATGCATACGTACACACACAGTGAAAGAAAGAAAAGCTTTCTGAGACAAACAAACCCCAAGGGAACTAACTGCCTACAGCCCTGTCTTGCAAGAAATAAAATGCTAAGTCTGAGAGTTACCAGTCCAAACAGTTCCTTTAGGCCCAACATAGTGTGTTTGTGTGTGTTTGTGTTTGTGTGTGTGTGTTGGGGTGGTTGCGGTGGGGGGTGAGGGAAGAGGGTGGGGAAAACATTTTGTTTAGTTAAGTTTTCTTTTTTCTTACAATTTGTCCCAGATTCTCTTATACAAGGCATCTTGGTGTATTCCTGTTGAATCTGCCCTTTGAGTAAGAGGAGATAAGATGCATTATCAATCAACCAGAACATCCCATAGATACCACTGCCATGTCCTCTTGCCCCACATAACAGTAATTTTTATGGAAATCTAAGTTCTTGGAAAGATTACCTAAACCTCTTTCCTTCCATCTCATAGATCTAAGCTTTGGCCTCTTTGATCTTCCTGGCTTCCATTCTGAGCAATCCAAGCAACAAGTTCAAATCTAGGACTTTGGGGAAGGAGAGACTATGACTGAGGGTCACATCAATGTCTGGCATGTTTAATGATGGATACTTATCAGTGGTAAGTCTAGTACCATTATAGTCTCAAATTTAAATCTGGGTGCTGTAAGACACGTAGAGCTGTAGCATTTATTTAACATCTATTATGTCAGGGGGTTAACAGCACAGCAGTTAAGAGCACTGACTGCTCTCCCAGAGGTCCTGAGCTCAAATCCCAGCAACCACATGGTGGCTCTTGACCATCTGTAATGGGATCCAATGCCCTCTTCTGGTGTGCATGCATATACAAAACAAATAAATCTTTAAAAAATTAAAATACGCCAGGCATGTGGCGTGAATATGGAAAAGTTGTGATTGAGTCTCTGCCCACACACTCCGGCTCAGAATGTTTCCAAGGCTGCAAGTGATTTGCATTACATGTTTTAGAAAATCTAATTGGGCTGAAATGCTAATTTAATTATCATATACAAACTAATATGGAAATATATGATCTCCCCTACTCTCCAACACAAATGATATACACATTGGCCTCAACCCTCTGTTTATCACTTAAAATGAGTCTTCAAGAATTTTCATACCAGAACGTAAAGGGCTGTCTCATCTGGTTTTGCACTTTGGCACATTTTTTTTTTCCTTTTGTAGCTGTATGGTAGCCATTGCACAGAAATGCATAATTTGCTTTAATGATCATTTATTGATAATCATTTAGCATTGTTAACCTGAGTTTGGCGTCCCTATAAGAAGAGATAAAGCCAATGAGAAATTATGAGATTTTCTGTTATCTCTGTGCTTTTGAAAAACCCAGGATACTACTGTAGGGGGAAAAATATAGTTTTAAAAATGATACAGCAATAGCAATGAGTACATTATATGACTTTTAAAAGGAGAACAATACAGCAAACGGATTTGCAGCAAATCCTTCCAATGCTTTTCACAGAATCTGTGATAGCAATTTTTCAAAACTCTACTTCACTGCACACTTTGAATGCAAAGAAAAGCAGTACACTGGGACAAGACACTTGAAATGAGAGCGTGTGGTATTTTTCTGGTATTTTAGTGTTTTTTTTTTTTTTATTTCTCACAGCCCATGGAACATCTGCTAAAATATAGTGGATGACCTGCGTGACTAGAATGTTTTCACGGCGCTAACGGTAATGGCGATCATATAGAAGGCCCTGGAAAAAGCCAGAATCCTCTTGGCCCAAAATATAAGTATTCTAGGGTTGATAAGAAAATGAATTATTACTAAGTACAACCTGTCAGCAGCCCATGACTACACAAACACTGGCCGAGAAATAAAATCATGGTGATAGTACTCATGAACTCAAGAAATACATAGTTCAATGCATTAGCTACTGGTCTTACCTAGGCATTTATATTAATTAAAATATAAAAATCCAGATCTTAAGTTTCCAATGCTCCTATTCATAGTGCAAGCTGAACTCTATAGAAAGATTTTATCTGGCCCCTGGCTGCTCTCTGATCTCTTCTGGTCTCCACCCACCCCTTCCCTGTTGCTCCCACTCTCCCTCTGCCTAGACACACTGTTCCAAGATGATCTCTGGCTCACACTCCATCAAAGTCTTTATTCAAAAGGACCTTGCCAGGAAGGATACTCTGCCCACCCCCAGAAGATATAGTGTGCTCATGCCTGTTCTAAATCAACATTCCACCCCTCTGGCTACCCAGCACCTCACGCTTTTGACACCTGGCTCATTGTTTCCTGTCTGTCCTCTCACTGAAACTTCATTATGTTCACTCTTTTGTCCCCCAGGGCTTGCTGTACAGAACCACTTGATACATCACTATTGACGAGTGGAAGGATGTCTTCACTAATGAATTATAAAGTCTCTTAGCAGACTTCATCTATTAGTGACTGAAGTGGCAACTTACATGTTCAGGTATGTGAAGGAATGTTGGGAAGAAAATGTCAGCTGTTTCCACTGAGCTGCGATTGGTCAAAGTCTTACAGAGAGAAGAGACTTAAGTCAATGCTTTGCACATCGCACAGGGGTGTCATTGAATTGCTGATATGGGTTCTGCTGAATCTGACATATGATCTGAGAGTCTCTACTTCTGCCTAAAGGTATTGATACTGTGGGTACGTGGGTGTCAATTTGAGCACTGGAGAATCAGTGAGTGACAATAGCATTCTGCATACCTATAACACAATTCTTCACTAAGATGTATTTTTCCTGAAAACTGGACCAAGGTGACAGAATCATGACATATCATACTAACAATATTTAAACTACCTAAATAAACTTAGATGGCTCCTCCCAAGGAATCACTTCCCAACCATTTTCAATTTTATTGTTCTTGGGTATGAAAATGTCTTTTATGAAAGCCAAATACTAGTAATTTAGTAAAGAAAATATACGGTCACTTGGGTAATATATTTAATATTCACAAATAAAGGGCTTTATAATTTCTAATTATAAATAATTAATTTTAACCAGAACCATTGTGTGAACATAAGGATTATGTTAAAGAATGGCTAAAATACAACATAATCCTTACCTTACCATCTGTGCTGGCTACTTTTTTTGTCAACTTAACACAGCTATAGTCATCAGAGAAAAGGAAACTTCAGTTGAGAAAATGTCTCTATAAGACTGAGCTGTAGGCATCTAGGGCATTTTCTTAATTATGACCGATGGGAGAGGCCCCAGCCCATTGTGTGTGGTAGCACTCTGGGCAGGTGGTACTGGCTTCTGTAGGAAAATAGGCTCATCAGGACATGAGCAGCAACCTAGTAAGGACACTCTTCCACGGCTTTGGCATCACCTCCTGCCTTAAGGTTCCTATCTAGTTTGGGTTCCTGTCTTGGCTTCCCTCAATGAACTGTGACTCAGGATACATAAGCTAAATGAACTCTTCCGTTTCCAAGTTGCTTTTGTTCACAGGGTTTCATCACAATAATAGTAACCACAATTATGAAAACATTCTAAAGGAATACAGAAAAAAATCATAATTCAAATTTATAAAACTAGTACTTGAAAATGGAGGGAAATGTTTACAAAGTGAATCTAAATTTGAACAGTATAATGTACTGTCAACACTTTGGGGGCATAACATGTTATATTCTTAGTCTAGCTAGCTAAGGCAGAATGGATATGTATCTGTAGATAAAAAATATATATCAGAATCTCTAAAAGGGCCACAGAGAGACGGTCTGAGGGACAATACAGTCAAGGACAAGACCCAAACTACACCCCATGGCTGATAATTGACCAGAGAAGACAATGGACTCCAAAAACCTGTTCTGCCCTGCTAAAGAAAAATGGATTTTGCCAAGCTGACAAAATTTGGGTCACAAATTAAGGCCTGAATTGTTTTCAGGGAGGCTGAAATTCTAAAATGTGGAGATACCTCAATTGCAGTTAGCATTCCCTCCCTCCCGGGTAGCAAAACAGTAGACATGATTATCAATCAGTGAAGTCAAAACCTCAGTGCGGAGAAGAGATTTACAGATACCACAAACACTGGCACGTATACAGTGCATAGTCAAGACCACAGCAATCTTAGATGCCCTCAAGGAAAACCAAAGCTCTCATCATGCAAAAATTTGAAAATATCTTCATAAACCCACAAGACATAGACTAGTCCTTAAAATCGTGCAACATAATGATACACAGTACTATCCTATGTATAACAACATACGACGATATCATATTCTGTCATTTTAATTTGATGTCAAATGTGCAAATGTCAACTTTATGCATATTTTTAGAACATCTCTAGAGCTGCACGAAGCTTAACCCAGAAGAATTCAAAGAGGACTATCCTGGTAAATGATGCTAAACTTGCGTTGTAATCCTGGCTTTGGGCAACAAAATTCTTTTTTTTTTTTAATTTACATTTCAAATCATTTCCCCTTTCCCATTCTTAAGAATAAAATTGGTCCAATTGGGGCACACAGTGGAATGCTCTGAGAAGCTATAAACTCAACTGGTTACAGGTGACTTTTCTCATCCTTGGAGCCTTGAAGTTTATAATCAATGAACTATATGAGACAGTTGAGAAACCCACAGGAGTAAAGGGTGTGTGTTCCTGTTCTTTTGTTTGTTTCCAGGGCTTTCTGTTTCCTCTACCAACCTGTAGGTCTGCCCAGGGGACCCCTTTGCATTTCCCAAAGCCCTGTTCCCCTGCACCTTCGATGCTTGCACCACAGTTATTTATGTGTTTATTTCGCTGAATACCAAATGAATCCCTTAAAATTAAAACCGTGTCTTTGTTATCTTGGAGTCCCTGTGGCACTGTGTGTGGATTGCTCATTAAATATTTACTGGAATGACATGGAGAAACCTCTGGGGAGCGTTTACCTGATGGAGGAATGAAAAGAAAGGGGAGAATTTTTCTCTTTTCATGTCTGAAATTCTAGTCCTACTCGTCTCGATGGAGAAGGCAAGCCCAAGCTTCCTAGCTGACAGCACTGCCTGGTGCTGTCTCTGCTCCCTTCCTTGACAAATGTCACATCTGTAACGAGGTATTTTGCACTGGGAATAAGAAGCATTGATTTCAAGGTAAAACTTCTGTGTTTCCTTTAGATTGAAATATTCAATCCTTTAGATTGAAAAATATTCTAGAAAACAGATCTTCCTAGAAACTGAATGCTTTTTTTTAAAATCATGTTCTGCTTATTTTTCCCCCCCTGATAAAAACAAAACCAGTGTTTGATTTTTTTTTTTTTTTTGCTGTTTTGATAAAGATTTAGGGGCACAGTTTTGAGAACGTCATAAAAGTGACAGTTTCAGATGCAACATCCAAAATTCTCCTTATAATTTCATGGATGAACTGACTTCTGGAAGTCCCTTTGCAGACCATAAACCTGAACAAGTGTATTTTTAAGTCTCCAGAAACAGACTGGTACGTAAAAAAACCAACAGAACTGTAGAGATGCATTCACCAAAAGCCATGAATCAAGACATGCAGGCAATGCTGTTCACAGCAGCTCACTGCCAGCAGAAAGTGTGACGTGTTCCTACACTAGAACGTGAAAACGATGTACAGCTGCCCACCCATGCAGTCTAAATCCCACACACACCGCACTCAGAGGTAGAATGGGTCTGGAAGGCAGGTGACAGATGGCTTCCATTGATACAAACCATTGGTCTCTTAGAAGATAGGACAGGGGGATGCTGAAGAGAAAACAGGCGCTGGGCTGGGCTTCAGCAGTTACAGCTCTGTTCTGCTTCCTGCTCTGCACTGTGTTAATATGACAACGGTTTTGAAAGAGAATTGACCTAATTGGGGTGTGCACTTTCTTTCTCTGAATACATTATGTTTCAATAAGGAGTTTCAAGGAAACATCTGCGTTAGAACAAGAAAGCAACTTGATCTCATAAAAGAAGTCAGGAAAGTTGTGTACTCTGAACCCATCATACAGATGAGAGACACTCTACAGCAAGGTAGGCATTGGGGTTTAGGTTTCACATTTGGGGTTCCTGTGACACCAAAGGAGGGCAGCAGCTGTTCTGCAGCTCAGCAGGCAGTAGTCTGGGACCTAACTTTGCTTGGGAGAGTGGCTTGAAGGGAAAGAGCATGCATACATGCTTCTGTCCACGAGAAGCATCCTTCTCTATGATACCACCAGGAGGCTTCACGGAAGGTGGTACAGGATGCTAGAGACAGCCTAGCGGACCACATGGCATTTTCAGAAATATTTATTTACTCGGTGCTGCTGGTGAAGCTTAAAAGTGCTCGTGGCAAATGTTTAGTGCCTCTTGCTTAGGGCACAAGTGCTTCTCTCAAGGGCAATAAACATGAGAAAAACAAAACAAAAGGATCTAGAAGTCAGCGTGTAACTAAACACTTCCCAATTTTACATTGTCACCGGATACATCTGGCTAAGCATATATTTTTCTAGCAGGTCCTACTGTTAAAATGTAGTTTATTCATTCATTTATTTGTTTGTGAATATCATCTGACCACATTCTTTTCAGTCAGTGTTTAAGAAGTCAAGTGATTTGACTCTTAATACAGACAATTCTTTTTTTTTTTTAATCTACAGACTTCTGAAGACAAAAGCGGAGTCTGTCAAAAGTCTCCAGGTAACGTACTAAATAGAAAATAAATGTACAGGTGAGAGACATTCTAAGTAAAGTAGGCATTGGGGTTTAGATTGAAGAGTGTAGGAACTCTGAGGTATGTTCTTAAGTAAGAAACGGGCAGCATGAAAATGCTATCACAACTACAGGAGATTAGTCCCCACTTGTCACCAGTGAGTGGCACTGAACAAACAGACGTAGGGCTTCTCAAGGTCAGAGGAATGTGCAAAATATGATTGTTCTCTTAGGAGATCCTTTCAACTAGGCATGGGATTCGCTCTATTTTCAATTGAGGGCATAATCATATTCTACATTCAAATATATAATTCTTCTTACATAACACTAACTGAAATGATTTCACGTAGCACCGTAGATTCTTTTAGATGAGAAATGTCATTAATTGTATGTGGCATAATTTAGTAGTTTCTCTTGTCCTTGTACCTTGTCTAGCTGAACTCTATGGAAGTATCTTACAGAGACAGGTTTATGCTGGTCAAGTGGGCAGGGAGGGTGACAGCTGGCCTGGTGGTGCTCATGGAAGCCTTGTTGAATGGGGAGGGGAGTTGCCTTTAGCAGAACTAGCTCAGAGGAAGCAGAATGGAATTGAGCCCGAAGTCACACAGGTGGGAACAGAAACCATCAGGCTTCCCCTAGTCTGGCTGATGAGCACATGAGTGTGGAATGAGGTGAGACGAAGCGCTTGAAGACAGGATGTGCAAAGCGCCGTGATGCCTCAGTGCTGAGAACAGACACTGGAAAGTCCGGTGGTGATCACAGTAAAGCAAAGCTTATTAATGTTGGGCTTTTAGCTTTCGCCATTTCAAAATGATGCAAGTTCATCAGGAAGCATAAAATATTTTAATCATATAGAGCAAAATATTGTGATTTTAGGATCTGAATATTAATCCTAGGGGGTTTGCTCTATTTTTAAAATGATACACAATCACTCTAGATAAAATTTTATATTTCTTCTTCCTTCTTACATAGCACTGTCATAAAAAATTTCACAGTTTTCTAAATTCATTTTAATGAGAAATTTTATTAAATATACATGGCATAATTTAAAGTTTTTCTTGTCATTGTGCCTTCAAGTAGTTTTTAACAATTTGGTACTATAAATATGCTATATGCTTAGGCCAAGAGCTCCCGCCACCCACTCACTGGGGGGTTGCCTGCTTAGAACTGGGTTTAGGAGTAGAACACTAAAATCATGGGTGAAAGTTTGGAGACCTGGGCAAATTGGGATACTTTCACAACATTGGGATGCTTGGATAGGCTTTTTTCTTCTGGATGGGTTCTTAGGGAAGTGGTCTATCTTTGGCTTCTTCAATTGAGTCATTCTGTATTAAGATTCATAAATATTAATAGGGACAAATTAATCAATTAAGACAAAAATTTCCAACAAGAAAACACAAAAACACTTTCCTAGCATGTAAATGCATCCTATCTAAAATGCCCTCGGCTATTATTTTAATAGCCTTGTAATTCCCAACTGGGAAAGGTAAAATAATTACTAAAAAGAAATGGGATTCTTTGTCCTGCACTTTGAGTTGAAAATAATGCACTCAATTGACTTTTGTACAGTCCTCTGCATGGTGGTGTATTTATCTGTATTGATTGGAAATTCTAAAAGAAGTTTGGTTTTTTTTTCCCCTTGCCTAGAACTGTCTAGTGAGCCAAAAGTACAACAAACACAACCTTGGGACAGACACGAGAACACACAAACAAGTGACTCTGAGACCCTTTAAGGGTTCGAGGACCTGAGAGCACCGTGCATTTGATTCATGTTAGACAAAATTCCCGGAATAGTAAAGGCCTATTAATGTTTTCAAGAAACCTTTTAAACCTTTACAAAGCTCATCAAAACAAAACAAAAATGATCAAAGCCCTAAAAGCAGACCGTATAAACTATGAGGGCAGCCTGGAACAGCAGCATACCACGTAAAACACTGTTTCTGAGCTGGCTCATAAACCAGGTAGGTTCCCCAAACACGGCCTTTTTTGCCTTTCTTTTAAACCATCAGGTTGTAGCAGTGCAGACAACAGTTTCAATCACATTGCAATCTGAGTGCCTTCCATGCCAAAGAAGTAGTCCAGAAACATTAGACTTTTAAAACTGTTATTACCCATATATTTTTCTTCCTTCTTCCTTCCATATTTTTCTAGTTTCTTGCAGTATGCAGAAAAAGTGTGTGTGTGTGTGGGGGGGGAAGTCTCCAAAATTTAAAGCCTAATTATTACTAGAGAAACAATTAGCTAAGGGAAATACAAGCATACCTCAGAAACCAAGCTACTTCTACCTCAAGGTTGAAGTTTTCCTGTTTCTTTGTTTTTGTTTTACTCCAAAGTCATTTGAAAGACTTTAGAGATACCGGAAACATTTGCAAATATGATGAGAAGGAACTAAATGTCTTTCTGCTCTTTCATTGACTAGAAGCTTAAGGACTTTGGACGTGATAGTCACAGATTTTCACAGTCTCTTGGGTGGGATATGCTAATTGACACAGCCCCTTGATTCAAGCCTTTGGCCAGACTGGGGTTAAGCACTGTAGGGTCGCTGAGTAACAGAAAACACCAAAGACCTTATTCCCATCTGACTACCGCACCCAAAGCCCCAGGTGATGCACTAGGGTTTACAGACATGAAATCAGAGGGTGAAGGGAGTCGGGGTTTGCTGAGCGAAACAGACCTCTCTGGACACTCACCTCAGGGTTCTTAGACTCCCCGTGAACCTTGTTTCTTGCTCTATCAAACTTTGGGACTACTACAATTCTCTGGTTTGTGTAGCTTAAACTTTTTTTATAAGGTAGGCTTAATTTTAAAGGAAATCTCTGCTAAATAAAGACAGCACTATTAATACAGCATTGTCTTACCACTTAAACCTAAAAGGATTGCCAAGAACTGAATGAGTTTCGTATTTTTTTTTTTCCTGGCAATGTGGTTTCCCGCCAGAAAGCAGGGTAGCCGCGAGAGGGTACTTCAGCCGCACAGGAAGGAAGGGTAGGGCAGGCAGCTCCGAGGTCCACAGTTCCTCTAAGAGGGAGGGAACTCCTCTCGGCATGATTTAATCTTTTCTGTAATGTTCTCACTTCAAAACTGTGCGAGTCGATTGCCCTCGGGGCCCTCGGGTGACTTACGGTGACGGAAAACACTATAAATAACTGCTTTGGGTTTTGCTTTTCTTTAATTATTTGGCAATATCTTTGTTGCTTTTACTCAAGTAGCAACTTTGAGAAGCATTTCTCTCTGGTTATCATTAGGAGTTTAAACCTGTGACCTTAACCTATTGTTGAAGGAGCTCATGGGACTCTATGAGGCTGCACAGCAGAGGAGACCCCAAGACAATGCAGTTCACAGAAGAACTGTTTCCAGGCAAGGACCAGAATGTGAGTTCACTCTCCAACTATGCATATTCAGCCATTCTCAAATTTAAAAACAGACCTTCACACAAACAAAAACTGAGGTGAAACACAGGATCTTCAGTTTTCTTATCTGATGCAAGGTAGTGGGGGAGGGGAGGCCATTCCATTCTTCATAGCTAACCAAAGAGAACACAAGAAAACAAAGCAATGGAAGCAAGCAGGAGAGAAAGTGAAGGCAGGAAGTTGTGAATTTACCCGTAAGATGTTGTTCAGAACACTTACATATTAATTTCTGTACGCTTGTGCTTCAAGCCAATAACAGAATACCAACAACGCTTTGATGAAGGGATGCTCATTAGTCCCATTTCACAGATGAAGAAACCAAGGCAAAGATTAAGTCCCTTGTGATCACCCTTCCGGCATTTGGGTTACGTATACTGCCTTCCTCTAACAGCTGAGAGGCTTAGCATTCCCAATAGCAACAACAAATTTAGGACTCAGACATTGGTTTCTAATAGCATATTCGAGTGAGAGGAAGGATGGGTTATCTGGCAAAATGATTAATTATAATACCGGATGAAGGAATGTATTAGAAGTATTTAGCTGTAGCAGAAGAAGGTGCTCAAAAACAAGAGAAAACACAGCGAAATAGTCATGGAACAGTGGCACTAAAACTAGAATAATTTAAGGAATAGTGCCAGACCTTAGCACAAAGAATAAAACAAACACCCAAGGGTACATAATGATATATGAAGAGACCAAATGAATGATCACGGGAAAGAGGCAAATCTCCCAAGAGGAAGAATTGTAAATATGTATGTTGCTCTTGTGCTATCAGGGACTTGGGAAACAGCTCACTGTTCTCTTAAAGGTCCACCATGGGTTGTGCATGCTGTCATCCTTCCACAGTCTTATGCAAAGGCAGGGCACCTAGGGACAGTGACCTCACAGGGGGATGCTTGCCAAGTACACCTTAACCAGGCAAGCAATGGTGGCTGGTCACACTGACGCGGCATATTTTGATATGATTAGATAAAAACAGTCCACCTCTGTGCTTCCTCCCTGGAGGTCAGAAAGTGAGTCTAATTTGAGGAAAAGACCAGATAAATCCCAACTGAGGGGTGGGGCACACTACAGAATGCTTGGTGAGTGCTCTATGATCCAGTCCGAAGTCATCAAAAGAGGAAGGTCTTAGGTAACGGGCAAAAGGTGCCCCAAGATGCAATGACTAAATGCAGCATGTTATCTTAGATGGGATCCTGGAGAAGGAAAGGGACATTCAGTAAACATGAAGGAAGCTGGGTAGACCATGGCTTGGAGACAATGTCAGGGCCTTTAAGTGCTCCAAGGGAAGAACTGCTAAGCCAGTCCATCTGGGGGAGTGGGCAGAATCAGCCTTAAGGGTGAAGAGGAGGTAAAGTCATTTTTCTCGAGGAGGAAGAACATGGAAAACCTGTAGGCAGTCCACCTGCCCCTCCGGTTCTGAGGGAAGCTCCTCAGACAGACACGGTGATGACAGAGAGAAATTGAAAATACCAGGAGAAACTGGAGTGAAGTAAGCAAAAATAACTCTGGAAATGGGAGAATTTGGAAACTAACTTTGACAAGACACACAGATAATATGTATTAAAAAAATGTTAATTTGAGAGGAAATTCCTCCCCTTGTATGACTCAATCAATTTTAATTCCTTTAAAGTCTTTCTAAAAACTTAATTGAAAAAAAATGCGTAAGAAACTATATACCATATGAACATATCTGTATGCATATATATGTGTGTGTGTATACATTTCTCTGTGTGAGCATGGGTTGTGACGTGTGTATGACATATATGTGCTATGGGTGCAAGTGTGTGAGGGCGTACACAGACATGCATCCATGTGAAGGCCAGAGGACAGCTGCTGTCTGCTCTCTGACTCTCTCCTGTGTTCCCGTGACACAGGCTCTCTCACTTAACCTGAAGCTAGACTGGCAGCCAGGAAGCTCCAACCATCCTCCTGTCACCATCCACTACAGCACTGAGGGTACATGTGTGCATGGTCACACGCAGCTTATGTGAGTCCTGCTGATTTGAACTCAAGTCCTCATGCTTGTGTGCAAAGGGCTCTTATCCGCTGAGCCATCTCCGCAGCTGTGTGCGTGTGTATGTGTGTGTGTGTGTGTGTATGTGTGTGTGTGTGTATGTGTGTGTGTGTGTGTGCATGTGCGTGTGTGTGTGTGTGTGTGCGTGCGTGTGCGTGTATGTGTGTGTGTATGTGTGTATGTGTGTGTGTGTGTGTGTGCATGTGCGTGTGTGTGTGTGTGTGTGCGTGCGTGTGCGTGTATGTGTGTGTGTATGTGTGTATGTGTGTGTGTGTGTGTGTGTATGTGTGTGTGTGTGTATGTGTGTATGTGTGTGTGTATGTGTGTGTGTGTATGTGTGTGTGTATGTGTGTGTGTGTGTATGTGTGTGCGCGTGCGTGCATGTGTGTGCGCTAGGTGGTGGCATTCATAGGAGTTGTAAACATAGTTTCATGTTTTCCAATATTCAACATAAACTATCATACTTATGATCAGGAAAACACTATCTTGCAGAATCCACTGTGTTGCTTCACTTTGCTTTAGTCTCTAGGCAGAAACATTTCCTTTAGGCACACACTACAGACTCCAGTGACTTCACGTGAATGTAAATTTGGCTCCCAGAATTCAACAACTTAAAAATCAAATAGATAAAAAAGAATTTGTAGAATAGTCTAGAAAAACTGGGGCAAGTTATGTCAAACTCTGTTTCAGCACCGACGTCCAACTTGCTCAAAGATTTAGTAAGATCGACCCTCTTAATCTCCCCACTACACATGCTTAGAAGTCAGCGGGAAGGAAACAGTGGTTCTGATTGTGTAGTATGCATGAGATTTCTGAGCACAAGGTTTACCGCACTCAAGGCTCTTGCAAAATGTCATGTCAACACTATTCTCCTAAGTGCTCCTGCCCCATTTCCTTATAAGCAAGGAATGAAGAGTACCCACGAATGGGGTATTGATTGCATTATGATGTTCTGAGTACCTCAAACCAAGAGGACCCGGTTCTTAGTTGTCAGCCAGATGTGAATTCTCAGTAGCAAGAGATGGGAGCAGTGATTATTTCTCTGGTTTCCCCTTTCCTAGCTACAGAGCTGAAACCACAGTCGAATCACACTCTCATTAGTTGGCTCGGAGTTTTGGTGGAGGGGTCACAAGGCCCGCATTAGCTCCATCAGGGTGTTTGCACAAGGTCTCCTCACAGCAGATGCTGGGGTTCAGAGCAGAGGGACAAGAACCACTGGGGGCCATATTTCCAAGTTTTTCAAAGCAGCAGGAAGCAGAGCCCTGGGTTCCTGTTAGCCCCAAGCCAGTTCACATGCTCTCCTCCTAGAGACCCAGGCAGTCAGCTCCAACTTCTACTCTTGATTGCTTTTAAGGTGGCGTTATGTGAGTTTCTGTCTCATGCACCTTCAAAGTCTAGAGCTACCAAGTACCGCAGTTTGGTGGCTGCGGCCTTGTGGGAGGTGAATAACCAAGCATTCTTCTTCGGGGACACTCAGCCTTCAGGGTGGAGGCTCATACCGTGGGTATTTTTATATTTTGCCCTTTGTCTCCCATCTCCATCCTACCACATAGAATACACACAGAACAATGCATTCACCTGCTCCTCTTCCCCTACTCTATGAAGTCAGGAACTTATTTTACTGCACTTTGATAGCCTAGACTAAAGTACATGGCCTGCACAACACATAGTAGGTGCTTAGTCAATGTTAGCTAATTGCAAAAGGATTATATAAACTATGGTTATTTTTCTTATGATTACAGCATTAATTCACTCCTTGAAACTTTATTAATTGGAAATTTGCAAGCAGGCTAGAAAATTAATTTATTCAAGAAAAAAAGTGGTTTATTAACTCATGTAGTAGTGTAAGAGACTGTAAAGAGAATGATTAAACTAATTAAGAAAATAAATTGTTTCAAGCAGGCCATAACCATTTAGTATCACCAATTCGTATAGAAATAATTTGTGGGCCAAGTTTCAAATAATAGTTCTCTACCTGTTCATTAAATAAGGTCCCTGAGGATGTTTATTAAGTAACACTTTGTTAGCTTGGTTCATTTGTTATTTGCACTTGAAATATTCCATAAATTAGCTTCTGACTAATGGGAAAGGTGACACCCGCAGTTACACACAGTTTGCTCACAAACATGAATTCTCTTTAAATATGCGAAAATATAATAATGGAAGAAGCAAAGGTAATGAACTTCTGTCTGATTTGTGTCTCGTCCGTCATTTAATTCCTTTCAGACATATTTCATTACATACATTCACAGGGCAAATGGTTTTGGGTACAAACCCCTGGCATCTACCTTCCCATTATTTTCTGACCAAACATTTACTGTAATAGGCATAGATAGAGTGCAGAAGTCTAAATCGACCCATTTCCTGGAATCTACCTTGAACTGTGACCTTGAACCTAGTTCCTGGAGTCCATTCTTACCCAGCTTCCCTTTCTCAGTCAGTGGCAACTGTATCCTTCCACCCATCCAAGTGAAAGCCTGAGAGTCAGCCACTCTTACAGCTCCTTCCCTCCTTTCCCTCCCTCCCTCCTAGTTCATTCACAGATCCCCCAGAATCAATGTCTAAATCCACCCTGGATGTGGTGCTGGTGCTGTGCACTCCCCGCACCCTCCTCACCTCTGGCTCCCCACAAAGCACCACACTGGTTTTCTAGGAATCTCAGAATTTACACATGCCATTTAGATTAGTCCTGTCCCCATCTGTTTATTTATGCAAATAAGTTTCCCCAATTCTTAACAAGGATAAAAACCAAAAATGAGTCGCAAAGTTGATATCAAACCCCATTTCATCTTGCTACCTTAACTCTTTCGTTTTGAGACAGTGCCTTATGTGGCCAGGTGTGGCCTTGAACTTGCAGTTTCACAGAGGATGACTTTGAACCCCTGATCTTCCTGATTCCACCTCTTAAGTGCTAGGATTACAAGCGTTTACCACCCTGCTGGATTCCTAATCAATTTCTTAAGTATCTCCAAGTCACCCAGGAATGAGTTTCCAATAACAATGCATCTTACTATTTAATAATAATTACATATAAAATATTCACAATGTTTCTACAGTTGTACACAGTTATTGAAGGCTATCACTTCCTCAAGAAGAAAAAAAATGCAATAAAAATATTTGGCCATCAGAAAATTTTAGACAGCAAGACTTATGTTTCCACGCCTGCCAGAAGATGCCATGTATAGGTGGGTGGTCCATGAGAGACTTCCAACCATAGCACACACCACAGTCTGGAGCTTCCAGGCTCACCCTGGACAACTAATACCTAGATAGTTCAAAGGAAGGAAAAACGGACTTCTGTTTGGTAGACGACACAGTTATCACTGGGTTCAACCACCGTGTTTGCATGTTAGCGGGACACTGGTGCAAGCATACAGTCGTCCAGTCTAAAATGAAACCACATCACAGTAAGATCACATCCTCAGAATGTGACCTGGAGGAAAGGAAACACCACTGTCCGTAGCAAAGAACCTCCAGTGTATTTTAAATGGGAACAGATCACTTCTTGCGATGGTATAACAGAGTTCAGTGGGCACTCCATAAAGACCAGCTCATCAACAGACTCCATCCTTGGGAGTGCCTGTCTGCCTTATGAGATGGGAGCTCTATGTCTTTCTACGGACTCACGGGCTAGACTGCATTCTGGAAAGTCCACCATCATGATATAATTGAACTGTAGACATTCACATATGGATAGATGGATAGACGTATTGTCAGTGCGGATTAATTTGAATGTTCTCAAGTCCTAGAAATCTTAGAAAATGACATTTACTATTAACATTTTCATTCAAACATCTTGTTTTTCTATCACTCAAACTTCAATGTTAGAATCACCGATAGAAACTCCAGTCAGAAACACTGGAGTGACCACCAGAGGGAGCCCGAGTGTTTTTCTGAGTACACAAAATACCAAAAAGAGATAAAGCTTACAAAACATAAAGCTAGAAAGTAGAGGGAGAGGGGCTGTAGTCCTTTCAAAGAATGTCTTCTTGACTGGCAGATGCATCTTGCATTTACATTACAAATCCCCTCACCCACCTATCCCAATGCTTTGACAATTAAAAAAAAAGAAGAAGAAAAGAAAAGATGATCAGACGAACGTAATCTTTTTAAAAATTCACATACCCTAAAGCTAGAAGGTCCAGGGGGAAGTGCTCTGACAGCATCCATAGTTCTTGCTGTGCCCCACGCAAGCCTTCTCCAGCTTTTCTTAAAGTTCCTGGTTTCCTTCTCTATTCTGGTCCATCTTTGAGGTTAACCGGGGAAAGGCTTGGGTGTGGTTTCCTCACTTGCTTTGGGATCAGGCTATCGAATTACAGCACTTGGTGTGACTTGGGATTTTTTTTTTTCCCTTCTCCTGTCTGAGCCAAATGATGAGGGCATTAAGAAGAATGACTTTCCATTGGTCATCTGGAAGTCTCCCTAGAACTGAAGACTGGACCAGGTTCTAAACAGGAAGACAGAGGACCTCCTCCAAGAGTTCTAAAACTGAGCTCATGTAAACTGGACCCACAGGCCCAGCTCAGCTGCCCCCAAGCTAGAAATATGTCCCTGGACTGAAGGTATCCAGACAAGGGCGTGATCTTAGCTACCTAACATAACAGCTTACACTGGACAGCATTATCAAACTGTGCAATTCCTGTCTTGTTAGGTTTTCCTTGAGATCTATTGAGGCCATAATCATCCATCTACAAGGAAACTGAAACAGAGTTTCAGTTTGTTACTGATAATAATCAAGTATCAAGGACACAAACTTTGATGAGGTTTTATTTCTAGAGACACAAATCCTAATATGTGAATGTCAAACTCAATTGCATTGATATCCTCTGATATAGAATTTTTCTGTCTTCCTTGGCCTTCAATTACAACTGAAAGTGTGTCAGAATGAACTGAATGACTTAGCCTTCTTTTCCGAGTTTCTTTTTCATGTCTAGATAGGATAATTGTATAATATATGCAAATAAATTAGCGCAAAAAAAATCGAGTTCTACAGGGTTAGGTCCTTGACTTGATGCTATCGCCTTAACGTGCTTACTCATGCTTCAGATATAGACTCAGAAACATGATTATCAAATTTAGGAATGACGCCCAATTGGATGGGATGGCTGACAGTTAGGAAAACTGAATTGAAACTTAAAATGACCTTGATGGACAGAGAAGGAAAAAGAGGGCACCATTCCATAGAAATCGTTGCAAAATAATTTACTCAAAAGACGAAAAGAACAGGAGCGGCAGGCAAACACTGACTGCACAATTAGACAAGGGGCTGGGGGTCAGAATGAACAATAGGCTTCGGAGACATCAGCAACCTAGTTCTGTCATTTTAAAAAAGATGGCATGATTTTAGGAAAAGCAAATGGGGAAACTGTTAAGCTAATTCCCCCTCTAGATACAAATTAGATAAATCTAGGAGAAGAAGTATTGCTTGGACCCAAATACCTAGACCTTAGAAGGTAGGTTTGGAAGGCAAAGTTTTAAACTTTAGGTCTGATGACATTGACCTCATTGGAGAAAGTTTTCAAACTCAGTTCCTTTGTTCATGTAATGCTCACAGCCTAGAATTTTTTCCCCTTCTACTTGGGTATCACTTTTTCTCCATGGGGATGCTCTGAGCCCCCTCTCAAGACCCCCCCGCAAGGCACCCTGTCCTGCCACACTGCATGTACTCCCACAGACCTACCAACCAACACTGGACAACGACGCCTCTCAAACCCCTGACCTGGCATGAACTGCTATGGTCTCATTCTATAGATGAGGAAATAGTCCAAGGAGGAGACTTAGAAGCTGCCAGAGCTGGGACTTTCACTAATGGCTGGAGAGCTCTTAAGGCTACACTCTGCTGCCCCATGGACCCACAGCATCCTACTGTGTCTGGCTCCCTCTGGGGCTGCAATACCTGATGGGAAGCACCAAGTTTTACTTATTTTCCATAGACCCATTCAGAACCTGGGATTGAACAACAGTGTATATTAAATTCAAAGTTTTGAACAAGTAGGTAATATATACTATGGACATTTCTGAGTCGTGAAAAAAGTAGAAAATAAAATTATATTGTAATGAAGAAAATTTAAATAGTATTGAAGACTGGCACAAACCTGAATCATAGTACTAATAATGTTTGGGTAGGTTTAGAAAATGTAAAAGAGTGGAAACAGTTGCAATAGCTTTACATATACATAAATTCATATGTATGTATCTACATATAGTATGTGTATATCTATGAATACTTATCAACTATTGCAAATATGATTTTCCCTAAAGGGAAACAGAATTACTTAAAAAAAAATCTATCTGTGGAATCAGGAAAGCTTTCTTGATGTGGAATTAAAATTCTAAAGGGGGGGGCAGCTAGAGAGATGGCTTAGCAGTTAAGAGCACTGCCTGCTCATCTAGAAGCACTGAGTTTGATTCCCAGCACCCACATGGCAGCTCGCACACATCTGTAATTACAGTCCCAGGGAATCAAATGTCCTCTTCTGGCCTCTAAAAGGCCAGGCACATATGTGGCACAAAGATATACACACGCAGGAAAAACACCTATACACATATAAATAAGTAAATAAATAAACATGTTTAAAATAAATTATAAATGACAGTTCTAGATTGGTTCATCCCACCTGAGGAAAACTGCTCACTACCCTTACCATAAAACATATCTGCAATTTTGTCATAAGTTCTCACAACAGAAATGATTAAAAACTCAACTATACCAAACCGAAAAGATGCTAGATCTGAATTGGCTGAGATTACTCCAGCCACCCACAATGAGGGTGAAGATGACTTCCTGCAGTGCAGGATAAAAGGCTGGCGGCATCCTCCCCTGCCCAGCCAGGAGGGCAGCGCTTTAGCATACATATGACCTGAGGCACCCAGGCAGCAATGGAGCTGTTCCCAGGGCAGTCATCTAGCAGCCTTATCTTAGGACATGCCATTTATCAAAACGAAAGCCGGAAGAGGCTGCTGGCTGGAGGGCGAGGGTGATCTCAGGGCTTTGGTATCATTATTATTTCAAGCACCAAGCACTACATCGGCCTGTTTCTCTTCGATCTTCTGCCCACCTCAAAATCTGCTCACTGAAAACAGTTGCAAGAATATTCTCCGAGCACAGTTCAGAGGCACAGCAAATCTTACCTGCAGCATACAAGCTCTGTGTCAAGATATTTTAAAGACCGTGAAGAAGCATGAGAAACAACCCTCAGATAGACAATAATATTATAAAAATCATTCTAAAATATACAGTAAGGCACCACCCAGGATACCCCAAAGCTTGCCCATTCACCAAAAAAAAAAAAAAAAAAACCCACAGCCTGCAGGTACCTGGGCCCACTGTGGAAAACATTCAGATGCCACCAACACCTGGCCAGACTGATGAAACACCCAGGTTTCAGGAGCTCCCTACATCTACCACTTCCTATTTAGATAAACAGCAACTACAGACCATCTTAAAAATTCGACCACCGGTCCGCCACTGCAGAAACAGGAGAGAAACAGCGGAAGAAACATGACCGTCCACTTTTATAGCAGCAGAGGGAGGGGGGAAAGGCACAGAGAAACCCCACAAGGACATTCCTCCCATAAAATGCATAACTCACAAATACAAAAACAAACAAGCCTTTGGAAGCTGGAGAGCTGAGGTTGTCCTTGGCACCTTGGCCATGAAGTCACTGGTGTTTTCTGGGAGGTGGGGCAGAGTAATATTTTGGCTGGCTGGCTGGCTGGGCCACCCTTTCTAATAGGTTAGTTTTTTTAAATGAGTATTTACACACCATACAAGTTGCCCGACCTAAGAACAACCCGGCTAAATCTAATCTCCACTCTGGCGATAAGCAATTTGCCCTTCAGATTCAGGAAAGGCAGGCTCAGGATGTTCTAAGGCTCTAGAATCTCACCGTTCTGTTCTGTGAGCGCTCTCTTCGCAGGCTGTGTCAGTCATGCCTACACTCACATCTCATTGGTGCTGGTTACAGAACTCAAGGACCCCAAAGGACAGGAAAACCACAAGGACCCCCAGGACAGGAAAACGGCTACTGAAGGCAAGCCTTGAACCGGGGACCGGATGTTTTCACAGGTTCTGGACCTGTTGCTGGCATTTTATAAGCAGGAATTTTAATGTGTGCTCCGCAGAAAGCCGTGTGAGCTCAGCAGCTGTGCTGCCGAGGCTACAGTGGAAAGGGTCTGCCTGGTTCTTATGGACTCTCTGAGATGTGTTTATGATTTAAGTTTGTATGAGGACACACACTCTCCTTTCTCATCTTCTGGCCCAGGATTGCATGAATGCAGTAAAATAATAGCTGGCACACATTCAACCTGCTCTCTCTAACCTTGATGACTTGACAGTAGAAAAGAGAAAGAAATGTCACTAAATACGGCTAACGTCCCTAATGTCCTAAGGGCTGCCTTTCCTCTTCCCTTGTCCTCTCCTTAACGGGGTGCTTCACACAAATGGATTTGTGTGAACTGATTCCTTTACCAAGTCACGGTTTAGAACCTTAAATCTTCCAGGTGACGTCTCAAAATGATTCTTCGCCTACACACTTCATGATTTTTAAAAGTTTGAGAAACTCTCACTAAAACCAATTCCCTTACAGGAGGCCTGCCAGTTGTTTGGAAAGAAGCCACTCTCCTTTATGCCTAGGTGTACCCAGATGTGCCGGCACTTGGAATCACCGTCAGATTTGAGGGGGCCACAGCAGACAGCTCTCTGTCGATTCTAGGAATGAACGCTTCAAGTGGAAAGGAGATGTTGTTCATTTAGGAAATGGAATTTTTTTTCAGCAGTCTTCTGATCACAGAGTCAATTTTCCTGCTTTTCTTTCTTTCTTTCTTTCTGTTTTGTTTTTTTTTTTAACTTAGAAAGAATGGAACTTTCTAAAACAACAACACCTCTTGGCAGTTGCCTTTCTAAAGACTCAGCACAACAAATCACAAAAATCTCACCGGGGACAAAAATCTCACAGAAAGTCTCCTTTCTTTAAAAGCTAGCTGTCACAATGGATGGAAAGTCCATACCTAGGGTTTTAACTTTAGTTTTAAGCCTGGGCAGCCGGATTTGGAATGCAAAGACTACGGTTCACGCAGATCAAAGAGAGGGACTTCTTAACACCAACAGGGCATAAGCAACTGCAGCAGTGTAGAAACAGCCCATTGCGTTATTGGTTCCAGTCTCCTCTAACGCTTCTCTCCACCACTGCGGAGGTTCCTGCGTCCTGAGGCCACCCTGCATTGACTGATGGCCCTGACCCTTAGAGCGGGTAGTAGACAAAACAATCCAGCAAAGTGGCTATAAGGGACTGAGGGAAAAGAAAGTTCTATTTATGCCCAGTAAGACCAGGTCTGGAAATAACACAGAGCTGGCGAGGTAGTTCAAAATGCTACATATTGGTGTCCTTGTGTTTGATTAAAAGTTAAACACGGTGATTAACAAACCTATGAGTGGAAGCCAGAGAGGAGAATGGATTCTTTCTACAAAGAATCCGTGCAGACTCCGCGGCAATCATCTGAGTGCTTTCATTTCATCCCACAGGCGTGTCATCGTTGTTTGGGGACACGTGGGAATAGTGTCTCTCAGCGTGTATTTAAAAGAGAAAGGATGAAAGAAAACATGATATCCCAACTTGTCCCTTTAAAGGGAAATTTTTCAATTAGCCCCACTTTAAGGTTCTCAGGCCTCTTTTTATCTCTCTGGAACTTCAACTCTACTCATGAATGTCTTTCATCACCTCAGCCATATTTGACTGCACTGGAGATTTTATTCCAAATTGCATTACATCTATTCTGATTGCTGGTACGGAGTACATGTGCTTTATGGTTTGCTAGAGAACGACCAAGAAGAACCCCAGGAAGTTTCTGCTAGTTCTAATGCCAGGCAGAAAGCTTGCCCAGTCCCCCAAACCTTTCAGGGTAATATGTTGTTCACGATCCACTGGATCTGAGGTTCTGCAAACTTCAGATTCCTATTTTTTTTTGGGGGGGGGGTCTGGAGATGAACACACAACAGCTGTTGGTTCTCTGCTTAGAGCCCTGTGTCTGTGGGTCCAACTGCAGGGGGCCACAACCTAAAGGTCACCCAGAGACTAAAAGCAGTGGGATTTCCTTTTGAAGCTTAGACCATGTTAGCTCCCCCAAGGCTCTGGCATTCTGTGTATTCTCCAAATCACCAGCTGTCCCTTGGTGAGGAAGTTTGAGGCCATTTTACCATCTTGATTTATCTCACAATCTGCAGGCTCCTTGTTACAGTATGAAAGCTCTGGCTGGGGTTTCTGCATCCAAAATGGTGGCAGGAGCAGCTTGCTACTTTACACTGTAGCCTGTTGCCTGGAAATCTTGTGAGGCTAATTCTGTGTTTTATTTGTTTTGTATGTTTTCATTTGTTTGTTTGTTTTTGTTTTTGCTTTTTTTTAAAAGGGTATTTTTCAGAGAGAAGAGATAGCTAGAAAATAATGCTTGAGAAAATACTAATTACGGCAACAGTCCTAATATCTCTCGGCTCCAGTGTTCTCACTCTATGCTTTTAGAAATGATCTCATTCAATAATCATCATAGACTTTTGAGGTAGTTAGGACTAACAGTCACATCTTTAAAATGAGACAAAGTTGTTTAGGTAACCCAAGTAGCTTGTACAAGGACTATAGCTGGGCTCTGAAATGCTTTTGCTGAACTAAATAAAGTCAGAACTTGGTGTGACATGTATAGTAGCATCGCTAAGACCAGAACCCCTGTCTGAAGTAGTAGATCAGTGGCAGGGGACCCCAACCAGCTCTGCAAAAGCCAGCATTGTGAAAAGAAGATGGCTTACAGGGTCAGTTCTCTGAAAAGGGCTACACATGCCGCTTGAATTTAATGAAGACTGTATATCTGCCCACAGTTGCAGGACTGAGAGCAAGAAAGGGAAGGGTAGCAATTCAGAAGCGTTGTCACTTAGGCATAGCAATCAAGAACAGCATCACAAGCAGGTACATATGAGAACTAACCCAGTGTCTCTAGGACTGCCCCTAGGCATGCTCACCCTGAAGCCTTCCATGTTGCTGTGTAAGGCTACAGTGTATTTAATAGAATTAACACCATCCATCATAATGTGTGTGAGAGACAAGCCGCTAAGCTACTCCCACCCTTAGCATATATCCTGGACACTGTTGGTGGCAGCAGTTCCTTGTTACAATGAGACAGGATTTCTCTGTGTAGCCCTGGCTGTCCTGGAACTCCCTCTGTAGATCAGCCTGGCCTCAAATACAGAGATCCACTTGCCTCTGCCTCCTGAGTGCTGGGATTAAAGGTGTGTGCCACCACACCCAACAGTGGAAGCTATATCTTAATAGTCTCTTACCAGTTTTCAGAAGCCAGCTACAGCAATTAGTCACCCCCTAGTTTCCAGAGAGAAATGGCGACCTCGGTGCATGTGGATATAATTAGGCAAATTCATCAACAGACCCTGGCTTTCATCATTTCCATTCCCATTAAGGGAAAGCAACTGGTTTTCTTCACACTCTTATAATAATTTGTTCTATTGATGGATATGCAACACGGGGAAAAAAGAAACCACTTAGCACTTACATGCTTTAGCCCTAGAATAATTTTTCTTTGGACTAAACACCAGAAACATGAGACGATCGTGTTCGAGCCGTCACCCTGCTCTCTTGAGTATTTTGAATGACTCACCCAAGATGCCACAGTAAGATTAGGAAAACATTTATTGCTCTGTCAACTGTGGATAGAGCGCTTCCTTTGCCTGGAAGGTCACTGTGCTTACGTTTTACCTTATGACAGTTTATAGAATCGAGGCAGAGAGAGTAGCTACTCACATTCTCCTTGTCCGGAATCCCTAGAGGGGGAAAGAGAGACAAGAGAGGCCATGAATTGTATGATCAGCTTATACAACAGCACCCAATCCTTTGCTGAAGGCAGCCCAGTGGCACTTCCATGTTTTCTTTTTTGTGCACCCATGAAAGCTTACAAGGACTGCTTAGAAAGATAGCAGCGGCCATCAAAACTAAGGATCTGGAACTATGTGCCCAGGCAACAAAACCCAGACTTATTTTGTCCTATGCTTTACCCTCCCAGTGGTAAAAATCTCTCCGTGTGACTCCTTTACACCACGCAAGCAGCTAACCACCCTGACCAGAGACCAGCGCACTTAGAACTGCAGACGGATATATCTCTTCTGCAGTGGCACATGCTCGATGTTTACGACACAAAGTACCTTGCTCTGCTCCAGTGATCTGACTCCAGTGCAATCAGCATAGAAGAGCGAGCAGAGCAAGTCTGCTGTGAGCAGAGCACCTTCCTGTTGTGCTCAGGTCAGGCCTGAGCACAGCAGCAGCTATTGAAAGCAAGGGTTCTCCCAGTTCCCTCTGCTAAAAAAAAAAAAAATCCACGGTTCTTCCATGTGATCACATGTTCATTCATTTACAGACATTTCACCAGCATCTACCACAGGCAGCCCTGGTTCCTTTTCTCTTGGTGGACACAATAAGGAGGCAACTGTGGGAAGCTGTATCTTAGCTGAGCACACTAAGCTTGGGCTAGCAGGCACAAGAGGTATATTACAGAGGGAAATCCTGCACAGATGGGCCTCCTGTGTGACCTTGCTTCTAACCAGTGGCTCAGTGTAAGGGGATTTGTACCACAAGACTACAGTGTATCCAAATTCTTAGTATACAGGGTACTGTTTCCAAATACGGCCACACAATTGCCATTTCAGCCTTAACAGAATGGAGCTGTCATCCCAGTAACATCTGAGGCAAGAGGCGTCAGACTAGAAGAGATCTTTGGAAAACTTGATCTAGTTGGAACTCTGTCCCTTTAATCTGGAGAGTCGCAATACACAAATACTCAGGCAGGAAGCAGGAGAATGGGTAGGCAGGTGTGCCACAGCATCACAGATATGTCAGAAGAAGACAGGTGGCTTGTGACATCACTCTGAAATTCATCCTGCATCCACCCACTGAGACAACCATCCAACCAGCAGTCACCGGGTAGGACTGGAGTGGACTTCCCGAGGAGAGCTTGGATACAGCAGACTGACTCCCTGGCTTGTTGAGTAAGTGGAAGTTACAGTTACACAGATCACTACATATGGACAGCTGGACCTTAGGCTACCTTTGGGAAGCTACTACAAAAGGTGATTTTTCAGCCATATGGGTCTTGACAGTTGGACTAAAGTATGAAGGTTCTTAGACTGCTAGCTTCCATGGAAGGCAATGGCAATTATTGAAAGGCTTTGCACAACAGGGAGAAGAACAGCAAAAGGGAGGGAAAGACAGCTTTCAAAATTAAAGACAGCATATTGGTATTATGCACCTGTACGCCTAGTATCAGAAGGCTGAGCCAGGACCATCAGGAGTTTGAGGCTAGCCTGGGGTCCTTAGTAAGACTCTATCTCAAAATATAGGGTAGGGGTGGTGAGATAGCTCAGCAGGTAAAGTAAGTACTTGCTACAAGCTTGATCTGAGTCTAATCCCTTGGACCCACGTGGTGGAAGGAAAGACCTGATTCATGTAAAGTTTCCTTTGATTTTCATGCATATGGTATGGCGCATACTTGTACAAACATTCACAGAATAAACAAATTATGAACAAATGTAATAAATAATTACTATTTTTAAGAGAATGCCACTTGACAGAGTTCAATTGAACAACTATAATAAAGATATTAAGCTTGGGAAATCTGAATATTGGCTTGATGGTGGATGCTTTTAAGGGGAATGGTGGCAGCTATTTCATCAGGTTGAAGTTCTGAATACACAGTGGAAAAGCCTGTATTTTCAAAATGGCCTCCTAGCCGGGACGGGGATGTATACATGTAATCCTAGACACTAAGGAGGCTGAGGTAGGAAGATTGTGAGTTAGGCTGGTCTCGGGTGTGCAGTAAGACAGTGTGAAGAGAGGGAGGAGTAGAGAGAGAGAGCACCGAGTCCAGGCTTTTAGGAGCAGGTAAGGGTCTGTGAAAGAGTCCAGACTGCAAGTGTTGAGAGTAATGCAGGAACGCAAGGACCATGCAACAAGGCCCCAAGATCCCAGAGAGAAGAGCAGGGCCAGAAAGTTATCAAATTAATAAGAACAAAGGGAGCCACTGAGTCTATGGTGATGTAAACTGTGGAGGAATTCATTTAAAGTCCTGGGCAGAAGCCAGACTTCATGGGGCAAAGTAAGTGGCTGGGGGGAGGGCCTAATAGCTGATATGTTATGCGGTACTCTTTTAGACTCATTTTGATTCATTTAATACAACAACCCTATCAGGGAACTGAGGTACGATGCATCAGTGGTTTGCCTGTGGTCACAAAGCTAGGAGATAGCACAGTTGATTTATTTAAAAACAACAACAAAACAAAACAAAACAAAAACAAAAACAAAAACAAAAAAAACCTTGGGCATTCCTAAGTTATTTCTAACTTAGCCAAGTGGGGGAAGAGAGAAAGGGAATTGAGGAGAAGGAGGAAAAGAAAAAAGAAGGAAGAAAGGAAGTTAGGAAGGAAAGAAGGAAGAAAGGAAGGAAGGAAGGAAAGAAGGAAAGGCTGGTCTCCCTCTTTCTAGCTCCCTTTTTGGGGAGACAGATGTGGGGAGGTGGTTGTTATAGAGAAAGGCAGTGGCAGTAACACGGTAGGGCAGAAAGTGAGAAATCCTGAAGATTCTAGACAAGCAAGGAAGTGGCCCTGCAAAAACTAACAAATCCGGAATGAGAGTGACATCGAGGAGAAAGGGAGGGGGGATGATGCTCACGGCCTCATCCATAGGTGCCCGTCAAAGTGCCACAAGTTCAATACTCCATGCTTGGTACTTTGCTTTACACACACACACAAACGTGCACCTGCACACGCACGCGCACGCACACGTGCACACACACACGTGCACATGAACACACACACACATGCACGCACACACACACGTGCACATGAACACACACACACACGCGCGCACACACACGCACGCGTGCACACACACGTGCACACGAACACACGCACACACACGTGCACACACACACGCGCACACACACACACACGCACACACACACACGCATATGCCCACATGCACGTGCACATGAACACACACACACGTGCACACAAACACACGCACACACACACACATGCGCACACACACACACACACACACACGCACACACACACACCTGGAAGGCACCTGGAAGAGGGGGATGGAGGACTGAAGAGAGGGCTCAATAGTTAAGATCAGGTACTGTCCCGCCAGAGGACTGGAACAGTTCCTAGCACCCATGTCAGATGGCTCACAACTGCTTCAAGGAATCTGATGTCCTCTTGTGGCCTCTAAGGGAACCTGCATGTGCACAGACACATACAGACACATACATCAAAATAAAATCAATATCTTAAAAAGTACCACACAACACACCCTACTACTATTTGCCCACTTCAGGCAGAAGTGTCTTATAGGAGCCTGACTTCTTGCTGGCGTACGTCGAAGGTGTAAACCACACCACTTAGCTAGACATGCATTTATGAAGTAAGTACCAAAGTTAAGCTGCCCATCACCTTCCTGTGTGGTAGAGCACCTAGCCCCTAGAACCTAACAAAAGCCTCAAACTGGAAGGGGCCATTTAACAAGAACAAATGACCTAAGCTTCTCTCTTTGGTCAATGGAACTAAACTAAACAGGCACTGGGTTCCGGGCATCCACATGTGCTGAGTCAAACACAGCTCAGGAATCCCATTTTGAAAAGGACACAGAAATACCCCAAGTGTGTGGATGTTCAGTGTGTGGAAGTCCCAGCCTGCACCAGAGCCGGCACTCGCAACTAGTGAACACCCCATAGCGCAGACCGCGTGTGCAGTAGCTTCAGTGTGAGCTGCTGCTCTGTTACCCCAGAGAGTAGGGCTGCCTACTCTGTCGTGCTGGTGTACAACATTCTTTTGTTGTTGTTATTACGTGGAAACACATACCACACAACAAATCTTCAAACGCAGAGCAGTCACGTTTCACTTACTGTCATTGTTGGAGCCCGTTTCCATAACACCATAGGGAGGAGCCAGAAGTCCGGCCATATACTGTCGGTATTTCTGCAAGACAAGATCAGATAAGATTCTGAAGTCAGCACACAGGTAATTACTTGCTTGGAGCTTCGTTCCTTTATTCACATGTAAAAGAGCAGAAACCCTGGGTGTCAGGAGAACTCTGAATTCTCTTATTTATAGAGCCAGAAAGTATGCTCTCTAGGGCTCTGGGTTTAAACTAAGAATGTGGGATTCAGGGAGAGGCTTCCTGGGTGAGATTGTGTGTGTCCTCTGCGTGGGGCGGGGCTCTCCCCAGCTACTTCATTTACATGTTATACATTTGTAGAGATGGAGTGAAGGGGTTCCTACCTCTCCACACCCTGTATATACAGGCACCTGAGGACCAGCGCTGAGTGTTTACAGGCTCAGAAGCAGTTACCTTGCTGCCTACCTCCCGAGGTGAATGCCTCCGAATCAGCCTCTTTCAAAGCCAAAAGAAATGTGCAGCGACTCTTGGAAGGTGTCTCTTTGAAAGACGCCGCCTGGCTTCCATTTGCCCCCTTCCTTTCAGAGGGTACACCTGCCTGCCATGTGACCCTCTAGAGCACTTCTGTTACGTCCGCCAAATAAAACCATCTGGCTTAATTTAGATGCTCCTGAATTGTCTTCCCCTGGCTTTGGGTCCAGGCATGCTCTGAAACTTGGGGCTTCACAATGTGTGTGAATAGCATCTGTGCTGGGTGGGAGGGATAAGGTGTGGTGAGCATCAGGCTAGAAAGGAGGGGGCTTTACAAAGAATGAAAGGAGAACGCTCTCAGGCAATAAATGCAGCTTCCTCCCTCGCACAGTGAAAGGTGGGTAATTTTACTGATCCTGCAGTATCATGTATATTTATGGTTTATAATCAGCATCCAAAGAGCCAGCTCCCTATTAATGTCTATCACACAAACACCGGCAGAAAGACTTCATCTGTAGCAATGGGCAGCTGGTGACACGTGGTACCCCAGCAGCCATCTGGCCCATTTTGACAGTGTTGTCATGGTACTTCCTCTAACAAGCCTTCTAGCCAAGGTATGACTAGCTCCTCCCACCCCATCACCCCATCTCCTCTCCCCCCCCCCGCCCCCCCCACCCCCCGTCAGTTAGGAAATGCTAAACCAGCTTGTGTACATGCCAACATTAAGATGGCGGATCACTCCATCCCTGAGCTCATCACTCAGACATGCCTACAGCACCAAACGTTGCCCAGTATTATTGCCATTCCCTTAACGCCTTCCCAGTTCTGAATCTCTCCTTTCTTATAGTATCATCTACCTTCTTCTTCATGGCATGACACTCTGGGCATTCAGCTAACTTGTCCTCTACACAGTTTCAAAGAGGGCATAAGAGAGCTGTTGCATTCTGAGACTCTTTCAACACTTTGTGTTCTTTTTCTTGTGTTTTTGACGATCCCCTTACAGGCTTCTAAAAAGAGAGAACTCCTGTTAAATTTAAGGGGCCAGTTTATTTTGCTCAGTTATCTTCTCTTGGGACTGATGGTGCTCATTTGTCTCAGCACCTTCAGTGGCAATTCCCATGGACTCAGGAAGCACCACCAACCATTCTCCAAGCCCAGAGCACCTGGTCTGTGGCTCCCCCAATGTGAATCCCTGGGGCTGCTGCTTTGAGAATAGGAACCAGGGAAGACTGGGTCAGCTGAATTTAGAGAAGTACTTTGGACTTTCTATCCCAGAGTGTCAATGTCCCAGGCACTGAGCACGCTACAGAGAACAGGAGACAAGGACCCTAGCTCTAGCCCACTATCCAGTTACTGAAACATGGGGCAAAGGACTTGTGCTTACTGTATTAGCCCTCCATTCTCCATGGGGTTCCCATCCCAAGGCCAACAGTGGATGCCTCCATCCCTGGACATCACCAACATCTGTCTGTACTGGTGCTACCCAGACACACATACATATGATGAAGTTTAATTTCAAAATTAGGTACATTTGCATGTACATGTGCACACAGGCATATGCCACACACACACACAAACACAGGATAGTCTACAGTGTGATGTATACAGTATGATACTATTTTGTAGTAATACAAGAACAGATGCCCGTGTATAAATATAAGGATCTGCAACCATGAAGAGCATCTCTAAATGTAAGAGGAGGGCGACAAGAGTGTTTCTGGAAAGAGCTGATGTGGTCAAGGATGAGGAGAGAGAGAGAGAGAGAGAGAGAGAGAGAGAGAGAGAGAGAGAGAGAGAGAGAGAGAGAGAGAGAGCTTCCACTGTACGCACTTTGGAACTTTTGACTTGCCTCCTGTTACCCTCGGGGCACCAAAAGAACTCACATTCTTTGCTATTTTATGAGTTAATAAACTTAATTCAAAGCAAGCTTTCCATTATGAAAGCACATGAAATGAAATGAAGAAACTAGACAATCAAAAATGAAAAACTTAAAGAAGCAAGGAGTTATGCAAAATAGCAGGTCATGTTTATACACAGGGTCTACCCTCTCAGCCTGTCCCATCCTTGGCCCCACTGCCAGCAGAAAATCTTCCAGATTGGCTGCCCATAGTCAGCTAAATCATTGCCTGCAATGCAGGTCATATTGACTGTTAAGTAGTCTAAAGTTCAGATATCATGGAGAGAGACAAGTTGTTGCCCCTGCCCCTGCCCCTGTCCCATTGAATCTGTGGACATGAGAAAACAACTCTTGGGAGATGCCACTACATTTCTCACAGATTGTTATGCAGCAAGAGAACCCTAACTGGGAACTTGGTATCTGATAGTAAAGTTACATCGTAGCAAAGCATAAACCATATGGCTTTGATTTGAGGATTAAAGAGTGAGAGGGAGCACTGTGGGGCTGGAGGGGTATGGACGGCGGCTTAAAGAGGAGGATGGTAGAGAAAGGGAAAAGAACCGGTGCCCATGTAACTAGACCTAAAAGACGTAACTGATGAACTAACCTGTGTGGCTAAGATACCCAGAGAACAGCATAAGCTGGCTGCTTCTACCAGCCGTGTCTTATACGGTCCAGGTACAAACAAGCTGAGTGTGGAATCATGCTGTTTACAATCAGAATACGTAGCAAGTACAGGCTAAGGTTTCTCATCTCCAATCTCTTAGCAGAGAGTTCTAACGTAGATGAGACTAGGGACAGAGATGAGCACAAAGCTATGTTTGGAAGACAAACCTTAGTGTAAAGGGTCAAAAAGCTGGCTATAAACCTTGGATGGGATTAGGGAAGGCAGAAAGTGGTTCTTTATAGATGCTGTGTTCCAGTCACCTCAAGAGAGGTTCAAGGCAGAGAGGAGATGATGCAATGCCAACCTTTTGTCCAATAAAGTGACTGTAAGCTGATACCTCACCAATATTTAAAACAAATGACACCCTATTGGACTAAAAAATATGACATTATACAGTAGAAGGAAACTTTGGCTCTCTGAAGGCCTTTGAGCATGAAGAAAATGACTCAGTTGTACACAGATTAATTTTTTAATGAAAAAAAAATGACACAGAAACAACTCCCAAGGAGTCAAACTGGACCTCAAAGAACTGTAGCCATTTTTTTCCAACTGAAGTGTTGAGTTCCTGGACTGGGGACTGTTGTCTGCCACTCACACCAATCCCTCCCTTTTGGAGATGGATGTCTGGTGAGTCCCTGCCCCCATCACCACCGTTTAGCAAGCATCTAACTTCTTATGCATAGCTGTCCAATGGAGACTAATACCAGGAGCTGTCCCTGAGAAATAGCATCTGTGAGGACCTGGTCCACGTGTAGTCCTGATTTAGATGAAGGCATCTTGAACTGTTGAGATGATATCGAAGTAGGGAAACACTCTGGTGTTCTTTTCTTTTTTATTGGTTATTTTATTTATTTACATTTCAAATATCCCCCTTCCCAATTTCCCCTCCACAAACCTCCTATCCTCTTTCCCCCTCCTCCTGCCTCTATGAGGGTGCTCCCCCACCCGCTCACCTGCTCCTGCCTCAGTGACCTAGCATCCCCCTACCCTGGGTCATCGAGCCTCCACAGGACCAAAGACCTCCCCTCCGACTGATACCCGATAAGGCAATCCTCTGCTACATATCCAGCTGGAGCCATGGATACCCCCTGTGTACTCTTTGGTTGGTGGTTTAGTCCCTGGGAGCTCTGGGCAGGGGGATCAGGTTGGTTGATATTGTTCTTCCTATGGGGTTACAAACCCCTTCAGCCCCTTCAGTCCTTGCCCTAACTCCTCCATTGGGGTCTCTGCACTCAGTCCAATGTTTAGCTGCGTGCATCCACATCTGTATTGGTCAGGCTCTGGCAGATCCTCTCAGGAGAGAGCTATACCAGGCTCCTGTCAGCAAGTGCTTCTTGGCATCAGCAAGAATGGGTATTTCAGCTAATGTCCTCCCTGGGAACCTCTTGGTTCAGCGTTCTTAAGAAAGGAGAATGTATTTTGCGTGGGTGTGGAGTGCTGTAGTCAGCGGAATGAAGCTTCCCAAGATGAGCATAGCACTCCATCTCACCCTGCATGCTTTCTTGATCCCCACTAACCAAGAGGGTATGGACCACTTTCTTGATTCTCCATTGCCAATAGAATGTGGCTGAAGTGACACTGGGTGGCTTCCCTGGCTAGATCATAAGCACGCGGTTTGCAGGAACCTGTGCTATCTTAGAAGTCCCTGACCATAATCTAAAACACCAAGTGAAATCGAAAGGTCACCTGGTGGACGGCGCTCAGCCTCTGAGGCATCCATATTATTCGAGCTTCCCTGGCCTTCCAAATTGATGTCAGGACTGAGTTTAGCAGACGAGTAATCTCCCTATGCCCTTGTAAAACTTCTGACTCAGAGAACCCTTGTGTAATATAAAATGATAATTGTTTCATTCCAGTATATTTGGTGGTAGCAACAACCCAAACACACACACACACACACACACACACACACACACACACACACACACATCCCTATACACCATACACTGTTCTGGACTCCACAATGAATAGACAGGTCTGGGAGATCCCCATGGACTTGCTGAGCCACTTTTAAGGAGTTCTCTGCAGTTAGTGGCCCTCCAAGCAGCATACAAAAGCAGTGTTTGTGAAGCCTAAGGCTATTGCCTAGAAGTTACTGGATAGGAAGGGGCATGGGATAGATATTGTAGGTTTGCACAGGGAGAGGTGCTAAATATTCAAGCAAAGGCTCTGTTTGTGTGGCCAGGAACAGATGAGAACGGAGAGAACATCTGTGCAGACCCAAGCCTGGAGCATTCTTGGCCGAGAGAACACAGGCTGTCTCTCTACTAGTGGGATCAGCTCCCAGCAGCATTCAGTCATAGTGCATGTGGCACTGGGTGTAAATGAACATGGCAGTCCAGGATAGAATGACACACAGAGGAGGGAGTAACCCTTCAACTGGGAAGTCCTCTGGAGGCTGTAAATTGAGAGACTGAATACTGGGCTACCTTCTAACGGTGCTGACATGTATCCCAGGGGTCACTGGGAAGTAAGAGTAAAATGACCGAAATGATAAACCCACATGGCGCAATTGTTCATATCTTTATAGAAATTTCAAAACAGCTCCCATTTTCTGAAAAATAAAACAGAAATCAAAAACTGTGGGAAGGCCATGCTTAATAAAGCTCACACATATGAGTCAGTACTGGTCAGTAAGAACTTGAGGGCAGTAGACTTTCAGAAGTGACCCAGCAGGTCTTTATGACTGTCATTAGCCATCCTTACACACACACACACACACACACACACACACACACACACACACACGCACGCACACACGCACCAAACCTCAGCAGTTGAGGTATGTGGTGACTTAGCTGAGCCCTCTGTCTTCTTTGGGATGCTGGCTGACTTTCCCCGCAAACCTTTTTCTATATTCCAACCCACATCAGTACTGCAGTAGGCTCTGTGGCCTCATCGGGCACTTCTAAGTGGCCATAGGCACTTAGGAAGAGCCATGCCACTAATGTAGGTTCTGAAATGACAAAGAGGCAAAGCAGCAGTGAGCTGAGGAAAGATCAGAATCAGCTCTATTCTCTGAGAGGGCAGGGAAGAAAGTGCTGAGCTCTGGTGTTACCCCCACACTCCAGCACCGTAGCCCCCAGAATATAGCCTCATATATGACACTTGTGATAGCCCAGGCTTTCCATTCCAGAAGCATTGGCTTCCATACAGATCATCTTTCAGAAGGCCCTGTCTTGCGGGGAGGTACGAGCACAGCGAACCAACACATTCTGGGTTGGCTGTCCTGAGACCCAGGGTGTCAGTGTATCTTTTCCCATGAGTCCACCCTGTCGTAGATGATGGGACTAGTGGATACCCCTCCTGGCCTCTCAGAAAAGCTAAAAAAGCAGCTCTTCCAATGATGGTAAAACCAAAAGAGCCCT
This sequence comes from Tokudaia tokunoshimensis, assembly GCA_036184795.1. Lineage (NCBI taxonomy): Eukaryota > Metazoa > Chordata > Mammalia > Rodentia > Muridae > Tokudaia > Tokudaia tokunoshimensis. The sequence goes on along the minus strand of BTHU01000004.1, from coordinate 46,345,495 downwards.
CAAGGGTTTTGGGAGAACCTGGCAGGTTCAGGACTCTGATTTCCTCTGAGATCAGACACTGGAAGGGCCACTGAAGACAAGTCCCCAGCTTGAGCCTCATCGGTAAAATGCTGCTGAGTCAGATCCATGGTGTCTCCACTTTGTTCTGCACAACGAGGGGCTGTTAGCATTTGTCTAAGCTCTGCCCCACCGTTACCTGGCAACAGCCAGGTGTGCCTGACTCACTATAAAAGGGGCCGCTTGCCCCCTCTGCTCTCTCTCCTCTCTCTCTCTCTCTCTCTCTCTCTCTCTCTCTCTCTCTCTCTCTCTCTCTCTGTCTGTCTCTCTCTCTCTCTCTCTCGCTCTCTCTCTCTTTCTCTCTCTCTCTCCCTCGCCTTCTTGCTCTCGCTCTGTCCTCTCTCCCCTTCCCCCTCTCTCCCCATTCTCCTCCCTCCTCTCTCTGCACATGCTAATGGACAGCTTCTACTTCACTACTCTCTCCCGCTGCCTTTCTCTGTCTCTACTACCCTCTCAACAATCCTCCCCATGCCCTGAATAAACTCCATTCTATATCCTTGAGTGGCTGCTCCCTCAGGGGGAAGGGATATCTCATCATGGGCCTGCGGAAGGCACCCCCTTCCCCATGCCTGACTACACTTCCACCAAACATATTCGTTCTCTCCTTATCTTTTTATAAAACACAACAGGGGCTGCTGATGGAACCCTCAAGAAAAGGACATAATACAAGCACAACTTTCAAGGCCTATGAAGAAGAGAGTATCTTCACTCTCACTGCTTTTTATAAATTATAGCTTTAAGTAGAATTTCATTTTTAAACATTCCTTAGGTTCCTAAAGAATGGAAGGCTTACAAACCATGATTAAAGTGTCTCTAGACTTCCCTCAAGATTGACATCACTCAAACACCTCCACGCAGCAACAACAAAGGCTGGTTTGGGATTGACAAGGCCATGTTCCTAGAGGCTCCGCTCTCTATTACAAAGGCTTCTATGGCCAAGTATTATTTACAAGTATTATTGATGGTGTGTTCTGTCACTGAAAGGCTTTTCCAACAACAGAACAGTGCTAACAGAGGCTGAGACAGAACAATCTTGAAATGGAAGCCAGTTTGGGTGACACCATGAGTTCCTGTTTCAGCCAAAGGAGGGAAGGTGCAGAGTACAGAAGCAGAGCTCAGGCTAGCACGCCTGAGGCCCTGGAGTCCCAGCTCCGCAGGGGTAGGAGTTGATACTGAGGCTATTGAGATGTGCAGCCCCACACGGCAACAGTGACCTTCTCCAGCTGAGGTCTGAAGCGCCCTAGTGTGACACCCAGCAAGGCCGGAGAAAGATAAACAGCAGCTCTTCCTGGAGTTTCAATTTTATTCTATGTCAAGTAGTTGAAAGGATTACTTTTATACATTTATATTATAGAGTAGAAAGATCAATTTGCATAAATTGTAAAGATTAAAGCCTGAGACTTCAAAGACATTCTGAACTGGCTGCTGGCTACTTCTAGCTACAAAGGGTCTAGACCCCCGGCATTACGTATTGATTTTCTCTGTGTTCAGGAACTTCAGTGGAAAAAAAAATGGAGGAGCTCTGATGTTGTGGAAAGCACGCAGATATTGGCATCGTGCAAGCCTGCAGCCTTAGTTCTGACTCTGCTGAATACTGCCCATGTGAGCTGGAATATGCTCGCCCCTGTCCCCCAGATAAGGAACTAAGACAGTTAGACCCAAATTTCAGACCCTTGTGAGGAAAAGAGTAAAATCTATAAACGCACCCAGCACATATTAGGTAGCAACTGCTTATTGGTAACATCAACAACAATACTGAAAATAACAATAGACAAAGGCTGAGAAAAAGCTAACTTTAGTGTGTCTGACATTTAATAACCAAATCATCACGGCTTGGGGAAATGTCATTTTCTACATCATGACTTCATGTCACCAAGGCTGTGACAGACACACTATATAGCATACCTATGTATATGTGTGCTAAATGGGACTATGGAAATATAAGAACCTAAATCATAGGCTTAAAAAAAAACAGATAAATAATCTAAAACGTTTCTGTTTTATAATTATCCTAAGCACATAACTTAAATCAAAGGACTTTAAAAATAATTCCAGAATGTGATGGTGTGAATCTGTAATGCCGGCATTTGGGAAGTGGAGACAGAAGGATCACGAGTTCAAAGCCATCCTTTACTACACAGCAAGGTCAAGGCCAGTCTAGAACAATTGAGGTCTTATCTCAAAAGAAAATACACAAAAAGTCCACAGTGTACTAACTATTTTGTACCTACAGAGCAGACTGGTGTTGGGGAGAGACAACAGACTCCAGAGTAATGGAGAAAGGAAGAACACAGAGATCCAGATGTCAGGATGACTGTCTCGTGACGGCTCTGACGGAAGAAGGCCTCCAAGCTGAGTCTCTTAAGAGGCTAAGAGCCACAAGTGACCATATGAGGTCACTGCTAAACCAACCCACTTGAGATACCAATGATGCCCAAAATGCTGACCAGTATGGGTGGGTTCCCCAAGTACTATTAACTGAAAGAAGAATTACCACTTGTAAGCACTCAGTGACCTAGTCCCATTCTTTAGAACATGGGTTACATTAGCACTGAAGGAAGAGATAACAAGTACACTTTCTTTTAGACAGTTCTTGCTGATGGATGCCTACACAGCCATGACAAGGGAGGCCAGGGGAAGGGGGGTTGTCTATAAAGAACTATTGTGACCTCACAAGAGCAGCCAACTCATATGTGATCCCATGAACAGCTACAGCCATAGTAGAAGAGAAACGGAGAAGACTAAAGCCATGGCTGGGAGGCTATCGGGTAGGAGGTGGTAGGGCATGGTGATCGGTCAATGCAGATGCAAACAAAACCTAAACTAAATTTGTCCAAAATCCACAAATGTCAGGTGAAATGACTCAGCAGGAAAGGGTACTTGCCAGGCAAGCCTGGTGACCTGAGTTAGGTCCAATGTGAAGGTCATAGGAGAGAATCGACTCCAGGAAGTTGTCCTCTGACCTCTACATATGCGCTGGGTCACAAGCACCTCCCCTCTCCCAATGATATTTTTAAAAGTTTAATACTTATTTATGAATACTTATTTGTGGATTGAAAGGAACTACAGAGGGAAGAAGAGAGATCAGAGCTAAAATATGTTCATGGGTAAAAGTTAAAATTTTAGAGAGCCCATGTATAATTTCCAATTTAGTCTCAATAAAAGGATAGCCATGTGCAGTTTTAATTCCAACTGATATGCATGCATCTCGCCCCCAAACTCCCTTCACCTGGCAGTGTCATCTCCTTCTTGACAGTGTTCTATAACTGCACAGGCCATCTACAGAGTTCTTGTAGATTTGGTAAAAGATCTTCATATAACGTTTATAAAGAAAAAATACTGCCAGAAGGAAAAATGAATTTTATTTAAATTTGGTTTAAATGAAAACTCAATTGTTGGCATTTAGGAAAATTATAAGACTTGACAGGGAATGTTTAAGATTTGTATTTAAAGCAACCCAGCTCATTGAAATTGGCTAGGAGTTTGTTGGTGTTTATATTTTTTCACAGAACCAACTTGTAGTTTTACTTCCCCGTCCATTTCAACCTTTTGTTTTTGATAAGTCAATCGCACTCACCTTTCGCCTGCTTTATAGCCCAAGAGAGGCTTAATTAGCAATCCCCTCTCCTCAGGCTCCCAAGTGATTTTTGTTCTTCTCCATGAACCCACGTCATCTTCAGGTCTCACCTAGTGTTCTACGGTCACCTTTGGCCATCTGTCCTGACAGAATCAGAGCTGGCTGACCTCCTCTGGCATTGTCATTGTGATCTCTGGCCACTGCCTCCAGAGGTCAGTCTTATGTATACACGCAAAAGCAGATTGCTGATGCAATTTAGAAACTTAACTTCAAATGTTAATTGTCCAGTCAGAAAGCATACAGCGAGCCTCCCTATAAATCAGTTCCATCTAGAAGATGTCTGACCTTTCCACCAGCCAACGGGAATCATCACAGTATGATCCGGAGGTGCCAGGCTCATGCATGCCACTCAACATTGGCAGTAGATGGGCATTCTTGATTTTATAGCAACTTTAAACAAAGGCCCTTCTGTCTTAAAAAAAAATTTAATTTTTCCAAAATTAATAGATATACTGCTTTATAATACTATCTATTGAATGAAGTGATATGTTAATTTTACAGGAAAAAACTGTGGAATAATCTATAGTGAGCAAACCTTTGGGTAGTAGAGCATGACCTTACTAAAAGTTTCTTAGAAGGTTTGTCAGAAAAGCAGCCACTCTCCGTGCCTTTCCCTCCATACACAGGGTGCACAGCTTAACCTGGAGAAAACAGCTTCCCTAATCAGTGAACATGCCAGGAGTGATAATCACAGAGGCGGGGACTGAGGTGGGGACAGCCCATGAGGTGGCAGCCTTGTAAAGAAGCCTGATGCTGTACTCTAGGGCCTCAGAGAGTCTGGCCTAGGTTTTCTCTGCCCACCCATGGTCCTCTGTGGATGGGCATTCTGGTTTGTCCTCTGTGCTAATCAAAACCAGCTGGTCTACCTGTCTGTAACCCCAGACCCTGGGGTGATTGCCAAAAGGCCTTCCTATTTCAGCTAAGGCCATAGGCAGGAGTTTATATATGAGGGTGAAAGCTCACCAGTGTAGCCTATCCAAATGGTCCCATGGGGTGAGGAGAGGGTGGGCTTGGAGCAAGGTGTGGGAACTAGAGCAATGACGGGGTGGGGGCGGGGGTGGGGCATTTAACTGGCTGTGAGGCACCAGCTGTGGGAGTCAATGAGATTCCTTCACACGGTGCAGGGCTCCAAAGCCACATCAAATTCTTCCTGTTTCTCTCGGCAGCGCTGATCCAGCTTTGTTTGACTTCAGTTTGGCTTCATTCCTATCTGGACATTTGCTGATGGGTTCCGCTTCCTTTCAGATTTTGGCTCCTACTTTGAGAATCTTCCATCCTGATGTTTGGGGCCCCCGATCTACCCAGTCCCTGCCTCTGTCTTCTTCTGTCCTCTTAGCTCAGTCTCACTTCTAGCTGTTGGATCTCTTGCTGTTCCTAACACAAGCAAGAGCCCATTCAGTGATGTGCAGGTGGTGGCCATCGTGAGGATAGCGGTGTCGAGCTGCACTGTTCCTCTTCCTCCAGAGAGTCACCTGGGGACCTGTCACACTAAACCTGGTTATGTTGTCATCCAGGTTTCCCATCTGGAGCCTGTGAGACACTTCTTGGCAAAGTATAAAATACTGTACATGTACTGAGGGGTAAACCGAGTTGTTGTACCAAGAGCCGTAAGTGTTGGTTGAGTGGCAGTTCCAAAGACCAGAACTCACACTTGGAGACATCTGATGATAGGTACCTTCTTCAATTTACTGATGGAATTCACCCAGATCTGGATTGCTGGAGGACACTAGCTCAGGCACAAGGTGTCACTTTGTGCTAAAACTTGTGGTGGTTGACAGTTATACAGCATACAATAATTTATACACTACCAAACTGTGCACTGTAGGTGGGTGGACCATATTGTATACAAATCACAGATCAACACAAAGCAGAGAAGACACTGAGTGGACGTCAGGACATGAAGGTAACCTGCCCAATGCAGCCTCATTTCTGTCAGAGGGAGCGATAGAAAGAGATGTGATGTTCTAGAAGTTCTGGACAGGCTCTGATGAAGCATACAGGCTGATTTTACCTGTGTGGAGCCAGCCCTGAGTGGGAGGGATGCCACACAACACGGGAACTGGTGTGTGTAGGTTCCTCTGAGCCTATGGCGTGCGGAGCTATGCAGACTATTTCCAGCCCTTGATTTTTCCAAACAAAAGGAGAAATGAAGCACACAAAACCCGACAGCGAGTTGACGAGCAACTTTGCATATATATAGAATTTCCAGGCAATAAAGCTTGGGCTCCAACAAGCTTGTCTTTGTTTAGGGGGAAATTATGCTTTGCCTTCCCACAATGCCCTCTTCCAAGCCCAGCGTGCCCTCCTAATTTAAATTAGTCTTTCAACTGCAGGAGTGTTCCAAAAGAAACTAATTTTCACAACATCCATTCATAGGACTTAACTAAAACTCCCATTTTTTTTATGGGGGTGGGGCAGTGCAAACCCACAACACAGTAAGGTTTTTCTGCTCTACACAGTCCTTAGAACAATCATCTCCTGAATATCTATAAATATTATTTTGATTATGTGAATGGCTTTAAATAGCTGTTTATAAAAAAAACTCACAGTACTGTAAGCCTGCAAAGAAGCCCCCCTAATATAAAATATGAGTGATAGAATTAAACACAAATTGCACAATTATATTCTAATTTGTAGATTATAATTCAGCGCGTCATAATGATGTATCCCCAAAATTATGTTATCTAAAGAAAAGAGATGAAAACCTGATTAAGATAACTTTCCTTGTAAATCTTAAACTAGTTCCTTCATCCTCTGGGTAATTTCACTCTGTCCATCACAATAAGAACAATTCAAATGAAAGACCTGAAAGGAAGGTTAACAATCTCCCAGCTCGGCAGATTCTGCCTTCTTCTTGTAAGTAAAATCCCCCCAGCCTGTGTGAACAGTAGTTTCCCTAGTCTAGCGAAGAGTGGAGCTGTTTCTAGCAGCTAAGACTTTGGCTCGGTCGCTGGAGAGATGGTTCCATGGCTGAGAGCTCTGCTCTGTTCTTTCAGAGGATAGAGACCATCTCAGTTCCTCATATCTGCCTGGGACTTCCGCTTCAGGGAATCCTCTGCCACCACCCTCAGGACACCAGCATTCTCATGGCTTACAATCACTCACACACACACACGTGCACATACCCGTGAATAAAAATGTGAATTTTGATTGTTAGAGAACTTGTTAAAGAACTGCTGTCGCCGATGTGACATCCCAAGCTCCACAGTCACTGATCTTTAGGAACTAAAGCTGTGATGTATGGATGGCAGGACAGTGGGAAGGGAGGGATCTCATTAGAAAGTACAGACACAAAGTTGAGTTAACACAGCTCATGCTAAAAAGTCCCGATCTGAACAAGGCAAATTTGGAAACGGCTTGGGAGAAAATTCTAGCAACAGGTGTTGCTTGACTTTTGTTTTTAATCATTCTTTCCCAAATTCCTTCCTTCTTGTATACAAAACTTAGATATGGATTTCCGGATGCCTGTAATGGATTGAGTATGTCCTGTAAAATCCTATGAGACAGACACACCTTCCTCAGGGTATCTGTGAGGAGGACTAAGCCCTCCAGGGGGTGATGCACGAGTGGATTCCTGTCATGGTAGCCAGAACGGGCTTGTTTTAAAAGCAAGCTCTGGCCTCTTCTCACTTTGCCTCTCCCGTGTGATGCCTTCTGCCATACTGTCATACAGAAGAAGGCCCTCACTAGATACATCCTGGATTCCTCAGCCTCCCATGCTTTGAGCCAAGTTAATTTCTATTCCTTATAAATTACCCCATCGGTAATATTTCAATACAGTAGCACCACATTTACTGATCAGAACAATTTTTTGTAGATAAATTACAGCAGCACAAAATTCTGTGTTTAACCGTCCCAGAAAGCCAAGTCAGAAGTAGAACTGTTTTGCGGAAAGTTAAGTGATGTTGGCCAATAGGAATTTTAGACTAGCCACAAAGTGCACCCTTTGGCGTGTTTATACGGCATATTCATCTCATTTCGGGTTGGAACAAAACACTCAATCCTCAGATAAGGAGGAGGCTGAGCGGGCAGAGAGTGGTGGCTCCCGGGGGATGAGTATTGGCCCTACTTTTGAGCAATAATTACCAATAATAAATTCCACAAAATCAAACTTTTAGTTAAACATGTTCAGATGCTTAAAAAAAAAATATCACCCACCAGAATGGCTCACAACAGGACAGGGAATTAAGAGTCCTGAAAGCGGAATCCAGCTGTTGTCTAGGGAAGATTGAAAACAAAGAAGAACAGAAAACATGAAAGTGGACCGTTTGCAGGCTGCTTCCCAGGAAGCATTTAAAACAGACGGAAAGTCACAACGACCTCTGCTCCCCACTTCTGCGCCCTTGCATACCAGAAGCTGTGAAGAGCTCGCCAAAGAAAACCCAAACAGCTCCTCTGCTTGGTGCTCTTTGAAGAGGCGCCATGTACAAAGCACCAAGTGGCCAATGAGTGTGGAGAGAGCTCAAGACAGCTCACGTCCATCCGACGTTGCAATGATTCTGCAGTCTGCACTGCCCACTTTAAAGGCCAAAACAGTGTGTGCAGGAGCTTGTGTTAGTGTGAATATTTCAAAAGACTGGTGTGATCTTGAATGAGAAACAAATAGCAGGGCACAGACACCCTCCTTATGAGACGGAAACACCCCAAGAGCAAAGGCACGTCTCAGCGCACATTCTCCACAGTCACTGAACAGTTCTCTCTTCTCATTAGCTCCTCACTCGAGCAATCTAAAGTCCTATCCATGGTACATGAATGGAATATTATCTTCTCTCTTCTCTGGAGTTGCTTATACTTGCTTCCAAAATACATGTTGATAAAAAACAAACAAACAAACAACAACAAAAACCAACAGTTCTGATACTCTCTTCCACCAAATTCTTTCCCCCAGAGTGAAAAGAGAAGAAAAGAAAGATCTAGAATTGTAAGTCTTAGAAAGATGAGCCCTGACTTTCTATTGTCCACCTTGTAATAAAAGGGAATTTAGATCCATGGTTTCCATGGGAAACTAATAGGACTTCAGTGCCAAGAGCCCAGAATCTTGGGTCAATGAGAGGTGACTCTTTACAAGCGAAGACCCATGATAAAGTTAAGATGGTTTTGGAAAAGCCTATGAACAGACAGAGCTGTCCAGGAGGGCCAGTGACCTTGAATATTCTCTGTGGGTCACTCCACACCAGACAGGAAGTGAGCAAAGGAGAAGAGGAAAGATAGGTGGTCTACAGCAGTAGATCATCCTAAAACTGCAGAGCCAACCATGTTGTACGCTGTTCTCTCATTGCCCAGCCCCGACCTCCGTACAGTACACTCAACTATTCTGATGACTGGCGGGTCTTACCCACAATGTCTAAGGACACGTCAGAGTAGGCTGCTCTGACTTTGTATGTCTTTCAGCCCAAGAGCAGTGGTTCTTACCTTCCTAATTCTGTGACCCTTTAATACAGTTCTCATGTTGTGGTAACCCTCCCCCGTCATAAAATTATTTTCATTGTTGCCTCATAACTACAATTATGTTACTGTTAGGAATCATAATGTAAGTATTTGTAATTTTATCTGACGTCTGTGAAAGGGTCCTTTGACAACCCCCCCCCCACCAAAGTGATCATGACCCACAGATTGGGAACCATTGATGCAGAATGATGAGTTTTAAAAGATCTTTTCCAACAGCATCTTTACAAAGGGTTTGGGAGGAATGGTGTACTGGCTTGCACCCAAAGGCCCACACTGTGACAATGTAAATACCAATATGCCAGTGAGTGAGGCCAATTTTAGAATGAATTAACTTTTGTTTACAACACAATGGTTTGAACTGTTGGCTTTGGGCATGCTAGACAAGCACCCTACCGCTGAGTTATCCTCACCCCAGCCCCTAGAGGTGCATCTGAAAGTGGGAGCAAACTGCTCATAGACGCCTGGAGCGGGAAAGGAGACAATCTACTGTGACCATCCTCAGTATCAATAAATTGTATTTCCATAAAGGGCTATCTACATACTTCAGGACTTTCGGCATTCCTGAAGCTCTTTCTTCATATTTCTCTGAAATCAATCCATTGCCAATATGACTACGGGTAATACTCTATGCTCCCAAGGCTCTGACTAAATCAAAAGACTAATTTAAAAAAAATATGTAAGTAAGGTCATGATGATATGCTATGAAGAAGAAAAAAGCTGAGAATCCTGAGTGTCAGTCCTTGTGCACGCGGGGGATGGAGCCCAGCGGCCCTTGGATCTGCAAAGGTTGGCGGTTTCTAATACGACATCTCCATGCTCCATCTTTCTTCACTGTCTATCACACAGAACATGGACTGCACATCCTCATCCCAGGATTCTGCATTGTCTTCAAACTCTGTCCCATTGCCTGCAGCTCTTCCCAAGGACTGACTCATTTCGCCCCTCCCTGTCTTTGCTCAAGTTTCTTTCTCCTTCCTGGTAATGTCCTTCTTTTTTGTTTGTCCTGTAGGCTCTCAGCCTCCCCACTTTATCGTACTGACCAGAAATGACCATTTATACGAGGCCCTCACTGTAGTCTGGGCAGATTTCTAGTATCACCTCTCTCTTATACACAACACACTTTTAGACATGAGCTATTCTCTCTCCTCTCTCTCTCTCTCTCTCTCTCTCTCTCTCTCTCTCTCTCTCCAGATTATAATATGGTGCCTGAGAAAAGGGCAGTCTCTATAAAATTTACTGCATAAATCAATATAAGTTATCATAAATATATGTGAAAGTCTCCAACAGAATGAACATTCCTGAATTTCTGATTTCCTCTTCTAGTTATCATATCAAAGTTTAAAGATCTGTGTGTGCCTTCCTAAAATGCCACAGTTAGTTCAAGATCTATAGGAGAAAAGCAGGTATGGTATATATGCACTGCATCTAATTCATTTTATGGACATCTCTTAATTAACTGTCTGACCTTACAACTGAACCTAAGGGACCACTAGGACATAGTCATGAAGAGGAAATCAAGAAAAGGCATGTAAAGACTGTCAGTGAGCTGGCTGGCCCTGAACTAACACATCTCAGATTTGTGCCTCCAAAGCACAGGAATCTGGACTACTTATCTGCAGTCTCTCATTTGCCATTATCATGGTCCACACTAGTTCCCCTTTACCCGCAAATCCCCCAATTATCTTAAGTTTAGGCTGGGGAATCTCTTATGGTTTAGGAAGACTGCAAATCACTGTGACAGGATTCTAATGTGCTCTGGAACTATCTGCCAAAACTGCAGCTAAGATGGTGGGCCATATTACATGTTGGTCTGATACAGAAAGAGCAGTGGAAGAAATAACTAAGGACTTATGAGTGCTTCGCAAGGATGGAGTGCTGGTGGAAAGGTGGGGTTCTCAACTGATTTCCAGTAACACCCAAAGCTTATAACCCCCTCACCCAAGCCCTCTGGCTCCCACCAACATCCCCTTCAACCACTCAAAGCACAAGAGGAACTGAGCACAGTCATGTATCCTTCCACACTCATAAAGTCCTACCACGGTGCAACTGGGTCTTTTATAAATATGTGAGCAGTAAAGAGTGGAGGGGCCCTCGTCCCTTCTCTTAGGCTTTGATGATGAATTTGAAAAAAATTCCACCTAGTATGTGAAAGGTGTGCTGGCTAGCTCATGTCAACCTGACACAAACTACAGTTATCTGAAAAGAGGGAACCTCAACTGAGAAAATCCTTCTGGAAGAGTGGGCTGTGAAAGGGTCAGCTCAGGAACTTTGGAGAGGTCATGGAACACTTCCCCCTCCCAGAAAGGAGAGGCTAAATTACATTCCTCACACCACAGGGAGGTTCCTGCAGCTAAGGGAGGCCCAGAGTTATTCCTAGATTGTTAGCCACCTACCTCATTCCCTAACAATCAATTAGTTTAAAGGTAACACTGTTCTGCCAATCACATTGTGCCTAATGGCGGCTGCCCTGAGGACTGTATAAAGGCCCGCTCAGTGGGCCGTGCGTGGTCTTTCTCTCCCCATGTGCAGGGTGACCCCAGCATGCTGGATTAAATAAAATTCCTCTTGCTTTTGCATTGATTTCCATCTCCATGTTGTACACTCAGGGGGTCTTCAGTAAGTTAAGGCTCCCTGAGTCTTACAGGCTGCAGGCAAGTCTGTAGAGCATTTTTTTAAATTAGTGATAGATTTGGGAGGGCCAAGTCCATTGTAGGTAGGGCCACCCCTGGGCCAATGATTCTGCCTTCTATATAAAAGCAGACTGAGCAAGCCAGTAAGCAGCACCCTCCATGGCCTCTGCTTAAGCCAGCTCCTGACTCCAGGTTCCTACCCTATTTGAGTTCCTTCCCTGACTGCCATTGGTAATGGACCATGATGTGGAAGTGTGAGCCAAATAAATCCTTATCTCCCCAACTTGCTTTTGGCCATCATATTTTATCACAGCAATGGTCACCTTGACTAAGACCAGAGGAATCTACTACCGATGACAGTGAACACCTTGATTAAGGCGAGAGGAATCTACTACCGATGATTGTGAACACCCTGACTAAGATCTCTACCAATGACAGTAACCTACTACTTAACGTTCTCTGAGTCAGTTTAGAAAAGCCAATTGTATTCATTGTTACCAGAAATTTCTATGCCAATTGGAAAAAGAATAGACTACCTCTCTTCCCATTGTTTTTCTAGCTGAATCTTTGCACTGCACTACTCATTTGGGAAAGAAGTCAGGTGCCCACTCATGTCTTCTTGCCGCATGTGCACTCCCACCACGTAGAACAAATGACCATTAATTCGGCTCTTCACTTGTAATCAGCCTTACTTTTCCATCAAGAGTCTTTGAGATCAGTACTGTCCCAGAATTTTGAGAGAAACAGATGCCATGGCTATGAGTTGAGGGGGAAAAAGGCAGAAATTAGTCTGCAAAACGCTCTCTGTAAAATGACTCAGTGGGGAAAGTACTTGCTGTACAAGCACAAAGATCTGAGTTCAGATCTCTGTAACCTTCATAGAAAGCTGGATGCAGCGCCAGCTCTGGTAGGTGAAGCCAGGAGGATCCTGGGAGATCTCTGGTCAACCAGTCTAGACAAATAGTGAACTCCAGGTTCAGGGAGACACTCAATCTAAAATAATAAAGTCTAAAATAACAGAGGAGAACATCTGGCCTTGATCTCTGGTCTCCAAGTGCATACATACAAGCGAGAACACCTGCAAATACATGTGTACACATGACTATGCCATATACATACCAAAAGAAAAAAACGAGGTGGAAGAAGATAGAAAAAAGGGGGAAACGACACATTTAGAGATTGAGAGAAATCAGAAGACACTGAGACAGATGTTACAGTAATACTTGTGAAGAATAGGTCAGCATCAGTCTTAGAGTAAATCAAAGAAAAAGCATCAAATCAGGCCTCGCTTCTGGGATGAGGGACCTGCAACCTGTGCAGTCACCACTGGGGGACACTGGGCCTGGATTACTACTCTGTATAGATGCTGTCCTGGGATTCTTAATAATTGTTAACAAAGCGTGCCATGTTTTCATTCCCACTTCTGATCCTGAATGAAAGGATGGAAATCATGGGATAAGACATATCCTGTGCACGTGTCGTGACTCTGAGGGAGAGACTTGAAGGGAGGGATATTCTCTACACAGCCCCTCCCTGTTTCTCACGGATTCATTGCCAGCTACCTCTCTTGGTTTACAGATGCTAGATGGAGGAAGGAATGGGTAACCTGGGGGCTGACAGCAGGAAGCCACAGTGAATGAGGTTCTAAGTGGATGAGACTCTAAATTCCTTCCACCCGCTTCCTCATTTGAAGAAGCAGGAAATGACATTTCAAAGGACAACCAAGGAAAATACTTCAAAATAAGTCTCCCTTAGATAAAGTCTAACTTCCTTGCAAAGAAAATTCTTAAGTCCCCCTTAGGTTGGGCAGAGCACAGGAGAGGGCACAAAGGTCCCCTGGGAGTTCCCAGGGACAATTGTGGAAATGGCTGTCGCCAGTCCCCTAAGTTCTGACTCTGAGCATTGGCTCTTATCAGTCATCAAACCTGCCCAAACTTCCTGTCCTTAAATAGAGTCACTACAAACGTCACCAGCAGCTTTCCTTAGCCAAAAAAAAAAAAAAAAAGAAAGAGTTCTGGAGTCCGAATCTCTGCTGTCCAAGCTGAAACCCTCTAGATGGCTGGCTGTCAGTTCACATGCTCTCTGTTCCCTGTCTATCACCTGAGCATTGCCTCCAGTCTTCCTTTCTAGTTCTGGGGCTGCTGGCTGCAGTGGTAGCATGTGAGCTAAGCAGTACCCACAGAGCAAGGGAGGCCTCCCTCTTTCTGTGGCTGCACATATGTGTCTCATACATCACAGTGCAGTCCCAGAGTCTGAGAGACAGAGCCCAGGGACACAGAGTCCTTTAAACACACCGCATGCTAGAGTGCCTTTTCCCTTGCAAAATATACAGCCTCTATTCTCTTAGTTTCCTTACTAAGGTTGACCTGAGTCTTATAAAATTCTATATTTAAATTTCTTTCCTTGCTGATTGGTATTAGGAAGGAGCGAATCAAGCACAATCAGAGATATATACAGAGCTGGATATATGTATACACATGTTTGATTATAACTCATGCATGTGTCTAGACTAGTCCTCTGCTGAGACCTCTTCCTGTCAGTGGAAACTGCAAACTGTAATGGCTTCCATGGGAGAAGAAGCATTTGTTACTTGGACACTGTCCAAATTACAAAAGTCTCTCAGTGAACAGAGAGCAAGTATTGCCCACGTTTCTAGCAACAGGACATGAGTCAGTCGCTAAACCACTGAAATCTATTTGTAAGCAAGCGAGACTTCTTCACTGTAAATGCTTAAAAGTGTGACTGACAAAACATGATGAGAAGTCAGCAAAAGATGGATTTCTTTATAAAACAGGCCCCAAAGATGTCAAAACCCCATTAATTTAAAAGGATTCAGTGTCGTGTAATCTCTCTCATGGCTCTTTAGCAAGGGAAAAATGAGTGTCTCTACTCATAAAGTATAACTTCGTTAAGTATTAACAGAGAAGGTCTGGCTTGAAGCTCTCATTCAGATCTGCTCTCCAAGATGATGAATGTGGCTTTCCTGGTATTTAAAATGAGATTCAAACCACCTACCAATCTCAGGAACCGCTTGTCAGCACTCACACACTCCTTTCCTCGTCTGCAGGCTCTCCCCCAGTGGAGAGGTGTCTAGGAAGTCGATTAAAGCGCACCCTCATAACCCCGTAAGTGGTCGCTATCCCCAGGAAGATGGACAATTGGGCTCTTTGCCAGATCAAATGCTTCCCATTAGGCAGTCAGAAAATGTGAAGCTTCCAGCAGCTCGCAGGCTCTAGCAACAGGAAATCACCACCACTCAGATAAATGTGGGAAACTGTTGAAAAACACTGCTTTCCATTTTTCAATTCTGTCTTCCACGGGAAAGGAGGGTATTAAGTTGGTTGTAACATGCCAGTCACCAAGCTGCGACTATGATGACCAGAGTGGATGCAAAGCAACTTTAAAGGTGTTTAACTGATGAGGCAGAGATGATATCAGGGATGGTGAAATATTCTAATGTTCCACAAGAAAAAACTAAAGGAGATGAAGAAGTCAGCATGTCTCTAAATGAAAGATAGAGGTTAGACTATGATTATCTCTCATTTACTGCTATAAGAAGTCAGTCTACCAATAAATACCCCACTTCCTCCAGGGGGAAAACGTATTAACAATTCTCCCAACAACTCTTCCACCAACACACTGTGTCTGGTGACATCCCAACCCCTACCTCATGCCACCAAAGGGTCTCCCTACTACACAGCTGAGAGAGTCAAAAGAACCGGAAGTATGTCTACCAGGCGTCCTCGCCGAATCCCCTTTTCAAAAACACGTGATGGTTGGACATGGAGAAAGTAAGAATTGACCCAAGTCCTTTACCATCAAGATTCTCCAACTGCAGTGTGTATTTTCAGTTACCTCTGTGCTGTCCTGTATACTGGTAAAGGACATTCTATGGAGACAGCAAGATAGCTCAGTGGGTAAAGGAGATTGACACACAAGCCTGAGTTGGATCCCCAGAGCCCTTGGAAAGGTGGACAGATTGGCCTAACTCTACAAATGTGTCCCCTGACCTCCATATGTTGCACACATTGGCTGTGGTATGTCATACACAGACAATAATAAAATGTTTTTAAAGAGCAGTCAGTACTCTGACACGAATGTGTTATTTTATAATCTGCCTGCCTACAGGGTCTTAAGTAAGTCCATACTCTAACAGAAGAAAAAAACAATCCAGGAACTGTGATGCTGACAGCAATAGCCATTTTAGTGCAGACTTCTACAAAGTGTCATGGGAATCCGGAAAAGGGAAAAGTATATTTGTGGGAATTCAGAAGTTTTATGAGGAGGATGAAAGTCAAGCAGAGATCATAGCTTGTAGGAGGTATATTCTAAGCAGGGAAACACAGGACTGGGTGTGGAGCCAGAGACAACAAGGCTATATGCTTAAATAGAAAGAGCTTTGTCTTGTTTCATTTTGTGTTCTTATGTCAATATACCCAAGCCTAGATATTTTAACAAAGAAAGTTATATTTGGTTCATGATTAAGGAGACTAGAAGGTTCAATTCGTATAGCACATATCAGCATCCTGGAAAGGACCCCATCGGCAACATCACAGCATGACTGTGAAGCAGAAAGGGAACCAGCCATGTACAGAAAGGGTCCATATATGAGCCAGGAATGGAGGGGGGCAAATACAGACTTTTTTAGTCACTACTGTTCGACTGCACAGAGAGATAATTTGCGAGAAGGCAGAGCCATATGTCCTACCTTCAGCTAAGCCCTGCCTCTTGGACGTTCTGGCACACCCCTACTCCAGGGACCAAGTGTCTGGCACATGAACCTTTGAGGCATAAAGCATATCCAAGCTATAACGGCCTTCCTAGAGCAGATCAGTACTTAAACACTAAGGAGGGCTGGGCTTTTCAGGCCATACATTCCTAGCCATCTGAGTGGAAAAGTGGGCATCAACAGTGGATAGCTAATGAATATGACTATGTTCCAGTGGCAGTCTGGATGTAGACACAGCCGTAGTTTCATAACCCTGTCCTAGAACGTAATAAGAGACACAGCTGTAAAGGCAAACTGAAAACCAGATCAGAGACACTCTGGCAGGCATTACTTTGAAGCCTGGGAAACATGAATATTTTTTAAGTGAAAGAGAAATGATGCAAATCTCCATGCTAAAACCAATAACAGCAGCAGCCAGGAGGGATATTTTCATACTTTGTACGGCCCAAATCAAAGCTATATCCTTTCTATTTTCCACTCTACTCCGATTTCCTCAAATTGAACCTAGCTTGGTCATGTTATCCCACGTAAACATAAAAGCAAGGAGATGCTCTCTTTGATCGAGAAAGCAGCACAGTGCATCACATCCCACCCGCTCTGACACACCTGAACAAAAGCCTTAGATTAAGGCAGGAAGTCTCTCTTTAATAAAAGCTCTGCCTGTGAATCCAGTAAACAGCCCATAGAAGCGGATCCCACGCTGTCCGACAAGGGCCCCAAGGAGGTCTGTCTGGCAGCAAAGGTCCCCTTGTTACCAACAGTGCGGCCACAAGGACATGCAACCCATAGGACGGGGACAAATGGCAGCAAGGAGACGAGAAGGGAATCCTTCATAGAAATGGCTTTCAATTCAGACAGCAAGTGAATATTTATATTTTGTCTACTTTGGATCACCAATAGGGCCCTGTGCTAGGCCACAATCATGGGCAAGACAGTTGGAGCTAGGGAAGAGGTCACTAAACTTCTTTTGACCAAGTTTATAAAGCAAACCTTCTATATGTTGTGAGCCACATGGTGTCTTGCACAAGTCACCCTGCAGTTGTATCTGAAAAGAACATGTAATATGGGGACCAGTGGATGTAGCGGTGTTCTAATTAAAACCGGATTTTGTTCAGATTCTGAGTTAGCCACAGCTGAAGGCACATTGTGTGTACACAGATGAGAAGGATAGAGGTGGTAAGGCACATGGGAACTTCAGGTGCCGGACCAAGGCGTCTAGGAAAGAGCTGGAAAACAAATCAGTGGTAACAGAAGAGTCTCCTCTTCTGTGGTACAGAGAGGCTCGAGCAAGGAGGCTAAGGCATACGGAGAGTCCTGGACACTGCCAGAAGGTCTCAGAACTGAAGGACAGGAAAAGCCAGGTCCCTATGGGACAATAGGATGCATTAGGGGTCTTGGCTTCAATAGTAGGAGAAAAGCATCAAAGGACTTCAGGGACTAATTGGTTTGCTCTAAGAGGTTCAGAGGTGGCCATAAGCCAAGTAAACAGGCCTATGCAGGAACCTCAGCAGAAGCTTAGGAAACAGCTCTATCTTGGTTTTGGCTCCAGCAACAGCCCACCAGCGTGTAGGTCTCAGTTTGTGGAAGGTGTTTTTGGAATCTCAGAAAGCATATAGAAGGGAAAACTGAGGTAGGGGGAGAGAAAAGCAATGCTGCTGTGGATGATTGGAAGTCGAGTAATTATTCTGAGACTCACTGAGGAGGTATGGGACATGCATTTCCCAACCACTCATGAGGAGATGGAAAGACTCTTGCGTACAAGCCTCACTGCCTGAGTGAACATGAGAGACATCATGCTGCCCTCTGCCTGTGGAGACACATGTGCCCTAGTATCACTTCTGTTGCCTTAATAAGATACCTTAACAAAAAACAAAAAAAATTGAGGAGGAAGGAATTTATTTGGCTTATAACTCCCAGTTATAGTGCACCACTTCAGGAAGGTCAGGGCAGATGGTCATATCCCATCCTTGCTAGCTTGCTCCCTAGTATTCAACAAACATCTTCTAGACTTACACCATCTAAGGGTCAGCCCATAAAATGGTGTAGTCCACATACAGGACAGATCTTCCTGCCTCAGTTAACAATCAAGACAACCCCCTATACACATGTCCACAGGCCAAAATGGTCTAGATAATTCCTCATAAGAGTCTCTTCCTAGGTGATTCTGGGTTGTATCAAATCAACAGTTAAACCTATCTAGCACACCTTGCTAGTGAAGAAAGCCACCAGGCAGAAGTAGGGGACACGGATGGTTGAAGTGGGAAGCAAAGGATCGGTCCACTGAGCTTCCAGACAAATGAGACATGGTGCCACAAAGATGGCCTACCAATAGGACTTAGGGAAACTAACCCTTTTGTTTCATCAGAAGTAAAACAAGAAAACTAGAAGCTATTTTCAAATGCTATCAAATCTATCTTTCTTTCTTTTTTTCTTGGCCAATGTCAAAAAAAAAAAAAAGAAAAGAAAAGAAAAGAAAGAGAAAAGATGTCTACAGATATGGTGTTATCAGTCAGAGGACTATGCTTAGTCATTAAACAACTAAAGTACCTCAGATAAAGATAATTCAAAATAGACCTTGAAAACTCTCTGGATGTGGTGGGGCACACCTTTAATCCCCGCACTTGGAGGCAGAGGCAGACAGATCTATATGAGTTGAGGCTAACCTGGTTTTCATAGAGAGTTCCAGGCCAACCAGGGATATATAGTGAGACTCTTTGTCTCACAACAAACAAGCAAACAAAAACTCTTTGAGGCAAACTAAACTGTGAGCATAGAAGCCCAATGCAGAAAGGGCTGAGCAAACAGAGAAAGGCCAGCACGGAATTTCCACAGCAGCAGGAATGTTCTGAATCTCAGCTGGAGAAAGCATGCTTTAGAAAACACAACTTGAAATGTAATGGGAGAAGCATGAAGACAAATCTCGCATGAGTTTCTTCAAGCAAAACCAGTGGTCCAGGCAAATTCTTTGGCCTTCTGTATCTATCGTCTGGCATCCATAGATGTGACCAGTGACTGAAAATATTTTTTCAACTGTCTGCACTAAAAACATGCATATGTTTTCCCTTTTCATTGCTCCCTAAAGAAGACAACATAACATGGTTCACGTTGTGTTATGTATTATGAGTAAGCTAGAGATCAATAGAGAACATAGGAGGATATGCACAGGACTCATAAGACTGTACACCATTTTAGATAAAGGACTTGTGCGCAAGAACCAACCTGATGGACCATGGGGAGTACAGACTTTGCAAACACTCATCCAAGACCTGTATGCAGCAACCAACCTATGGACATCACTGACTGCAAACACATGTTTTCTAACCAATCTACCTCCCTGCTGTAAATGGGGCCTAAAAGTACTGGTTACCCAAATTACAGTCCAAGGTCAACGTGGTATTAAGGTTTTGTATCTGAAGGTAAAGAATTTCAAACCGCTCTCATGGTTTCCCACTTGGAGCTACTGCTGTAGGAACGGTCTCCCAGTGAGGCTCCTCTTCATGCATTTTAAAGGCTCACTGTTGGTGCCCTGGTCCTGGGGTGGAGGTACATGGCTATAGTGGAATTTAAACACTGTGATCACAGGTCACTGTTGTAGCGAAATTGCTGTGGTGACAGTTTAGTTACTAGAAGAAGCCTAATCGATGAGGACAAAAATTGGTCTGATTCCACAGCTGCTGTCCCAACTCCATGAGTCCAATTATCTTGCTGACCACATATATCATCTCACTCCTTCCTTTCTCAAAAATGACTCTGACACAGGGCTTGTTGTTTCCGCTAACCTAAATACTAGGTAAGAGGAGACTTGGTGCTCTCACCTCCTTCCAAACCATATTTTGCATCTCATTTCTATACAGCTTGAAGTTTGTGCTGAGATGGCTCAGGAGTAGACTCTGTAACTAAAGTCCACTATCAGACACAGCTGACTGGAAAAAAACTTCCTGCACAGTCCACCTACTTGGAAATTGTCTTAAAGGAGAGCAAAATTTGGGTAAATTCCAACCAGGTGGTTAGCCAACCAAAGTTTTCTTAATGTCAGTCAGGCCCTGTGAACTTCCTCTCTTGAGTTTGTCCAACGAACTGCTCTCTTTAAAGAGTCTTTATCCATCTCTGAAAGACTCTCTCCGAGCCTGGGATAGTTTCTGTGTTTTTAAGTATTAGACATGTTGCTTTAAACATATCATATTCCAGTCTCCTAACCATCTTCCTGATCATCTGATCCTCCAGCCAGATGATCCCCCTGCCTTGACTTCATCTTTTGGAATCAGTGGATGAGTGGCCATTGACAAAATTAAAATTGAATGATAAAACACGAGTTAGTGCAGTGATTGGACCAAGCAAGAGCAAGGAAGCATCCTCTGCTCTGCACAGCCAGAACGTCAGAGCTGGCAGGTCCAGCACACATCATCCTAATAGTACCGATGGCCACGGTGGTGACTACTGACATCCTCCAGTGTGGAAGGCACTTCCAAAGTCAGCTCAGCTCAGCCTTACCCAATTTTACAGCAATCTACAGATGCTATATCCTCACTTTTGCCAATCAAAGACTAAAAATAAAAAACTGAGTTAAAGAAACAAAGTATCTCAGCCAAGTGAATCATAGTTAAAAGTCCAGATAGGACCAGCAAGATGACTCTGGCTCAAAGATAGAGGTGCTTGTCCTGCAAGTCTGGTGACCTGAGTTCCATCCCCAGAACCCTTGCAAAGGTAGGAGAGAACTGTACATACACACACATGCACACACATCATTATCCATACACACAAACACATACACACACATACACACACATATACACACACATGGATACACACACACACACACACACGAGAGAGAGAGAGAGAGAGAGAGAGCCAGAGAGAGACAGAGCCAGAGAGAGACAGAGACAGAGAGAGACAGAGACAGAGAGAGAGACAGAGAGAGAGAGACTTTGATAGTACATTCAACATTTTTAAAAGTCAATATGTAAATGTAGACCTTCAGATGTGCAATTCCACCTGCTTCCTTCATAACCCACAGTTAGCCCCCTGCCTCCATTCCCCATGGCTGCTCATGCTTGTTGACTCTCAGAAGCACTTCAGACTGAGGTATGTTCATGCATTTCATTAAATAAGAAAGTAAAATGGGCACTGAGTAGGTCCCATTAACTAAATAATGAAAGCACAACAAGGTCTATACCCTGGCCTCCAGGGGCAGGCAGTCCCAGAAGACTCTGGGCTGCAGTGAGGAATTCATTCCAACCGGATCCCCAAAGAGGTCCAAAGAAATCAGAAAGAGAAGAACAAGGGCAGGGGCAGCCATCTGCCACAGCAAATTTCAAGTTGATAAAAGAACATTACTGAATAGTCACAAAGCATCTCGTACTGCATGCTCCAAGACAGATGGTTTCTGCAGAAATACATCATTTAATTTGAGAAATTTAATACAAAATTAGAAGACAAATACTGGATCTACTTAATTATCAACCATTCCTCTGCTCAAGCCCAGGGATGTACCACATATTTATTTCAATGCTTTCCCATCTGTAGGTATAAATGAACTCATTGGCAAAGTCTAAGCAGAGAAGGAAACTTCCCCTCAGCTCAGCTCACTGCATCCCACATGGTAGTTCTTTATATCACCTCTCACCCTGCTACCTGACCTCATCATCTTCCGAATGGCAGCTTCACAATGGTTTTTTAGAATGTCCCCTCCCCCCATTTCAAAGAACAGGGGTGGATGGAAAGGCTGTTGAGGAATTTCTTCCATAAAAACACAGAGTTCTGTCTCAAGCCAGATTCTTGGAAGAACACGAAAAGCAAAGACAGAGTCGTGTGCTGGAGGAGCACAATGCTAAAACTATTCTTAGCACTTTAGAATTAACACATTCTTCTCGCGGAGATCAACAGAACCAGTCTCGTTCTGGGTTACAGGAGAAGAACGCAACTCATGTGACCATCAGGTTCAGAGCTTGAACCCAATGTGGTTCCCAGGAGCACAAAGTGTTTCTCTCTGAGTACAGGAAGTCTTGAGAGGTCTAGACCAGCCCAGGGCACTGTGCTGAATTCAACTAAAACTGTAGACTAGAAAAAAGAGAGCCATATTTGGTGACACACACCTCTAATCCCAACCTACATTGGGATTAGAGGCTACAAGTGAGACCCTGTGAGTGCAAGCAGGAGTGGAGGGAAGAGGGGGCTTGTGCGTGGTAAGGCTCTGCCTATCTTAACTATATGTAATAGTAGTGTAGCACAGGAAGAAAAAAAACTGAAGCTATGCTAGAGTTGCAAAGATTATGCATCTTATTCATTGGAGAGCTTCGAAAGACCCTCATTGAGTCACTGTTATTTATGCACAACTATAACGTTTTTGGCTGTCTGACTCCCAAGAGCACAGCCTATTAGAAGGGAAAATTATAATGATGAAGGAATGTACTACATACAGGCCACTGAGAGTAATAAGAATTGACAAGTGGCCATTATGGAAGCTAAGACAAAGGAGCTAAGGAATCGGAGAAGCTGTAAAGCATGGCACTGGTCCACACCCCTGTGGGCACGGGCAGTATTTCTGTGCTTTATACAGCACAGTAATTGCTGCTTATGATAATGTTCCTGAGCTAAAAGGTAGGATGCTCATTAGACTGTTTCGGGAAATGTCTCCATTTTTAGGAGATGTATCTCCAAAGTTAGGTAAGTAATAATCACTTGGCAGTTAAAGAGGTGTTTAGAAACCCTGACC
Organism: Tokudaia tokunoshimensis; assembly: GCA_036184795.1. Taxonomy (NCBI): domain Eukaryota; kingdom Metazoa; phylum Chordata; class Mammalia; order Rodentia; family Muridae; genus Tokudaia; species Tokudaia tokunoshimensis. The sequence continues at coordinate 46,322,282 of BTHU01000004.1, read as the reverse complement.
AGGAGAATGACTCATGTCATATACATTCTGGAAAAAAAGCCAGCACAAATAACAATGGATGTCCCCGTCTGTGCGCTGTGGCCACTGGAAAAGCTCTTCATCTTTATCTCACTGAATCCCAGGAGGCAGAGAAGCAGTGCTGTGTCTGCTCAATGGGAGAATGTAAGTCACGGAGGTCAATGAGCTGGCAGAGCCGCCGTCAGTCGACTCCAAAGTGTAAACAACAAACAAAACCCGCCACAGTGTCGAATTTGAATAGCACCAGGTTTTATCTACTGTGCTTCTAGCCAACCACAGCAAACACCAGTTTCACTTACTTAAAAGTGAGTTGAAAGCTATACCTCAGTGGGTAAACCACTTGCCTTGCAAGCAGGAGGACCTGAGGTTGATTCCCCGAACCCATATATCTCCATTGCTGGGGAAGAGACAGGATTTCTAGAGTTCACTGGCCAACTTGTCTATCCTAACTGGTGAGCGCCAAGCCATTGAGGGAACTTGTGTCAAAGAATGACACCTGAAATTGTCTTCTGGCCTACACACACACACACACACACACACACACACACACCACCTACACCTACCTACATATATATTGTGGATTTGGAGAGATGGCTCAGCAGTTAAGAGCACTGAATGCTCTTGCAGAGGACCCAGGTTCAATTCTCAGCACTCACATGGTGGCTCATAAATGTTTGTAACTCCAGTTGCAGAGGATCCATTTGGATCCATCCCCATTTGGTCTTTGCAGGCACTAGGCATACATGTGGTACACAAACAAACACACGAGCAAATTACCCATACAAGTAAAATAACATAAAATTTTTAAAGAGTTGCTTGGAAGTCAAACTTTTTTATTATTTGTCTAACAGACATTTGCGAGCATCTTGTGGGGGCAGGGCACTGGACTAGGTACTATGGATACAGAGATGAACAAAATAGAACTCTTGTCCAGAAGCAGGTAAGAGAGCAGAGTGAGAGACGGACATGGGGCCCATTAATGATTACGTAGTGTAGAACATAAGAGCATAACTGCTGTCCAGGGAATGGCCGTGTCAGGTCTGGTGACCTACAGAGGTGCTTCATGTAAGACCGGAGCTAACAAGACTCTGAAAACTTGGCTTCAGTGTCTGAGCACTGGGCTCAGAGGCCAGGAAAGGAGTATGCACAGTAGGGACCATACCAGCATCTTATGCCTAATCGTCTCTAGTGATGGCCATGCCAGCCAGCAAACTGGGAACAGTATTCCCCACCCACTGCAACCCACACATAAGAGGTGTGCCCAGCCAGCTTTGTATGTGGAGCTCTTCTACAGGCAATACAGGTATGTTTTCTGGAAAATTTATGGGGGAGGGGGGAAACATCTCTCATACCTAATTATGTAAACAGACCAACCACCACCAAAATAAAAAGAGAAAACTTCCATTACGCCCACCTGTGGTTTCCTGAATGGAGTCCTTGGGAAGCAATTCTGGGTGCTTTTCCCAGAAAACCAAACTGTAACTTTGCTATTTTTATATAAAGTTTAATGAACTGCATAAACAATCCATAAATTCATTCTTGTTATAAAAAAAAAGTCAAAGGTCAGAAATATGCAGAATTTAAAAACGTAGGGTCTTACTTTACTCCCCACACGCCCTTCCCTCCCGTTCCCAGGGCAGCCAACTTAAAGGATTTCATCACTCAGTTTGTTTATCCTCACGTCTACCTACATTCTCATAGATCCATGGCTTCGGGCTCTCTTTACAGTAAATGAAATTATGCCATTAGGCCTTATAATTTCCTGGTTGTGAAAACAGTGTCTCAAAAATGGACATATATCTATACATCTCTCTCACAGAGAGTTAAATAGCTTTATAGTTTTTTTTGGTTTAGGCACAAATTATGATTTATACAAGTGTATTTACTGGTTGATATTTATGGTTGTTCAGTTGTTTGCTATTATAAATAATAATGCAAAGGAGATGCTTCTTTTATTTCATGTGTATGGATGCTTTGCCTACATGTATGTCTGTGTATCAGGTGCATATAGTACCCATGGAGGCCAGAAGAGGGCGTTGGATCCTCCGGAACTGGAGTTACAGAGATGGTTGTGAGTGACCATGTTGGTGCTAGGAACTGAACCCAGATCTTCTGGTAGAGCATACAGTACTCTTAACCAATAAACTACCTCTCCATCCTTGCAAAGAAGATTCTTATATGCACATCTTTCTGATATGTGCAAGGCTTAGAAATGTTTATGCAAATGGTGTGTACAAACAAGCTATAAAATCTGATTAACATTAACACCCATACTCACAAACTCTGGGAATTACAGCTTCCCTGTCATTGGATATTTATCAGTGGCTTTCCCCAACATCAGTCTGATGGGTGGAACGCATTTTTGTGATGACTAGTGAGTGATATTTATTTTTGTTTCATTTTGAGTGGCCGTATGTATGTATGTATGTATGTATATGTATATGTATATATATATATATATATATAGTTTACCCACTTCTATTATATGTATGTATATGTATTATATATATGTATATATATATAGTTTGCCCACTTCTATTGCTAGTAGCCTTTCCTTTTTGGTTGATAAATTAGACCCTTCCCCCATCCCCTTAGCAGGGCACATACCTAAGATTTCTCATCCAGGCAATGTTTCTAAATCAGTCCAGACGCCTAGATGTGCTTCTAGGAGGCAACTGTGCTGATCATATTCTGATGGCCTTGATGAAGCCTCTCTCTCTTTCCAGAGTCTTCTACCATAGCTGCTAACCACCCCAAATGTCAGCCGCAGAAATAATCACTCTGCCATCTGGAAAGGTGCCAATAAGCTCAGCAGGGACTTTTGTCTTTTCTAGAAATAAGCAGGCTGGACATGGTTCTCTTCCAACTATGCACGTAGCCTCCTCTGGAAACCTGGTGCAGGTGCTCAAGTGTTTTGAGCCAAGACAGGAGATGCAGGCACCAATGAGCTTCTTAACAACCACTTATCACCATTTTAGGGGTAGGTGGGGAATAGAGGGGAAAAAAATGTCTGCAAGAAGATGCTTTGATAGAAAAGGTGGTTAGAAAGACCTAAGGGAAAATGATGGAGAATTAACCATTTCACCCATCTCTAGTCCTGTGTGAAAAACTAACCCCAAGCTTCATTTTATGCATGCAGCAGGTAGGTACAGTCAACCCACGGGAAGTGCAGATTCTAAGGAAAGGACACCAACTTCGGTAATTTGCTCCAGCAAATTGAAAGCTGACTCCTACAGCAAATTAGCAAAGCTGGCTGAGTCACGGGAGGGTCACAGACGAAGTTTCATAGCAACTATTTGCCTCTATTCTTAGCAATCATCTTAGAGCGAGAGAACAAAGCAGATTTAGGGTCTATTCATACGGCAGACTCATGTTCAGAATTATACAACACCATCTTTCTCATCCGTAGGGTAGTCACACCCTGTCCCCTTCCATCATGAAGACAGGAGGTCTCTCATGTTTAGTGCTTTCCAGGGCCTTAGGAGCAGCAGTGGAGAAAGGGCTTCGAATCTGTACATGGTTATGTTTTTTCAGGTTATAGGAGCAGTCAGGGTGAATGGAAATATCTTGAGCCTAAAGTTGGGTGTGAGGAGCTCTGGTTCCAGCAGGTGCCACAGTCCAATGAAGGGGAAGAGCAAGGCATGGAGCAATGCCTCATCGAGGTCTTGGACTAGACTCCTAACTTGTTTCTTAAAGCACGGTGGCAACAAGGAAGTCTTGGCCTGATCCATCACCTTTGCATAGAGCGTCAGTTTGCTCAGAATGGCTGCATGTCAGTGTGGAACAGGAAAAGAGGAGGCAGCTGAATGGCCAAAGGGAAACAAACGAGCATCGCTCTTACATTATCTATAAAGTACAGAGACTCAAGACCATGCTGAGCCAGTGCCCATGGGCAGCAGGTGAGCCGTCTTGGATCTCAAAGCATCTGTGGACAGATAATCTCACATTTTAACCGGAGCCTTAGATGCACGGGTATGCATATACATGGTAGCCATCACTCCTCTACTGAGGTTTTGATAGGAAACATGGAGATGTTTCCAGACAAGTTGGAAACAGGATGATGGGTCAGATAAAAATGTCCTTGTTGTTACAGATGCTCCAAGGACGCTTCTTAAGAAGTAGTTTGTGATTCTGAAGACTCGGCCTGGTATTTGGGGTGGGGGTAGGATGTGTTTTGGAGTTGTTTTGGAGTTGTTTTGGTTTGGTTTCAGTTGTTGTTTGGTGCTGGGGTAAAACATAGGGCCTCACCCATAAACACTTACTCTACCACTTGGTAATGACACCGTGTCTTCCTTTGTTTCAATATGTACTTGCTTTGGATGGTCATTTGCCTTTTGTACAAGGCTGTCATCTCAAAATACTACTGTAACTCCCCCTTGGAATTGCCTTTGACGCGAAGCAGAGGAGACTCATTCGTCAAAATGTAGAGATGCCTTTTAGTGAGGTCTAGGGAATGGAGGTCTTATTTCCAGTTATAGCTGAAAAGCTCTGCAAAGGCAGCAGTGGCCTCTGGGAAGGGATACAATGGGTCAGAGGTGAGCACAGATAGTCCAGACTTCGTGCCTTGACATCCATTACTCTCCTTCTGATGCTGATCCCAGCGAGGCTATTCCTAGAGTTCTGAAAATGAAATTTCCCATGACTGCCACGTTTCACTTCAGTCAGTGCCCTCACCAGCAGACAGCACGGCACTGCCGGAGAGCCACTGCACCCAGAAATCAGCCTTACAAGTGTAAGGCACACTACTCCACAAGCTCTCCTTTGAAGGGCACTCTGAGTCCGTTCTGATTCATCTGAGCAGCAAAGCTTCCTGCCTCTAGTTCCTGCGGGGATGTCGGGGTTCCAGACGGGGCCCGGCAACTCTGTTAAGGACAGAGCCCCAGAGGAAGAAGGAATGTCTTGCGTCCCCCTAGGGAAAATCTCTGCATTTGAAGCAGTGGGCCCTGGAAATACTACACCGAAGCAGGTTATCTAAGTAACCTGTGGTGTTGACTCTTTTCTCAGTTATAGAAGTAATATAGATACTTTACACCAAACTGCAGAACCGGATTCAAGGTGCAAGAACTCTTTTCAACATATTTCAAAAGTTTTGATCAAAGCCACAGTCTCCCGGGATACTCACTCTGCAAAGCACGGCGGTGCACAGTGTGTCCTCAGTTGGCTGGTTCTGCAAAGGCTTGCTTCTGAACTTACATCTCAAGCCACAGACGGGAGAGGTTATAAAATTGCATCAGGGATAGGAAACGGATGTGAAGATAAGTAACCTCAACAGCCGTATCTGTGCACACAGCACACACTTCTGCTGCTACTCATCAACAGAAAATAATCTTCTATGGCTTAAAGAAGCTATGTCCACTGATGACTAATTAGGAGGACTTCAGTGTCTTGTTACCCAAACCACAGCCCCAAACCTGTGGTTCATCGGCAAGGCTGTGGCTTCTCCACACCAGGCAGAGAAAAATAAATTAGTAATACGTCATGATCTGTGTGGTTGATTAGGATTAGCAGACTACACGTTCTGCCTTAATCCTAGGACCATCTCTCAGTTGTGTGGGATCACTGAAATGGATAAGTGACCATCAAGCGTCCAGCCTCTCAACAAACATCAGAATCCTTTGTGGAGGATCCTCTTTGGTTGGAGAGCCAACGTGACAGACAAGAGATAACAATGAAAACAATCTGCGGATCTCTGCGAGAGCCACTGTCCCCAGTGAGGAAGTGCTGAGTACCACGGGACTCGTTTTGCAGTTCTGCTCAATTTTCTGCAGGTAACAGTAAGCGGCGGAGACAAGGTGTCTCTCTCTATAGCTCAGCATGTCAGTCTGCGGCAGAAAAGGCTGAGGTGGCCAAGAGATTGTCCTTGGCACATGTAATTCAAAAGTACGATAGCAGCAGATCTGTCCTTCAGTGGGCACCAAAAGTGACTCTATAGGAACTTACACCACCACTTGAAGGTAGAATAGAACTTTTAAGAGTTCCCAGCATCCTCTTTGCAGAAGAGGGGAGACTGAAAGTCAGCAATAAGGGTGAAGGCAGAGCCACAATTCTGTCCTCTGAACTAACTAGGTTCACACAGACAGTTGTGAACTGAGATCATAGCCACACTTAACAAGAGGGAATAGATAGGGCTTTCTATTACCCTCCACCCCACAAGTCCTTCCCTCTGCCTCCTCCCAGGCATGCTCTGTCTAATAGAACTTAGAATGGTGCAGGGTGGGAGGTTCTTCACCGACTGAGCATGTGGTTAGCATGGGTTTAATTCTTCATGCTCCCGTGCCCAGAAAACAAAAGAAACGAACAAAATAAATAGGATTAAAAAATTAGAGATGTTCTGAGCATGCTAGTTTGCAGTCAGCTATAATTCCATAAAATGAAATACAGGACTCATATATCCCCAGAAGCACTGGGGTATCTACCAAATTTAGAGTTCTCTGTGGATCGCAAACGAACCTTGAAGCAAAGGTCTCTCTTTCACTTAAGGATTATCATTAAGGATATGAGCTGCTGAGAATAATATTGATCAAAGCCCATTTAGTTCATGTTTTTATTGTTGCAGAGATTGATTGCCGGGATTCGGCTTTTGTTTGGAGTTCCTTCAGTGGTAACCTGTGCAAAGTGTAATTGCACGCCTGGATGGGGAGAGTCCAACTACTGAAGCATGCAGCATTTCCATCAGGTTATCTGACACTGCTCAATATTAAAATCTCGATTCATTTAGGCAATGCATGACTTGAATTTATGAAACATGTTCTGCTTTAACTCCTGAAAGGTCAAGTATCTTCTACATTCATCAAAAAAACAGCCTTAAAGAGCGTGAATGAGAAATCTTCAACTCTATTTGTCTGACTTGGTAATTCTATTTTCTCCACATCATGGAACTTTGCATGAACAGTTAGCCAGAGTCAAAGGATCAAACCAGTTTCTTATCCCCTGTATACAGGTTAATCTGTACCTATTTGATCAGGTTCAAAGTGATTAACACCAATAAACTTGGCTCTCTTCCCCACATCTTATTATAATGACTCAATGTGACGCTTTGAATGGAAATATACCCCCTTGACTCATAGGGAGTGCCATTATTGAAAGTGTGGCCTTGTTGGAGTAGGTGTGGCTTTTTTGGAGTGTGTCACTGGAGGTGGACTTTTAGTTTTCAGCAGCTGAAGCCAGGCCCACTGGCTCACTGTCTCTTCCTACAGCCTACGGATCCAGATGTAGAACTCTCAGCTCTTTCTCCAGCACCATGTCTGCCTGCGTGCCATCAAGCTTCCCGCTATGATGATAATGGGCTAAACCTCTGAACTGTAAGCCAGCCCCAATTAAATGCTTCCCTTTATAAGAGTTGCCACGGTCATGATGTCTCTTCACTGCAATAAAATTCTAACTGAGACACTTAGCAAACAGACATCTTCTCAGTTATCAATCCATTAACTCATGAAATGCTGACAATTAGAGTATTTTAATTAATTATTTCTAATTTCAAAGTGAATATAGCACACTTAGACAAAAAGCAATCCATCTAGAAAAAGCAAAGGGTGTTTCCTGGGCTCTTAAACTCAGAGACAGGAGTCTCTTCTCTTGGATGGTTCTTCTGACTCCAATTCTTCTCCTTTTCCCCAGCTAGTGTAATTGAAAGTATTTGAAAGTTTGTATCTCACTACTCCCATGGGATCACTCAAGTTACCTCAAAACACTCAAAGACCCAAAGCACACAAAGCCGTCTTTTCAGGTACTCTACAGACTCTTTTAACAATCTCAAGCACAGAAAATCAAATGGCCTTTTTATTTTTAAGGCAGAAAAGACATTAACATTCTAAAACTTTTACTCTATGGGGCAAATGCCATGAAACTTAAAATATTAAAAAAAAAAAAGGAAAAAAAAAGGAAGGAGCAAGCTCAATTTGTTTCTTGACTGCACTGGTGTAGGTTTGGAGGGAATCACAGGGAAGAGGAGATCTGGGCCTCGCTTCCCTATGTAAGTCCAGGGTTACCCAGCACTGAAACCAGCACTAGATGATCACTAACAGAAGCCAATGGATGGAGTCCCTCCCCATAACTAACCAAAATCAGAACAGTGGTCTAAACACCATTCATGCTATTTTTATTTATTTATGGTGTGGGGGGGGTATGCATGTGTTTAGGAGAGGAGTACACATGTGCCCATGTGGAGGCAGAGGAGAGATCCTGTGTTCCTCCTCAATCACTCTTATTCCTTTGAGGCAGGATCTCCCCCTGAGTCTGAAGTTCTCCCTCCCCTCAGCAAGGCTGTAAGTCAGTAGCCTCCTGTCTCCACATCCCACCATGCTGGGGTTATGCTCATACATGATTTGTCAAGTGGGCACTGAAATCCAAACTCTGGTCCTCGTGCTTGCCTAGCAAGCCCTTTTAATTGCAAAGCCATCTGTTTACCACCTTATCTGTGTTTTAACAACATATAAAGAAAGGTAGGGAGTACACAAGGAGGCTACAAGAAAATCGCATTTCAAGAAATGACCTACAATGTCAGATGCTGTAGGAAGAACAGATTCTCCTCTACATTCAGGACAAGGAGGCAGCAGATGGCTTCAGCTAGTGGCAAGTTCATAAAGTGTCTTGGGTAAAAGTTAAATCATGGCTGAAGGGTGTCAGGGAAGGGACAGAATGGATACAACAAATGCTGTTAATTCCTTTACCAAGTTTGATTCTAACAAGGAAGCGGGGTCAAAGAACATAAAAGTGTATGCTGGGAGGATGAAGGGTTTGTTTGGTTTAATTTTTAAGATTACAGTGACTTTCCCACCCTCACCCCCTCACCCCCTCACCCCCCTTCCCATGCACACTAAGGATGAAAAGGCAAAAGTTGCTGAAAATGGAAGAAATTGAGTGGAAAGCAAAAGCACCAAAAAGAACTCAGGTAGGGAAGTCTGAACCAAAAACTGAAATAAAAGGACAGGGACATGACTGCTCCTAAAGTAGGAAGAAGACTTGTATTGTAGCTATAAGGGAGACAGCAGGCAGAGGGGAGAGGAGTGGTGGCCAGGGCCAAGAGGCCAAGAGATCAGTGTAGCCAAAATGGTCGAGTTATGTAGAGATAAGGCTGGGGGAAGGGAAATGGAAGCCCAGACCTTGGGAAAGAGAGGTTTAGGGTAGCAGGTAGGGCAAGATGTGCTGGAAGGAGCTACGGGCTCTGACTGATGCTGGGAGAGATGGGAGGAGCCACGGGCTCTGAGTGATGCTGGGAGAGCTGGGAGGAGCCACGGGCTCTGAGTGATGCTGGGAGAGATGGGAGGAGCCACGGGCTCTGAGTGATGCTGGGAGAGATGGGAGGAGCCACGGGCTCTGAGTGATGCTGGGAGAGATGGGAGGAGCCACGGGCACTGACTGATGCTGGGAGAGATGGGAGGAGCCACGGGCTCTGAGTGATGCTGGGAGAGATGGGAGGAGCCACGGGCTCTGAATGAAGCTGGGAGAGATGGGAGGAGCCACGGGCTCTGAGTGATGCTAGGAGAGATGGGAGGAGCCACGGGCTCTGAGTGATGCTGGGAGAGACAAAGGGCAAGGAGGAGAAAAATGGAAGGCAGCAACAGGCTAGCTTGCTCCACCCAAAAAGGAACGCAGTGAGATGCTGAGGTGAATTAGCATGGCCTCAAAGGAGGACCAAGGCAGAGAACTGGTGGATGCAGGAAGAACTAGAATATTTGAGGAAAAGATGTGTAAGGATGGTTTTTAGAGATTGTGGTCTTGCTTGATTCATGTGAAACTTCTAGGAAGAATTCCCCTTTCTTCCAAGGCTTCCTGGAGTCAGCTTTGATGTCCCTGTGATTAACTGTTCTCAAGGCAGCCGGTTTTATTCTGTTTACATAGGTTGGACTTGATAGTAAGAAGGAACGTTGCAGAGCAGAGGCTATCCACTGAACATGAGGGGAGGTGTGGTTTGCCCAGAATTTGAGCCTCATACAAAGGTCTGCACATAGGTGTTGAGAACAACAGGAGGTACTTGATAATCTGACTAATGAGTGGTTGAGATGATAAGCTATCGTGTCCAAATTGAACAGAGAAGGAAGTCAAGACCAGGGGAGCCTGGTAGACGTACCAACACAAAGGGTCCTGAGGGATTCTTCAGTGTACTTAGCCACACCAGCAGCTTCACACTGAAGACAACTTTGAGTTGTCTTTGAGTCTTAGGCACCCCCTGGTGGCTGGTCTGGGAGCTAGTAGGTCCAATCTTTCCATACACACGCTCTGAGTTTATCTGTTCACTGTCCAGTGCTCCCTTAATTTCTCTTTTAGACCGTCCATCTCCTTCTCATTCAGTCTTTTAACTTGAGCTCTCTCTCTCTCTCTCTCTCTCTCTCTCTCTCTCTCTCTCTCTCTCTCTCTCTCTCTTTGTTACCCAGCTACCCCAGGCATCTCTCTCTTTTTTTGCCTTACCTGTTTTCCTTTACAAAAACAGTCTCAATCGTGATGAGCATGGATAGTCATAGAACATGGTTTGCATGGAAGAAGGGCAAGGAAACCTTTACATTACATTAAAGATACGGAAGCATCTCAGAGTTATAGGAAAGAGGTATGCATTGTAAATGATGTACAAACTAATTTTGTAATTGTAACAAAACTAATATTTTAATTAACCTTAGAAGTATTTTTGCTGTTAATTTTTTATTGCAAAGTATGTGATTTCTGCAGTCACATAGGTTGGGTAGTCTTTTGCGAAGTAGACTAAAGGTGTTTATGATATTGTCCAAAAGGACTTTTGGACTACAAACTGTTGGCCAGTTAAAGGTATGGTATAATCCTGATCCTTGTTTGGATTTCCTTAAAGATCACAATAAGCTACTGAGTAACAATTCTTCAAAGGTCAGAATGAACCGAATGTCTCACAGGGTCAACCAGCCGTCTTTTGACTCTCACTTCCTCTTGCAAACCAGGCTATTTTGAGATTTTTTTTCCATTCCCCATGCTCTTTTTCTTCCTAACCCTGACACTATTTGTATCGCTTCAATGGCATTTAAAAAAAAAACAACTCAGGAAAACTTAAATAAGGTCCAAGACTTCAGAACAGCCTTATTATTTGATATTGTGCATCTTGTCTGGGAAAAACTCCAAACACCGATTTGCCATTTTAAGCCATCTCTTTGCAATTCCCACTATCATCAGCAACAGCCCTATATTATTGGCTTATTATTGATTCTCCTCTCTTTCCCTTTACATAAGTCAACTAGAACATTCTAATCTCTTCTCCTCTCATTATGTTTTCTTGGTTCTCCCATTTGCTGAAGCCCAGTATTGTTTTAGCTTTTTGATTTTCAGAGAAAATACTTATCTGCATAAATCACACTTGCTCATTATCAAACCCGGCAGCTTGTCACTCTGAATTATGACTCTTCACACTCTTCCTTCCTCACCCTTAAGTCACCCCATGGCCACACCCGATCTCCTTGGTCCCTCCTCCCAGCCCCTCATCCTTTCCCCACAGCTTCTGTTCTAAGGTCCTGCTACAGATCCAGCCTTCTTTCCCAGCACACTTCATCTCTTGCCAGCCAAGTTCCTTGCTACACTCTGTCTACAAAGTGAATCACATGTTCTTCTCTTGGGAGGGCAGAAACTGGATTTCCTAGAGGTTCAGGCTCCAGGGAATCCAGGGAAAGAAAGTGACCTGCACTGTAATGGGCAAATGGGGTGCTCAAATGGCAAAGATTCCCTGTTCGATCTGTTTAGCATCAAGCAAACTCAAGCCCAATGGCTTTTGAGAGGTGGGATTTATAAGAGGGATGAATAAATTCAAGCATCTTCCTTCGAAGTTTCTAATCTAGCTACGGTGTTACAGGGAACATGGCAGATACACAGTAAGTACCAAATAAAGCCTTGATGGATCTGAGAACAGGGCTTGGAAAGCAAGCTCGACTGCTCTCTCACCTTGGCTAGCATTGCTTGGTCATAGGATGCTTCTTAATATAAAACACCCTCTTGTCTGACACTTCCTTCTGACCCATTCCCCCCTCCCTCAAAAAACCAGAACAATACACTTTTAAGGGGAAAGGCATTGCAATTCCTGGGCTCCTTTCCAATTCTACAGCACTATTTACTTTTCCTAACGACAGGATAATTATTGCTGGATATTACTCTGGGATTTTTCCATATGTCCTTCAGTTTGGTATGCAATGACCCGATGCTGCCTTTGACTGTTTCTGACCCCCTGCCTGTTCACCTCACTCTACTACTTTGCCTTCGGTTTCCACTTTTTTGATGACCCAAACTTCACTGGCCTAATCAATACTTCTTTTGGCCACCGCGGCTGGTGACTTCCCCCACTTTGACAAAGACTCCTTGGCTAAAGCCTTTGTCACTTGCAGCCGGCTCATTTGAAGCAAGCTCTTGCTATGTTCATCACTTTGGCAAACAAGGACAAGTTCAAGGAAATTAGAGGCCAAACTTGACAGAGCGCTGGATGCAGCTGCCGGTCCAGCTGTGCGGTGATTCTCAACGGGTCCGTTACCGCTCGAACACTGCAGCTCAGCACAGCTTCCCAAGCCCAGCACTCCTGTCGGCCTAATATATCTGGTAACAGCCATTATTTCAGAAATGAATGCATGCATGTATTTATAGCAAATCACATGCCTCCTCTATCAACAATTAAAGAGATTAGGATTCAGCAGCTATATTTCTCTAATTAGGACAAGATGGAAGATGTCATCCATAGAGTGCTGCAGTTTGGCCAAGGTTTCTTTCCTAACAAGACCAACACACTTCATTTCAACAGTCAGACATCCGGCCTCCCTAGAGCCACCTCCTCCCCGGCATGGTACTCACTTCTCCCTCTGTCCCATGGAATTTACAGGCAGGGAATCCTGTTTCCAATTGGCCCTTCCAATTTCCCCTTCTCACTATGGGCTCAACGGGCTGTTTTAAGGCTTGTTTTGAAATGACTTGTACACAGCATCACGGGGCCACTAATTTCAGTCGGTGACATTAGTTCCCCAGAGCCTTGGTGTATGTTACATGCTAACACTTAAACGGTCCCCCCCTCCCCTCCCCCGAACAAAAGCTTGATCTCAGTGTCTGGGCCATAAATTCCATCTCGCCTCTCTCCTGCTCTTGCATTATTTAAGCAATCTTCTCAGCGAGCTAGCTTGAGAATTTCCCTCACAGCAAGGATCGGCAGGCAGGCAGGCGCTGGAAGCTCTGCTCTAACGGGAATGTGGGCTCCGTGAGAGTCCCACCCATTCACGGTCTCGATAATAAAATATGATAATCTAATTTGGTAAAAATAAACTATGAAATCAGAGATTTGAGGCAAGAAACTTTAAAGATGCAATTCAGACTAGCAATCAATGCGCATTCAGCCTTGTACCATCTCGGCTTTCTCCCTGCACAGATGCTTAAGTGATGCTAAATTAAATAATTGACAAATTTTTAAAACTGCTGGAAATTACCATCTGTACTTAATTTTGGAATATAAAAAGGTCCACAGAAAACACCCTTTATGATTATTTTGTCTAATAACAGATATGAAACAATACAAACATCCCAGTCATAAAATATAATGTGTTTCGAGCACTCTGGTTTATATATTCAAACACAGTTTCCAAAACAAAAGCCCCACAGGATATATGAAATACTGTTTTAAATACATTTTTTAAAAAAAAAGTCTAGCAAAATAACCGAGTTATTAATTTAAAATGTACGTCCATCCCCCTCACCTCCCACTTCCCTGTAAAATATTTTTTTTAAAAAAAAAATCAAAACAATAAACAAACGGAACAGATCTCACCCCCAGGCTTCCTATAGACAGTTACGATGAGCATTCTTTCTCAGGTTCCATCCACTCCTGGATACACACTGAGGTGAACGGTCCTCTCCCTAGAACTTTATTAGGTGGTGATTGTATTTATGCAGAATTAAGTCTACTACTGCAAATAAACACGCTGGAGCTTCCAGGAAAAGAAAAAAAAACAGAGAAGAGAAACAAGCTCCCTGGACGTGAACGTACTGGTAAATACCGATAAACAAGCTGACTTACGCCAGACAGTTCTCCCAGGTCCAGCACAGCGGTAGCCCTAACGGTACATCCTAGATTTTTTTAATCCATGTTCTGCTCTTCTCACGGATGGGACCATTCAGGCACATGGTCAAGTTGCAATCAGCTTCTCCCTTAGTGATGTATGAGAGCTAGACTGATTTATCTCGTCCTTCTACAGCACATTAGCACTAATGTCTGCGTATGCATCCTACCTTTCTTTAGCCGTTGGCCCGGCTTTATCATTGGTAATCTAAATTAAAGAGTCAGTGAACAGAGCAGGGTTGTTGTTGTCCCCCACCCCTCCCTGTTTTCCATGAAACAATTGCCAGGCAGTCACTCCCGGACAAGGATCCCACTGTTTATTCTGTATCCCATTGAGACTGGAAGTCTGAGTGGCAAGGGGACAGGCCAGTGAGGCTCTGGTGGTTCAAAGGTAAATTTATGTTCTCCAACAGCAGATGGCCCCAGGAAATCCTAGAGAGAGCTGTCAGCTACGAGTGTTTCAGCTCAGAATTAAAAAACCAGTACTATCCACCGAGACAGCAGGCTGATGCTCCTCCAGATGTCCTGGGTGAGTTCTAGCTTCACATTTTCAGAAAAATCTCTTCCTTTGTCCCACAATATCTGGCTTACATGTATATCCTCAAGTATTTGTCTCGATAAGAAATTTGAGCGAGGCTGAATATACTATCATCAAACAAATGATTAACCTTGTTGTAACCTGCTGTCAACAAACAGCTGATGGGAGAGCGGATGACAGTACTTTCTTAAATCTTCAGCTGCTCAGTCCTCTCTTTCGGGTGCCTGTAATGTTTTCTTGGTCTCTCCAAATATTTGGGAGGCAGAAACATACCAGAGTATGCTTTTCATACAAAAGTTTTTGATCTCTTTAGCATGTTGCTCTCCCAGCGGTATCTCAAAGCCTTCAAGACCAGATCCACAATGATTATTAAAAGAACAGGAGGCCTTTATTCTTCTTTTAGGCAGCAAAACTACAGAACAGCTGCGAGCAACAGGATTGAGCAGAGACTAACTACAGACGCTACGTCTCTATTTTGGAGAAAACATTGTTTTCATCGTTTTAGACGTGTTTTGCATTCTTAATTGAGTTTTAAAATAAAGAAATTATGGGGTTGGAGAGACGGATGGCTCAGAAGTTAAGATCACTGACTTTTCTTCCAGAAGAACCAGGTTCAATACCCAGCACCTACACAGCAGCTCACAATCATCTGTAACTTCAGTTCTAGAGGATCCCAGATCCTCCCCCGGCCTCTGTGGGCACCAGGGAGGCATGTGGTGGAGAGACGTAAATGCAGGCAAAACCTTCATCCATACAAAAACCAATTGTTTAAATTAACAAATTGTAACATACCCATTTCTCTGAAAGCATAAAATATAGGCTTACCATTTCTTTTAAGATTTATTTGATTTTTAATTATGAGGATGGTATGTACATGTACTGGAGGTGGTCAGAGGCATCAGATTCCAAGGAACTGGAGTTAGAGGCAGTTGGGAGCAACTTGCTGTGAACTGAACTTGGGTCCTCTGGAAGAGCAGCACATGATCTTAACCACTGAGCCATCTCACTAGCCCCAAAACTTGTTATTATTTTAATAGTTTTATCATATTCTCCAAGTCTCTAATCCTTGCCATTTACATTACTTGTGAATTTACTTCCCTCCCTCTTTGGGGGAAAATTTGGAAATTTAACCAAGAGCCAAGTGTATGTTGTAATTTTTTTATTATGTGTATATATATGTATATATATATATATGTGTGTGTGTGTGTGTGTGTGTGTTATTCATATCTCAAAAAAGGAGGTGGTATCAGTATCACACACAAATAAATACCACTAAAAAAATTTTCATCTCAAATTTTCTGCTTCTCAACTTTCTTCAAAAATTCATGTTCATTTAAGTAAGACTTTGGTGAACTTCTTAAGGACTATCTAGGCCTGAGTTAAACTTTGAAAATGCATATCATCTTCTACAATCTAGAACAGATTTACTCTGCACTGTGCCACAACCAGCCAGAGACGTTATCTTTAAAAATTTGATCAAGGCCTGTTACTCAGCAGCTTGGGCTTTGTATAGTTTCCTGTTGTTCTTAGGATGGAAGCCAAAATCCTCATAGTTCCAAGTACTCCATCGTATTTCTCTGAGAAGATAAGCCCATCTTCTCAGAACTGCCTGGCTGGGACTTGGAGCCATCAGTCAATCAAGTATTGAGCCCCCATCTTTACCTGCTTTTTACTCCTGTGTGTGAAGTAACACAGCACCAGCCTAGGATACAGACAGAGCAGCAGAGGATTTTCTCCCCTCCCCAAGTCAGCTATGGTGAAACCTAGGGAGGAACCCTGACTCTGAAAAGGCAAAGTAAAGATAAAAAGTATGGGGACATGTCCTAGGGAAAATTAATCCTTTGATGAACCTTGGGCAGAGGAGAAAGGGGGAACCACAGACAAGAGCGGAAACAAGTATTGCCCAAGCTAGTCTTCAGACTGCTTTCAAGATCTATGACTTATGTCCGCTAACAGGCATTTATCCCAGGGCCACTGTTTGGAGTTTAGTCAATAACTCACACATACCCGTTCCTGTCAAATTTCTTTCTTCCAAAAGCTATCTTTATTTAAATCATTAAACTACATGGTGGAGCTGGAAAGATGGCCCAGAGGTTAAGAACACTTGTTCTTTCAGAGGACCTGGGTTCTCATTCATTCACAACTCCAGTTCCAGGGGATCTGACAACCTCTTCTGACCTCTGTGGAAACTACACATGCGTGTGGTACACATACCACGTACATACATGCAGGAAGAACACTCATATACATGAAGGAAAAGAGATAAATCAGAGGGAGAGAGGAGAGAGAGAGAGAGAGAAGACAGACAGACAGTATGACAAACTTTATCAGTCCCTAAGATACCTTTAGAAGCCCAACATCACAAGACCATGAAACTGTAATTTCACAAAACTAAAGGCCTCCCTTGTAAGTCACCACGACACTTAACTGCAACTTTAGATAAACTTCTGTATAAAGTATTATAAATGTTTGAAGACATATAAAGTAACAAGTAATACTAAGTAATGAGACCTTGGCATGAGCACAGTGTAGAAAGGACTGTCACCAGAAGGTTCCACAAGGCCTAGGACATCTCCTATACTTCTTCCCCTTGTCCTGAAGTGTCACACCCTGAGAGCCTCTCTTAGTAGAAATTCTAAGACTCTGGAACCAGAGAACTGTATGCATGTGCGTGTGTGTGTGTGTGTGTGTGTGTGCACGCGCACATGTGAATGGCACATTTTAAATTTGCTACATAAGTGTCGTAGTATAGCTCTTCTGATCTTGAATGTAACTCATATCAGAGCAGCCATCCTTGTGTGGACAGGTGATAAGCTCTAGATAGAATGACAGCAGCCAGAGCAGAGGCAGAAATTAAATGGCAATAGGATGACCCATTCCTATAGCCCCTGTTAGTGACTTGGTGACATGCTCAGAGAGAACCCTGCAGGCTTACTGCTAAGCCATCAAGGACATAACAGCAGCTAGAAAGTGAGGGGGGAAATCCCAGAGAGAAGACACACAGGGAAAGTACCAAAGGTCTGAACAAATTCTGAGTGAACATAGCACCATGCATGCACAGAGCAGACTCCAAGCAGCCTAGCCAAGGCAAAAGCACTTTACTTGCTAACTCTCTGTCAGAGGAAAAGCAAAATTGGAATTTGAGTTCCTGCCCATAAAAAAAAAAAAAACAAAAAAACCAGAAAACTGGTTGTCATTTAAAGTTTGTGATGAAATCACTGGTCTCCATGAGGCATCATTCACAATATCCATGCTATATTATAAAATCGTTAGGCCAAGAAACAGGAAAATATAAGCAGCTTCACATGGAAAGGGTAACCCCTAGCCAACAGATATCCTGATATAATGCAGATATTAAACTGAGCACCTGTGACCTATAAAGCTGCTGCTTCAGAAGCTGGAGGGTGGCTCAGCGGGAAAGGGCACTGGCCGCTCTTCTGGAGGACCTGCATTTGGTTTCCAGCACTCCATGGTGGCTCACAATCATCTGTATCTCCAGTTCTTAGGGATCTGATGCCCTCTTCTGACCTCCACAGGTACCAGGTCCATAAATGGTATGCAGACATGCACGCAGGCAAAACACACAGACACACAAAATACATTTTAAAAACTTAAAATGGAACTTGTGGAAGTCTTGGTGGTACCCTTTCCATCTGTAAGACAACTGCCAATCAGCTGTAAGGAACGCAGTGAGCTAAGAGGCTTCCAACTGTGGTGCCTTTAGGACCTAATTGCAAATGGTTGGACGCTCTATCCTTCAAAGTTGCCCAGTGGCTGAGCTGACAGGAGCAAGCAAGCTTGCCCAGTGGCCATCTCTACACCAATACCCTCCACCAGGGTATCAGAGACGTTCTCAGCCCAGCTGTGCTGTCTCAGGCCTCTTCCTGAGCCATTTTCCTCCTCTCTGCCCTTCTTCCACAAGACAGGCTTCTGTTCTAGCTCCTGGTTAGCCTCTGTGATGCCAAGTGAATCTCTCATGTACACACCCTCCACCCCTGCCTGCTTCTTGGGGAACCTAACTGATATAGAATTCTAAAACAAAACAAAACAAACAACCCCCCCAAAATCAATTAACCCAAAATAAGACACAAAAAGAAAATTGAGAAATGAAAAGCACGTGGGGCAGAGGGGAAGGGGTTGGGGGGGCTGGGGGAGGGGATAAAACCAAATGCGAAGTTCCCTTGAGGCTCAGGGAACTATATATGGAAGATAGGGAGGAAGAATCCCAAGAGCCAGGGGTTGGGGATGATCTCAAAGAAACAGTATTTCTTGGACACAACACGGGAGATACATGTATGAACTCAGATACATGTATGTATGACAACATAAACAAGGCCTACCAGACTCAAGGCAGACAAAATCCTAGCTTAAAACAGGGAAGATAGACATGAAGTCCCATTCCTAACCAAGAAGCTATTAGAACTTGATTGATGCCAGGTAAGGCAAAGTCAGTTTTATTCAGCAGAGTGACACTTGGTATGTCGACCATTGTCAAGGGCAGGTCCCACCCCCCAGGAGCAGCCTGCAAACACAAAGGGTCTTCCATGGGTTTGTTTTGCTTTGTGAGAAAGAAAGGGGGCATGGGAGCCATGAGGTTGGATAGGTAGGGAGCTTGGGGAGGACTTGGGAGGGGGTTGTGGAATAGAATAAATATGATCAAAATATATCTCATAAAATTCTCAAAGAATGAATACAATATGTTTTAAATAGAGAGTGGTACTTTTAATTCCAGTGATCTGAAGGCAGAGATGGGCAGATCCTTAGGACCTGCTGGCCAGCCAAGCTAATCAAATCCAATCAAACCTAAGAACAGTGAGAGACCTTAGTTTAAACAAAACAAAACCAAACAAAAAAAAAAACCAAAACAGGGTGGGTGGTTCTGCACACATACAATGTACCTGAATAGACTCTGATCACACACACACACACGCACACACACACCAAACAAATAAAATAACAGAAGTTTTCAAAACTGGGAAGAAGGGGACAGAATCTATGATCTCCATACTTGCTAAATACAAAACTTTGAGTTTAGTAATAAAGGTTTGAAAACTACATACCATGAAGGAGAAATCATAAGAAAACTGCTGTGGGGTTGGGAAAATGGCCAGGTGAATAATGGGACTCATCATTTGAATGTGAGGCCCTGAGTTCAAATCCCCAGAGCCCACATGAAAGCCAGATGCACTGAACAAAACATCTGTAACATCTCATTGTTCCTGCAAGAAGGGGGGAGACAGGAGACTCCCTAGAAGCTGGCAGGCCACCTAGCCTGGCATTTGCTTTGGAAAAGCAACATGGAGACTCTCTCAACAAAATGGAAACTGTCCTTTGACCTCCATATGTGTGTTGTGGCACATACACACCTACATGAATACACACATGCACATGTGTGCTCACATCCTCACAAGAAGGCTGCTATGGCTATATTAACATCATATGCATCGCTCTGCAAGGCAGAACGTAATCAGACATAAAGAGGGTATTTGATAGAAACAATAGAAGCTATTCATCTGCAAGAACTAAAAATAAAGTCCATATGTGCCTAAAATAGAATGTTACAAAGCAAACTCCTACAGAATTTATTATTAAATGGCAAATTCACAACATTGGTTGGCGATTTTAATATTCTTTCCTCAATAACTGACAGAACATGGCAGAAAACATCAGTGGGACTGGTGCTAGGGTTCACATCCAGAGCCACAAAAAAAAAAAAAAATCAATAGGTGCATAAAAGACCTAAACACCACTACCGAGGGCACTGACCTGACCAACGTCCTCAGAACACTGCACCCGATACCTGCAGGGCCCTTTCTTCTCAAGTGTGTATGGTACAACAACCAGGACAACCACAAGATATGCTACGGACAAGTCTCTGTGAATAGTCAAAGGCTGAAATACTATAAAAAAAGGTTTGGGTAATAATTTATTTAAATCAATAGCAGTAAGATACTCTGAAAACTCAAAATATTTGGAAATAACACATGTCTAGGGAACTCATAAGGAAAAGAAGAACTTATAGCCAATGAAACGGACCACAGAGGAAATACAGGATGCTCTGAATGACAAGGAGAACACACCGCGGTGCAGTGTGGGGACTCCAGTAAAGCACAGCTCAGGGAAGGGAGCGGCTTGAAGTGCTTCCGGGTAAGAGAAGAAAGGTCTAAAGGCCAGAACTCCGTTTTCCATCTTTATGAACAAAAACAGGGCAATCGTTTATAAATCCAGTATAAGTAGAAGGAAGGATTTTTTTTCTTAAGAGCAGAAATCGATGAAACGGAAAAACAATAGAAAAAAATTAGTGAAGCCAAAAATTGGTCCTTTGAAAGAAATCAATAAATTTCTAACCACACTCATCAAGAAAAATCTAAAATGAAAGAAGCATAAATTGTTGGTATAAGAAATGAGAGATCTCTTTAGAAATTCCACTACATTGAAGTAATAACTAAACAAATGATTTTATATCAATAAAATCCAAGACTTATGATAAAATAAGCAAATTACTTGAAAGAGTACAATTTACCAAAACTGACACATGAAGCAATTGAAAACCCTACATAGTTCCATCTCTATGTATAAACTGAATATGTTCTCAAAATCCTTCCCATAAGGAAAACTCCAGGACAAAGGGCCTCATAGTAAATTCAGCCAAACATTCAAAGATAATAATAACACTTAAATCTTATACTACTTTGTCAGAAAGTAGCAAAATGGAATTCCCTTGACCTATCTTGAGGCTATGGTAAACCTGACACCAAATTTGAAAGAAATACTTTATGAAAAGAGACTTGAATGTCAGGGTCAATTAAAACAGACCTAACTATCCTTAACAAATATTAGCAAGTCTAAGTTGGCCATATATAAAAAGAAAAATCAATTATTTTGCATAAATATTAAATTTACTTAAAATCTAAGCCTACAAGCCGGGCAGTGGTGGCGCACGCCTTTAATCCCAGCACTTGGGAGGCAGAGGCAGGAGGATTTCTGAGTTCGAGGCCAGCCTGGTCTACAAAGTGAGTTCCAGGACAGCCAGGGCTACACAGAGAAACCCTGTCTCGAAAAACCAAAAAAAAAAAAAAAATCTAAGCCTACAACATGTCATCAATAATAATAATAAAATGTGATCAATAATAAAAAATAAAATTGCAAAATAAAAGTATTTTGTAATTTCAATGACTTCAGGAAAAAGAAAACATCTCTCAGCAAATAAAACATAGATTTCCTCAGTCTATACTTGAAATCATATTTAATGGTGAAGTGCTAAAATTCCTCTAAAATCAAAGACAGGAAAAGGATGCATGCTCCTAATTGAGTTACTTTAGCCAGTGTAATAACATAGGAAAAATTAAATAAAAGGCATAAAGTCAGAGAAATGAGAGTCCCATTATATGCAGATGCTTTGACTGTTTGAATGGACAAGTCATGTTATCTCATGGAACAATATTTGTTTTCTACATCTGTTATAATAGGTTATATGACTTTAAATTGAATCATGCCTCCGAACTATGCCAGACACCCAGTAACCATTACACTAAAAATACATCTAATACACCATCCGAGAAATATATATATTAGCCTACTGACAATATACATTCATTTACCTAGCAGAGGCTACCTTAAAACATAAGGTTATCATTGATCAGGGGCCCAGGTTATGACAAAGTTAACACTGTGATGTTTACATTACATTAGTGCTCAGAGATTTTCCAAAATCAGAAAAGTGACCTGTGTTCCAAAGTGGTGCTATAACAGAGTTATTGCTTTTATGCGTTCTGTATATATGGCCACACAAGCTTCCTTGTGCTGTTCTAATGAGAATATAACTTCCTGTGGTTTACACAGAATAGGGCAGAACAGCCATGAGGGAACTTAAGGAAAACACAAGCAGTAGTATTCGATCTTAATGCCCTTTTGTAAAACCTGTGTTGACATATACATGGAGAGTTTCCTGGGAATGTACAAATACTAGTATCAGTGGTGGACAGCTCGGGTGGTGGGAGTGGGGAGAACATTTTTTTATAACTCAGCTTTGGCATATTGTTTGAACTTTCAATAGTTATGAATGCTTTTACTTTAGGAACTAAAAATAAAATTAAGAGAAGCCTCTTAGTAATGTAAAATGTTACCAACATTTAAAAGCTTCCCTGGTTAGTCTTTTTCTCCTTTGAGTCCAGTAAGATTAAAGGATTCTTGTTCTGTCCTCTGTGTTTTGCTTTAAACATCAAGATCACAACCTTGGTGCTTTTAGCACTAAAACCCTCCCCAGCTTTCCTTGAACCAAGTACAGCAATGGGGTGAACACACAGGTCAGGGCAGGTCACAGGCTCATTCTACTGACATTTTACTGACTCACAGAACTGAGAACACTGGGGAGGTGAGGGGTTGACTTCCAATAAGACTGTCTGGCTAGCCAGAATCTATGCCTTCTGACAGCATATGATTCCAATAACTGGTCTTCTCAACCCCACAGATGTTTAGAGACCCTGTAAAACCATACAGATCACAGGCCATATAGATCTATGCCATCTAGACCACAAAGTTGTAGTTAGAAAGACTTTCAATACATGGAATCCATCTGCCAACAACTTTGCAAGCAAGAAAATGGAAATTCAGAGAACCAAGCTACTTGCCCAGAGCTACATCAGTGATCAATGCAGGTATCCTGAACCTTAGGAGGACTGTCAAGGGACCAAAGGACATGCCCTATGCAGAAGAAGGTAGGAAGGTACTCTTACCAAGAAGAGTGCCTTCATGTACGGGCTACATTATGTGGCAGACTTAACAAGGATTTGAGGGGAGTCGTTTCCTGCTGTAAGCATAGGTCCAGAGATCATAGTCAAAAAGCAACCCTGTCATTCCTTCACCTCATTACTCTGTTCTGGAAAATGCACGTACACTTTTCCTACAAATGGTCTCTGAGATTAAATGACAGAGAGTCCCCTGTATGAGACCCATCTTTCTGTCACATGACTCAGAGCTGATTTGGGAGTGTCACTAATACTAATGTGGGCTTCTTGTGGGTATTTCCCCCAGTTTCACTGCAGGCAGTAGAAATGCTGGAGACATCTAACCTGGTGTGACAAATTCCACCATCATCCTCATCATCTTCATCCTCCTCCTCCTCATCATCATCTTTCATAGTCAGAAGCTATGAACCAGCTTCTAGAGGTTAAGGGAAACCATTGACAAGACTGAATTGCTTAAATATTGGTAAGTCAGAGACTACACCATGCTAACCTGCAGTTTTCTAGAGTGTGAGTGCACCCCTCCTCTCTGCTAAGAAAAGGGGTGCACCTGGAGAATACTCAAACTAGCATCCCTCAGATCATGAGCTAGAATTCATAAATAAAGCCTAAGATGACAGACATAGAATATGGAATCAGTCTTATCTGCTTCTGCATAAGAGCTCCCAAAGTCCTCCCTCATAGACGGTTGTTTGCTAAGACTGGCTAACAGGCACCCTACACTTGGAATAATAAAATGGCTACCATCTGTCAACATCACATTTTTCTTCACTAAATCAGGCAAGTTTTCCAGCTATGTGTAAGTTCCCCTAATGTGTCCGACCTAGGATGAACACCCACACAACCTCAAGTTTGTAGGCTGACATCTTGAGTGTTGAAGAGACCTTGTAACTATAAGAAACTAGAGGGTTCCTAGGGGGTCTGTTCTGGCTGGACTCAAATACAGCTCATGGGGACCACACAGCCACCCTTTCCCCCACACACATCATAACTAATGATTTTCCAACACCGAAGCTTTTAAAGACTTTGATCTTCTACAAAAACTCAGTAAGCAGAATAATGAAGATCTTCCAGCTGAACAAACAGACCAGGGCGGACCCCTTACCATCTGCCCTGACTCCACCCCAGCGTTTCATTAAAGTGGTGTCATTCAAAATATGCAAATGGCATAGTAATACTTTAACAAACAAATGAATTATGTGGGCAATTTCCCCAAGGTAATTAAGAATGCTAAATCAAACAAATTATCATCTTAAATAGCAAGTAAGTTTTAATTAAACTTGATTTCTTCACTAAAAATGAGACTACCAACTCAACAGAAGGAAGCTCATGTGGATAAAAAGTGGCATGTTAAAGGGGGAAGTATCATGACTTTTGATTCACACGAGGAGGGCTGGTTCTTAAATTTCTACAATGGCGCCAGCTCAGACAGCAGCTCCATGCATGGCTTCGAACTGGTTGACTGTGTCTGAGCTGCCTCAAGTGTAAGCTCATTTTGAACAGTAAAGACACTCTTCAGTCACAGAATCAACTCAAACACAGGATACTTCCTTTTCAATGAACAGTTAGAAGTCTTTGTCTATCATTAAGAAAGGGATCTCAGTCTGGTCTACATAATGAGTTCCAGGACAGCCAGAGCTACATGGTGAGACCCTGTCTTGAAAAAAGAAAAAAAAGGAAAGAAGGAAGGAAGGGAGGGAGGGAGGGAGGGAGGGAGGGAGAGAGAGAGAGAGAGAGAGAGAGAGAGAGAGAGAGAGAGAGAGAGAGAAAGAAAGAAAGAAAGAAAGAAAGAAAGAAAGAAAGAAAGAAAAAAGACTATCTCAAAGGTCACAGCCCATCCCAGTGATAGTCCTTTGTAAAGGGTGGGGACCATGAACCCACCATGAATGCACCATAGTATGATGGCTGTCATCTACAAAGTTAAGTCATATGATAGACCCAACCAGTCAACAGCCATGAAAATAAACACATGATGAGTTACCCCGGTCATCCAAAATGGACAAAACTGATACATGAAGCTACTAAAGAAGATTACACATCTATATTTTTATAGAGAATAATATAGCCTTAAGCAAGTGATAGGTTGCTTTTAAAGCTTCAAGTGATCTCTAAGACCAGATGTGTTCACATCTGCTCTCTTTTTAGGATTTGGTCCCAGTGACGTAAGAGGATTCTCACCTGACCCCAGCCAGCAGCCAAGCAACCAAGAAAGCCCCCAAGAGCCGCCTGCTTTCTTCTCCACATGAAGCACCTCGCCTGGTTCACCCTCCTGGGTCTTTCTACTCCACCTTCAGTCCAGGACACACAGGATGTGTGCTGTCCCTTCCACACTTGGCTTTCTGGTCAGGCAAGATGGCTCAGAGCAGGAGTCTAGGAGGAGTTGATGGCATGAAGCAGGGTGGTGGCAAGACTGAACAGGGAGGGGCCTGCGCCCAGGCTAGAGAAGCCATATGTCACCACTCCTGCATCTGGGCCTAGTCACCTACCCACTCGAGGTCATTTTCCCTAAATAGTCTGGACTCAGAGTAACCCTAGGAACACAATTAAGATGCTAATGACAGCACTAAGGAACTGTGTGGAGGCCGTGTACTGAGGAGTAGAGAGGACCTGAAGCTACTGACTTTCCTTTTGTCCGGTCTCTAAAGAAGCCATACAATGTCAACTCTGAGTGAGAAC